>CM041778.1:259803112-260403112 GCA_023374045.1 Limonium bicolor | reverse complement strand
CTTGATCTATTTGGTTTGCCTGAAACTGCATCTCCTTGATCTACCTTGAAGCACCACTGGTAACTTTCTTTTCAGGGTTTGAGCAATTATTCCAATTACCTGTATACTATACCCAAATGACCATTCCTCAGTCAAGTAGAACGTGATTTAAACTGCTTACTGTTGGCTCTTTTGATTGGTATACTTTTGGGTCAAATTGTGAGGTTCTTAGAACCGGGAACACAAAGAAAAACAGGGGAGATCATGCCAAAATTTTCTTGTGAAATTTTTGATCTTCTGATTTTTCGCCCTAGGATGTCCATGCTCTGTGATCTGTTCATTCTCATCTTGTGAATCACTGGTGGGCTACTGCATCTTGTACACCACACGGGCTGAAAAGAGTTCACCTTGGTACCGTAATACACTTGAACTTACCTTCTTCTCTCTAGCATAACTATGACACATGCTCTACAATCTCATTCCCTTGTTGTGACCGCTCCTCTACAGTGATATTAATCACGGGGCTGCTGCATCTTCTTTCTGGCATATTCTCACTGGGCTGCTGAAAGCAGTTCCTTTTGGAACCGGTAATACACTTGAACTTACCTTCTTCTATCTTGTACAGTTATGACACACAAGCTCTGCAATCTCATTCTCTTATTTTGACCGCTCCTCTACAGTGATAATAATCACCGGGCTGCTGCATCTTCTCTTTGGCATATATTCTCACCGAGCTGCTGAATAAGGTACATTTAATGTTGCATTATGGATGATACCAGAAGCTCGTGCGCCCAATTTTGATCCTTAATTGCCTAAGCTACTAGATTATTTGGTTGCATATTGTGGTGGCATTAAGTGTGAAAACTTGATGAATTGTTAGTGTGCTTGGTGGGCTAGTCATCATTGTTAATGCTATTCTTATTTGTTGCTGATTTGCTCCTAATTTACTGTTGATGAAGAACTGCTGCTGGAAAACTGCTGCTCTTTTTCACTTCTGAAAATTTGACCATTGTACTTCTGCATTTTTAAGGTATGTTACAATAATTTTACCTTCTTAAAATGCACTATTTCGCCTCTGTTTTTGCTGCTTTCATTATTATGTTTTGACTATCACATTTGCACTACAATTGTAGTTACGATTTTTTGTACTGTTACTTTCGATTTTGTTAAACAGAGTTAATCTGATTGGATTTCTCACGTTTGTTCATCACCAAACTATTACGCTTATCATCTGCATCG
The DNA here is from genome assembly GCA_023374045.1 of Limonium bicolor. NCBI lineage: Eukaryota > Viridiplantae > Streptophyta > Magnoliopsida > Caryophyllales > Plumbaginaceae > Limonium > Limonium bicolor. The sequence goes on along the minus strand of CM041778.1, from coordinate 260,401,894 downwards.
AATAAGGTACATTTAAAATGTTTTCCTTAAGTAATATATGCTTATGCAACATATATAGTTAATTACCCGTCCAGGATATACCCAATAGGGTAAAATCTTCGACAGTTCCAATAAGGGCTGAAAACTGTTCATTCTATACTTGAATATACTCGAAATATATATCTTTTTACAATTTAGTATTAATAGGGCATAGCTTGCAAATATAACATTTTATCTTCTCACCTTCCATTGAACGCCTTATTCCCCTCCACAAAGTCAACAAACTTAACAGTCCATATCCTACTCTTCATCACAACAATTCTTCTGCCGTGATTATTGCTATATTAATTCTTCAATTTCCCTTGTTTTTTCACATGTGGCACTAAACAATATTTTAAAGGATATCAGATGGCAAACTCATGGATGTACAGCGGAAAACTGGATAACAAGTTTCTTGAGGGAGTTGACAAATTTTGCAATGTTCTGGTCGATAATCTGAGTCCTACTAATAAGGGATACATATTTTGTCCTTGCGTGGACTGCAGAAACTATTTGAAGTATCAAGGGATAGATAAAATAAAGGAACATTTGATTCGTCGTGGTTTTACAAAAGACTATGAAGATATAGTCCGGTGGCATGGTCAGAGGGCGGTAGATGTCATGTGTAATGAACAAGAGGAAGTTGAAGATAATCAAACAATTGTGGTCAATGACCATGACATAGTAGACAATGAACCAGATTACGATGACATTGCTGCAATGCTGGAAGATGTTGAACAAGAGTTTTACAACAGACCAGACACCTATGAGACTTTGCTGGATTCATCCAAAAACCGCTGTATTCGGGGTGTGATCCTACAAAATTGAGTAAATTGAGCGCAGTCTTGAAACTCTTCAATCTAAAATCGAAATTTGGTTGGAGTGATGTGAGTTTCACTACTCTCTTACAGATGATGAAGAGCATACTACCTAAGGATAATGTTTTACCAACATCGACTTATGAAGCAAAAAAATTGAGGGTGTGGGTTTGATGGACTATGAACCATCACAACTGCCACAGCAGCAGCCGCAGCAGCAGCCGCAGCGGCAGCCGTAGCAGCAGCCGTAGCAGCAGCCGCAGCAGCAGCCACAGCAGCAGAAACCGTCAAACAAACGAAAGGGTAGGGGGCCGAGCAGAGGGGTGAGGTTGAAGAAAGATGCAGATATTGATCTAATATGGGATAAATACTTCAGAAGCTGGGGAGACTGTAAAGCTGAGTTCGCAAGCATGTTAGGAAATCTTGCGAAGTCCCGTTGCTCAATTAATAAATATTGGAGGCACGAGGAGGAAGAAGTGAAAGAATCAATGTGGCAGCAAGTACAACGGTACAAAATACCAGATGAAGCGCGGACGACGGTTCTGTCACTTATAGGTGCACGGGCGAGGCAGTTCAGATCTTTCTTGGTAGCGAACTGGATCAGGAAATCGCGTGACGTGCCACCATGGATATTTTATGATGGCATGATCACAAAGGAAGAATGGGAAGAGTTCGAGAAGTTTCACACGTCGGAGCAATTCATGGTATACATTTTTTTAATGAATCTATATTTAAGTTTGAATCTAAATTTGTATAACACAAATTTTAATTTGTGTATATATTGTTTTAATGAATAGTTTAATGATTTGTATTGATAGGAGGTTCAAGAAAAAGCAAGGGCAAACCGAGCAAAAAATAGATTTCAACAGTATATGGGCCGGAAGAGATACACTGGTAGCATTCCCAAGTGGAAAGATGCCGGTTTGCTCACAAAAAACAATGACGATGGCGTTGAAGTTCCCATCGACACTGTGTATGAAGCCAACCGAGTTCAGCTCTACATTTTGGGTCACTCAAAAGTAGATAAGGATGGGAAGATAGTACACCCGCGACCAGAGATAGTAGAGTTGGCTGCTCAGATTGTAAGTGTTTAACTTGTTCAATAATAACAGTTCTTTTTAAAAGTTTATTTTTTACAATTTATAACTTATTGCTTATTTTTTGGATCATCGTACTAGGCTGAAGCCTCCAGCGAGGGGGAGATAGATATATTTGCTCCACCGAGTCAAAATGATCCGCTGAATCAACTTCTTGGATTAAAGGATCATCCTGGAAGGGTTAGAGGTTTCGGGGGACAAGTGCGTCAGAAATTTGTATTTGAAAAGTCCACCTCAAAAAGTCTGACAGAGCAGGAGGTGTCTGCACTTGTAGATCGGAGAGTGAATGAGGTTGTTTCTGAGGCTTTGGGGGGACGAAACCAACAAACTGATCTAACCCGACCGACTTCTTCATCTAGTTGTACCGCCCCTTCTGATCCGTATCCATTTGCTAATCTGAAGGTTAGTATGTCTCTATTAATCTTGTTCGTCATGGTAAATGTATGATTGTAAAAAATACTAGCCTTATTCACATTTAAATTGTAATTTTACTTATTTTAGGAACAAAAAACATGTCGTCTACAAATCACGCTTGATGGTTATCCTGTTGATGCTGCATACGGTACTGTGCTACAATCAGCATCAACTACATTGATTAATCTCAAGCGTCTTCCCCCATTCTATGCTAGAGTAATCCTGCAGACCATCATTGATGGATTTGAGAATGCTTTTCTTCCCATGGATATTGATGGCAAAGTCACACTATTTGATGGGAAGGGTGCTATTGTACCATGGCCAGTCGGTTTTATTGTCATCACTGATGAGGTATGTCTAAATCTTTTATGAATTGTTTTCCCTTTAATGTATACATTGTTTTAACTTCTTTGTTCTTTGTATTATATATGATTGGGTAGATCCCTGATCAAACGAGAAGATTGGAAAACCGTGATGAAGAGATCAACCAATCAATGGATGTTGATCGAGAGAACACACAGTTGGCTGAGGGCAACCAGAAATCCAAGGGGAAAGAACCTATGCAGACAGAGGTAATAACTACTGTAGCTCAGCGAAAGAAGTTTGTGTGTCCCCCCTTTGTGATCAGTCATTTCGCGAAGTATGAGAAGATACTGTATGAACTGATATTGCAAAAGAGTCTGCATATGACTAGCGTGTCAGTGTTGTTACCTGAGTGGCTTTTCCATTGCGAAGCGGATCAAAGAACAATAATAAATTTTGAGGACATCAAAGAGATGCTGTGCAGAGATATGTTGAATATATCTATCATCCAAGCATATTCCCTGTAAGTGTTACTTTTTGTTTCTTACATTCGAAAATAAATTTAAATAAAATAACTTGTAATTTAAGGACTACCTTGTTATGTATTAGTTTTGCTATTCCACCTTTAATTATTATTATTTGTTGAAGGTATATGAAAGCTAGATTGCGTCATAAAAAAATTGGAGATGTGCTGACATTCTTATGTCCTGAAACAACATCGCTAGATTTGCAAACAGAGACCCGGCCGGATACAGGAACTATGTGTCCCATGGTATAACGAAGGTTGTTCAAAACAGTAGTAGATACGTGATGATCCCTTTCCATCAGACGTGCGTAATACTCTCCCTCTTGCATTTAATTCGTTTTGCTAAGTTTGTGACTTATTGTATTATATGATAACTATTTTCAAAATTACAATCGTAGCAACCATTGGGTACTCCTTGTGTTCTCCATGGCAACATCACAATTACTTGTTCTTGACCCATTACGAATGTATTGTGACTTGCAAATCGACGACTTGTTCAAAGCGTAAGTGTTAGTTAATGAATGCAACTTATTGTTTGTCTACATAATATGATGAACCGGAATTAATGATTTAATTTTTGAACTTAACAGTGCTTATATGAAGACAGTTCTTCAACAGTTTGACAACCTTTCAATTGTTCATCTTGAGGTACAGCTATTTATCATTATTGTGTTAGTCGTAAATTGCTATTTTTGACTGTTTGTTTTTGTTTTCTATATACTTGTCAGTGTCCAAGGCAAATGGACTCTAAGAGTTGTGGTTACTATGTAATGCGATACATGTTGGAAATTGTCTTAAACATAGAGAAGCTCACAAAAGATGATGAGGTATATTATACTTTCCATTACATATACATTTTATAAATCTGTCTATCATTTTTGTTTAAAACAAATAAATATGTGTCTTTACATACATATTTGTTTATGTTCTCTACAGGTTCGAGAACATTTCAAGAACTCGGGCAAAACTTACTCGGTCAAAGATCTGCAATTAGTAAGAGAGCAGATGTGTTTGTTCATCATCAAGTGTTTCAAGAAATAGAGTACGTATCTATGAATTCTTATAATTTTGTGTAAGTATTGTGATTTGAAACAGTTGGGATCATGAGATAATTGACTCTCTAAGTCTTCATGTATTTTCTTCTGCATCTTTGTAGATCCACGTCAACGGTGGCAACAATGACAGAGGAAGCTCAAAGGAGGAAAATGATTTCATGGATAGGACTGGGAGGTCAAAAAAGAGGGTGACTACACAAGAATGTCTAGCTGTTGTCATTGTGTGTTTTTACTTCACACTTTTTTGTTTAATTTGTGTAAAAAGTATTGATTACACTGTTGGACTAGCTGCTGTCAAGATTGTGTTGTAGCTTTTTAAATTGCAATGGCAATCTGTGTGAAGCATGCCACACATTACATATTTTGGTGAAATATGATTGTTGTACAGTGCTGCTATTATGCAGGTTTGGTGGATGTAATCATTTGTGATTACAGAGGGAATGAATGCCACATTACATATATATTTAGGTGAAATATGATTGTTGTACAATGCTGCTATTATGCAGGTTTTGTGGATGTAATCATTTGTGATTACAGAGGGAATGAAAAAACAGTAAAAAAAATGAAAAAAATACTATAAAGACGGTTCAACAGAAACCGTCTCTTAAAGTGAAAATGGCACGACCTGTTTACATCTATAAAAGACGGTTTCGCGATAGAACCGTCTTTTATACTGATACTATAAAAGACGGTTGTGAGTAAACCGTCTCTTATAATCAATTTCGCGCGGCTGGTAATGCGCGCGGGAAGGTGACTATAAACGACGGTTTAATGCGAACCGTTGTTTAAGGTCCCCAATTCGCGCATCTGTTAACGTTCTTAAACGACGGTTCCGTCGTTTAAGATAATATTGAATAAAATACGCCGGTATAAGAGACGGTTCGAAACCGTCGTTTTTAGACAGTTTGAACCGTCTCTTTTGGAGCGCGCCGCACCAGTGGTTGTGTATGTTCCTTGTTCGTAAATATAGGATTGTAATTATAATGGACTGAAAAATGAAGACATAAGTTGACTATATTACATGTTCACAAGTGAACTGTTTTCAGCCCCGTACGAGTTCAATCTACAACAGCAGCTTAGTAATTACTCCCTACAAAGGGACAAACACACAAAATGAGTAAAAAAATCCAAATTTTCATTTAAACATTTCATCGAACACCTTATGAGCACATTTATTTTCACTTATTTTAAACTGAATATATACATAAATCTTATACACACCACAAACTTAGACATCCACATACACATTTACAATCTTAATATCAACATACAACACAACAAATACAAGATTGGAACCCTAAAAATCGAGTTACCTCCCTCTCTGATTCGCAACTCCTGCTGCTGCTGTTGTTGGAGTCGAACTGGGGGGCGGCGACGGCGAAGACCACAACGGCACCCACGGGCGGCGAGGCGGCGAAGCGGCGAAGACGGCGGCACCCACGGCCGGCAAGGTCGACGGTTGCGAGGTTGGTAATCGCCGGTCGCCGTTCGCAACAGAGAGGAGGGAGCAGTGTTATCGGTGAGAAAATACGATGAATTAGGTTCAGGGGGTTTTAAAAGGACCTATTTAGGCGGTTCTTAGTTAGGAACCGCCGAAATAGGTCCTTTTTTATTTTAAAAAAATAAAAAAGACCTATTTCGGCGGTTCCTAACGAAGAACCGCCGAAATAGGTGATAAAATAAAAAAAAAAAAAAATAAAACACCTATTTCGGCGGTTTCTAGTGAGGAACCGCCGAAATAGGTCTATTTTATTTTTTTATAATTAAAGTGGGCCTATTTCGGTGGTTCCTTACTAGGAACCGCCGAAATAGGTTCCCGACCTTTTCAGAAACCAACCTATTTCGGCGGTTTTTTAACAACCGCCGAAATAGGGGCGCCGAAACAGGCCATTTTTGTACTAGTGAGGTGAAATTTTATCATGGTGTTTGATGTAACCCCAAGGCTGGACACTTGCTTGAACGCAAGTGTGAGGAACAACACTACCCCCTGTTCGAGCTTAAGTGTGAGGAAGGAAACCTTCCTCAATCTACGATATCAGGGGAGTTTCAGTTTCCTTTATTTTTAATGTGTGTGTTCAGCCTACGATGATTTATAATGCTTAATATTTATTTTTATATTATTCTATTGTTGTCCTGAATGAAATCCTTGATGAGTTTTGCAATATTTAGAAAGTCATTTTCTTGGTTTTAATTTGTGAACAATGAGGACATTGCTTCTCTTAAGTGTGAGAAAGTAGAGGTACTTTCTAAATATTGACAATTGCACTTAATGCCACATTTGTTTTTGTTTGTCCTCTTATTTTGAAAGAATTGCTTCTTTTAAGTGCCAATAAATATTGAATATTCTGGTGAAATTTTTGTTGAGGTTTGAAAACAAGCCTGATGGCCACCTCAAGAATCTTTCTGCTTTGGCTGTTTGTATGTATAGTTTTATCCAAACTGAATCTATTTTCACTGAAATTTGGTGGATTAGCTGATTATAAAACTGAATTGGTCTAGTTTGGGATTTTGGGAATGATAAGAAAGTTTGGTATGAAAGGATAAGACAAGGTACTCCGCTGATGAATTGAATTGAAATTTATTTCTGAACCAAAACAGGTCTCTTCATTTGGTTATTAAGTCCTTGGGGTGCTTCATCACCCATCTACCTAAGGTCTTGTGATCTGGGATAGAAGACCCAAAGCCACTACAAGGGTGAAGAGAAAAGTCTGAGGGGATGAATTAAATATGCAAATGGCAGAATAGAATGTTCAGGAAAAGGAACTTTGAAAAGTTAAATGTATAATTCAATTTTGCTTATTCTGATCATGAGTATATGGTGTTGAAAGGTATCACGGAATAAGGTGTTACTTCACACCCCTTGTCATCCAAAGGTTAGAGGAAGAAACGGTGGAAGATCCCAAATCATTCTGTTTCAGTTTCTATAATCTAACTTCTCCATGCTTTTAACTTCACTCTTTTTCACTGTTTGCGAAAACCTACAGCTAGTAGCAGAACTTTTCTTTTGATTGTCATTTTGCTTATTTTCCATCGACAGTTATTTGATCCTGAGTTTCAATACTACGGCCCTTAAGAGTAGTCATATTTTGTATTTGCTTGAGGACAAACAAAAGCTAAGTATGGGGAAGTTTGATATGTGCGAAATACATCTATTTTTACGGCTTTAATTCTTCCTATTTTCATAACTATTCATGTCATATTTCTCACTTATCATATATTTTTCCTTAGATTTATGTTTAGATGTGAACTGATACAATTTATGTGCCAAATATAGGAAAACAGTCTAAGAGATACATACATCATCGCATAAGGATTACAATGTAACAAACGAATATATATATATATATATACGGGCGGGCTGCACCTGGATATCAATGATATTCAATCGTCAACATGCACTAATCATGCACATTCACGTGCTAATGTTTCATGGCAATTCATTCACACACGTCTGAGCTCCACATTCATTCTTATACACTCACGCATGCGAGCATACACAAGCATAAGAAGATAAAACATAGGCCCCGTTCGCCACACGCGAGCAAACGCAGCAAATGCTGCGTTATGTTTAATCTGTGTGTGGTTAACGAATGGAGGAGCACATTCACTTTATTGGTGGGACCAGATACATATTTTAGACAATGGTTGTACAACACGTGGCACCAAAAGTGGAGAAAAAAATGAAAATCCTTCAGCGAACGGACCCTATGAAATTAAAGAAAGAGAAAAAACGCAGCCTTTTGAAAAGATAAAACAATTGAAGAGATGAGGGCAGCTTTTCACTGGGAAGAAATTCACGCCCACGGGTGCGGAAGAAATTGAAGGCCGAGAGAAAAGATAAAAAAAAGATTTTATCTCATCAACCAGCTGCTACTATATATATCCCAAATTAGGCTACAGGGAGGGCGGACACACGCCCACGCTAGGGGCTCGCGCCTCTCTTCATCTTTCGTACAACACCACCAGCGATTCATCAAAATCCACCACCACCATTCTAACCAAAGACCACCAGCCCACCATCATCACACCAACTCCATCATTCGCTCACCATAGTCACGCCAGTCACCACCAGATTCGTCACCACCATACCAGCATTACCACCATCCGTCCAACACCACCATACCACATATCATCATTGTTACATATTGATGTTTTTTCTCTGTTATTTTTGTTACTTTTATGTTTATGTTTGAGTAGTTAGTTTAGCTCCCGGGTTGGGGTAGCAAACCGAATCTTTATAGTTATTTGTAATCGTTTACTCTGATTATAATTGCAATAGTTTAATTCTTGCTCTTCATGCGCTTTAATTCTCTAGCTAATTATTTAAAGCAATATTTGTAGTTTTCTAATCAAAATGTGGCGCTGAGATTAGTTAACAAGACATAGGAAGTTAAACCGGATTAACGACTAGAAGCATGGTTTGCCTATAGGTTAATCTGTCTCCAATAGGAATTGTGTTTAATGCTATTAACTTGATAACTTGGGCATGGTTTGCGGCTTGTTATTTCAGTTAGTTAGGGTTCGTTGTACAGGGACCGGTCAAACAAACTATATATAATTCCTGAGTTTATTGCATAATTAGGGAAGAGTTTATAAATAGATTAATAAAGTGAAGGTTTGCAGAACAATCCGGGGTGCTTCTTATTCAATCTTTATTTCTTTATTTAGTTTATTTTATCTTCTTACTGTTTTACTATTTTATGTTAGTTTGTTAATCATTCTTTTTATTTAATTAAGTAAAACCTGAAAAAGTGTCATTTCCTGTTTTCTTAGTTTATTTTTCTCGGTTAGTAAATAAATTGTCAATTAATTGAACGAGATCCCTGAGATCGATAACCCCACTCAATTCACTATTCCGCAAAACGATAGGTACACTGCCTAGTTAGAAGTATAGTAACATATATTTCTGCTAACAGAAAGCAGATATTTGGCAGAAACTGCAAGGGCTTTGTACTTTACATCTAAAATGCCAATAGCTTATTGGGGTGAATGCATGCTAACTGCAACACAAATCATCAATGGACTACCTACCATTACCTTAAAAGACAAAAGCCCCTATGAGATCATACATGGTCACAAAGCTGAATACAACAAACTGAAAGTTTTTGCTGCCTGTGTTACTCCATGACCTTAGATAAACAAAAAGGAAAATTTGATCCTAGGTTAGAGGCTTGCATTTACTTAAGCCTAGCTGAAAATCAAAAGGCCTACAAACTTCTTAAATTTAAAAGTATGAAGATTCACATCTCTAGAGATGTAATTTTCCATGAAAACACTTTCCCCTTCCACAATATCTCACACTATCAATCTCCTCCTCCTACAAACATATTTGATATGCCACAAAACCTCTCTCCCTTACACTTACGTTAGTGATGATGATTCTGATCCCACACTACACACTGAAAACAGGACCAGAACCACAACATCCCACATCCCATCCAATAACCACACATACCCCATAAAACCGCACTCCCCTAGATCATACTTATCATAGAACCCACACACAGACCCACCCACCCTTACAAAAAACCACAACCACTATTCCCTCCTCAGAACACAGAGACCTTCCTGACCCACGCAGGTCAACCAGAACCAGATAACACCAGCCTATCTAGAGGCCTCTAGATACCTTTACACTCATTTTATCCAACTATATTACAAACAATCCCAGCCCTCCCAACTCTGAAAACAGGTTCAATTTTTTCTCCTTAACAGACATTCCTCCCTCCCACTCTCTATCTGTTTTCCAAAATGTAACCCCTACTACGCACTTAACACTACTTGAAATCGACAGCGGAATTTAAACACTAAACAGTAACTAAACGAATGGTGCTACAACGCCGTCAACCACCCATGTGGTTAACAAGGGTGAATAAATACAATTGTAACGGTCTAATGATCAGACTCCCGAGCATAGAACTAATAACCATATATTTACATTAAACAAAATACCGAGAGTTACATACATCTTCACTGTCAAACATCACTGTAACCCGTTCATAACCAACATATACCGCCACGGGAGCACAGGCGCATCCCGGGCCAACATGCAAAAGTAATCAAAAGTAATCCTGCATCCTAGGATCTAAAGCCACTCGCTTCTTCGATCCTCATCCTGCAGTATAAGAAATATGGATCCCCCGAGGGGGTCAGCAACCCTTGGCTGGTATGGTTAACGCGCAGCCCATCGGCTACCGGGATACGCGTACTAGTTGTCATGATAACATGGCATTCATTTTTATACATAACATAACATAAGATGTGGCATAGCATCAATAGTGCACAGCATAACATCACATACACAGTGGATCTTCGTTCCACAATAACCAACCACAAGGGTCAAATAACACAAGAGCCTAGAGAATGATTCATCCTCATGTTAAGCTCGTTACACACACTCATTACCGTTCTGTTATTCGAACGAGTAACTTAAGTCACAGATGGTTCGGATTTAGTGACCCGAACACACCACACAAACACATGTTCCCACTAAACCGATCATAAGTCAGAATAGGTAAGCTTTGGAGGAAGCTAGCGGGAGATCGATCGCCAATTAAGGAGAACAATCTTAACAACATAAGAGTCGAATCTTATTCAGATATCTACTCTTAACTTACATGCATGACCGGACAACCGGATTCCTCACTTCCCAGTTACACACTTATTAGAAGTTCATAGTGGAACTTAACAACCAATACACAATAAGTGGTAAGTCATGTTAGACACACACAAGGGAAATGAGTCACATCATAACATCACAATAATATGAACAACTGTAAACTAATTACATGTTTAGATCTTATAACGTCATAAACACACAGAAAAAACACACACACACAAGCCGGTGTAAACCGGTAGGCAACAGACTGCAAGAAAACCATACCTTGGTCCTTGCCTCGATTGATTTCCTCGTAGGTCACTCCTATACGTGATTAATAACGTCGGTTAATTACTTATTTAACTTCAACTTACTAAGTATTTAACACGATTGTATGACAATTTGTTAATGTCTAACTTACCCTAGGTTACCTTCATTATACCCCCTAGGGTTAACTACATAAGTCACATTCTTTTCTGTTTTTTTTCAAGTTTAGGTCCGACCGACCTTACCGACCGACCTTGCACAAGGTCGGTCCATTCCAGAACATATTTCCGTCAAAATTTTCTACTCCGACCGACCTTGCAAGTTCGGTCGCATGGTCGGTCCATTCCAGAGAGTTTCTTCCCTTTGAAAATTTAGCCGACCGAAACTGCCAAGTCCGGTCCAGGGTTCGGTCGATTCCAGTAACTCAATCCGTACACAAAATACAAGCCCGACCGACCTTGCAAGTCCGGTCCCCAAGGTCGGTCCATTCCAGAAGCCAATTCTCGCAGGGTAAACTGGGCTCGACCGACCTTGCAAGTTCGGTCGCAAGTTCGGTCTGGCCCAGACCCTTGTTTTTTTTTTTTACATTCAACTCCAAACTTCACCCCATATATCCTAGTACACCCTAACCTCATTTAGGCACTTCAAACACACCTTAAGACATCCTAAACACTCATAAAACTCATTTTCTAATTCCTTAAGCCTTTACTCATTTCTTCCCAAAATTCCTAACACTCATGCTATTCCTCCTTAGTTTTTCAAGTGGTGCTTCATACCTATGATAACTACTATCCCAAAATGCTTTCTCTTCATTTAACATCATCTTTCAAGCATCATTTCTTATCATCAACTCCTTATGTCATTTCCTGAAATCCTTTTCAAGTTCACACTTTCTCCTTATTTTACCAAAGTTTGCCTAAGTCTTTACCTAAGTCCAAAATGACTTTGGTACATACTAAAACCTCAAGATCATGCCTAAGTCCTTGTTACACTCTAGAGCACTCCTAGTTCATCAAAATTCCTTTAAAACATCTTGAACTCCTTATGCATTCCCTAAATTTCGACATAGGTTCTCCTAGCATTTGTTACACCAAAGCACATTGTTTCACCATTAACACACAAGAACACTAAAAATCCATCAAACACTTATTATACACAAAACTCCACTCATAAAGCACTACATCACAATATAGTGCATAATTTAAATTGCATGGCACTTAGGCCCTTAAAATGCATGGCTCTTAGGCCCTTAAAGTGCATAACTCTTAAACACTGAATTTCCACAATATATTTGCCTTTGACCTGCAAATACACTCAACACACATATGTCTTTTACTAGTCTCTGAGAAACACTTTACTAAGTCATTCACCATTCGCTCTTTAGGTAGTTTTAACAAGCATTATAAGCTCATTTCTCCTAAGGCATTAAACAACATTAGGTTAGTATATTTACCTCTTTTCCACACAATTTCCTTTCTTGTTTCCTTGTTTAAATCGGCAAGGCTTTAGATTGTTTGTCAACTTCTAAACATTATAAAACAAACATAATGAGTATTCAAGCTTTAAGCTTCATCTCATTGTAAACCCTAATTTTACATTGTTTCAAAAAACATAATGTAGTTGTTTACCTTGATCTTTGAAGAGAGTTTGAATATATATCAAGAGAGGACTCCACCTAGTCCATGAAGAGTTGGAATGAAGCTAGAATAACTAGGTCACAAAGAGCTTTAATCAATGGGTATTTTCGGTCACAACAAAAACATGAGGAAATGTAGTTTTATTGAGATTCCTTACCTAGAAGCAAAGGAGCGTAATAATATGTAAAAATACAAGCTCAAGCTCCTTCAATGGTGGAACTTCCTTGGCACCAAAATGGGGCTCTTGAAGTTTTGAGAAGATAGAAATGAAGAGCTTGATGAGAGGAAGAGATTGGTGGTGTTTGTTTTTGATTTGGACAAGTGAGCTAGATTTTACAAGAGATCAAAGATGGAGATGGTGGTGTGTACTATTGCAAACCGTGAGAGAATGAAGAAGAGAGGTTGAAGAAGGTTGTTTGGAACCGTGGGAAATGAAGGAAAGAAATGAGAGAATGAGATAGAATTTGCTTTGAAGATATTTATGCTTTATAAAGTAAAAAGGTACTTAAGTAGTCTTATTTATTTCTTTAACATGCTAACAAGGGTGGTGTGTCACTGTAGACACCAAAAATTCTTACCCTATAAAGAAAAAAATCCAAAAAGATAAATAAAATAAGAGGGTGTCGCCTTTCTTTTAAAAAACTTGTTCATGTGCATATCAAATTGAAACTGTCATGTTATGACATTTTTTAATTAATTTTCAAAGCATCCGTTTTCAAATCCATCCCTTTTCGTTATTTACTTATTTTACCTTTTTATTTTTCGATTTATTTCATGATTAGTTGGTTACGTTTTATTCGTTTTTTTATTTGCCTATTCGTTTTATTTTAGCTTGTGCTATCTCGTTACTTGTTTACTTTATCTCATTTCATGTCATTGATACTTCTACTTGTATTTTCTTTATCTATTTCATCATTTTATGTACATTTTCACTATTGTATTTTATATTGGCATAATTTCATTTAAAATTTGAAGATATCATTCGGTTCAAATTAGAGCACTAGTAATTCTTCTCATATTTATATTGAATTCTGTTGTAGCATAACTGGTTAGTATGAGGATGGAGGATGCCATGCGTTTGGAGTTCGAACCTGGTTATAAGCATATTGTAGTGCTGGTTTTCTTTCTTCCTATATTATTTCGGACCATTTAGTATTAAGCTCATCTTTGCATATTCATGTCATTAGTCTGTACCAGCTTAACTGGTGCGTGCACGCCGTTGGAAAATTGGGGGTCTAGGGTTCGAATCCCTGCCATGCCCTCTCTCGTTTTTAAAAATTTTTTGCTTTGTTTTGTTGTAATCCCTGTTCCCCATTTGACCGTGGGTCAAACCCGACCCATAACCAAAACAAAACCCTAAAAGCCACTATACACTTATAAATATTGCAAAAACAAACAAACCCTGGACGACAGTAGCCACCGGTCTGAGAATCGTTTTCTTCATCCCCATCCTTAGATCAATCTCCCAAAAATGGAAACCCAGAACCACATCACCTCTGATCCTTCGAACCACTCTTCCACCACCTTCCTCATTCGCTCTCGTTTTACTCCATCAGAGCCGATTCCAAATCCGAAGAACCCAGTAGAAAACGCTCATGCCCAGAAACCGAAACCTTCCTCTTCACCGTAGTACCGTTTTTTATACTCTTCATCGGAACACCACCCTTCTTCATTATCTTCATCGGTAATTTGCAACCCAACTTGCGAACAAGAGACATCCATGGTCTGCCCTCATCTCTTGTTCTCCCAATCTCCTCACGCTCCATCACTAATTTCCATCGCCGGTCATCCTTCTCCCCTTCGATCTTCAAAAACCGACAACAACAAAGCAGAATCGGCAAAACCCTAGATCTACCCTACATTCCACTGAGAAAATCAATCGACATTTGTCACATTGCTCCACCGGAGTTCAAAGCTCAATCTCTGATATTCTCTTACTCTCTGTAATTCACCGAAAATATGCTTGATTCCCTATCTGTTAAAATTCGATGTGCACTATCTGTAGAATGAACCCATGGAGGGGATGGCATGAATAGTTCGACTTCATCGAGAAATGCTCGGTGCTAGTGTCGAGATCCTTTTACTTGTTGTTACTAACTTCGCTTCATTTTGCATTCCTCTCGGTTCCTGAATTTACTTTCTCATACCATTGCGTTTTATGATTTAACTTGCTCAACAAGTGAACCGCCATTGTGCTGGGTCGATGAAGGAAGACTGGATATATCTGAACTATTTCCGAATTTTGCACCAGTTCTTCTCTATCACTTTCCCTTCTTCTTCTGTAATCTCAGTTGATTTGATCTCTTAATGGGTTTCTGGGTTCGAAGAGATGAATAAAACCGATTTGCAAGTTTATTGTTACTAAACTTCTTGGGAACTTAGTGCTTTGCAATTTTTTTTGAAAATCAGTCTCTGAGCTAAGTTTTGCACTCCCGCTTTATACTTCGATCTTGATATTAGGTGAACCCAAACCAGCTTCGGGTTTATTCCAAGCACCAAAGTTGGAATGCGTTTTTTTTATTATACTGCTGCTTTATTTGAATGGTAGATATATATCCTCTATCGATCGTCTTGGATACTCTTCTGTTTCACTGATAATCGCCACTGTTGCATATGGTTCTCTTGTACTGTTATCATTTTGTTTGAGCTTGTCGGCAGGCTGGGTTCGTCACTTCGTATAGAAGACAGAGAGGCTTTCTCCTTCAACATGGATATCCTATAATCCTTGCCTCCCTTTCGTTTTGCTCTCTGTCCATTCGACCATATCTATTGTGCGAAGCGTTTACTCATTTTGTATGTTTTTTTTGTTGTTTGTTTTTTTTTTGCAGAGAAAAGCTGGTTCTCCATACCGGTATTTGTCTTAATCCTATTGACTCGGATTTTGGTTTAGCGCAATTGTATGTAGACCATGTTTGTACTCGTATCAATGATGAGCGACTCTTTCGTTTCTTACTGTTGCTTCGTGATTGATCTTTCCATGTTAAAACGGGATGAATGCCTGCGTGCTAGCTATATGCTAAGTTTTACACCCTGCATTCATCCTGATGAATCTCATGTTTCATAAGCATCCTCGAAATAATAGCCACCTCCTTGCTTAATGTCACTTCTGTGATATAAAATGACTAATTAAGCTCCCTAGAGTCTGTGAGCTATTTGTCATTTGTCTCGCATAATCGACTCCAGTGGGGTAATTGCTATTTAGAAAGAAGTTTGGCATAAGCAACCTGTTAGTGTTCGGAGCTCTTGGCTAAAAAGAAAATAGGGATTTAACTAACCTTGGTGAAATATGCTGCTGCTGCCTTTTAAACTCGTACATAGCACTATAGCAGTTAGGATGGAAGATTACAGTCTAGTTTTTTCTCTGTGAAGATCGCTTCCAGTAAGTAGTGTACATGTCGAAATCAATTAGTGGTACTTCGGTTTTCAGACTCAGATGGGTGCGGTGTTTCCTGTGGGTGTTAGCTTTAGTTTGAATCTGATTTAGGCAAACCGAAGGAAGGAATAAAATTCGTGAATGAAGCCTTTCTGCATTGAAAATTCGTTTATCAAGTTTCTGTTGCTTAACGTTCTTGCCTATTGGATTAATTGCTTTCATTCCGTCATGTTTTTTTCTCAGTTGTGCTTTGCACAGTTTGGAATGGGTTGGTTGGGCCTACTTAACCTTTGGCCCTGTTTAAGTTTGAACCCATTCCATGATCAACACAAATCGGGCTGGGCCAAGAACCCTAGACAGCCTACTAGGTTACCCACTTAATTTAGGATCAATTTACCGGTTTAGGCCCATAATTTTCGGTGGGCCTCTTTAGAAAAGCCCTAGGACCATTCATTGATGTTGCCCACATTAAGGTCGTAGTACCCGAGGGTCGTAGTACCTGTTTGTGGGGGACATCTCTCCTAGTAAAAACAAACTTTCCAAACCACCCATAATCATAAGAATAAAATTCACAACCAATGATCCGATTTCAAATCAATTCAAAATCAAAAAGTGAAATTCTACGGCAAAATTAGTCTAAAACCAAGGCCCATTTTCAGCCCAGTCTAATAGGCTCATTTTTTGCCCAGTGTTGAAACCCAATTTTGAGGCCCCAATAAAAGCTTAATTCGAGGTCCAGTTCAAAGCCCAATTTGAGGTCCAATTCAAAAACCCAATTCAAAGCCCAATTTGAGGTCCAATTCAAAGCCCAATTTGAGGCCCTATTCAAAGCCCAGATGGTCCAAAATTCAAATTTGGCCCAAAGCCCAATTGGTCAAAATTCAAATCCGGCCCAATTTTAAATTAGCCCAAATCTGGCCCAATTCCATTTCAAGATCAGTCCAAGATCAATTCAGCTCAAATCAACTCCAAATTCGATCGTAAATCAATTCCAATTCAAATCCAAACTCCAATTCAAATCCAAAATCAATTCAATTCCAACCCAAATCCAATTCCACCGGATTCCAATTTCAATTCAATCCCAATCCTTTGTAAATTCAATTCAATTCAAAACTTCATTCAATTCAAAATTCATTCCAATTCAATTCTAATTCAAATTCAACTTCAAATTCATTTCAATTTCAAATTCTTTCGAATTCAATCTCAATTTCAATTCAATTCTAAATTCAGCTCAATTCACATTCATCTCAATTCAAATTCAATTCAGAAATTCATTCGTTTCCGTTTCAAATCAAAAATTCATTTCAATCAAATAATTCTAAAACCTCAAATTCCAACTTCAAGCTCGTTGAAAGCTTCGAAACTCCTCAAAATCTCAGATACCCCAAACTCCAAATATCTCATGGACTCAAATCATCTCCAAAATTCCAATTCCCCCACACTCTGAATGTCTCACAGACCCGAGCGTCTCACAGACTTTGTCATCCCAACGATTCGAATGTCTCACAGACCCAAACATCTCACAGACCCGAGCGTCTCATAGATCCAGCGTCTCACAGACTTCGACATCTCAAGGTTTCAAGTGTCTCATAGACTCGAGCGTCTCACAGACTTTGATACCTCATTCCTTTCATCATTTGAATATTCCAAACGTCTCACAGACCTGAGCGTCTCGCAGACTAGCATCCCAAACCCGAAACCTCTCAAAACTCCGAACCCTTCGAAATCTCAAACACCTCAAATACTTCAAACCCCATAGACATCAAAACTTCCGAAACCCAAATACAGTGAACTACGTAAGGTCTGATCTCAACAGGGAGTTGAGTACGTAGGCAACCCACACAGGGTGCGACCCCACATCAATCAAGATGCCATTTTTCACTCAGCCATCTCACCTCCAAACAACCCCGTATCGCCTCACAGACCCGAGTGTCTCACAGACTTTGTTATCCCAATGATTCGAATGTCTCACAGACCAGAACATCTCACAGACCCGAGCGTCTCACAGATTCGAGCGTGTCACAGACTTCGACATCTCAAGGTTTCAAACGTCTCATAGACCCGAGCGTCTCATAGACTAAAACATCCCATACTTCAAACATCCCATACTTCAAACTCCCTTGAGGATTCAAGCCTCTCCTAATAATCGTGAACTACGTAAGGTCTGATCTCAACAGGGAGTTGAGTACGTAGGCAACCCACACAGGGTGCGACCCCATTCCAAACAAAAAACCCCTTTCCCCTCTAAGGTGGCTCTCGTACTCTCAAAATGCTCAAACCTTCTTCGGCTCCCACAAACTTCAAACCATCAGACTCTAAGTCTTGTCTATTCACTCAAGCTCAGACTTTCCCAAATCTTCATTCTACTCATCCAATTCCTCAATTCCCTCTTCTTCTTGGCGCTGCTTGGCAGAAAAGCTCGCCTCCTCTCTCTCTCTCTCTCTCTTCTCCCTAATCCTATCCTTGGCTTTTAAATGAATCTCTAAAAGGTTTTGAAAGAAGGCAATCCCGACAATTGGAGACCGAGGTTTCCTCGGGCACCAATCCGAAGTCGTGGTCGTTGCCACTTCTAAGGGGTGTAACCCAGTGCGAACCCACAGAATCTCTGATGACAGATAAGTCCTATCCATAGGCAACACACCTCAGAGTCAATTAACGGTTCTTAGAACCCCTTCCTTCCTAGTTATCATAGGTCAAACTAGGTGGCGACTCTAGTCAACTCCGCCTTATAGAGGCATAAGTCCGCGTGGAGCCCATCGAGAGCGGGTGTAGTGCACACTTGCACTCCCTTTTACGCTTTCTGGGAAAGACGGACGATTTAGTAGGTATTTGAGGGATGCCAGATTAACGGGTTTTCACCCTCCACAGAATGGCAATTTTTAGGATCTAGACTTCTTAGTTAGACCATATTTAGATAGACCCCCCTCATACCGAAAAATCACCCTCCACAGAATGGCGACTCTGCTGGGGAAAACTTGAGTAAGTTTTTCTCAAACTCAAGGAAGACTGAACTCCATTCAAAATTGTCGGGATTTCCCCACTTCTTTCAAAACCTTCAAGAGATTCATCTCGAAAGCCATTAGGATTACTCTACTCCACACTCAGAGTGTGATTGGTGAGGATAGTTAGGATGAGAGTGTGTAGCTTATACTTGACTTTGCTTGCCATCTGCGCTTTGCTTGCTACATAATTGCGTGATTATGCTAGACTAACTTGCAGGAACTTCAGGTAGGTGGGCCCATTAGGGGTCTAACTTCTTCCCTCTCTTTGCCTGCGCATTTATTTACCGCTTTTTGGTTGTGATATTGAACTGTTAGGAATAGTCCTGAGGTGGGTGCATAGGGTAGCTTAGGACATGCATTCCTCTGTGTCACCCTTGATATTTGCGGTCGGGATAAATATTGGTCCACAATTGATTCCCCATGAGCAGATGCCCTTCGTAGTAAGGACTATGCACACGAGGCGGTATGATCGTAGTATCTACGCCTTGAAAACTCATGATCCTTCAACACTTACCTTTTCGAGTCAAAGCCAGCATATAGTGAACTCTGAGCCTTCAGTGTCCAGCTGCCTAGTCCCGTGTCTAGGATGGGTTTATGGGTAGTCACCCCCTTGTATGCCGCCTGTCTGACCACCCTTTGCATTACCCTGAAGATTGCATGGGCTCAGTTCTCCAAGTGTCCTCTGCACCACGGGTGTCTCTAAAGCCTGATGTCACGCTACACGTCCATAGAGGATCCCGTATTTACCGGATACCCATACATGGCACAACGTAGTCAGTGAATAATTTACTTTAGACACACCTGACCGTGCAGACGACGGGAGACCTGACCCCATGCAGTACTTCCCCAAGTTTTCCGAAAAGTGAGCATGTTGTGATAATCACCGGCCGTGGCTCATGTGACTGTATCACTTCGGGTATCCTGACCTTTCGAACTTAAGCACTCCGGTCTTTCTCGATGACGTGCCCCACAGGGCGTAAGAGATAAATCCCGAGAGATGAACAGTGAAGGGACGATGGTTCCCCCGGTGTTATAAGCATTGATACCTGGAAGGTGATTATCCCAATCATTCACACTTAGCTCCACATAAAATCAGCCACGATTTTTATTTTCACTTACATATGTGTGACACGTTTAAAAATTAGCAAAAATCAAAAATGAATCATGTCAAACTCTAATGAAATATCTTCAAAGTCGTTCATCTCTAATGATTTCAAAATTGTTATTTCCAAAACAGTTTTCAAAATTGATTTCAATCAAAGTCTTCCAAAAAATAAACTTTGTCAAGCGGTTTACAAAGAACAAATTTCAAAAATCTACTGTTTATAAATGATTTTCAAACAATACTTCTCATAAATTTCATTTCAAAAACAGATTTCAAAAACATGCTTTTTACAAATAAATTTTAAACAACATTTTTCACGGATATTATCTCAAACTTGTTTTTCAAAACAATTTTCAAAGTTGATTTTCATAAACGTATTTCAAAATAAATGATTTAGTCCCCATGTTGCGACCCGCTATTTTTGAAGTTCAACCCACCTTCAAGAGCAGCGGTCATTATCGTGGAGCGTACTAGTCATTCGTGTTTTCACATAAGTGGTGGATTTTCACAAAGAACTTGTGCTCGATCATTCACCTTTCCTTTCTCAAAAAACGCCCCTTATTTCCCTCGTCGGAGCAGATGGAGCACATGAAGATCGACAACGCAGTTTGAGTCAAAAATAAGAGATGTACCAACCCGAGTTGATTAACTAGCAACGACTGTTCGAGTTCAAACTGTTGAGAGTCAGAAGAACACCAACCTGTTTTGTATGATCACAGTACCGCTTCGCTGCAAGAGCCCAAAGACGAGCAAACGATCAATCAGGAGCCCAAGACGAATGAGTAGTCAGTCAGAAGCCCGAAGACGAAGTAGAAGAATTCGGGAGAAGTTTTAAGCTCAAACTCCCCCATTTAATGACTTTTAGAATTGATGTATAGGTTTTCCCCTAGCATTCTTTTCTCTCTTGTCAATTTCTGAATAGACTTTGTGTATAGGTTGTACATTCCCTTTGAATTTATTTAGATCAATGTGTATAGGGTCCCCCACTCCCTATTTTATTTGCGAATGACCGAGCGTCAAAATTCCTACTGCGAAAATCCACCACTTCGGAAACACGTTTTTTCAAAACCGTTTTTCTAAAATGTAGCTTCTTTTGGGAACAAGCTAATAAAACAACCAACAAACAAAAGCATGCAACACATTCATGGCAGAAAGGAAAAGAGTTGCATGCATTCTCATTCAGTTCAAATTCATTAATCATGCATGAATCACACCATCTTAGGAAAATGCATAATCACATGTTCATTCCAACACACACACAAGCATCCATCCCATTTTTCAAGCATGCTAACATTTGTCAGATTATTCTTTCTACAATAATGGTCGTGTTTGCAGGTGAATAACTGTCTTTGCCTATGAGTGGCGACATGATCTTCGAAGTGATAGCAAGAAATACCGAGCATTCAAGCTTTTTTTTCCCATTCAGCATACCATGTACATAGAGACCAACAACCACAAAAAAGCATGCACAAAAAAAAATTCCAAAAAATCACACATCCAAAAATCCAAAAAAGTCATACATCCAAAAAATCCCAAAATAAAAAACATACCTTCAAAAATCCCAAAAAATGCAGTCACTGTCATATCATGGGATCACCATGCGGGAGTTTTCACTCCCTAAAATTCCAAAATCCCAGGAGCCAATCATCGACCAAATACCATTTTGAAACAACTTCTCTCACATCACATCCAACAACTTGACCTTCTTCAGGGCTTACAATGACGGGATGAGCTTCATGAACCGCAAGCTGAGTTCGGCTCAAGCGAGACTAGTCATAACCTTACCACTCATGCATTGCATCCATTAAAAAAAACAAGCAAAAAAAATCGAACAAAATTCGAATGAGTCATTTTCATTCTCATCATTTCATGCATCCTATACATAGTAATTCCATATTACCACATCATATTGCATTGTAGATAATTGCATTTGCATACTCCCATATCGAAACGATGTCTTCGGTGAAAAGCTTGATTGATTGTTTGAACATAGTGTTTGAATCACTAAACTCTTGACCCGTCAATGAACTCAAGGGTCCAATCAAAATCAGCACCACAAACCAAAGTGAGTAGTGTACAAAGAGCGGTATTTTCCTTCGAATTTCAAATGAGTGTTTTGGACAATCCATTGAGTGATGAGGGAAGGTAAAGAGTTCCAATTGAGGTAAAACCACGAGCGACATGTGCATTCCTTCAGCACATGGAGAGGCACAAATCATAGTGAGAGCAATGTCGATAAACATGATACGAACTGTGATTCATGCAAAGATTTGAGAAGAGTAAGAAAACAATCATTGAATAATGAGAATGACGAGGCACTTAGGATCAAAATCCCCACAAAACCAAAAAGCTTTGACTGCCCTGTACATAATCCCTTAGTGAGCCCCGTGAGCCTTTCACGATAAACCTTTTCTGTGAACTCCACAACATGCCAACCCCACGTACATATACTTACTTGCCTTGCAATAGAGGATCTCAAAGGAGCCGGAGCCATGGTCTCTCCCCCACCATCTTCACAAAAACAACAAATGAAATGCTTGAAGAAATCAGTGAGTCAATGCAATCCAAAGCCAAACACAAAAAAAAACACGAAAATGTTCAAGAAGATCGATGAGTCAATGCAACCCAGAGCTGAAAGCCAAAATACAAAGCAGAGAACGCTTGAGAAAGTGATGAGCCAAATGCAGTTTCAAAAAAACAAAATGAGAAGAAAGTTCAAATCAAGCACCAGAAGAGGCAAGAAGGAGAAATCCAAATCAGAAGGACCAATGATGTCCCATAGAAACCAATAAAAGGTTATCAAAACCCGTCCAATCATTCCACCCATGGCAAAGGCGAAACACGTCTATTGCACAAAAGCTCCACAATTCCCAAAAATCCCCCAGTCCCATGTAACATACATCATACCCCTCAGCCCCGTTTATAACCCAATAAAAGACCTCTGACTCGTTAGTTGATGAGCGTTGACCGAAAGTATCGGATCTGAAACATGAATCATAAGTTTCGTACTTGTTATCAACATGTCCCATCATACCAAAGGGACCGTTAGCGAATAAGTGTGACCTAATCTCACAAGGTCTTTAGAGTGCGAGTGACTCTTCAACTGAACCACCAAATCATAATCGGCCTACCCCATTGCAGGTGAGGAATTGTGAGGAACAGAAAGTTCATAACCTCGAAAGAAATTCTAAGGAAAATACTACTCTGAGCATCGAGAGCATCATCACACCATTAGCACACACAACCACACTCACAAGAGATTGACCCATATCCCTCCGTGAGAGGAAAGTGATTCACGCATTCCAGTTGAACAATCACTCAAGATCGAACCAAAGATGTCTTATATTCGTAAACCTCATATTAATAAAGATAAGGCCATACCTTCTCTCCAAAAATTGCATATGCATTTTGCATCGTATCCGACATTTAATATCTGCATGCATCATAACCATTCATCATCAGCATCCGATTTGTAAGTACTCTGCCTAGTCTCGCTGAAAGTCGACTTCAGTTGCAGTTTTGAAGCTAATTCCCGATCAAAAGAAGTCAAACCTGGAGCCATCCCAAGGCCATACCGAGATCGTACAAGAGCCATTCGAAAGCCATGCAGAAAACCATTCCAGAGCATTCCTGGAGCCATGCGGGAGCCTCCCCAACAGTTCGAGAACATACGGGAGCCATTCTCAGACATTGGAACCATTCCTAGAGCTATCAGAAGCCATCCCAAGAGCCAGAGAGCCATACGGGAGCCACCTCTGAACCATACTGGAGCCGATTCATCATCAAAGCCTCACCCACAAAAATCGAACTACGTATGGTCTGATCTCAATATGGAATTGAGTACGTAGGCAGCCCTTCCAGGGTGCGACCACATCAAAGGCGAAAACTTCCCTTTTCCCCTCGGTGTCATTAAAGTAAATCAACCAAGGCATCGTCATGCTCAATCAGCAAGGTCATCCCGGAGCCATCCATGGAAATCCTGGAACCATGATGGGAATCCAACAAAGTCATGCAACTGTGTTTTATCATTCACTCGTGAAAAAACATTCACTCACTACAATGTCCACAACAAATCCCGTCAAACAACAATAAATCCATCATCGGAACCATCAAACCACCTGAAAAAAATCTCAAGGCAAATCAAAGCCCACAAATTGCCACAAAATCACCAACCATGTCAAACCCACCAAACCACCCCGAGACCATTGGTCACACCGGAGCCATCAGTGCATACCGGAGCCATCAGTGCATACCGGAGCCGTCAACGCATGCTGGAGCCATCTCAGATCCTTGAAGCCATGCCGGAGCCACCGGAGCCATCCCGAAGTTTTGATGTAACTCTAGAGCCATCCGCTCACATAAAAACCTACACCCACAAACAGGAGGAAAATTAATACATTGGTTAATCACCTCACATCACATATCATCTGCATATACCCACAAAATTTGCTCACTATCTGACGCATCTTCACACCCGCTAGGCAGCTATTGCGCTACTAGTGCGGTCGCATTTCATTTTACACCCGCTAGGCAGCTATTACGCTACTAGTGCGGTCGCATTTCATTTTACACCCGCTAGACAGCTATTGCGCTACTAGTGCGGTCGAATTTTTCATTTTACACCTGCTAGACATCTATTGCGCTACTAGTACGGTCGCCTTTCATTTTACACCCGCTAGGAAGCTATTACGCTACTAGTGTGGTCCCGCCGTTTTTCCTCCGCTAGGCAGCTATTACGCTACTAGTGCGAGATTGTTCATTTCATAACCCACTAGGCAGCTATTACGCTACTAGTGTGGTCCCGCCGTTTTTCCTCCACTAGGTAGCTATTACGCTACTAGTACGAGATTGTTCATTTCATAACCCACTAGGCAGCTATTACGCTACTAGTGTGGTCCCGCCGTTTTTCCTCCACTAGGCAGCTATTACGCTACTAGTGCGAGATTGTTCATTTCATAACCCACTAGGCAGTTATTACGCTACTTGTGCGGTCCCGCTTTTTTCCTCCACTAGGAAGCTATTACGCTACTAGTGCGGTCTCGCCTTTTTTCCTCCACTAGGCAGCTATTACGCTACTAGTGCAAGATCGTTCACTTCGTAACCCGCTAGGCAGCTATTATGCTACTAGTGCGGTCTCGCCTTTTTTCCTCCACTAGGCAGCTATTACGTTACTAGTGCAAGATCGTTCACTTCATAACCCGCTAGGCAGCTATTACGCTACTAGTGCGGTCTCGCCTTTTTTCCTCCACTAGGCAGCTATTACGCTACTAGTGCAAGATCGTTCACTTCATAACCCACTAGGCAGCTATTACGCTACTAGTACGGTCCCAATATTTTTCCTCCGCTAGGCAGCTATTACGCTACTAGTGCGAGATTGTTGCACATCCGCCTGCTAGGCAGCTATTACGCTACTAGTACGGTACACAACCAAAGTATTATAGGCTCATCATAAGTCCTATAGCTGGATATCAAGAGGTCTAGTTGAGGCACTCCTAAGTCCTCGTACTTTCAATCGCATTCTAGGCCCGTCATAAGCCCTAGGACTGGATATCAAGAGGTCCAGTTGAGGCACTCCTAAGCCCTCGTGCACCTTAAATCAAATCGGGTTGTTAGTATTATAGGCTCGTCATAAGTCCTATAGCTGGATATCAAGAGGTCCTGTTGAGGCACTCCTAAGTCCTCGTGCACCATAAACCAATCTAATTGTTAGTATTATAGGCTCATCATAAGTCCTATAGCTGGATGTCAAGAGGTCCAGTTGAGGCTCGTCGTAAGTCCTCATGCATCCGGTCATCATATAATTTTCCCGTTATACCCCAATATTCATACACTCGCGGTCGCATCCCAATGCACCACAAAGCCGTAGCGAGAATTTTTGGCGCCCTCTCAACCTTGATCCAATTCTGCAAGGACTTGCAAAATTGAATCAAGGGGAGCCATCTGTAGACACCAAAAATTCTCACCCCATAAAGCAAAATTCAAGAAAATGCATAAAATAAGAAGGTCGTCGTCTTTCTTTTCAAAACTTGTTCATGTGCATACCAAATTGAAACTGTCATGTTATGGCAATTTTTTTTTTTATTAATTTTCAAAGCATCCGTTTTCAAATCCGTCCCTTTTCGTTATTTACTTATTTTACCATTTTATTTTTCGATTATTTCACGTTAGTTAGTTACATTTTATTCATTTATTTATTTGCCAATTCGTTTTTTTTAGTTCATGCTATTTCGTTACTTGTTTGTTTTATCCCATTTCATTTCATTGATACATTTACCTGCATTTCCTTTATTAGTACTTTTTTTCTTTTCTCTCTTTGCCTTTATCGTTATTATTTTTAGAATCATCTTCATCATTTTATGTACATTTTCACTATTATGTTCCATACTAGCATATCTCGTTGTGTCACTAATTCGGTTAAACCCCATCTCATCTCATTTATTTGGTTATTTCTTTCTATCTTATTTATCGTTATTCGTACATATCTGAATCAATTCCATTTTTAGGATATTCACCTGTATTTTTATTTGCCTCATACTAATACTATTTCATTATTTCATGTACTAGTTATTTTGCTTTTTTTATTATTATTTACATTCCATAATTTCACGATTCATATGAAGGAAACAATTCATTTTACTGGATTAAATTCTTTCTTCTTATTGTACATTCATATTATAAACGCTGTCGTTTTTAGGGAGTATCTAGTTCAAAGTAAAGCTAAAGGTTTCTTTCTCTCCTTCATATATTGAACTTTTTTTCACTACTTCCGTCTGTCATACCAGCCAATTACACCCCAGCCCGATGGATCAGTAAAATGCAGCCCACCATACTAGACCCTGTTTGACCTGCGGTCAAAGCCCAAGACCAATAAACCCTAAGTTTCTATTATATAGGGAACAGTAGCCACCTGAACGATCGGGGATTCTCTCATTCATTCTTTGATGAAGAACCCTAACTTCAGTCGACTTCCAAAAAAAAAAACTCCATCGGTTCTCTTTTTCGATCGACAATGGCCACCACCGTTCCCCAGATTCTGCCAATATCATTCAACTTACCCATGCTATACTCCTTCATTACGTTGTTCAGCTTCAGCCTCAAAAATTGCAAAAGGCCAAACCCAGAACACGAAGAACGCCATCGACGATTCCTTCGGTCTCCCCAGATCTTTGAAATCCCAAGACTAAAAAATCTGAACAATGTCGGTCATGCTCTCGCCTCCTTCATTCTCTTCAATCTTCATCCTAGCACCTTATCATTCATCTTATTGCCATCTTCTCATGTCTCTCTATTCGATTTTGGCTAAACAAAAACCCATCTCCACCTTCGTCCGTGTTTCTTCCGCCTCTGTCGACTACACAGAAATCCCATTCGATTCCCATACACACACCTCTCCATCTTCAAAAACAAAAATCGCTGCCCCACAACTTCCTCCTTCTCCATCTTCAAACCGAAGAACCCAGAACAAAGTAATCCCTCTCCTTCTCCAATCGGTTTTAATATTCATATTCACCCACCGCCAAAATCACACTCACTTCATTCCCTCCCTGTTGTCCCGTTTCGAAACCAGACAGCGACGAGAGCAAAAATCGAACTCCTCGCTTCCAGATTCTCATAAAATTAAGAAGAACAAAAGGTTATGTTCAGTTTCACCAGCGCTACCGTGTTCATCACTCAGAAACGGGGAGTTTTACCACCTCATCTCTTGTCTCTCTGTGTTTTTTTTTAATCTGTACTTCTGGGGCATTTTTTCTTTGTTTTACATTCAATAATCTTCCATCTTGCTCGGTTCTATGGTTCAATTACTCCTCATTTCACCGAAAGCAGTTCACGCTTACTGCAGTGGTTGTACTACGAGACTAGCGCTTTATTTTTGTTGGTTCTGTCTTCACCTTCTGTCATTTATGTTGTTGATTTCGCAAACCAAGCCTTGTTCAATTTAATTGAGTTCATCTGCGACAATCGTGCTCTGTTCTTGGATTGATTTATGTCTGAACGTAGATTCTAAACATTACAAGTTCTCAGCATTCTTGTAACAGCAACCACAGTTTGATTTAATCTTTGATTTTGATGTTTTTCTTGGTTGATTTGCTGCCTGTCGGAATTGATTCATAACCCACGAGGGGTATTAAGATTTGGTAATGCTCTCGATCTAGTACAAATCGCATCAACTCTTGTTCGGTTTAGTTATTCTCGTTGGAGTTTGATAATATAGTGTTCTGGCTTAACTCGCAAGGGTTCATTACTTCTGTTTGGTTTGTTAATATTTTGTGCGGTTTGTTCGATCTTGATCGTGGTTTTATCCAATTCGTTTGTGGCTATGCTTTATATTTCATTTACATTCTTGTTTGGTTGAGGTACGCGTGAACCCATTGTACCTGAGATGAAGGCGTGTCTGCGTCTAGAGAAGAAGGCGTGGAGGTGTATATGTGGGCTCGGCTTCGGGATGGCAAATCGACCAAGTTCATACTCCTCGGTCTTCAAATTCGGTGTTCAATTTCTACTCGATCACAATTTCATTAACTTGCATTTGTTTTCTGTCCTTATAACTTGTGTCCTTTGCATAGTTCAAGATTTAGGTCTGTTTTATGAATTATGAAGATTCTTGTGATCTGGCTGTAAAAAAAAAAATCTTAAATCCGTGGACTAACGGGCTGTCCACTGGGATTTAGGCATTCAAATCTTTTTTTATCACGGTAAAACGATAGTGTTAACTCATTTCTTGCGGTGGTTGAATCTGTTTGATTTTTTCATGATGATTCCAATTTGTTAATTTGCAACGTACAACTTTGAACCAAGCATGATTTTGTTTAATTTATGTACTAATGTTCTTAGCTTCACTGCTTTGTCACGTTAACTGTCATTATTTTCAATTCCCTTGACTTCGGTTCGGATGTAAAATAACACCCGCTTCAAATGTTTGATTGTTACCTCGTTCTGTATATAATAGTAAGGCTTATAATAGTAAGGCTTGTTTGAGTTGTTCTAACTCTCATCTCAAATTCAATTTTCACTTGGGCCCAGCTTCATTGACCCTAGGATAGCCTATAGGTTACCCACTGGTTTTTATGTTCATAAGTCCAGTTAAGCCCACAATTTCCTGTGGGTCTTTGTAGAAAAGCTTTAGGACTATTCACAGATGTTGCCCACATTAAGGTCGTAGTACCCGAGGGTCGTAGTACCTGTTTGTGGGTGACATCTTTCCTAGTAAAAATAAAACTTTCCAAACCATCCATAATTGTCAAGATAAAATTCACAATCAATAAAAATCCAATTCAAAATTCCTTGCTCATAAAAATAAAATCATCAATCAAACCTTCAGAAAGGGCCAAGAAAAAAGGACATCACAAAAGCAAAAAAAAAAATCAATCCGATTTCAAGCCCAAACCAATTCAATTTGAAGCCCAAAATTCATTCCAATTTTAGAAACCCCAACCATGTCAAATTCGACCCACATTTCAAGGCCATTCTAGCCCAATTTCATTCTGGCCCAAGAGTTTAAGGCCCATTTCAGCCCAAATTCCAAGGCTCAATTTGAAGCTCTGATCAAAACCCAATTTAAGGCCCAAATCAAAAGGCCTAAATCCAGCCCATTTTCAAACGTGACCTAGTTCGATCTCAAAAATCAGTCTGGCCTAATTCCATTTCAAAATCAGCCCTTCCTAATTCCACATCAAAATTCATCTCGACTCAATTCAAATCCAATTTCGATTCAAATCCAAATTCAATTCAAATCCAAATCAACTCAATCTCGACTCAATTCAAATCCAAATCAACTCAAATCTGATTCATTCAAATTCAATTCAATTCCAAACTCATTCAATTCCAAATTCATTTCAATTCCAATTCAAATCAATATTCATTCAACCCTGATTCAACTTCGATTTCGATTCAATTTCAACTCCATTCCGATTTCTTCTACACTCTAAATGTCTCACAGACCCGAGCGTCTCACAGACTTTGTCATTCCAATGATTTGAATGTCTCACAGACCTGCATGTCTCACAGACCAGCGTCTCACAGACCGAGCGTCTCATAGACTTCGACATCTCAAGGTTTTCAAACGTCTCACAGACCGGAGCGTCTCACAGACTAGCATCCCAAACCCGAAACTTCTCGAAACTCCGAACCTTTCTAAATCTCAAATATCTTCAAACTCCACAAAATCAAAACTTCCAAAAAACCCCAAAGCCGTGAACTACGTAAGGTCTGATCTCAACAAGGAGTTGAGTACGTAGGCAGCCATCCAGGGTGCGACCCCATTCCAATAAAAAACCCCTTTCCCCTCTAAGGTGTTCTTCACACCTCTCGAAACTCTCAAACCTTCTCAAACTCCCACAAAACTTCAAACCATCAGACTCTAAGTCTCGTTCATTCACCCAACCTCAGACTCTTCCCAAATACTCATCCGAATTCAACAATTCCTCTCCTTGGTGCAAGCTTGGCAAAAAGCTCGCCTCATCTTATCTCTTTCTCTCTTCCCGTCCTAATCCTATCCTTGGCTTGAAATGAATCTCTCTAAAAAGGTTTGAAAGAAGGCAATCCCGACAATTGGAGACCGAGGTTTCCTCGGGCACCAATCCAAAGTCGTGGTCATTGCCACTTCTAAGGGGTGTAACCCAGTGCGAACCCACACAGAATCTCTAATATGATTAGATAAGCCCTATCCATAGGCAACAACCTCAGAGTCAATTAACGGTTCTTAGAACCCAATCTTCCTTCCTAGTTATCATAGGTCAAACTAGGTGGCGACTCTAGTCAACTCCGCCTTATAGAGGCATAAGTCCGCGTGGAGCCCATCGAGAGCGGGTGTAGTGCACACTTGCACTCCCTTTTACGCTTTCTGGGAAAGACGGACGATTTAGTAGGTATTTGAGGGATGCCAGATTAACGGGTTTTCACCCTCCACAGAATGGCAATTTTTTTTAGGATCTAGACTTCTTAGTTAGACCATATTTAGATAGACCCCCCTCATACCGAAAAATCACCCTCCACAGAATGGACATTATCATTTTCCGGACCTTCTATTTTGCATGTGGACAGATAATCATTATTGCTTTATTTGTTTTATGTAATTCCTAATTGATTTTTTTTTATTTTCTTATCTTAGCATATATTGTCTTTATTTAAATATTTTCTATCAATCTTTTTTTTGTCACAAAAGGTAGGCTTATAGCCATCTTATTAAATTGTTACTAAGGACATGCGTCATCCTCAATCAGGGAAGACAAATAACTGGGAGCCTCCAACAGCTCCTGAAAACCGTTCCCCCTCCCTAAACCTGACTTAGCCAAAATATCTGCCGCCTTATTACAGAGCCTAGGCGTATAAACCACCTCAAATACTAAACCCTCGTCCCTAAGCTTATTACATTCAAATAATAGAGGTTTAAGTGGGTGGCTGACTGGACAGCTAGCAAACAACTCAACTACAATGGCAGAATCACTACAAACCACCACATGTTTCAACCTTTTCTGATTTATCATCCTCACAAGAAGTGCCATTGATTCTGAATGCAGAGCGTCTTTCTTCCCGAATGTTGCAACAAAACCAGCTACCCATCTCCCAGCATGATCTTGGCATATCCCGGCAGCTGCCGCATGACCTGCCAAAGAAGAATACGCCCCATCAATATTGAATTTCAAAGTACCAGACCTGGGAGGAACCCAGGAGTTGACCTCCCTAATCTCAAGCGATGCCTGTTTCGCAACAGCCAAACACGGATCTCCCAGATTCTTTGCCTCCCAAGCTCTATTGTTTCTATAAATAGCTGCTGCAACCAAACAAAACGGTAACAACATTCTGTTTTCTTCACCAAAGACCTTCACGTTTCTCCATGACCACAAAAGGTAACATACAACTGGGAAGATAACAGGGAGCTTATCCTGCATGAGGAAGTTACCTTTCTTCCCAATATAAACAGAAAGCCACTTCTCAAAAGAAAGACTATAGAAAAACTTAGTATCCTTTGACATAACCAGTTTATTCCAAATCCATCTTGCGACCTTGCAGCCTCTTAACACATGGTCAAGAGTCTCCTCTTTTCCACAATAATGACAAGAGCGGTCCACCGTGAAACCCAACTCAAAGCGCCTGCGGTTTGTCATAAGTTTCCCCTGACACACCCTCCACATAAATAACTTGATTCTTTCTTGGACCTTCAGCTTCCATAACCTGCCACAAAGCTCAACAAACTTATCAGTATTAGCATTAGAAACAATTTTTCCAGAGAGTAACCTGTATGCTGATTTCACACTGTACGAACCATTCGGTTCAGGTTGCCAAGACAAAAAGTCCTTGGCACCACCAGGAAAAATCATGTAACTATCTAATTGAGTACGATATGTTTTTGGGATAAATTCCTCAAGTATTTCCCAGCACCAGTCCCCATCCTTATTCCAGTAATCAATTACATTAGCATTTAGAAAGTTCTGGGGGACTTCCTTAAAAGCCACTGCCTGTAAATTTGGAAAAACCAGCCAATAATCCAGCTAGAATTTCACACATTGTCCATTACCCACTACCCAGCAAGCCCCTTTATCAATGATATCAGAGCATTTTTGAATGTTCCTCCAGTATACTATGCATCTTTTAGAGTTTAAATTAGAATATCTTCTCAGCAAGACATCCTGGCAGAGGCCTGCGGGCTTACTAACCAGATTCCACAAAATTTTCCCAAAACAAGCACGGTTCATCTCCCTAGTCTTGCGTAGACCTAGACCACCCTGTTCTTTGGGAGTATAAAACTTATCCCAGCCTATATCATGGAATTTTCTACTGTCTGAATCATGCCCCCAAACAAAATACATGCATACCTTATCAATTTTATCACAAACAGATGCAGGAATGAGCTGACACTGCATAGTATGGACCGGAATAGATGATACCGAGTTTTTTACCAAGCAAATTCTACCAGCCATAGAAAGGGTTTTTTGTTTCCTGCCAGCTAGTCTATTTTCAATCTTTGTGAGAATAAGATTGTGGTCAGAACTAGACTTCCTACCCTCCTTGATATTAATTCCCAAGTATTTTCCAAATTTCCTAGAAGTGTGCATGCCAACTTCCATCCCTACAATGTGTTCTCTCTCCAGGCTAACATTTCTGAACAACAGCACAACCGATTTCTCAATATTTACCGTTTGGCCAGAAGCCGCACAAAATTCGTTAAGACACTCACGCATAACCTTAATTTGCCCCGGAGTCGCAACCCCCAATAAGACCAGATCATCCGCGAAAAAACAATGCGAGATAGTGATACTCTTCTTACCTAAACAAAGAGGTTTCCACACTTTCCTATCCACATGAGACTGAATTAATTGAGAAAGCCTCTCCATTCACAGGACAAAAAGAAAAAGGGAAAGTGGGTCCCCTTGGCGTAAACCCCTACCAGTTGTAAAAGAGTCCAATAAACTGCCATTCCAGCTAATCTGAAATGACACCGTAGTAACATAGTTCATAATCAGATTTTTAAAACCTACCGGAATTCTAGGACAGTCTAGGGTATCCACAATGAAGACCCAAGACATTTGGTCATAGGCTTTAGCTAGGTCGATTTTCATAGCTACATACCCATTTCTAGCTTTCGTATTATCCATGCAAAAAATTGCCTCTTGAACTAGAACGATATTATCACAAATGCTCCTCCCAGGGACGAAACTCGCTTGATTCTCCAAAACCTACCCTGACATGAAAGGTTTAAGTCTAGAAGCAATAATTTTGGCGAGGACTTTATACTGAACTTGACAAAGAGCGATGGGACGGAAGTGCTTAACCTCAAGAGGGTGGTCGACTTTAGGGATTAACACCGTAATGGTTTCATTCAATTTAGGGTCAAAAGAATGGGTGTTAAAAGCATCAGTGAAAAACGTTACCAGACTAGGCCCAACCAAACCCCAAAACTGCTTATAAAACCCCGCGGGAAAACCATATTTTCCCAGAGCCTTGAAATATTTCATATCTTTAAGAACATTCAAAATGTCTTTGGGGACTACCTGTCTCTCCAAAGAGGCATACTCCTCTAAGTTGAGCGCCTGAAAATTATGCCCTTCAAAAAAGAAAGTATCACTTCCGCATCTGCTAAAGTGTTTCAAAAAATGACACTTAAGAAGGTTTCCTAACTCCTCACTCCCCGTGACCCACACCCTATCAGGCCCGAGCAATTTATGAATCCTATTTTTACTCCTTCTAATCGCAGTCCTAGTATGGAAATAAGTAGTATTCCTATCACCCATAGTAGTCCACCTCTCTCTAGATTTCTGAAACCACAAGGATTCCTCCCTAACTTGCCATAATTCTAGCTCATTGGACAACCTCTCTTCTAGCCCTCTTAGATGCCCGCCCCTACCTTGGTCAACCAACTTTTGAATACCCTTGAGCCTGGCTAAAACTCGCTTTTTATTTAAGAAAATATGGCCAAAGGTATTTCTATTCCAAACCAACAGATGGGAGCCTAGAATATCTAAGGCCTCAGATAGACTAGCATCCATACACCAGTTGTCACTAACAGTCTACCTAAAATTTGGATGGGTAAGCCAAGCTGCAAGAAACTTAAAGGGTTTCGGAGTCTGGAAATTGGATATAGAAGGTTTAAAAGTCAGAGCAATTGGACTATGATCCGAGGCCACTCTAGGAAGGACCTCAATCTTAGCATCAGAGAAACTAATCTTCCAACTAAGATTCGAGATAATTTTATCCAAGCAAGCACAATGGAACTCATTTGACCACGTAAACTTATTGCCAATCATATGAGATTCTAGCAGATTATGACCATGAAACCACCTCAAAAAATCTCTGTCAACCCCATAATTCCTACCTGCAGAACTATTCCTATCCGAGGGAGATAGAGTAGCATTGAAATCCCCACCCAGAAACCAACAAGACTCTTGCAGATTATAATCCTGAATCAAAGAACTCAGCTGATCCCAAAGACCCCGTCGCACAGCAGGGTTAGGTCTAGCATAAACAGCAGTAAAGAACATTTTGATACTCTCCAATTGAATCGAACAATGTATATACTAAGAATCAGAACAAAGCACAGAAATATTGACATAATACTTCCACAATAACCAAATTCCCCCACTAAAACCATCCGCATCCACCCTAAACATGCCATCAAAACCCAATTTAGCACAAATACTATCAGCTACCTTGCCACTAACTCGGGGTTCAATAATCATCGCGATATCCAGATTTTCCAGTTTACACAAATCTTTAAACGTACGACAAAAACTGGGTTTCAAAGATCCACGAACATTCCAAAACAAAATTTTGTTTGTAATCCTATCAGTCATCGGGAATAACAGTCAATAGAGAAAAACAGTAACCAAGAAGAAGAACTTTCAGTGCGAAGAGGATTTACATCCCCTTCCAACCCGGTCGAACTTTATCTGGAGGTTCATTGCCCTCCTCCATCTCTGAGCCTTGCACATGTCCAACGCCTGCCTCCGTGGCCATCGCCACCCGATTACCGATTTCAATATTTCCTTGAACAGATGCTTCCTTCTTGTGCGCGCTATCACCCCGTGTCGATTAGGAAGCCGAAATTGGGGACTTTTCACCCAAGTTTAGGTTTCTAGAGCGAAGCGGGATATTCTCCTCGCCCCTCTGTCTCGTCACTTTGTTATTCAGAGAAACTGGAGACAAATTTGTCGCAGCGCCTCCCTTATCCACGAACCGGGATTTGTTTTCCAACCGATTGCCAGTATTTTTTGTCGCAGCCTGGGGTTCGCGAATCCTTCTAGCTAGGTTACGCCTCTTCAGCACCATCCATTCTCCGTACTCTTCTTCTATGTGCTTGAAATCTTCTTTTCCAGAATCAAAAACAAGTTTTACACCACTCTCTAATTGGGCCTCTTCCGTGTTATTTTGAAACGGGCAAGTTGAGTCTTTATGCACGTAACATCCACACCGGAAGCAAACGAGGTGCAAGCCCTCATACTCTATCTTTATAGTTTGCCGACGAAATCGATATTTAGCTTATAGTGCCTTTGTCAAATCTACTTCCACATCCACCCTATCTAGGCGAGATTTGCCAAAGTCTGCCGGCGATAAATCGATCTTTTTAACCCTTCCAACCTTTGACCCTAGAATCTTCAAAAATTTCTTCATTATAGTATTCGTTGGGAAGATCTGAGAAGCACACCAGGACCTCCAAACTAGATAAGGCCTCAGAGTCAGGATTGAAGTTTGGTCTCCATCGTCTGATTGTTAGGTAGTGGTCCAAGATCGGCCAAGGACCTTCCGACAGGTCAAATTGCACATCATCTAGGTTCGAAAAAATGATCTTATAGAACCCGTTGGTAAGATCATCCATTCGGAACTCGCCTCGTAGCTTCCACCGGCTTTTCAATCTATCATACAGAACATTCATGGGAATCTTCTTACCGAGAAGTTTTACAATTACCACATCTTGCCATGGCTTTATAAATCTTAGTTTCTGCTCTCTCGTAAGTACGATGTTAGGGCACCTTGGGTCCTCATCTTCACTAATGTCATCTTCGTCATCAGAAATTTCGTCCAGGGGATCGACTTCAGAAAATTCGGCACCGCGGCCCAAGACAGCGTCCTTGAAGGAGAAATCGCGACCAGCTTGAACATTTCCCACGGGTTCCACGCCTCCCGCTTGAGTCTCCATTTCCTCAGTGAACTCTCCAGCGTTACGCGGCTTCTTCGCAGCCTGGTTTTCAACGAGACGGTCCTCCATGGTAAAGGTTCAAACCAGACCCTAGCGTCAGGCCAACTGAAAATACGGGAAGCAAAGGGAGAAAAGAATCAGAACAAAACTCCTAGGTCACGAGATGCGACCAACAGACTAATTTGGGAACCCAAGAAACGGAGGATCTATCACCCTACGCCGGAGAAGAAAATCGACATCGCAGAAGAAAGAGGCTTTTCAACAAGCCTACTGTGGGTGAAGATCATTAAATGCTGGTCAATGTTGCTTGAAAATCGTTAACCTATAACTTGAAAATCGTTAACTTGTCGCATGTAAATGTCAATCATAAATGGTTAACCTGTCGCATGTTAATGGTTAACCTGTCAATCATAAATGGGTAACCCGTTGCATGTAAATGGTTAACTTGTCGCATCTAAATGGTTAACTTGTCAATCATAAATGGTTAACCTATCGCATGTAAATGGTTAACCTGTCGCATGTAAACGGTTAACCTGTCGCATGTAAATGATTAACTTGTCAGTCATAAATGGTTAACCTATCAATCATAAATGGTTAAACCTGTCGCATGTAATGGTTAACTGGTAACCTATCAATCATAAATGGTTAATCTGTCGCATGTAAATGGTTAACCTATCGCATGTAAATAATTAACCTGTCAATCATAAATGGTTAACCCGTCGTATGTAAATGGTTAACCTATCGCATGTAAATGGTTAACCTATCAATCATAAATGGTTAATCTGTCGCATGTAAATGGTTAACCTATTATTTGGAAAGTTAAAAATGAATTGAGTGAGTAGTTTTTACATATTAATGATATGAAATCATGGGTAGTATATGTAAACGTATGGCATATTTATTACCGTATGAATGGCATATAATTATCAAACTAATAAAATACAGATTGTAACTCTTACATATACCCAAAAATATTACTCATTATATGATGATTTTTTTTGGACAATATGTACTTAGTGCCATTCAAGGAAATTCATTTAATAATTTAAAAAATTGATATCAAGTTGCTTTTATATACTAACAATATACAACCATGGCTAATATTATCTACACCACAAACCCAACCCAAAAACCACCCTAGAAAATCTTAAAATGTCGAAGGCTTATTGTCGAGTCAGTTGTGACATTATAAAGTATAGACTTAGTTAAAAAAGATTACCCTAAACCACAAACCCACCCCAAAATCCACCCTAGAAAAAATTGAAACGTCGAAGGCATTTTTAGGGTTTGTAGTGAAGGGATTAGGGTCTAACAACCCTAATCGCTGAACCACAAACCCTAAAAGCCTGTCAAGTTAGTGTCGACATTATAAAGAATGGAATGAATAAAAAAAGATTACTCTACACCACAAAACCCACCCCAAAAACCACCCTAGGAAATCTTAAAACGTCGAAGGCCTTTTTAGGGTTTGTAGTGAGGGGATTAGGGTCTTACAACCCCAATCCCTAAACCACAAACCCTAAAAAATTGTCGAGTCAATGTGGACATTATAAATAATAGAATGAAAAAAAAAGATTACCCTACACCACAAACCCACCCAAAAACCACCCTAGAAAAGCTAAAAAATGTTAAAAGACTTATTGCCGAGTCAGTGACATTATAAAGTATATTTTAGTTAAAAAAGATTACCCTACACTCCAAAACCGCCCTAGGAAATCTTAAAACTTGTCATATAAAGAATTTTTTTTATTATTTTATAAAACTTGTCATTTTTAAATTTTTGAGTACATATAAAATTTAAAATAAAATTCTTTTAAAACAAAGTGAGCGTTGTACCTCCATTTTCAGTTTTTTATTCACAAGTTTCGACAATCTTCACTTCTTTTATTATTGTGACCTAAATGAATTAACAGTTCATCTATATACTTATAAGCTAATAATTTATTTTATATACATATTTCTTATTTTAATCTATATGTTACAATAATTTTTATTTTTAAAAACTGATAACATATGATAGAAATTTAATAAAAATAAGTATAAGATTTTCTTATATATTCACATATCAATATATACGTATACAAAGTAATAAAATTTTGTTGAAAACTATTTATTTTAAAAATAATAATAATTAAATAAAACCTTTACTTTATAATTAAGTTTGATCGCAATTATCCTCTTATGTCAAACGGAAAGAACAAAAAAAAAATTATTTATACGTTTGTTTGGTCGAGAAAGAGGTTGAATTATGTGTATGGCAATCACACAAAGCTTTGCTGTTTTGATCTGTCGAGGTTGATATTCTTATCATGTGAAAGAGGAGCAAGAGCGTTTGTTTAATCATAAATCATAAATATAGTCAATAATACGCATCGTTTGAATTATTGCATATTCACTATTGCAGCATCTCACCCACGACCAAAGAAGGGTAGCTGGATAAGGTTGGGTAAAGCTGGCGTGTTTTGTTTTTTATTGTCCCAAGTCTTGTTTGTATTTTTATTCCACTCGTGTGGATGTTAGGCGACGGCCACCAACTACAAAAAAAAATATATATATGTAAAGAGAATGTACTCCACCATGATACATCGACCTCCAATCTATCATATTATTAGTTGAATCTTGAGGATGCGCTCTTCATTTTCTTTTGATAAGTCAACTTTGGTTTAAAAGTTATAGAGTCGACATGAGATCAAAAGCAAATTTAAAATTCTCAAATTAAAACATGCTACAACTAAGTAGTAGCAAGCATGCGATGGAGACTGTCGATTATGTTATTTTTCACTGCCAACGGATCAAGACAGTTTGGTTAAATCTTATTCAATGGTGGAACCTACCATTTCCCCTCAGATGCTCAGTCAGGGATATCTATCTAGATTGGTTTGCATACTCGCTCCCGAAGCGGACAAAACGTATATGGAGTTCCTCATTTTGCTACGGCTTATACTATATATGGATGCAACGAAATAACGTGATCTTCCGAGGTGAGACGATGGATGCAAACCGAATCCCCTACAAGTAAAACTCAGGGTTTGACAATGGACAAAAATTTGGTGGAAGGACTTCCCGCTAGATTGCAATTATTTCATAGGCGCCACCTCCCTATAGTTGTAACATGTCTGGGTTAACTTTTCCTGCTATTCCCGTCTTTTGGAAACATGTAAACTTGATAAGTGTTGATGTTCTTTTTTTCTCCTTTTACGTACTTTAGCGGATATGTTTAGGGTAATATATGGATGTGGAGGGTACTCTTTTTCCTCCTTAAGTTTTTATCCCACTAGATTTTACTTAGGAGGGTTTTAATGAGGCCCAACTATTCTCATCCATCTGATTTACCAGTCTTTTATTTAATATAATTGTTTTATGCCCAAATTATCTAAAAAAAAAACTAAGTAGTAGCATGATGGGAATGCTCGACGGTGTTATATATTAGTTTCATTTGGGCTTTGAAAATCCGCCTCTATCGCATAAGGTTTTCGGTGCTTGACTGTGTATGGTTACGTTTAACTGAAACTATCGACCACCTGTCTGTGTCTAAGATGTCAAACTCCAGCGACTACTTTTTCTCCCTTCACTTCTATCGTTAAAATTACAATTAGTGTCTTAGTGTGTGTACTCTATGTTTCTTTCTTTTGTTGATAAATTAGCTATTGACTGTGGGGTTGGTTTACCAATTTTGTATATGTATATGCAGTTATGCACTAGTGTTGTGTTGGTGACAAAAATATATAAGAGGTTATTGTTGTTGGATTACACTATATTTTTGTAACTTGCAGCTGTATGTTGAACTAAATAGAAACATATCCAATAATAGTAACAAATTAAATACAGCAGGTAGGCCATATAAGGAAATTAAGGACAAAAAAAGAAGCCATATCATACGTAACCGTTTAAGGTTACAATGAGACACACATGACATGACATGACGATGCATATGACTGTGACCAGCACAGCATTAAGTAAGGTCGCTAGCTAGTTTCATCGTTCACTAACATATAACATCAACAGTACAAAGACAAATTAGCTAGTAACCCACTTCGATCTTCTCACTAAGTAGTTAAATAATTATACTAGTAGACTGATACTAATCATCGATCCTTGCTGGTAGACGTCGTTTCGCGACTTCTGGCATAGCTAGTATTCCACGCACCAACCATATCATCGATCATCTGTTAAACGCACAGCGGATCGTACTGGTCGATCGATCGGTCATATCATCATCATGTGTTTGTTTGTTCATAGACGAGGAATAAGTTTATACTTTTGAGTCTCTTCACCAAGTTTAGGATAATCAATATACCCATCAACCGGATGACTAGTATAGAAAGTATCCCTAACATAGTAAGTTAATGGCGCATTAAGTTTAAATCTCTGAACCAGATCTGGATTCGAGACAAAAAGTCTTCCAAAAGAAATCAAATCAGCATCACCTTTCGCCACAGCTTCATTAGCAAGATCTCTAGTATATCCACCACTACTCATAAATGTACTTTGAAAACCTCTCTTGAAACTCTTGATTAACTTATTCTCATCTTCTTCACTCCCGTTTCTCTTAAACTCCACTTTACCACGTGCATCATAGCTGACATACCTGTGTTGTGCCACGTGGAGGTAAGCGAATTTGGAACCTAACTGTGATTGAGGTAGTTGAGAGCATTGATTACAGCGAGACCTAAGCGAGTGGATCTGAATCTGGTGAGTCACCATGGTTTAAGTTTGGAGAGATACGGATACCAACTCTTGTTGGATGTATAGATGTGGCGACTGCATGTACGATTTGGGTTAAGAAACGACATCGGTTTGGGAGTGAACCTCCGTACTCATCTGTACGGTCGTTAATTCCATCTTTGAGAAATTGGTCTATAAGGTCACCATGAGCACCGTGGATTTCAACACCATCAAACCCTGCCGTTAATTAATTAGGAGAATATGTATCACTAGCTATAAGATTTTATAATTTTGGACAGAAAAAATTCTATAAGAATTTAATTACCAGCTTGGATGGCATTTACGGCAGCTTGACGAAACTCCTCGACCACTTGTGGAATTTCAGAAAGTGAGAGTGGTCGAGGGACGGGATATTTGGTATGATGAGTAACTCCAGGCATCTCTTTTCCTGAAATCCAAGCGGCGTCTGATAATATAGCCTTGTTGGTTGATGATATTGGGGGACGTCCATCCCGTACACAAACTAAACAAACCATATGAAATGTTTCAAAGACTCCAAATTTATAAAAGGGACATTATTTAATTTTTTTTTTTTTGAACAAGATTAATGCTAGCTAATGTATAGAGAGGTGAAGGACGTACGAGAAGCTCGGCCAGCGTGCCATATTTGACAGAAGATAAAAGCCCCCTTCGCATGAACAGCATCTACCATTTTTTTCCATGCTTCAATTTGCTCGTTTGTGTAGATCCCAGGGGAATTTGGGAATCTGTGTACACAATTAAGTAAGTAATGTTTAGCAAGTCAAGCGTTACACACACATATATATATATATATCCATTGTGCATGATCGAACGAGCGAAGTGAGATGGTTACCCTGCTGCCTCAGGGGAGATATCCGCGGCTTCCGTGATAAGAAGTCCACCTTTGGTAGCTCTCTGAGTGTAGTATTCAACCATTGACTGATTTGGAATCCCACCAATCGCACGGCACCGTGTCATCGGCGCTAGCACCACCCTGTAATATTGTTCAAATTAATGCCAACACAAGTAAACACCTACTATCAAAACAAGACAATTTTTTTAAAGCTTATTAGTTGGTTTGCCGATTTTCACCTATGAGAGAGATTATAGTTTCCCATCTTATGAGGGATGAACAGACTTGGTAATGGTATCTCCTTCTCTTGTACGACGGCTTCCTGGTTCAACATTGTGTACGACATACCTCCTCGCTCTATTTTGGCTTCCAATTAAGTTTAACTTAACTTGATGGTTTCCTTCCTTCTTGGTTCCCCTTCTTAATTTATAAGCAAATGAAACCCATGGGAATATTCTTTCAAGATCTTTTCTTTTTTTTTTGAAACAGGAACATCTTTTTCTTTCAAACTTAATTAAGGGCTGCTGCTACCTACGTACGTACGATGGTGAATGTGGACGTCTGCGCGTATGGATACAATCTTGACCAATAAGGGTACGTCCCTATGCATGTGGACAAATGCGTGTCTCGTTGCAAACTGTGCAAAGCAAACTGATGTGGATGTATGTGGGTATATACGTTGACGAATCTAGACAGTAGTGTGTTTTAAGTACGTGATTGGTACGTCCGATATGCTAAAATTGGATACTGGCTTACGTGTATGTATAAAAAGAAATTTTTGGTTTAATTCCCGAGAACGAACTACTATTTGACATTTACAATAACTATGCTCACTTTAGTTGGAATTTATTTAGATTTGTGCGTATATGATGCTGGTAGTACTTGTTTGTTAAGTTTATCTTTTATAGAAATCTATTTAGTCTAGATGTATTCCTAAAAGGTAGTGCTAGTGTGTATTTGTATATATATATATGAGATGCTATGCTATTAGTTCAGTTATATCAAAATATAATGCTGATAAACATTTTACTCCGTTCGGTTGCACACCTTCACTAAGTTAAAAATTATAAAATTCTCATTCTAGCAATGACGCGCTAACAAAAGGTCGATTAAAAAATATTAGCTGTTATCATCTTAATCAACAATGAAGTGATTATTACAGTATCCAAAGATCCCAGATTGATGACCTTTTTAGTTTTATTTTCGTACCAGCGACGACTAATGAGTTAAATTTACAATATACTACTATATACCTTAGTTCACCCAAAAAAAGATTTGTACGTACAACCATTCTTGTTGGTCCAATATATAGATGAAGTCACAACGTGAACAATTTAGGCTAGGAACAAACAAACATCTGAGAAACGAATCCTCCTCACTACTTATTCGTTCGGTCTTGAGACATGGGTCAATTAGATTACCATAAACCTCATGGATTTCACCCCATCAAATCATTGAAATTAATAATATGATGGGGTTTGTGGTCATTAATTAGCTACATCTGTTTTCAGAAGTGGGTTTTTTACATAATCTATATATATAGCATCAAATTTATCAAAAGTTTTCTACTTATGTGAGTGATTTTGTTTCTAACATATGATATGTACCTGCTCCAATGACATTAACTGCCCAACCACATCTGCAATTTCGGAGATGGAGAGACGCGCGCGCGCGCGAGAGTATGGATACTTGGCATGAGAACCGTCGATCGGCCAGCTGTAGCTCTCAATCATCGATATTATAATTAGGAGACATCCATCCTGTTAATAAATTAATAACAAATCTAATGCTCAACATCATTGAATAAGGAATGCATGATTAAACTTTGGAAAAGCCCACGTCCTGCTTTGTGATGCATTATGATTCTATCAATATATATATATATAGATGTTTTTTAATTGCCACAAACAAGTTTGGACTTATCTAGTGTGCATCGTACAGAGAAATATTTAAAAGCAGGATACATATAGGTCGCTAGTTTAATTAATGCTATCATATTTATCGAATGTTATGATTTTGATTGTTTTATACGTGTATTGAGGGGGAGGAATCATTTATGTGTGACCTAATGGTGCTCACGACTCTGGTTTGGTATCGATTCCGTTTGTAGCACTTCTAGTTACGAAACACATGATTCAGATTTGGAACCGGTTTTGGAATACATGCTATGCTAGGATTCAGAATCGGTTTACTTCTGGTTCCGGGGCGGTTCCATTCCAGTCCCAGTTGTTTGCGGTTTAAGACAACCGGTTCTTGACCGGTTCCGGTTCCATACTGGTTTCGGTTAAGAAATTGAATTTCTTTTTTCTATCGTTTTTCTTGTTCTTTTTGTTTTCAGTGTTGATTAAGATCTAGGATTTAAAAAATACTTATAATTTATGATTAAATTTATAATTTAAGAATAAAGAGAATTTTTTAATATATGAAATGAATTCGCTGCCTCATTAAAATCTTATTATGTAAAAACTCATAGAGAAACCCCTAATAGGAAAAAAGAATACATCTACTAAGAGGTTACAATATTACATTAAATTGAAAATTAATACTATTACGTTCTAAAACATTACAAGATAGAAGTCCTAAGAGGTTTGTCCA
This sequence comes from Limonium bicolor, assembly GCA_023374045.1. Taxonomy (NCBI): domain Eukaryota; kingdom Viridiplantae; phylum Streptophyta; class Magnoliopsida; order Caryophyllales; family Plumbaginaceae; genus Limonium; species Limonium bicolor. The sequence goes on along the minus strand of CM041778.1, from coordinate 260,356,917 downwards.
TGTCCACCAGCTTCTTCTTCAATCAACTCAAACCAATCATCATGGTGCCCTCCATATGTTTGTCCTCGTGCTTGGGACCATACTTCAACTAAGTTTAACACCCCATATGGGCAAATGTCCAATATCCTAGCTCTCAAGTCATTCAGGCATGAAAACTAGCTACCTTAAGCCTTTTGTCCTCATTTGGGCTTAAAAGTATAAGACCTTGTTGTAGTAGTCAACCCATATGTATCCGTATAAACCACTTATCTATGTACTCATATCCTGATGTGGGATGAGGATATCACACTAAGTCCCAATCATACTTTTTAACACAAACCTTGATTGAGTCTAGTGCAAGACATGATCGCTTTTCATTCAATACTCGTTTACCTGCACCAAAAGCTGACTTGGAAGCAACCATTGATGCTAGAACTGCTAGTACATCTTGTATGATTCTTACAAGGATAGGAAAGTTGGCTTCATGAGCTTGCTGCCACTTAAGAACATCTACATTACCATCTTCATCATCATCAAAACTAAAAGTCAAGTTAAGATAATCATCATATGTGCAAAATCCATAACCTGATTGACTTTGGCCTTTTCAAAATACTAGCAATCAAAGAACTTAACTTGTCACCGGGGCGTGGTGGTTTGGAAGAGAAACCACTACCACCACCAGCACTTTCATTAGAAAGCTCGTCCAGACAAAACTTTGTAGTATATTCATCATGTAGATGTCTCAAGATTGTATCCAGCTTTTCAACATATTTCTCAACATATCTCGACTCAATTTGGCCTCCTGTAACAGTACTATAATAAAACTCAAACAATTTTGTTAGACCATCTAATTTTACTATTAGATCAAGAATAGTTTCAATAGAATAAATCGAAGGGAATTTATTAAAGTATGTAAACCATTTAGTCAACTCATCAATCCACTTACACCTCTATTCTCACACAAGACATTGAGAATAGAGATGCATTCATGTGTGACAAAATTTACATTAAGTTCGTAAACCAATGAAAATACCTTAGTTACACTATCAAAAATATTTTAAAACATTGCATGCAATCTTAGCACTAGTCCAAAAATCAGGAGTCATTAAACCATCACTAGATTGAACAGCCAATAGTGTTATAAACATAAGATAAAATGGTCTGGTGCTTGGTAGTTTTGATTAAAAATTCACATGTAGAGTTCCATCTAGTAGGGGTATCGGGAGCAAAATGATGAGGTCGTAAATTAGCTTGCTTGCATAATTTTTTATATACTTGTTTAACAATATGTGATTTTCTAATTTTCTCATAACAAGCCTTAGTAGATATATTGCAGTAGTCAAATTATATAAACCATCTTGAACACACAAATTTTAAACATGCGCGCAAATCTAACATGTACGAAATCTCCATTATGCAAGTTGAGTGTCGGATTAGCTTTTAATATTATGTGCACTTAGTGTTATTAGAAGCATTATCTAAATAAATTGAGGACAACTTTTCTAATAAGTTCCATTCGGATAATATTGCAATCAACTTTTCATAAATGTTATGGCTGGTGTGCGCATCATCAAAAACGTCAAATGCAATACTACGCTTTTGTAACGTCCATGAACATCAATCTAATGACAAGTAACACAAATAAACACCTCATTAGTTGTAGACGTCCGCATATCACTAGTCAAACTGACACGACCATCAAAACTATCTGTCATTTGCATTAACGTTTTTCTAGTGTAAGCATGTTATACAAAGCTCTACGTTTTAGTATGTTTCTAGGCACTCTCCTATATTGTGGTTGTAATGTGGTGCAAACAAAATATTCAAAGTGTGCGCTTTCACCAAAATAAAAGGCATTTGTTCATCAATCATAAATATAGTGATGCCATCAATCTTTCTTTCTCTATCGTATAAAAAAATCAGGATCGGGTTGCCATTCGGCTACTTGGTAAGCTAAGTTTGGCCGCTACTACCCCCTGTTATAGAATCCTTGTAGATGTGGTGCGTCTTCAAGTTCTTCACAAAGGATACTGTTTCGGTGCCCACTGTTGGTACAGTGTGATCAGCCACACCTTAAACCGTATTACCAAGAGCATTAACCACACTTCCCCTTATAACCACATGCGCCTGAGCAACAAGCCGTCGGTTAAGATACAGATACCTCGGCTAGTAAGTATCTCGTCTAACGGACATCAAGCCTGGGAAGCCAATCCCGTCAGGGCTTGAAACCAAAGAAAGATAGCCGGGTGCCACCAATGGACTAGATCGACCTCCTACATCACAAGAAAGCACTCATGACCTAGCACACATCCCTTTGACATCCTGTTATACCAGTCTCATCAGACAACCCGTCATTACCACCCTAGGAACTCATGTCTACCAACTTGCACGCCTCTCTGACATGCCATTAATGCCTCCAAGATAGTAAGCATCCTTTCCGCGATTAACGATGAGCGGCCGAATAGAGCAAGGAAGCTTCGTCCCTGACAAAGTGACCTAACCAAGGTGACATCAGCCTCATCTCAAAGCACACCCGCATCATCAACTCATCTAGCAAGCAAGTGGTGAAGCTAGGAGACACAATAACTTGTTTGTCCTCTTCCCTATAAATAGCAATCAATGTACATTTATTGAACGGACGCAACTGACTGCGACATACTCATTACTCGATAATACTCCTTGTATCTTCATCATTGCTTCACTTATCATACTAAGAACCTTTGGCATACCCCTCGTGTACTAGGTCATTTACGATCGAACCACGTGAATCTTGTTGTCACTTTTCTTGTATATTACCTCACTTGATAATCCAAACCATAATCACATAAGCGAATCACCTTGATCCCAAATCCGTAGGCTAAACTCTAGCCTGTAGATTACCATCTCTAACATTTGGCGTTGTCTGTGGGAAAAATTCTTACCATCACTTCAAAGCCCTATTCATCCTACCTCTCACCCGAAACAGCTCCGCTGGCACCACCACGTAGTCAGAAAACTGGAAGAAAAAACACTCTATCACGTTGCCTCCCTCGGACGAGAGAACGCTCAACGAAAACCGTGACTTAACCTCTAAATCTGTCTCTGTAGACAGGTTCTAACTGTACAACAGTAGGTTGCCGACCTAGCCCAACGCTTTACAAAGTAACAAGCAATGACTAACCACAGAAGGGATAGGGGGAAGACCATGACCCATTCTTCAATGAGATAAACCAGCCCCCCCTCCTTACCCAGGAACATCTCCATTATGACGGTTCGGGTGACCCTGTTGAACACCTGTCACGCTTCAAATACACCATGACCGCAGCACTCATCAACGGCCACGCCCGCTGCCGCCTGTTCCCATCATCCTTGGTAGGACGAGCATTCACAAGGTTCACGCGACGACCAACAAGTCCATCCACAATTTTGAACAGCTTGGACAGCTCATCTTGGACCATTTCACCGCTAAAGGGCGAACCAAGAAGACCTTCGCTGACCTCATAGGGATGCGCTAGCACCTGCACGAGGACGTCAAGGGATATACCAGATGGTACGGCAACACAGTCACAGGGATCGACGCACACAAAGACTTGGTCATCGTCTCAGCCTATTGACACGGGCTGACTGAGGCTAAATTCGTAAGGGAACTAACTGTAACTACCCTCAAATCTTACGACAAGTTGGTTACACGGGATAAAAACTTCATCAAAGGGTAAAAGGTCGTTCGCGTGGCAAGGGAGATGGCCAAGGAGGCCCACAACTACTTCAACGACAAAGACGAACCCACTAAGAAAATCACGAGACCTAGAGGCCACAGCCAAAACCACGATAAAGGACACCGCACTGATGCACCCAGCTACAGGAAGGCCCGTGACTATAGGCATTAGAACCAAACTCACCGTCGAGATGTCCCGACCAAAAGCCACCAACCCTAACTAGAAAAGTGACCCAACTCGTCAGAGCTCAGACACTTCAATCGACCCATGACGGAAGTCTTTGCAGTCACGTTGAGAGAGGGCCTCGCGAGAGACCTTCGGCTCACCCCGTGCCCAGACAGCAACAAATCAAAAAAATACTATGAGTTCAACGCTCGACGGGCCACCGCATGGAAGACTGTTACGGACTCCAAAGAGAGCTAGACCTAGCTATAGCCTCTCATCGTGGGAACCTTGGCCACCTCCTCTACCGTCTAATACCACGTCTCATAAGAGGAAGAGACAATGACCCCAACCGAATCATGACTCTGATGCCGACGGTCACAATAACTGCAAACATAGGGAGGACTCGGTCTTTATGATAGGGGAAAAAGAAGCAACTCCTGTCAAGGCAAGAAGCAAACTCGCCCTGAACCACACCTGGCCGCCCCCCCCCCCCCCAGCACAAGCCAAGAGAAATGCACCAACCATCAGTTTCACCAGTGATGACATCAAAGATCTACCCCTACAATGGCCCCCTTGTCATCTTGTCACGTATCCACAGCCGAAATGTGTGTCATATCATGGTAAATAATGATAGTAGTTTCAGTTTGATTACGGTCAGCACCTTCAGACATTTGAACGCCCTAGGGGAACGAATAAATAGCTCATGTTACAACCTCACAGGCTTCTCGGGCATGTAATCCCACTCAAAGGGAGATGTCAGGTTGTCTGTCACATTGCGAGACGGAGGACTCAGCCACATGGAGATGATCGACTTCCTCCTAATGAAGGACCTCCCTTGCTACAATGCCTTCTTAGGTCGACCCGGCATTCACGCTTTTCATTCCGTGCCAAGCACTATGTACTTGAAGCTATGGTTTCGACGCACTTCAGAGAAATAGTGACCGTAAGGGGTCACCAGCAAGTAACCCGAATTTGCAACATAGAAGCACCCAATTCAAAGGGCTTTGTTCCCGAACAACCGCCTTCCGGCTTGCCCCCCCCACCCCCCCACACCATCGCTAAAGGTAGAAGATGAATGGATTTACGCAAAGTACACCCTTTCCCAGGCTCCCTGGAAAAGTATGTGAATATTGGGAACACATTCCACGACACGACATCGTTGTAAAAATATTTGCTGCAAGAATTCCAACCTTCGCCTGAGCACCGAGGGAAATGTCTGGGATCGACAGGTCTGTAATACAACACAATCTCATGGTAGACCCCGGTCGATTACCAGTTCGGCAGAAGCAACGCCACCTAGGGTGGGAACGTGGCGCGGCCACCAAATAAGAGGTGGTCAAGATTTTAGCAGCTGACTTTATCAAACCTGTTACATACAGCTTTTGACTATCAAACATGGTCCTAGTAAAGAAGGCCACCAACAAATGGCGAATGTGCATCGACTTCAAAAGCCTAAATGAGAGCTGCCCGAGGGACTTCTACCCTCTACCCTCCATAGACAAACTGGTCACCTTCACTACCCATAGCTCGGTTTTCAGTTTCCTTGACACTTACTGCGGCTACAATCAAATAAACATGGATCAGAAGGATGACCTGAAAACGGCCTTCATTACAACCGGCAGCACCTACTGCTACAACTTCGGAATGCAAAACGCCGAAGCCACTTTCCAATGATTGGTGGACAAAATATTTAGCTCACAACTTGGTCTAATGTGGAAGCCTACGTTGACGATATTGTATAAGAAGCAACTCACCAGAACAGCACCTCGAAGATCCAAAAGAAACCTTCGAACATCTAGACAAGCTCAATATGAAACTCAACCCAGAGAATTCCTCGGCTTCATTATAGGAAAACACGACATCGAGGCGACCCCAAGGTGCAAAAGGTATTAGCCCTCACAATACCCAAAAAGATCAAAGATGTCCAAACACGAAACGGGATACTGACCGCACTCAACCGCTTCTGCAAAAACAAACCAAAAAAAAGTCAGCCCTTCTTCAAAGTATTCTGGAATAATACCACGTTTAAGTGGGATGAAGAGTGCATCTAGGCTTTCAGGAGATTAAGAAGGCGATAGCTAACCTCCCCTAGCTTGTGCTTCAGGGGGAAGACCTCATATTGTACCTCTCAGTTTCTAACTGAGCGTTGGCCTTGGCACACGTCAAGGATAGTGGAAAATCTGAAACCCCGGTCCACTTCACTCACAAACCCTTCTTGAAACTGAAACCCGAAACCCGCATATGGAAAAGATGATCAGTTATCACCAGCTGCAAATTGCAACCATACTTACAAGGACATCAAATCATCAAATTGTGTCGGATTGTGTTGATGTTGATTTCAATAAAATGATATACTTGTCCAATTAAAAAAATTATCAGTGAACAGTCATCAGTCAATGGTCAATGACCACTATCCGTTGATCAACGATCGCCAATTGTCTACCAACACCCACCAGACACTAGTCAATAGTCGTCAGTTAGCGGTTAAAAGCCACAAGTCACCGGTCAAAACATATTGGAAAAAAGAATTTCATTCTCTAATGTGAGATGAGGAATCAAAATTGGTGAGATATGAGATAATTCCACTTCCATCAGTTCTCTAAAAATGAAAAAAAAAACTGTATAATCGTTAGTTTGGATGCATGACTAATATTTCTAAATGACTAATATTATGATTCTCACTTTGGATAAATGAATAAATTATCCAAAATTTTAGTTTTGATTTTGTCTATTTTGTTTAACCGAATTATCCAATTTTTTTTTTAAAAAAAGAATATTGTCTTTTCTAATTCTAGTTTTTAATGACAAATAGTCAAACACAAATCCTAAATTTCAGTTAGTTGAAATCCAAACTAGCTAAAATTTGGATTTCAGTTAGTTTTTTGGTTTTTCCCTCAAAAGGTTTTTAGATTTTAGATATTTTGGATAACGGTTATTCGGTTTTGGTCAATTTAATTTTTAATTGAAATAATCAAAATCTATTTTTTTTTAACAATTTAGATTTCGGTTAACCGAATTATCCAAATGATCTTAGTGTGGTAGTTGTTTTGTATAACATATAAGGTTTGTACGAAATTTAAATAAAACTATAACTAAGATAGTGGACGCACGATGTTCCGTTGGCTGTGCGATTATGAATCGGGCTGGCCCCTCTTTGCAATTCATTATGAATATAGATGTTTTTTTAATTGCCACAAATGAATTTGGACATGTTGTGTTTATCCTAAGTGAGAATTTTTATATTAGAAGGTGGACTATGACGGAAGATGCTCGCTTTATACCTTGTTTTCTTTCTTTTTCAAATGTTTCCCACGTGCTTCAACTAAATATTTTTTAAAATATATATCCCATTTTTTTATTTTAAAGACAGTTACGTATTTTTTTTTTTTTTGAAACCAGACAGTTATGTATATTATGATGGTGGAGTGAATACAAAATTTTAAAAATATATGTGGGAAGATGAATAGAAACAACAAAGAGAAAACAATGACTACTTAAAGTGGTATTAAAAATTGTGACATAATACTCCATTAACTATAGGGATCCGAACAATCGTTTATTTGGTATCTTAAAATTTAGGGAAAATTACACACCCCACCTATGACGTTTGACGAAATTTCACAATCCACCCATGTGGTTTTAAAAATTACTTTCCCCACCAATTTGGTTTCCCCTGTTTTACATCCAGCAACTTTTCTAATTTTTGTTCAATTCAAAAGATGCTTAAACGTTGTCCGAAGTTGATGAAATTTTACCTAAACAATGCTAAAGTGTTATATTTTGGTTTAGTGAGAAATCTAAAGTTTTTTAAGCTTAAATGTGATATGTGGGACCTAATGAACATGTCACATGTTTTATTGGGTCCCACGAGACACATTTAAGCTTAAAAAACTTCAGATTTGACATAAGATCAAAGTATATCACTTTAGCATCATCCATGTAAAGTTTCATCAATTTTGTTCAATGTTTAAGCATCTTTTGAATTGAACCAAAATTAAAAAAGTTGCTGGATGTAAAACGGGGGAAACCACATGGGTGGGGAAAGTAATTTTTAAAACCATGTAGGTGGAATGTGAAATTTCACCAAACGTCATGGGTGGGGCATATAATTTTCCCTAAAATTTAAGATCTATAATTTACAAATGCAACATTTGAACCTTAATAGTTGTCATTTTTACTTATTTTTTTTCTCTCATTGATGAGAGTTTTCTTCTCTCTTTGTGTGATTTCGAAATTTGGGTTTTCTATCTACGTAAGTCCCTATGACCAAATATAATTGACAGATGATATTTTTAATTTTAGTAAAATATATATGTACTAGTAGTTGCGACTTTAAAGCATATGTTCTCTATTATTTTGTAACTTTCCACTCAATTTTTAAAATTCATATCTATAGGCACTAATTAGTGGAAAAAACTCTGTTCCTTGTACTCATCTTTTTTATTTTGTATAACTAATATTTTTAAATTACATAATTCAATGAATAATTTTTAAAAAAACTCACGTATTTAGTGGTAGTTGTTGATTTTTTTAAAATTGTTCATTTGTTTCTTTAAAATATATATCTATTTGAAAGAAGCTTTTTTTACACTTTTTACTCGTTTACTATGTTTAACAAAAATTTATTATTTAGTATAATATGGAAATATTTTTAGGTTGAAATTCACCGAAAAGTTAATTTGATTTCTCCAATAGTCATCTTAAGATTTTTTAAATATTACCCCAAACCACTACAAGATACCAGCACTGTTGCGGTTTACAAAACGCCCAGTCTCATCCTTATGTTGTTGTGTTTTTTTATTGTCTAGTTCGTATTGGAACTATTACTTTTTTTTCGGATTCACCTCATATGAAATTTGATTGAAGAGGCTATTAATATAGGCAAAATCTTGCCTACAACCGACTGCACCCACATAGCTACATAAACAGAGAGGGAAGCGTGACTCAGATGAGGGCAGCGGCGTGTGGATTTTTTTTTTCTTCTTTTGTGCGTGTCTCACCATTTTTTTTAAAGATTTTTATTATTTCTCTTACTTTATCATGAAATCTAAAAATTATTGTAACTTTTAATATATAGTTCCAAAATGAAAAAAAATTATATCATTGTTCATATAAATTCAAGCTCTTCAAAACAAGACCAGTCATGGATATGTTTTGACTACTTTAAAAAAATATTTTTACATGTATAGTGCACAAAACGTAAAAAAAACTTGTACAGATGGTCATACAAACATGTACAAATGTTCACTAAAACATGTACATCCACATGTAAAAACTTGTACATAATCGCAATAACTCGACAGGTTTTTAGGGTTTGTAGTAGCGGGTTTAGGGTCGTTAGACCCTAAACCCGCTACTATAAACCCTAAAAATGCCTTCGACGTTTTTTAGCTATCCTAGGGTGGGTTTTGGGGGGTAGGGTAATCTATTTGGAATTTGTTTCGTACTTTATTTTATAGCAACTAACTCGACAGGTTTTTAGGGTTTGTGGTAGCGGGTTTAGGGTCGTTAGACCCTAAACCCACCACTGTAAACCCTAAAAATGCCTTCGACGTTTTTAGCTATCCTTGGGTGGTTTGGGTGGTTTTGGGGGGGGGGGGGGGGGGGGGTAGGGTAATCTATTTGGAAACTGTTCTATACTTTATATTGTAGCAACTAACTCGACATGTTTTTAGGGTTTGTGGTCGCGGGTTTAGGGTCTAAAAATGCCTTCAACGTTTTTTAGCTTTCCTAGGGTGGGTTTTAGGGTGTGTGGGGTTAGGGTAATCTATTTGGAAGCCGTTCTATACTTTAATGTGAGGATGTATGTACATATTTTAATGTGAGAATGTACATGTTTTAATGTGACGATGTACATGTTCAAATGTGAGAATGTACGTTTTCAATTATGAGAATGTATATGTTTTAATGAACATCTGTACATGTTTGTATGACCATCTGTACAAGTGTTCTTCCTTATATGTACATGTTTTAATCTAAGGATGTACATATTTAATGATTCGTACAGATTTATATGACTATCCATATGTTTTTAATGCGAGGATGTACATGTTTTTACGTGAGGATGTACATGTTTTAGTGAACATTTGTACATGTTTGTATGACCATATGTACAAGTTTTTTTACGTTCTGTGTTTCATACATGTAAAAAAATATTTTTTTAAAAGTTGTCAAAATATATCCATGACTGGTCTTGTTTTGAAGAGCTTGAATTTATGTAAACAATGATATAAGTTTTTTTCATTTTAGACTTATATATTAAAAGTTACAATAATTTCAAGATTTTGTGATAAAAAAAAGAAAAAAAACAAAATCCAAAAGTAAAATGGGGGACTTAAAAAATTAAAAAAAAAAGAAAATCAAAATAGGCGCGTGTACTCGGAGCAGATGTAGCCACATATGGCTACATGGACATGTAGCTAAGACGCTTGGATTAATATATACGTTACCTACTACTTTTTCAATAGATAATTTAACTATTTCTGGACAAAAACAAAATATAACAACTTTTTAAAATAAAAGTATTTTAATGATTAAAAAATCTTTCTTTATTGTTTATTTGAAATTACTTAATTAGCTCTGTAAACAATAGATCCACGTGGATGTGTATAAATATATTACAGTTATTCTATATAATGAATTTTAAAAAAAGTAGAAGTTTTTAAAACATTTAGGATTAGCTTAAAAAATAATTATTAAGTTTAAAAGATGATAATTAGTTCTAATTTATATATTTTATACTTTAACTTGAAAAAAATGTAAAATCTATACTATTTAATTGTAGATTTAAAGGTTTATGTCAAACTATTACATAAAGTGGCGTTAGTGATACATATCTAAATTGAATTGACTCATAATAAGAAGAGGCAAAGTAAGGATTGAAAATTTTGTGAAAATATAATAAAATAGATGTGCACCATGTGGCTTTTGTTTTGGTATTTTAACTACAAATATATAGGTAAAAAACTAAAATTGTATATGTTTTAACAAACTTAACATTTTTTCATGTGTAGTCGATCAGCGACTAGCATTGGTAGCCGACCAACGGTTGTGCCTTCTATAGCTTGCTTGTTGCTACCTTGAAATGCATTCCTTGACGTTTTAGTTGTCATAAGGTGGTTTTAGGGCATGTCTTTGACGTTTTAACTTTCCTCTAGTGGTTATATGATTTGTGGTGTAAGGTAATCTTTTTTAACTCGTTTTATACTTTATCATTTGTCACTGACTTGACATATTTTTAGGATTTATGACTCATCGTTTTGATATCTTTTGTTCACGTGAAACAAAAACATGGACTACAACTTTGTCGTTATTTCATAACATAACCCATTATTGGTGCTTTCCCATTTCTTTCTCCCCATTGTTCCACGGACGATAAGTTATGTTTCAAATGTGACTGTTTCGAACTTATGGTGTATGGAAGTTGTGCAGCAGAAAGGGTTAAAGAGATACGAGAAAGGAAAGGAGGGAGAATTCAGAGTTTTCAAATAAAGGATTGTTCGGTTTTACAGGGATGAGCAGGAATGACGCAAATCTCTCATAGCAGAGGCTCAAAGGTGCTGATTTCCCCAACAATTTCCATAACCTTTTTTAACTAAGTCTATATTTTATAATGTCACAACTGACTCGGCAATAAGCCTTCGACGTTTTAAGATTTCCTAAGGTGGTTTTAGGGGTGGGTTTGTGGTGTAGGGTAATCTTTTTTTATTCATTCTATTATTTATAATCTCGACACCCTAATCCCTTCACTACAAACCCTAAAAATGCCTTTGACATTTTAATTTTTTCTAGGGTGGATTTTGGGGTGGGTATGTAGTGTAGGGTAATCTTTTTTAACTAAATTTATACTTTATAATGTCGCAACTGACTTGGCAATAAGTCTTCGACGTTTTAAGATTTCCTAAGGTTGTTTTTGGGGTGGGTTTGTGGTGTAGGGTAATCTTTTTATATTCATTCTATTTTTTATAATGTTGACACTGACTCGACAGGTTTTTAGGGTTTGTGGCTCAGGGATTATGGTCGTTAGACCCTAATCCCTTCACTATAACCCTAAAAATGCCTTCGACGTTTTAATTTTTTCTAGGGTGGATTTTAGGGTGGGTTTGTGGTGTAGGGTAATCTTTTTAACTAAGTCTATACTTTATAATGTCGCAACTGACTCGGCAATAAGCCTTCAACGTTTTCAGATTTCCTAGGGTGGTTTTGGGGTGGGATTGTGGTGTAGGGTAATCTTTTTTTATTCATTCTATTCTTTATAATCTCGACACTGACTCGACAAGTTTTTAGGGTTTGTGGTTCAGAGATTAGGGTCGTTAGACCCTAATCCCTTGACTACAAACCCTAAAAATGCCTTCGATGTTTTAATATTTTCTAGGGTGGATTTTGGGGTGGGTTTTTGGTGTAGTGTAGGATAATCTTTTTTAACTAAGTCTATACTTTATAATGTTGCAACTGACTCGGCAATAAGCCTTCGACGTTTTAAGATTTCATAGGGTGGTTTTGTGGTGAATTTGTGGTGTAGATAATACTAGCCATGGTTGTATATTGTTCGTATATAAAAGCTATTTGATATCAATTGTTTAAATTATTAAATCCATTGCCTTGAATGGCACTAAGTACATATTGTTCAAAAAAATTAGCATATATTGAGTAATATTTTCGGGTATATGTATGAGTTACAATATGTTATTTATTAGTTTCAGAATTATATGTCATTCATACGATAATAAATAAGCCATAAGTTTACATAATACTAGCCATAGTTTCATATCATTAATATGTAAAAACTACTCAATTCATTTTTAACTTTCCAAATAATAGGTTAACCATTTATGATTGACAGGTTAACCATTTACGAATGACAGGTTAATCATTTACATGCGACAAGTTAACCATTTACATGCGTCAAGTAAACTATTTAGGATTGATAGGTTCACCATTTACATGCGACATGTTAGCCATGCATTTATGATTGACAGGTTAACCATTTACGAATGACAGGTTAACCATTTATATGCGTCAGGTTAACCATTTAGGATTGTCAGATTAACCATTTATGATTGACAGGTTAACCATTTACATGCGACAGGTTAACCATTTACATGCGATAGGTTAACCTGTTGGCACATTGCTGGAATGAAAACAAGAAGTTGAAAAAAATGAGATAAAACTCATCGTTTAGTTAAATGCAGTACTCCTGCACATTTGTGCCGCAGCATATGAGCCGCGCTCTCTACGGTTGTGGCTGGTGTGCTGCAAGGCAGCAGATGCAGCACTGGTGCAGAGGGGAGACGTAGATGTACTTGAAACTAGACTGACATGCGGACCATGACTTACCTATGAGCAAAGTTGAAATAGAGCGAAACAAATGTAATTTGATCATCTTTGCTTTATTGTATATTATGAAATACAACTGACATGTTAACATATTACAAGTGACAAGTTAACAAAATACTGTTGACGGGTTAACAAAATACAAGTCATAGGTTAACGAAATACAAGTGACAAGTTAATGAAATACAAGTGGCAGGTTAACGAAATACAAGTGACAGGTTAACGATATACAAGTGACAGGTTAACGATATACAAGTGACAGGTTAACAAAATACAGTTAACAGGTTAACAAAATACAAATGATAATGAAATACAAGTAACAGGTTAACGAAATACGAGTGATAAGTTAACAAAATATAGTTAACAAGTTAACAAAAAACAAGTGACAGGTTAGCGAAATACAAGTATTAATGAAATACAAGTACCAGGTTAATGAAATACAAGTGACAAGTTAACGAAATACATGTGACAAGTTAACGAAATACAAGTGCCAAAAAACATTTCTTTTTTTTTTTAAATCTATCATCTACAAGTATTTGTTTTTCTTATTTTTGAGTCAATATATGGACAATTTTCTGCGAGGAATCATAGTTTAATGAGAAAATAATAAAAGAATTAGAATAACACAATTGAATATAGATACACAACAAGTATCTCTTTTTATACTAGAAGTAGATGAAGTTTTGTTCTTCACCAAGAACTATGGCAACTACAAGTTGTTTAACAATCAAAATAAGTCATGTGTTCCATTCATTCACAATCAATACCTTCATAGTTTCTGAAACGCAATACCTCCATAGTTTGAGTATCACTTTATATGTGCCCTATTACAAACTCTTAAAACATCTAACTGTCTAAGCTTCTTTAGAAGTTTCACTATTGCTTTTCTAATAAGATATTCCCTTTGTGTTTCTCTTTTCCCTTCAGCCACTTCCATTTTCTTTGTTTTTCCTTTTCTAAAGTGTAACTCAGTGTCATTGTTGTTAGTTTTTCTACAAATTCGATACAATCTCCATCTTGATACAACAAGCGTGCAACAATATGCTTTATGTGGAACTCCCTAAACTGCTTGCTCATAAGATCGATTCTAAGTCAATTTGTCGTTAAGTGCTAACGCTTCATCAACACACGATACTAATGATATAAAGAATAATATATTGTGTCAAAATTTGATGTATGATGGAAAGTATAAAGAATAATCGAGTTAGTGAAAATTAAAAATTTGTTTTGACATTTTTCCTCTAGAAAAAAGAGGTGATATAATCTTTGTTCGGTCAATGCAATACTACTCTTTTTATTTTTCCATGTTTGTATTTTAACTATCGAATTAGTTTGTTTTTAACACTAAATAAAAAAATGTTTGAAATCAATATTATATAAGTGAAATATTATAATGCAATATTATAATTAAATTGTTTCGGTGTATTAAATTTCATGATATTGTAATAAAAATTATTTTAAAACAATTAGTAATAAATGGAATTTGATTTATTTATAGTTCATAATTTATAAATATAGAATATCAAAAATATTGTAAAATTTAAACTATTATATTTTGAAAAAAAGACAAGACATATTACATTAAGAGGTTTTAAATTTATTATATTTTTTAAATTTCAAATAACACGTATACAATATAATATGCAAACAAAGAAAAACGATTTTAGCATATAAGTATATTAAATTGTCTAACTGTATAACTTAATTTTCTTTACAGAAAATAGTACTACGCAGATTATAAGTGTAGCACCGTGCCACACTATGGCGCTTGTATCGCAGTACTGGTGTTCTATGACATTCAAGATAAAATATTCTTTTGATTTATTAATTGTTTTTGTCATGTAGTGATTGCAGCACTCCTGCGGATTAATGCATGCAGCATATGAGCCACGCCCTTTGCTGTGATCTATCTACATTTTTTTATCCTACATTTAGTAGATGAAGTACTCACCGATTTGATCCATATAATACTACAATATTTGTTCTATTTTTTCAAAAAAAAAAGTGTATAAAGAGTGACATATTTAAGAGATATTATGTTGATGTTGCACTAGTATTTTATGCATACATATTTGGTATAACGTCAACTTATGTTGCTAATTATTATCAATTGTTAATGTGTCTTTTGAAATTGGTTAAGGTATTTAAAATGCAAGGTGTTGGTATTTAGCTTTGGGGTAAGATGTATTATATTTCGATGGTTTGTGCAATTGAATTTTTGAAATTTTTTATTCTTTTTTTTTCAGTTTCATTTATAATTGTGGTACTTTATTAATTTTGTACTGGTAGTATATTGACAGTAACCTGGTACTTTGTTCATACATATTTGCTATTTCACCAACTTATATTGCTAATTATTATCAATTGTCAATGATTTTTTAAAATCAGTTAAGATTTATAATGCAAGACGTAGTATTACATTCAGATTGTTTGTGCAATCAAATTTTTTCAATTCTAATTCAGTGTTTTGCCGGTTCATTTTTAATTGTGATATTTTGTTGATTTTGTAATGGTATTGTATTGGCAGTAATTTGGCACTTGTTCATACACATTTGGTATGTTGTCAACTTATGTTGCTATTACTATTAATTGTCAACGGTGTCTTTAAACCAGTTATGGTATTTAAAGTGCAAGGTATAGGTATATTGCTTTAGGATACTAGGTATTACATTCTGTTGGTTTGTGCAATAGATTTTTTATTTTTAATTCAGTGTTTCCTGCTTCATTTATAGTTGTGGTACTCTTTTTTTTGTACTTGTATTACAGTGACAGTAACTGGTACTTTGTTCATACTCATTCGGTATGTCGTCAATTTATGTTGTAATTATTATCAATTGTCAATGGTGCTTTTTAAAACCGGATAAGGTATTTAAAATGCAAGGTATTGGTATTTACTTTGGGTAAGAGGTATTACATAATATGGTTTTTGCATTCGGCGATTTTTTTTTATTCTTAATTCAGTGTTTCTAGTTTCATTTATCATTGTGGTACATTGTTAATTTTGTACTAGTAATATATCGACATTAATTTGATACTTTGTTCATACAAATTGGTATGTTGTCAACTTATGTTGTAAATTATTATCAATTGTCATCGGCGTTTTTTAAACCAGTTAGGTATTTAAAGTGCAAGGTGTAGTTATCACTTATGTTGCTAATAATTATCACTTGTCAATGGTATTTTTAAAAAATGGTTAAGGTATTTAAATTAAAGTGCATGGTGTAGGATTTTTCTTTGAATTAGAGGTGTTAAATTCTAAGAGTTAGTGCAATCACTTTTTTTGTTAATTGACATTGTTTTCAGAATCATTTACCATTTGTGGTATTTGTTGATGGTACACTGGTATTTTATCGACAATAACCCTGATAGGTATGTAATCAATTTATATTGCTAGATTTATCATTTGTCAATGATAATTTTAATTTTTTTGTTAAGATATTTAAAGTGCAATGCATAGGTATAGATATTTTTCTTTGGGGTAAGGGATTACATTCTGATGGTTAGTGCAATCGAATTTGTATATTCTTCATTGATAGTATATCCAGTCATTTTGATTTTGGTACTTTGCAATTTTACACTATTGTTATATTAACGAAACTGGTACTTTGTTAAAATATCTCATTAGTGAAGCTAACAATATGCAGAATAGTGTCGGAGGTGTGTTTAGCATAATAGCCCCAAGCCTCAGCGCAACACCAACACTGCGTGTTGAATCGGAACATTGAACTGATGGATGATTCATATACATGATATGTTGGTAATGTAATATTTGTAACATTTCATTTTCTAATCCGTTAGTCCTACCCGTTAGTATCTGTTCTGTATAAATAGAGGAGTTTGTATTATTTCAGACAACACACTAGCAGTCTGCACTGAATACGACTCTCTCAAAATACCATGTATGCTTTCCAGATAATAATATAGAATTCTTTTACATCGTTTCAGCTCTTCTCATGGTATCAACAGCACGAGGAAGCTAGAAGCGAAATACATCCTTCTCCTTCAATCTTCCGCACTTTCTCAAACTTCTAAACACAAAAATGTCATATCTTTCAATCGCCAAGCAGATTCCATCAGATCCATTATTCTTCTTCTCCAGTCTTGATTTTCCTTTCGATAACCAAGAATCGTTGAGCTCTTGATTTACCTTCCCATGGAAAACAAAGACCACGAAAGGAAAAAGAAAAAATAGAGGTTGAATCCTCTAATTCTGGCAACGACGACGGCAACGCAACAAATATCAAGGACGACCCTGTTACTGTAATAGCTTCTGTTTTCCCACATGTTATAGTCACCCGGTCAAACTTAAGTAAGTTTGACTCTGACCGAGATTAGAAGGGAAGGAGGCCGCGGTTATAAGTGAGGTTTAGCTCAGTGTGTTAGTCGGTTAAGTGAATCACTCTTGTATCTTCTCTTCTTCTCTAATAATAAACCTCCCAGAAGAAGTTCTACCTTCTGGTGAAATCAAGAACTCATTGCAAACATTTCATGGTATCAGAGCTACGGCTCGATCCGTCATCAATTGTTGTTCTCCTTTCGAGTTAAGGAAATCTCAAACTCTGAGACGGGATGACGAACGAAGAAATTTCCGGTGGCGATGAGGGCAAGAACAAAGCGAAAGGAGATGAGAAATCGAACGGACGAAAAATCGACTGCGGAAGAGAAGGAAGATGATCCCCTGCGATTGCTAAACTCAGACACTCCCGGGACTATCTGACAGGGAACAAGTATGCCGGAGGACCCGGTTTTACTTCTTGGAGACGGAGCATGTTAATTTGTCTCTCGGCGAAGAATAAAATCGGTTTCGTTGACGGAACCCTAGAACGTCCCACCGATTCTACGGCGCGAGCACGGGCATGGAAGAGGTGTAATGATATGGTTATCTCTTGGATTCTGTCGAGTCTAGAGAAGGACATAGCAGACTCAGTTCTCTTCTGCGAAACTGCGGCCCAGATCTGGAGCGAACTCAACGCCAGATTCGAAGAAGGAAGCGCGACGCGTTTTTACGCCTTGGAGCAAGACTTAGCAAATACCAAGCAAGGCGATGATACCGTTAGCGCTTATTATACGAAGATGAAGAAACTGTGGGATGAACTAGACTCGTCAAACCCCTTACCCGGCTGTACCTGCGGTGGAAGCAACAAGCTACGGGAGTATATCCAGACGCAAAGGTCGATGAAATTTCTCATGGGTGCGCATCCCAAATATGCGAATGTTCGTGGTAATCTTCTGATGATTAAGCCTCTACCTTCTATGGAGCAAATATTCTCCTTCCTTGTTCAAGAAGAGCGTCAGAAGGGAGTAACACGCCAGACCAATTCAGAAGAAGATAAAGGCCACATGTCTTTCGTGGCAGAGACGGCAGCTTCAATTTCCCCAAACTTCAAGAAGCAAACAAGAAGCCCTAAACGTACAAACCTCTTCTGCACCCATTGCCAGAAAGCGGGACACACGGAGGAACGCTGCTTCGAGAAGGTGGGATACCCTCCAAACTGGAGATCTGGGAAAACCAAGAAGATCGCTGCCAACACATGTGCTCTGGAAGAAACTAAAGGGGAAGGAGAGCAGAAGGCAACTAGAACCTACACAACAGAAGAGCTGAATCAGCTTCTCGCACACTTTGCAAAAGAAAGAGAAACGGCAAATGCTGTCTCAAACCCAGGAAGTGCCTCGTATGGTTTTGTTGGTAACGCTAATCGAAAACCCTGGAACTCATAACTGCTTTACTGTTTTCTGAACAGAGTAGTGCATCTCTGCATTCTGATGTGTTTAAACACTTGGCAAACTTGAATCATGCTTACATTCTGGTTTTTAGGAAATAATGGAAAATCTGAATGGATTCTGGACACAGGGCTTCACAGCATATGTGTTCTGAGATTGGTTTGTTTGGTGACATAAGAAAACTGGATAATAAACAGCTTGTGGCCATGCCTGATGGGCACCCACAGACTGTTCAATCCATAGGAACAGTGAAAATAAGTGACCAATTTGTGCTTAAAGATGTTTTGCATGTTCCTGCTTTTTTAAATTCAATCTCATCTCTATAGGAAAACTAGCACAGGATATGCAAGGTAAATTTGTGTTTGATGGTCTCTGTTGTTTTTCCAGGACTTTAGAAACCAACTTGAACAACAAATAGGAACCTACAGGTCAGGAGTCTACCTCCTTGATTTGGACAGTGATCAGAGAAATGAAAATATCTCAACTTCTGCCTGTGTGAAGAATGATTTAGTCAGTGGTTTCGACTGTAATGATGTGCTAGCCTTATGGCACCATAGAATAGGGCATCTGCCGGTAGGAAAGCTTAAAAAATTGAATCTGTTAGATAAAAAGATGTGTAAGAGACAATTTGTTTGTGAGGCTTGTAATAGGGGAAAGTCATAGATTACCTTCCCTAAGAAAAGTTTAACCACCAGAGAAATCTTTGAACTTGTACACGTTGATGTTTGGGGGCCTTATAGAATAAAGACCCATGATGGATTTTCATACTTTGTTACTTTTGTAGATGATGCCTCTAGGGCCACATGGGTGCACCTCATTTCTGCCAAATCTGATGCTTTCTCTGTTATCATGAATTTTCTGAATATGATAAAACTTCAGTTTGGAAAAGAAATCAAGATCATACGCACTGATAATGCCTATGAGCTTGGAAACTCAAAATCTGCTTCTGATATTTGAAAACAGAGGGATTATCCACCAAATGACCTGTGCCTACACCCCGCAACAAAACGGGATAGTAGAAAGAAAGCACAGGCACATTTTAGAAACAGCAAGAAGCATGATGATTCACTCATCTCTTCCTTTGGAATATTGGGGGGAAAGCATCCTTACTTCTGTTTACATCATTAATCGAATGCCCTTAGATTCTCTGCATGGGGTTTCCCCTTTTAAGGTTCTGTATGGGAAAGACCCAAACTATGCTGACCTGAAATGCTTTGGGTGTTTAGGTTTTGCTCACATAACTCAGGATACACATAATAAGTTCATGACCCGATCTGTTAAATGTGTGTTTTTGGGATATGCCTAATAAGAAAGGATATAAATTGTTGGATTTGGATAATGACAAAATTATTGTTAACCGTGATGTCCGGTTTTATGAAAACATTTATCCTTCAGAAACACACAGAAAGTCACAAACATTTGCAGGGAAAGAGTAACATCAATGGTGAGCAAGAAACAAGTTTTCTGCCCTCTAGCATTTATTCTGAGCATATTAACCCGTTTTTCTGTGAGGAAGAAACAGGGGAGAATCATCAGACAAGGCACCAGGACAATGTTCCATCAGCACACCAGGACTGAAGACATAGAGCTGCAGAAAACATACAAGCAGAACAACATGTCCTAACCGAAGACCAACCTTGACCTGAGAAGATCCACAAGAAGCAGGAGCCAACCAACCTACCTTCAGGACTATGTGGTGGGGAACACGAAGACTGTAGCTCATTCCATGCACAGAATCCAGCTAAGTTTTTAGACCCTTTCTCTACAATTTGAGCAATCGTTTAACCATTTCTGGAAAAAATGCTTATGAAAATCCACCAGCATGCCTAGATGGTAGTTATAGTCTTTGTTCTATGCTTGTACCCACCAAAACCTTACAACTCATAGCCAGCCCAAGCCATGATTATCAGAATAGTTCAGCCCTAGCAGCTTCTGTAGACACACACAAGACAGCAGAACCTAGTACTATTCTGAAGCCATTAAAAATGAGAAATGGGTAGAGGCTATGAAGGATGAGTTTAGAGCTTTAGAAAGAAACCAAACCTGGGATGTTGTCGATCTGCCAAAGGGAAAGAAACCAATAGGTTGTAAATGGGTCTATAAACTCAAATATAAGGGAGATGGAACCCTAGAGAGATATAAAGCAAGACTTGTTGTTAAGGGTATACCCAAAGCATGGAATAGATTACCAAGAAACTTTCTCTCCGGTTATAAAATTCACCACAATAAGAGCGCTCATAGCTGTTAGTTGCAAGAAAAACTGGAAAATAACGCAACTTGATATCAATAACGCTTTCTTACATGGTGACCTAAGAGAGGAGGTTTACATGGAAATGCCTTTGGGGTATGAGAGCACTGACAGCACACAAGTATGCAAGCTTAAGAAATCCCTCTATGGCCTCAAGCAAGCCTCAAGGCAGTGGCATGAGAAACTTAGTAACTTTCTGACTAGTTTGGGGTTCCAGCAATCATTAAATGACTATTCTCTGTTTTCAAAGAAAAGAAATGGCCTTGTTGTATATCTTGCTGTCTATGTTGATGATATCATATTGACAGGGAGTGATTCTGATATGATAGACCTGATAAAGCAGCAACTGGACAGTAAGTTTAAAATCAAAGATCTAGGGCAAATTTCTTCTTCTTAGGCATGCATTTTATACATACTGCACAGGGCATCATTGTCAGTCAAAAACAGTATTCTGAGCAGCTTGTTATAGAATTTGGATGTGAAAACAGTAAATCTGCAGCTGGCCCTTTGGAACTGAATGTCAAATTGTTGAAAGAAGATGGTAATCTTCTTAAAGATCCTCTCCTATACAGGAAACTCATAGGAAAAATAAGTTTCTAGCCCATACCAGACCGGACTTATGCCACACTATACAACTTCTCAGCCAGTTTTTGCAGGAACCCAGAGACACACACTTGAAGGCTGCCTTGCATACAGTTCGCTACATAAAGGGAACAACAGGTTATGGTTTTTTTTCAATAAAAATTCTTCACTAAAACTAACGGCTTTCTGTGATGCTGATTGGGCAGGATGTCCCAATACCAGAAAATCAATAAGCGGCTACTACATCGAATTGGGAGGCTCTCCAATCTCATGGAAGGCAAAGAAGCAAAGCAGTGTTGCCCTGTCCTCTGCAGAAGCAGAATACAGAGCCCTACGACAAACTACTGCAGAACTCAGCTGGTTGTCCAGACTCCTGCACGAGCTGGAAGTTGAAGATGTTCTCCCCATACCCTTGAAGTCAGACAGTCAATCTGCGGTGTACATAGCGCGCAACCCCGTCTTCCACGAGCGCACCAAACACATCGAAGTTGACTGCCACTACGTCCGACAAAGCATTCAAGAAGGAGTCATCAATGTCCAGTTCGTTCCTTCACACCAGCAACTGGCGGACATTCTCACCAAAACCTTGGCAGGCAAGGACTACCCAAGGATCACCAAACATTAGGGATGCAAAACGTGTGACTATCAGCTATTACTAGCAAAGTTTCCTCTGTATTTGTGCAAACTTTGAGGGAGGGTGTTACTGTAATAGCTTCTGTTTCCACATGTTATAGTCACCCGGTCAAACTTAAGTAAGTTTGACTCTGACCGAGATTAGAAGGGAAGAGGCCGCGGTTATAAGTGAGGTTTAGCTCAGTGTGTTAGTCGGTTTAATCACTCTTGTATCTTCTCTTCTTCTCTAATAATAAACCTCCCAGAAGAAGTTCTACCTTCTGGTGAAATCAAGAACTCATTGCAAACATTTCAGACCCGTGTATGTACACCCGTCCGAGAGTCCAATTTTAACCCTAGCTCACAAATTCAAGGGGGGACAGGGTTTCACCAATGGAAGATTGCATTTATGGTGGGGCTGCGATCCAAATCTAAACTAGGGTTCATAGATGGTACGATAAAGAAAAGCGATTATACCGGCACAAGACTTCGAAGCTGGGAAAAAGCAAATGGTCTGGTGATGGGTTGGTTGTTTGCGGTTCTTAGTGAATCAATTTGCGAGAGTGTAATGTATTTCCCCACTGCTCAAGAGATATGGAATAATCTCTGCAAGAGATTTGAGGAGTCGTCGAGTGTCCGCCTTTACGCTCTCAAACAAGAAGCGCATCAAATTACACAAGGATCTGAAACTATAAACGAATACACCAGATGGACGAAAATCTGGAATGAGCAGCGCAGGATGTTAGATCTCCCAGCTTGCACCTGTGGTACCGCAGACAGTTTCGTAAAAATCTATCAAAGGGACCAAACCCTAGATTTCCTGATGGGGTTAAATAGTAGCTTCAAAGCACTGCGCAGCAATATCCTGATGATATCACCACTCCCACCATCGACAATGTGTATTCAACGGTTCGACAGGAAGAGAACCATAAAGAAACGCAGAAAAACAAGAAAATAGAGAGCGACAATTTGGCTTTTTCAAACACTGGCTACAAATCTTCCGACCAAGAAACCAAGACCAAGATAACAAGAACTGAGAAAACGAAGAACCTGAAGTGTACCCATTGCAAGAAGAATGGACACAGCTACAACAAATGCTATTGGGTCAAAGGTGTTTTCCCAACCTACTGGAAGAATCCGCCAAAGGAACGGAAGGCTCTTTCTGGTGCTTTTTCTGGCGAATCCTCTACCCACCCAGAAGCTGATGCTACCGTCCCAGGATTTGACAAAAACCAGTTGGAGGCGTTAACAAAATACATCAAAGACAAAATTGGTGCATCAGAAACTGATTATAATAATCAGTTTGCAGGTACCTTTCAAATTTCATCTAAAATACCTTCTGTTGCTTTCCTAAATCTTGAAAAACAATGGGTGATAGATAGTGGTGCCACTGATCACGTATGCGGTGAAAAAATTTGTTTGATAAAGATGAATTTGTGTCTAGTGAACTTACTGTGACTATGCCTGATGGCCACTTAGGGAAAATATTAGGGTATGGCAATGTTTCTTTGACTAAATTTTTAAAACTAAAGCATGTTCTGTATGTTCCTGCTTTTAAGTACAATCTCATGTCTGTTAGAAAATTGCTTATACAAGTTGACGCCTGTCTGATTTTTTATGCCAATACTTGTTATCTGCAGGACCTTAAGTCCAGGAAATCATGTCAACTAGGAATAAAGCACAAGGGGCTTTATGTTTTTGATCCTAGAAAAATATATGAATTTTTCTACATTGATGATTGTAACAAAGAAACAGTTGTTGATATGAATAAAGAGACTTGTTTTTTTGTGTATAGTGAACTTATGTTATGGCATAATAGACTTGGCCATGCTCCTTTGAAAAAACTACATCAGATGCGAATTATTCAAGAAAAAAATATACCAACAAATTTCCTTTGTGATCCTTGTCAGCGTGCCAAGAACCATAGACTTCCATTTCCTAGATCAGATTCAATAAGTGATGAACCTTTTGATTTTGTTCATATAGATATATGTGGGCCATTTCGTACCCCTCCTCATGATAATCAAAAATACTTTCTAAGTATTGTTGATGATAACACTAGGGCCCTATGGGTTAAATTACTCCAAAACAAATCAAAAGCCTTTAGTTTCATCATGTACTTTATCACCTTGATTAATAGACAATTTAATAAAGGAATAAAGTGCATCAAATCTGATAACGCCCTGGAATTAGGAGGATCCATAGAAGGAAAGAAATTTTACAATGCTTCAGGAATAATCCACCAAACTTCTTACCCACACACACCCCAACAGAATGGGATTGTTGAAAGGAAGCATAGATACTTGATGGAAACTGCTAGAGCTTCATTGTTTACATCTAATGTTCCTTTAACCTTTTGGGGTGAATGTATATTGACAACTACTCACATTATTAATCGGTTACCTAGTTCCACTTTACAAGGTAAAACCCCATATGAAAAATTATACAACAAACAACGAGATCATCATTCTATGAAAGTTTTTGGGTGTTTATCTTATGCTCTTATCCTAGGAACTCATAAAGGTAAATTTGATTCAAAATCAGTAGCTTGTGTCCATTTAAGAAATTCTGAACACCAAAAAGGGTATAAAATTCTTCGTCTGACTGACCATAAGATTATTGTTTCAAGGGATGTAATATTCCATGAACAAATATTCCCTTTTAAAACTACTATTATACCTGAGCCCCCCTTCGAAAACAATTCTCAACAGATTTCAGACAATAACCATCATGATGCTTTACCTCACTACTTTTCTGATGATGATGAACCTCCATGTGCTAATCAGAAAGATACCACCACTCATACAAAGAACCATGAAATGGAAAACCCAATACAAATACCCCATAACACCCATCCTCATAACCAAGAAACAGAAACCTCAACTCAAATACCACCAACTTCCGATCATGCTGAGCACACAGAAAACATATTTGCCTTCTCAGCTAGAACAAGAACAGAGTCTAAGAAGATCTACCCGTGTCAGGCACTCTCCCTCATACCTTGATGACTACTACACTGGTTCCAATCTTGCATTTTCAGATGCATTCACTGAAATCCTTTCAAACAGAATCCACTCTAACAGCAACAGCAAGTCCTCCCCCTCTTTTAATTCTCTTTTCAGTCTCACTGACATAAGTCCTTCCACTTCCATTTCTATAAATTCTGTCACAAACAAAGATACCTTTGAAAAACTTCTGGACATAAGGGAACCCACTAGCTATCATGAAGCCTCCAAAACAAAACATTGGGTAGATGCTATGTACACTGAACTAGAAGCCCTATTCTGCAACAAAACCTGGGAATTAACCAAACTTCCTAAGTATAAAAAGGCTATAGGATGCAAGTGGGTATACAAAACTAAGTTAAGATCATATGGAAGCATTGAAAGGCACAAAGCTCGATTAGTGGCCAAGGGTTTTAGTCAAAAATATGGCCTAGACTATACTGAAATCTTTTCCCCTGTTGTGAGAATGACTACACTTAGAACCTTACTTGTTATTTCTGTTAAGAGAGGCTGGAAGATGAACCAGTTAGATGTTAATAATGCGTTTATCCACGGTGATTTACGTGAAGAGATTTACATGCAAATTCCCATGGGTTTAATAGTAGATGAAACTGCCAATGCTTGTAAGCTTAAGAAATCATTGTATGGCTTAAAACAAGCTTCTAGGCAATGGTTTGCCATGCTTAGAGATTTTCTTGAACAAAATGGATATGTGAGATCCTTTAATGATTACTCTTTGTTTTCAAAAACACAAAAAAAACCATGTTACATACCTTGCTGTCTATGTCGATGACTTGCTCATTACTGGAAGTGACAGCCAAGAAATACACGATATTAAAATCAGTTTAGACAGAGAATTTAAAATTAAGGATCTTGGAACCCTCCATTATTTCCTAGGCATGGAGTTTCTCCATCATCCAACAGGCCTTATAATTTCTCAAAGAAAGTTTTGTAATGACTGCTGAAAGACTATGGCATTCTGGATAGAAGAACTGTTGTTTCCCCTTTACAGCTTGACATGAAATTAGGAAAAGATGATGGTCATTCCTTAAGGACCCAACAGTATACCGCAGTCTCATAGGTAAGTTAAACTACCTTACACATACACGACCAAATATCAATTTTTCTACACAATTACTCAGTCAATTTATTAAGGAACCAAAAGAAAAGCACTGGACAGCTGCACTTCATGTTAAATAATTTGCAAAGTTTCTGCTTAACTGCCTACTGTGATAGCGATTGGGCTAGTTGCCCAATCAGCAGAAAATCTATTTCAGGTTATTATGTGCTGCTGGGAGGATCACCCATCGCTTGGAAATCAAAGAAACAGGGCAGTGTTTATTTGGAGTTTCAAATATCACACCAATACCACTGAAGTGTGACAACAATCAGCGGTATACATCGCAAGGAATCCAGTACAGCACAAAAGGACAAAGCACATCGAGATTGACATACATTATGTTCGACAGCAGATCCAAGAAGGTTTGATCTCTGTTCAACATATTTTGAACATAAATCAAATAGTTGACTTCATGACAAAGCCGTTAACCGGAAAAAATTACACAGAGATATCCAAGAATGTAGGACTTTATCTGTTACAAGATCACCTTGTAGATCCAAGCTGAACTTGAGCGGGGGTGTTGGTATATGTAATATCTGTAACAGTTCATTTTCTATCCGTTAGTCCTACCCATTAGTATCTGTTCTGTATAAATAGAGGAGTGTGTATTATTTCAGACAACACATAACAGTCTGCACTGAATACGAATCTCTCAATATACTCTGTATCTTCTTTCCAGATAATACAATATAGAATTCTTTTACATCGTTTATGCTCTTCTCATGATATAAGGCCCTAAGTGAAAGGCTAAATGAGGCTGATATATTCCCCTTTCATGCAAAATTTCCATGGCTACTAGCAGCACTCTTAGTATCGAATTAGCCAAAAAGACATTCTAGTAGACCAATTTTGATCTACTGATCAGCATTCTGAACAAATGTGAAGAAAGATCCAAAAGAAGTTCAGAGATGCAAGATAATGCAAAATCATTCTCATCTAATGTGAATGACTTGCTCGAGGCAGTGGAGAGAAATGATAAGATAAGATAGCATTCAGTAGAGCATAAATCTGAAATTAAAACTAAAGTCAAACTATATTACTGGAGAAGTGATACCACAAAACAGGTTGACGGCAAATTCCCAGCAAAGACCGTTCACTACAAGAAAAATCAGATTTTGCTACCGATGATTTACTACCGCACATATATTGGTAGCTAATTTAAAAAATCACTACTGATTTTTAATGGTACTAACATAGTGGTATCTATTGTGCTACAACATTGACAATGATAGCTAAAATTTTCAAACAGTAGCCAAATCGCTACCGCCTTACAAGACCACTACCATTAGTAGCTATTTTTTTTATTTCATCTTGCTTCTTTTAGTAAGAACAATTTTGCTACCAACATTGGTAGTTAAATTAAGGAATAACTACTGATGGATGTGGCTAATTCAATCATGGCCGTTATTGTACTACTATTTGAGCAACAATACAAAAAATATATTATAATTAATAGCTAAATTGCTACTATCTTAATAGTTGCTACTACCAAATAGATAAGATAAGTTAATGAAATTGCTACTGACACTTGCACGGTTGCTATTCTGCTACTGTGTGGGCGACAGTAGCAAATATTTTTAACAAGTAGAAAATTGGTTACTATCTTAAATTATGAAATTGATACCGACTAATGATGTTAATGAGATTTTAGTTGATATTGTAGTTCATTATAAGATATAATGGCTAATATTTTTAAATGGTAGCAAAATTGTAATTTTCTTATAATTTAAACGTGTGATAACTATATAATTCAAAATACACACCAACTTATAATAATGAGTAAGATAGAATTTTAAGTAATTACCCCAAATTAATGTATATAAAGTTAAGTATGTGCATGCATATATTTTGTCAGTTGCGACCATATATTATATGCGACCAAACATATGTTGTGGCCGTTATTCAATAAATAATTATGACAAGTATATATTTTGTCGCTTTAAGTATATGTTTTACAACCATAATTTTTTTCGTTAAAGAATGAAATTTTTGTCCTAATAACTACCCAAATATTTTGGTAATCTATATCGCACAAATTACCGCCAAAAAATCAAGCAAAATTTTTAATAATAACCGTCCAGCACCTATTAAACAACATTAGTTATAAAAAGAAAGCATTTAATTACTTTCACTTATTCTCATCCTTCCCATCCTTTTGACGCTTCTATCAATCTAATTCATTTTGGTTTTGAAATATCACAGGATATCATTGAGAAGTTCATTAATTTACAAAATACCATAGTTTTTTTATAATTTCAGATACCATAAAATATAATTTTAATTCATCAAATACCACAAATTACGAATCCAAAACTTTTTAAGACCAAAATACCCCTACTTGTTAATAAACACAGTTCACGGTATACCACATAAATAAATATTATTAATTAACAAGCTACCACAAAACTTAATAAATATATAATTAAAATAGTAAAATAATAATAAAAATTAAGTTTATTATTTTATTGGTTGAAATTTTATAAAATAAAAACACATATATAATTATAAAATATACTATGTATCATTTAAAAGCTAAAAAACTTAATTGAAAATAGAAAATAGTTAAGAAATGATAATTTAAATTTTTTATAATATTTTTACTCAAAGTATTTTTAGTACTACCAAATAGTATTTTTTAAAAAATAAATATATATAAAGTAAACTATAAAAAGTTAAAGGGGTTGCTATTCGTAGTACAAAATTACTAATCACCACAGTACAAAATTCTTTTAAATCATATTAACATTGTAAACAAGTAATGATGTATCCCCGTATTTTTTTTTTACAGAAAATGATATCTGAAAGTAATTTAACCAAAGAAGCTTGTAGTTGATTAGTAGCGAATTTTACTAATTACTTTTGTTATAATCAATACTGGAAATCATTTTTTATTAAAAAAAGTATGGGGATACATTTTTACATGTTTACATTGTTAATATGATTTTAAATTAATTTGTACTGTGAATAGCAACAACTTTACTATCTGCAGTACAAAAAAAAAATTCACCAAAAGTTGAATAAGTTTGAATGTTGTGGGGAGACCCTTTTTTCTGAAACAAATGAGAATTGAATGACCAAATTTGAGTCATAATTATTACAACAACTAAGTTATAATAACTAAGTTACAACAACTAAGTTACATTACAGACCATCTATCTAACATAGATTGTAAATGATGAATCCAAGTTCCAACAATGTTTGGATTTCTATAATAGAACCACTGCGGATAGACAGGGGGAAGTGAAGAGTCATCAACCATACAAAACCTTACGAAATGACCCTGGGGGTAAACTCCGATGTGGATCTCTCCTCTTGGTCTATCACGATTGGTATGATTTTCGATCGGAAGGTATGTGCCACTTGTCATACCCCCATATAAAGGAGAGTAGAACACTACTACCGAAGTGTACTTTGTCGCGATCACGGTCCCCATTTCAGTGGTCATCCATTTCTCTAGAGGTGATGGCCCATCTCCACTCCACTGAAACGCTCTTAACATTTGGTTGTACAATGTTTCGTTAAACATGTCCCTGTATGCATGGTTCACCGACTCTGTATTCTTCATATCTTGGTACAATCATTTACGGACTTGTTTCCACCTAGCTTGGTCCGAATACAGATAATCAGCTACCACTCTGAATCCACAATTACCATCTCCACGAACATCAATATATCCAGTGATATATTTTTATAGGTTGGGTTGGAAATGCTGGTAGTATGGGAAGTTGTTCATTGACATGAATCGAGTCGGATATGATGATCCTCTGTTCAGTGATCTTCCAGATGATGGTGCTCCTTCGGACTAGCTCGTCCATGGTCGGTTACGCTCCCAAGATGAAGGTTCCCGTTGGTTTGGTTGGGAGGTCCCGGTAGGTCTGCCAATCCCAAACTGCTCTAAAGGTTCTCCTAATTGGCCTGCCAAATCTGGATGAAGGAAAATCTGGATTTGACTGTAACATCTGGCCATCAGAGTCGGATCATCTGATTGTGCTACCTCGACAACAATATCACTCCATCTGTTTTGCTCTGCCTCAATGTAGTCTAGCATATTAATTGTTGATTCGTGATTCTTCCAGCTCAGGGTGTACCAGAAATGATGTACATCCCTCTTTGAGCACAGGATACCACTATCCAACGTGTAGTTTAATCTACATGTACATGGTAATCCATGAGAGGTTACCTTCTCACACCCACAAGCTAAGCTATCCATATGAACATAGTCCCCCCGATCTAAGCTCCTTTACTAGCTCATCCAAGCATAGGATATTAACCTTCCCTATCAGGTTCAGCAATCGAAACCCTCATATGCTCTCTTTGGTATTTCGTCCTTGCCGACTCGAAGTCCTTTTCATCTCCCTGATGCTAGTGTTCATGTGATTGTTGATTTTCTGAAAGATTACATCCAAATTGTGTCGAGAACTCTTTAGTCTCACCTTAAGAGCAGAATGAGCACCATAAGTCAAGCGCTACATGACCCCCGAAGCTAGTGATAACACTAGTAAGTAGTGGACCTCTAGGAACTAGCACCTATGTTAACTTCCAAGCAATAGGAATCATTACAACCATCCCTAGCGCCACTTCCTCGTCAGTGTCCTCCTCCTGATCAATGACATCATCATCGTCATCATCTTCCTCTACGTCGGGTGATTCATCATCAGCAGCACCACCCTCGTCATCACCAAATGGCGAACACTCGATCATCACAAAGTCCTCATCAGCACGTGCGTGTGATGGGCGTGATGAACTATCCCCGCCTGACATCTAAGCTTGCAAAGGAGAAATGTGGTGGCTTCCCTCCCCCGAGATGTTGAATCTAGCGTTGTTCAGCGGTTCTGCAGACCAACCACTGCTAGATGATGACAACACTAGCATTCGTCTCTATGGTATATGATCGTATATTGTTGAGTCATCCACTGCTTTCCCTGGTGGTGCAGGTATCTGAAACGCCGGGTCGTTGAAAGATTGACCCGGATGGAATGATGAGTGACGTGCTGCTTCCATGCAGGGGCAGGATTACTCGGCCCTTCACCAGGAGCACGTGCACGACGTTACGAGCCGTCATAGGCTGCTCCATAACCCGGTATTTCTTCTACTTGGAGTATACATGTTTCACAACTTTTTT
This sequence comes from Limonium bicolor, assembly GCA_023374045.1. NCBI lineage: Eukaryota > Viridiplantae > Streptophyta > Magnoliopsida > Caryophyllales > Plumbaginaceae > Limonium > Limonium bicolor. The sequence continues at coordinate 260,325,335 of CM041778.1, read as the reverse complement.
AAGTCTGCCCATTGCTGCATATGAATATCAAATAGTTATAGTTCAGAAAATTAGAATTCAACATAAAAAAATAAAAATAAACTATTAGTTTGAGCCACAATAGGGCTCGAACCTGCACAATTTGAGCGGCACAAGGGCTCGCATTATGTAGGCTCGAGCTAGCCCCACAAGGGCTCGAAACAACAATAAAAATTATGTGAGCCACAACAGGGCTCAAACTTGCAGACTTAGATTACCACAGAGGCTCGAGTTGGTCCAGATCGAGCCGCACAAGGGCTCGAGCTATAAAAAAAGGTTCGAGTCGCAACAGGGCTCGATCTTGAAGACGTCAAGCATCACCAGGGCTTGAGTATGCCCAGGTCGAGCCGCCCACGGGCTCGAATTAGAAAAAAAATGTTCGAGGTTCACCGGGGCTCGAACTTGCAGAGGTAGAGCAAAGCAACAACTCTTGTTAGCCCAGGTCAAAAAAAAAAAACAAAAAAAAACGGATCGACCCGCAGCAGGGCTCGAACAATAACAGGTCGAGCAGCATGAGGGCTCGAGCTCAAGTTCAAACTTCTTTTTTTTTCAAAATTTTCAACTTTGTTCCGAATTTTCCATGCTAGATCTAGCTCAATTGAAGTTTAATTTTAACAAACTAAGAGCAGATTCATACTTAGGACACCCAAATCTATAAGTTGTAATTTTTTTAAAAAAAACTCACCGGAAAATATTTCTGGCGGCGGCAAGTGGTGGCTCCGGCGGTGGTCGGTGGAGGCATGTGGTGGCTCTGGCGGTGGTCGGCAGTGGCAGGTGGCGGCTCCGGCAAGCAGAAGGGATGTCTGATGGGAGAGAGAGAGATAGGAGGGAGAGTGAGTAAGAGAGAAATGAGTTTTTTTAGGGGGATTCCACTATATATAGTGCGAGCGTTTTTAACCGGAAACTGACGTTTTTAACTGCTTCCTGCTTTACGTACCCCAGTTTTTATACCGAATGTAGAAAAATGTTTATAGTTTCATCAGATGTAACATTAAACGTAACGTTAATAACGTGAGCTTAAAATTTTTTACGTTTACTAATAACGGGTATATGTCTTTTATTTACCGGTTTTCACTATTTTAATGGTTTATGATGACGAAACGATATTTTCGAGAAATTGTTTTTACAACATTATGTTATATCATGTTTACAACGTTAATATGATTTTAAAAAATTGTACTGTGATGATTAGTAATTTTGTACTGTGAATAATAACCCAGAAAATTAAATTATCATTCTTTTCACTGTTTTGTCTATTTTTAATCAATGTGTGTCTCTAATATATTATACTCATTATAGTTCTTTAGAGATTTTATTATATATGGTATTTATTTTTTCAATTTTAACCCTTATATGAAGAACGTTAGTTTTTTGCTAGTTACTTTTTCAACCTACGTTTATTAATTTTTGTTTTGAATTAAAATATATAAAATGGTATTAAAAAAAGATTAGACGATAATAAGTATATTTTAGATTATTTCTTATTATTTATTTTTATTGTCAAATTATTTAGCTTGTATATAGTATATAATATTTTTATATAATATCACTTTATATATATTTAATTCAAAAATAAAACAAAAATTATTAAATATATTTTAAAAAAGTAAGTAGTAAAAGGTAACTTTTTCTTATAGGGTTAAAATTGAAAAAAATAATAACCCTATATATAATAATAATAAAATCTTAATAATATGAAGAATAATAAAAGGTATAATTATATTAGAGAAGCCACAAATTTGATTAAAAATAGACAAAAATAAGAAAGAGAATGACAATTTAATTCTTTTATAATCTTACTTTATATAAATTTAAGTTATTATAATAATATTTTATATAATTAAAATATTAGAGTAAAAATATTATATAAAAATTGAATTATCATTCTCTTAACTACTTGGTATTTTAATTTTTATATTTTTTTAGTTATTTTATAATTATATATTTGGTATTTTAATTTTGTATATTTCAACCTATATATTAATATAGCTATACATTATATATTTTCCACTATTTTAAATATATTTTAATATAATTTTGTAGTATTTTATGAATTAAAAATATTTATGTGGTATACCGTGAATTATGTTTATTAACAAGTATGAATATTTTGGTCTTAAAAAATTTTAGGTTAGTAATTTGTGGTATCTCGTGAATTAAATTATTTTTTATGATGTCTGGAAAACTTTTTAAAAATTATGGTCTTTTATGAATTAAATAACTTTTTAGTGGTATCTTGTAAATTTATGCTTTTTTTTTTATCAAATTCCTTACTCTGAATTCTGTATGTTTTCACATTGTGCCGCCACCAAAGAGCACTGGGAAGGATTGGGTTGCTCAGACACATAACCACAAAGGTAACCGCCTCTATTCAAAATATACTCTTGTAGTTGTTGGCTCAAAGTACTCGAATTTCCCTCCCATCTTCTTCTGAGACTACCGTTTTGACGCCAAGCTTTATAAGATTCTGGCAAGATGAGCAATGAGGAGAGCCCACACAGCCTACCAGAAGATCAATCTGTTCTTCTATTCTATCAACCACTGATACACAACCAAAGAAAGCGTGCATTAACCATAAGCCCTCATTGAGGGATCTTAAACATGTAGACGAACCAATCAGTTTAGACAATTTGTTATGCACTTTTCATGGCACAACTTCTCAGATCTCTCAGACTCTTCATCTCCTGGGGAGTCTTCTTTTCACTCTATGTTTATGCACTTTTCAATCCTCCCTTTTGTTTTCCCTGCTTGATTTGCTTCTTCCGATTGCATGCTCTTTCTACTATAATTCTTTCCTCGCAATGAGGGCATTGCTCCGATCTAAGTGTGGGGGAGGATTAGCTCCTTTGCATCTTGTTTATAAGCTTTTTTTTCTTGCATTTGTTTAAATTTTGTTAAGTGGTGGTAGCTGGAAAAGGAGATATAGAGGAAGTTCAACGGTTGACAGATTATGGGGTGCAAAAGTTCTCGACTGTTTGTGGTTTTAATGCTTTATTTGAAGTCTGTGTTCATCGATGCTAATAAGTTTGAGAATATGCACCATCTGAACTTTGTTTTTAACTTTGAGCCTGTGAATGGATTGGAATGAAAAGGTGGAAAAAACAAAGACAAGGTACTCCACTGATCCCCAAAAGACAATTCTGATCCAAAATAGGTGTCGTCCACTCGGTTATAAGTCCTTTGAGGTGCATCATCACCTAGCTACCTAAGGTTCTTGAAATTTGGGATAGTTGACCCAAAACCGTTACAATGGTGGAGAGAAAAGTTCAAGGTGAAGGAAAAAGAAAAAAATGAACTTCAACTCAAGTATCTATGCAACTTATGAGCTGAATATTAAAATCAATTTCGTTCTTGTGGATTATGAGTACGTGACACTGAAAGGTATAATGAAATATGATTTTACTTTGTGCCTCTTGTCGTTCGAAAGGAATGTGAATGAAAATGGTGGATTGGCTCAAGGTTAGAGGATGCGTTCTTATGGTTTTGTTTCTCTTTCTTAAGGTTTTGAACGAATTCTGGTTTTTATGTTTTAAGAATTATAGTTGAAAGCTTGAGCACCTTTTGATTTTACTTGTAGCAACTTCCTATGTGCTCTCTCCTTTTGGTTGTTCCCCATTTGTGTTTGATGGATTTGCTTGAAGACAAGAAAAAGACAAGTGTGAGGGAATTTGATACGCTGTTATTTTATACACTTTTTAGTACTAAAACCCCTTATCTTTCTTGCTTTTCCCCCACTATTTAAACTTAATTGAAGTCCACATCTTTATCGATGAGTAAATATCTTTAAATGCCTTGTTGTGATGCTTATTTGTCTTAGGACACGATCTACGATGAATTGGGCATTGGGCGGAGGACAGGAGCTCGAATTGTACAAGTGTCTAGACTTATGTCTAGACCAGTTGACCTGGATGGGCTGTCTGTGGTCCCGAATAGGGCATCCGTTGGCCCAAACACGCACAAATCTAGTTTTTCTCCTTGTTTGACCGACCCTATGTCCGATTTTCCCACCTAGACAAGTTCTCTATCTGACCCGATGTCCGGCTTCACACTCGGACAACTCACCACTTCATCTATAGTTACAACCACGAGAGCAGATCCGTGATGAAAACTTAGCTACAATTGTCCGTGTGAGTTGTCCGGTTTTCCCACCCGGACACTCATAGGGACACCTCACAGAGGCAGAATTCTCGCCTTGACATGTTTGTGATACGTCCGACCAGATGGCAGGACATATATCTAGACACAACGAAAAATAGAAATCTTCAATAAATCAAAGCAAAGACAGGGGAAAAGATCATATCACTCACGCACATCTCATTCCACATCATTTTCACGCCTCTCATTCACACAACCACATTAACACTCACGCAACCCTAGCCGCATCACCACAAAGGGGATTCCACCATCTTCTTCAAGCTCAAGTCCGGCAATCCTGCAGATCTCGCAAGCGAAGGATATTTGATGAATTCTCTCTTGTTCTCCGATGTCTCTTTTGTTAGTATGCTAGGTTATAAGGATTTACTCTATGGGATGGTTGTTTGTAATTTGGATATAATTTAGTTTTGTTTTATACAGCTTAAATTCGAGAATTTTATAGATTGTTTCAAATTAAAGTTATTCTTTATGCTTTTCAGTTAATCTCATGAATTGTTTGAGTTGCCTTGTGAATATTATTCGATAAGGTCCTTTTAATCCAAAAATATGTGGAGAAAAAATAGATTAGGTTTTCCGTCAGATGCTTAAATTTTTTGCGGTTAATCCACCTTTGCAGGTCTTGCTTGATTCGAGATTAGATTTTGCAAGTTCTGTTAGGTGAGCTTTTCGGTGACTAGGATTTAGTCTTGAAAAGAAATAAAAGAATTCGCCAATCCATCTTTTGAATTGTACTGTAGTAATTGCTAAATCTACCCAAAGAGAAACAACCCATACCGGGGTTTTGTCTCACCCATATTTATTCACTTTTCTTTTATCTACTTATTTACTTGATTTCCTGTTATTTATCTTCTAAAGAACAACCGAAAACTTCCCCCTAAATTTCCTATTTTTCTGAGTCTAGACTCAATTTTTCAAACCCCGCAGATTGATACCCGATTGCTTTGCTATTTGCTATACTACTGTAACGGGATTTTCGCAACCCGAAGACTGTTGATTTACTGAATTTCTAGATTAATTTATTTAGTTTTAGTAGATCAATTTCTCTATTTGTAGCGGGTGAAGGGCGGTGGCTTTCATGAGAGAGAATTGCCGTGCAATCTGGTAGTTTGTTCAAACGTGAAGAGCAAGCACATCAGTTAAGAAATGTGGTATTTTGTTCAAACGTTGGTAGAGGATTAGAAACCGCTAATAGAATCCCGCATAATATGGTACCAAATTAGTTTTTATCTTATAATTAGTAGAACATGTGATCTGGTTACTCCATTAATATTTCTTCTAATCAAATGGTTTTAATTATGTACTAAATGGTTCAAGACATTTAGTACTCTATAATAAACTATATTCACTTGATAAACCCAACAAAATTTAATGTCTTTGGATAAAGAGCCATAAATATCGGAATTAAATATTATTGAAATCAACAGTCCCATTAATCTAATATATCTATGAATACTAAAAAATATACTTAATACAACCCAAAGAATTAATACTATAACCTAATTCACACGTTAAATGAAAGTTTATGCAGAGCGTCTTGGCTAAAGCTACATGTAGCCATATTTGGCTACAGCTACAGCCCTCCCGCGCACGCACTCCTCTTTTTTTTTCCTTTTTTAATATATCACAAAAACTTTAAATTGTTGTAACTTTTAATATATAAGTCTAAAATAAAAAACAATTATATCATTGTTCACCTAAATTCAAGCTCTTCAAAACAAGACCAGTCATGGATATATTTTGATAATTTTATATGTATAGTGCACAGAATGTAAAAGAAAACTTGTACAGATGGTCATACAAACCTGTACAAATGTTTACTAAAACATGTACATCCTCACGTAAGAACATGTACATTAAAAACATACAGAAGGTCACATAAACCTGTACGAATCACTAAATATGTATATTCTTAGATTAATACCTGTACATATAAGAAATAACACTTGTACAGACAGTCATACAAATATGTACAAATGGCCATACAAACATGTACAGATGTTCATTAAAAAATATGTACATTCTCACATTTGAACATGTACATCATCACATTAAAACATGTATATTCTTACATTAAAACATGTACATACATCCTCACATTAAAATATCATTGTATACATGTAAAAATATTTTTTTTGAAAGTTGTCAAAACATATCCATGATTGGTCTTGTTTTGAAGAGCTTGATTTTAGATGAGCAATAATATAATATTTTTTAATTTTAGACTTATATATTAAAAGTTACAACAATTTAAATTATTGTTGTTTTAATAAAGATTAAAAAAATAAAAGAAAAAAAAAATAAAAGTGGAATTCAGCGGGCACTTACGCCCCGTAATCACACTCACTTGTTTGTTTCTATTTTCAATTTTGTCCCACTATATTTCATTAATTACAAAATTACCTACTATAAAAGATATTTTTTATTTTAATTTGACTAAAATCTTCTTGGATGTAGCCAAGATGGCTACATTCACATGTAGCTAAGATTTTGCCAAGTTCATGATATGGCCACTTAAACATAACCAACTTCTTACAGTCTTAAGATAATCAGAGACGAGAAATCAGTTTGTACTTGTCACTTCTTTCTTTCATACAAGGATAATCCGTATACCCATCAACTGGATCACTACTATAGAACGTTGCTCTGACATATCTAGTCAACGGCGCATTGACCCTAAACCTCTCAACCAGATCCGGATTTGAGATGAAAAGCCGGCCATAAGATACCAAGTCCGCATCCCCTTGTGCTACAGCTTCCATCCCAAGATCCCGCGTGTACCCACCACTGCTCATAAACGAGCCATGAAACCTGTTCCTCAAAGTCCTCACTAGCTCTGCCTCCTCCTCGTCACTCCCTTGCCTTTTCAACTCTGTCTGACCGCGGGCCACATACCTTGGTTGGGTGACATGAAGATAAGTAAAATCTGACCCTAACTCGGTCTGAAGGCTGTTGAGAGTATCGACCACGGCCAGACCAAGAGCAAGTGGGTCAGAGTCTGACGCATCAAGATGGTCTATGGCGGGAGATATCCGGACTGCCACTCTTGTAGGGCCGACAGATGAAGCCGCCGCGTGGACAAGTTGGGTTAGGAAACGGCACCTGTTGGAGAGTGATCCGCCGTACTCATCTGTGCGGTCATTGATCCCATCCTTGAGAAATTGGTCAATTAGGTACCCGTGAGCCCCATGGATCTCAATTCCATCAAAACCTGTTTAAATACACAGACATGTGTTTATGGCTATAAGATTTGCCTTTGAAATTGGATTCTCAGATAGAGATGAATGTTCTAGAAGCACAGTAATAGCATGTATGAAGCATTTCACCATTTCAATAAGGCACCTGTGCAACCATTTCACCCATATGAATTTACAGTAGCCAAGTACATTGTGAGATTGCATTTGTCAATGCTAAAGCATAGAATGATGAGTTTCACCAAGCACTGCAAGCGCATGTATGTGTATATATTCTGTTGCTTTTATGTATTAAAATCCCATGATGCGGTGTTTTATAATAATAGAGAATAAAAGGTCAACAGTGTAATATTTGGCAAGACTTGCGGGAGAAACCAACAGTCAGATGTGCGGTAGAAAAGACATGACAGAGATGCTGTGGTACACATGTTGCTTCATCACAAATGCATACCTGCTCGAATGGCATTTACTGCACAGTGGCGATACTGCTCAACCACCTCATGAATTTCAGGGATAGAAAGTGCACGAGGAGATGGATATTTGGAATGAGAACCGTCAGGCATCAGTATTCTCCAAGACTTTGATATGGCCTTGTTAGTTGATGATATTGGAGGTCGTCCACCCGGTTGATAAACTAAATATAACGCAAACACACAGTTTACAAGAATAAGATCGTTGATCATAACAACTAGAGAATCATATACTGTATGAATTTAGCACAGTACAAACTGTAGAGGGTTGCAAGCAGATGTGAAAATTGAGGGTCCAACAAACCTTGATGAGAAGCCCGGCCAACGTGCCATAGTTGACAAAAAATAAAGGCGCCTTTAGCGTGAACAGAATCAACCACTTGTTTCCATGCTTCCACTTGCTCGTCTGTGTAAATCCCCGGGCAATCCGGAAATCTAGCTATGTGCACAATTAGCATGTTTAGTATAATCTGTCGCTCAATGTGAAATGGAAACCAAGCAGGTAAAAATGAAAGATGAACAGGAAGAGAAAAAAAAATGCGAAATTAAGCTGTAAGTAAGGTCTACGCTATATATATACAGTTGCAGAAGATCGCCCCCATCGAAAAGAAAATTTCATAATCTTGTCTTATAGTTGGATATTGAAACAAGAAGAAGAGACATAGCTATTATTGAAATGTTACAACTAGAAGCTCGAATTCGTATGCATTGTATAGTAAAAGCCTCCTCTAACACTGGAACACAGGGTTATGGAGCTTAAATAAACTACGAAATTCAACGAATTTATTAACCAATTTCTTGCCATATGTGACAATTCGCAATTAGGACTGATTCGACTAGGAACTAATTCAATCGTCTGTTAAATTTTGTTGAGTCGGGTTGTTTCATAAAGGTACGGTAACTAGACAGTGAATCAAATAGCAAGAGAACAAAGATTTTGAAAGAGAAGAGGGAACGGAAAGCCAGAGTAGAGATGGAAGTGCGTACCCTGCAGCCTCGGGAGATATGAGTGTACCCTCCGTGATGAGAAATCCACCTTTTGTAGCCCTCTGAGTGTAGTATTCAACCATCGCCTGGTTTGGAATCCCACCGATCGCCCTACATCGAGTCATCGGCGCCAGCACCACCCTGTCTCAATCGCCGGAAATAGTGCCATACGTGAGAATCAGTCAATTGAAGTCAATGGGATGGATTGATCAGGTAGGTAGAAGAAAAGAGGAAAGTGAAGTAACGAAGAGAGAGAAGAGATTTCACCTGTGGGAGAGATCGAACTTTCCCATCTTGTACAGGGTGAAGAGAGTCGTTGTCCCCTTTCCTTGCCCGGCATCGTCGTTCGACATTTTGGATTTTTACTGTCTAGCTTCCTAGTTGCAGTTTGGTTGATCCAAGTTCCTTGTTTATAGATCGCAGGGCTCCGAGATGTGGGAAGAGATGATACTAATACTATTCGTAATTGGAACGGCGTTTTGGATGTTGTGATCTTGGACACTGTTTTCTAGTGAGAGTGACTTGGCACGCGAAAGTGGAGGCAGCCGGGCCGCAGACTGCGGTTCCCCAGTGATGTGTTTCTGATCGTTTGATAGTCGATCTGTAATTGGACGGAGAGTTCATCTGACGGTCAGTAACTAAAGTCTGGGGAAAGCACGTGGGGCGGTCCCACTTCGTAGTCCTTGATGAAATGATTATTTCATTTGACACGCGGGAATCATGGACTTCGTTTTTGAGTGCGCATTCTAAAGTGGGGTGAGCCCACAAACCACAACCGTGTTGACTGCTCAACAGATTGGTTGGTCTGCGCACTAGCGGCAGCAACGGAACCGGGGACCGGAGGTGTTGGGAAATTCTGACCTGACTTCTTGAACCTGGGTCGATCACAATTCCGGCGGCGTCAATCGAATTTAGGGTGTGTTCACTTCACGCGACGGAAACGGATTGGAATCAGGAAAGGGAATGGAGGGAAAGGAAAGGGATTCCCTTTGATTAAAAAGTTTGTTTGGTTTTAACAGAGAACGGCAAGAATTATGCATCATTCCCTTTGTTTGTTTGGTTTTGAATATAAGGGAATCACAATTTTCTTCAAAAAAAATTTATACTTAGTAATAATTTTAGTTTCCAAATCTCAAAATGATCATCCATGTTCATTCATTTCATAAACATATTGATAATTAACAAAATATAAATTAGAAATAATCTTAAATATATTCAATAAAAATATAAACACTTTAATCAAATAAAAATTATTAATTAATTATATCAAAATTATGTTATAATTCAAAATATTTGCAATATGTTATAGATATTTATCTAATAATACATTACATAATGTTTAATATTTTAAGAATAAGTTTATATGTTAATATCTTGTTTTATATTTCTCAATATCTTTTAGTATTAGCGTAAATATTTTAGTTCACATTTAATTATGTAATATTTTGTTTACTTATTAATATTTTCAATAATATAAGGTTATTAAAATAAAATAATAACATTTTTATTAAAGTGAACTGTTTATGATAATGAAATAATTAATAATGACTATACTTAATTTTTAGTACTTACTACCTCCGTCCCATTTTGACCTTCTTGTTTACTTTTTGGCACGTTTTTCCACTTCAATATTAACATAAAATACATTAGTTTTATGAAATTAAGTTTTGCATTATGTAGTTTATCACATAAAGAATCAATAATAAAACTTAGATTTGTGAAATTTTATTATCTTATACGTTAAATATTGAAGTCAAACGACATGCCCAAATAGTAAATAAGACGGTCAACAAGGGACAGAGGGAGTATAATATAGTCATTTATTTCATATTAGTAAGTTTTTTAAAAGTTTTATGGTATAATTTTTAAATCCAAATTTTTTAAAAAAGTGTTTTGAATATTATTATTATGTAGTATTTCATATATATATATATATTAAATAGAAATATTTAGTATATAAGAAAAATAACTAAATGAATCATGTAAATATTTTATTTAGATACACCATCTAACATATTTGCTCATACATAAATTGTGTACTTTTGATTTTTATTTAAGTACATGTAAGCATACTTAATTTGTAGATTAATATTTATTATTAATTATTATAATTGAAACTTGAATAAGGATCATTTTCTATTTATATATTTTTAATTCTTAAATATTTATTTAAATTAAACATTGCTTGAAATAAGATGATGAGTTACGTAGTGGGAGAGAATGATGAAAATGAGGAAAGGGAATACTATTTCCCATGATTTTAGGGGGAATGAGAAAGAAGGGAATTGGGGTTTTCAAAACTGAAAAGTAGGGAAAGGTAATCATTAAAAATTAAAAACAAACCATCACAAGAGGAATGATTCTCTTTCCCTTTCCCAAATACCCCCAAGTGAACACACCCTTAATGAATTTCTCTCAAACTTAACCCCATGTTATCACTCTTCTTGACATTATTTTCTTATTCGAAAATATTACTGTTCTCGATCTTCAAATTAATCCCCCGCCGAATCTCTTTTTTTGAGAGAGAGGGAGATACTACTATCCCCTAAAGAATCTCATATAGGGGCGAGAGGGGAATGAACACTGAAAATGGGTAAGGCCGGTTTACTTGTTAAAAAAAGACATCGAGTGCTCTAATTTAAAATGGGCTATGAAATGAACCTCGGTTAGGCTCTGAAAGGGCCAAATAATTACCATCGGGCAGACGACCCGCTATTTTTTCTACTTGGGCCCTAATAGCCATGCATCCACTTTGTGCTGATAGAAGTGCATTCCTTTTACTTTTTCATGTTTTGGTGAGAATAATCCATCCTCATTTCATGTAGAGCCGAATAATATTATTGATAAAGTAGCTAAGTGATTGATTGGCCCAGTTCAAAAGGTTAATATTCCTATATCAATACAAACATAACAGTGCATTGCTTTTTTAAGAGCAATTGTATTTTGAAGTGATAAGATTGTTGCTGTGGCATAGCATAAGGCTCGCTACGCTGGTACGGTCCGGGGTAGATATGAAATTTGTATTCGCATTCCTATCATTTATCTTCTGTCACTACACTACTACTATTTTGGCTTTTCACCTTTGGGTAGGGTTAGGAACATCACCAATCATGGTAGGGGCAGAGCATGAGAATTAGAGTAGTCAAGTTCAGGGCAATGCAAAAAGATAAATGCACGTGACATGTGCCGATTACGCGTGCAAACATATCTAACTAGTTGTGGTGATCACTTATATATTATCAACTTGTATTCGAGTGCGAGTTCCTTCTTTTATCCTGTAAGAAAACAAAAAAGGGAATTTGGATGCGTTACGCTGCTGTTTTCATTTACAAGATTAGGCCAAGTGCCATAAGTCCTGTATAAGAGGAAAGTTATCTAGCGAAATGGTTGGAGAAGCTGGAATAAAGAAAATTTCAATCAAAAGAGTTCATTAATTAAACGAAAAACATATGGACAGCAACTGATAGCTACTTTCACTACAACGGGTGGATCATTATTCATTATCATCATGACAGGAATTAACTGTGAACCCTTCTTTAATTTATTCTCTTCTTTTATCCTTTCCGATGATGAAGACTAATAGTATTTCTTTTTCCTTTTCTTAAACTTTTTTTTTCAATGATAATTACATGCTATCATGCGTCTGCACATAAGTTTGAATGTGATGATTTATTTCAAAAAAAAAAAAAAAGTTTGAATGTGATGATAGTTCCAAGGTCTTAAAAGTTAGTTTTGTAGTTTAGTGTAATTAAATGAAGCCTTGCTTTATTTATGTGCTCTTCAAAATTTTACTACAACTTTTGTTTGTAGAGCTCTATGGAATAGATGTACGAACCAACATAATTTGACTTGAGGATGATCGATCTTTACATTGATGCAAGTTACGTTAATCAGTGGAAGCGTCGACTTGAATGTCTTCACCGCTGATATATTTAAAAAAAAGATACTGGGTAAAATTAAATTAAAGTTGTGTTTGTAAAGTATCTTATACTAACTATAATAATAAATAAAAAAACTTTATATGGAATACTTCGAATTCCCACAACAACAGTACAGTACAAATTAAAAAACTTTACAACGACAATTAATCCTCAGTTTGTTCATGCCTGGGTTCAGTGGCGGAGGCAGGCTTTCCCTGGAGGGAGTAAAACACCCCCTAACTTTGTTAAATTACATAAATTTATAGTGTAAAATTTTTTTTTTTTAGAAAAATTTAGTAAAAACACCCCCTAATTTTTTATAATTCTGTCTTTGACCCCCTCAACTTGTATTTCTGGCTCCGCCCCTGCCTGGGTTGGTTTATATGTATTAATTGCTTGAAGGCTTTACTTTTATTTTCAGATTCAGAATAATAGGAAGCAATTTTCTAGAAAGTAATTCAGAGTTTTATGTAAATTTTGAAAATAGATTAATTTACATTCTTTTTTCATAGATTAATATGAGAATTAATGTATTTCACATATAAAAAACAATAAATTAACTAATTAGATAAACTCGAATCGAAAAAGAATGGGCCTGAATGAATGATGCATCTAGCTTTCATCAACGACACGTGCACTGTTTTTGTAACACTAATTGTTGTTACCAACTAAGAAGATGAGTAATAAAACATAGCAAAATATGAAACACACACGGCAAGTGCAATGACGTGAGAGAACATGATATATATTAAATTAATACTCTTTTTGTGACATTCTTGAATTAATATATGTGATTATCTATTAATAGCTTGTTGTTGCCGAACTAATTCCCATCAAATGTGTCACGAGGAGGGGCGGCTCTTCAACCACATATTAACATCGCTCACCATCCCGCAACTAACGACCGCATCAAAAATGTCTAACTACAAACATATCCACATAAATTAGATACTATTACTAGTATGAATAGTTATATTAGAATGGTATAGTTGGGGTTGGCGGACGTCCATGACCATGGCATGATGTTCCCTCTCTCATCGATACTAGACTATGATGGGTAGAGCACGGAATGGTGACTAGGCGACTTTTATGTTCTTTTCATTAATGCACTTCCGCACTGTCAGTTTGTGTCTAAGCTACACGACCCACCAACAGTGTCATCATATCAGGTCGACATAACCTTATACTAATATTCATCATTGATGTAAAAGGAATCTCATACAGTATTACTACTACCTCCGTCCCGTCATAAGTGTCCCATTTGCTTTTTGGCGCGCTTTTCCACTTCAATATTAAATATATAAGATAAAATAATTTTTTAAAAATAATTTTTACAACATATAGTTTTTCACATAAGGATTCCATTAAAAAAAAATTTTATAAAAATTACTATCTTACATGTTAAATATTGAAATCAAAACGACTCATCCAAATAGTAAGTGGACAGTCAACTTGGGACGGAGGGAGTATTATATAGAGGGGTAGACTGGGCACTGGATTGCGAAATTAATTACTGTAAGAGCAAGACTAGCGCTGTTACCTGTTAGTGTTAGGTAGACAACGCGGCAAACGTTTCCTGGCTTAACTGTCCCTAATTCTCTCGTCACGTGATATCTACGTGGGTTATCGTCCTGATCTAAACTCGTAGTCGTAACCTTCTGATTTCAAAAAAAAAAAAAGAAAGGGACCTTGTTCATGTTATCCATAGCGCGTCCGTCAAAGTTGATTTTGACTTCGGTTTCCGATTTTAGTCAAAACGGTTGGCCTTGACTTCGTTTGTCTCATACCACCTACTTCCATGAGGATCTAATTAATTCCCTCGCTCGCCTCAACTTGTTTATATAGTATAATTCTCTCCATTAGGATTTCAAAAAGAATAATTAAGATCAAATAAAAACAATGCAGCCAAAGGAAAACGACACGGTTAAGTTAAAATAGGTTTTTTTTTAGCTATTTTCTTTTAAATCTGTGATGCTAGTCCCATATTGACAAAGCAAAAAGATTATTGCAGGGTAAGCTTCAAACCCATAACCTTTGATTCTAAATAATACTCCAGGCGTTGATAGCATATTTGCCTTTATGTAAAGGCTTTTATATTGACCTTTGGATCTAGCATATTATGATGAATAGTTTAGATTAGAATGTTTTACTCATGTAATTAATTTTGCATGTCCACTCCTAATATGTATGGGGACAACCAAAAATACTAATTAAAATGCTAATAAAAAATAATGTCTATAATAATACATGTACGGCTAATAATCCCAAACTAGCTTAAGTTTTAGATACAGATTAATGTTAGCCATTGCTTCAAACAATATATGCCATGTTTTCACAAATATATGTGTCATACACATGAAATATTTGTCATGAATGTATATCGTTAATATACCAAAACTACTCAAATTCATTGCTTAATTCAACTTATCAATTGTATTTAATGACACTATGTGTATTTGGAAAAGTTAACAACGTATACTGTACATCTACGGCTATTGGTTATAGTTTTAGATACAGACAAATATTAGCCATAGGCATGAAACAATATATGTCATGTGTGTACAAATATATATGCCACTGACTTATGTAATATTTGTCACAAATGTAAATCGTTAATATACAAAAATAAATATTCATTGCTTACTTCAATAAATCAATTGTCTTTAATGAAGAAGTATATTTGGGTTGGCTAAAATTTTACAGATTATAATGTATATGTACGGCTAATAATCCCTTATTAGCTTAAGTTTTAGATACAGATTAATGTTAGCATTACTTCAAATATATATATGCCATGTATTTACTAATATATGATCCATACACGTGTGAAATATTTGCCACGAGTGTACATTGTCGAATTCACCACTTATTACTTAATGAATCATAATATCAATATTAATGAATCAGAATAATAAAATTAATGAATCATATTATCATTTTAGTGTATCATTGTATACATGTAAAAATAATTTTTTTTAAAGGTTGTTAAACCATATCCATAACTGGTCTTGTTTTGAAGAGCTTGAATTTAGGTGAACAATGATATAATTTTTTTCATTTTGGACTTATATATTAGAAGTTACAACCATTTAAAGTTATTATTATTTTGATAAAGATAAAGAAAAAGAAAAAAAAAGAAAAAAAATCAAATAACCATGGGGTGAATGTTGTGCGTGAATATTGAGCACAAGTGAGAGAAGAAGAAGTTGAACCTCCTTTTATCTCATCCCATCAGAATTGAGCATTTATGTAAAGTCAAAATCTTAACCTTTATACAAACCTCTTCGAAATCAAAACCAATAATAAGATCCTAATAAACCAAAGAAAATCCATATAAATAATTAATAAACACTCAAGAAAACAAATGTACATATCAACGACCAAGTTAGGAAACCAAATATACTATAAACACCCTACACACAAACATCAACTTAACTATGAGGCAAGTACAAAACAAACACCAGACATTTTAGTTACAAACCATTTCACCTCCACCATATATGACATCGATCATAGACAAGCTTGATACTATATGTGATAACTCTTCATTCTACAAGGTCTTTCACTAAAACACTATTTGACTTTAGAATGATCCATGTTAATAATAGAACATTGATATTATGATTAGATCACAACACTTCTCGTTCATTACTCCGTTAAACAAATTATATACAGAACAAAAAAAACTTAAATCACTACAACTAACTTACCCATAAAATAAATGTTCATCTTTGTGATCTAAATATGAACATAAATAACAAACACAGTTAGCAATAACAAAATAATCCTTTGAACATACATCTTTCATGTAAAGACACTCATTTATTAACATCCACACACTAACCATTAATTTCATTCAAAAGATAAATACTTTAACACAAAAACACATACCGCAGTTTTCACCACCTATATAGCTCATCTCCCTAGCTTTAAAGTCCAACTACGAATACCCAAGGCCACATAAAAGGGCCAAACTTGTCACTCAAGCTCAACAAATTTATCGAAACACATAGGTATGCATTTCATCAGCCAAATTCCGTGTTTTTCTTTCATCTGTAAAGAAAAAAGATTGAAGAAGCTGCTATTTCTGAAATACCCCAAACCTAGAGATGTAGTTTAAATATCATACTATGGTATATAAAGGCTAAAAGATGCCTTATAAATGCTATTAAGTGAATTAAACCATAGTAAAAACAATAAAGTACCATAAACACAGTTTGAGCAAAAACATGCTCTAAGCTTGGAGTGAACTTGGTTAGGACCCAAAGAGCCTACCAAGACTTAATAATATTCAATTATGATTTGATAGGGCTAATTAAGTCCTTAGGAAACTTGGGTAGAGAATTAAACCAAACAAAACACAAGAAAACACCTTAAAGTCAATTTAAGCAAATACTTGCCCTAGACTTGGTGTAACCTTTTATAATACCTAAAGGTCATTCCTAGATCTTATTAACATGATAATGAAAATTTTAAATCAATTACTAAAGAAAACCAAGCTTGAAAACAAGTTAAAACACAAATGCTTTAAGGAGTCTTAAAGCACAATTTTGAAAAATTGTCTTGTAAATGAGTTTTGAGTGGCTAAATGTCCATCATTACTCTTTAATCAACATGTGTACTACTTAGTATCACATTAGGAAGCCTAAATCAATGGAAATCAAAATTTCCAATTATGTGCCTTAATTTGTGAATAGTGCTCAAATAGTGCTAGTTTAAGTTATAGTCAACATAAGTTGTTTAATTGGTCAACAAAGACCAAAAATGCCCTATTGACTAAAGGGGGCCGGTTTTGTATGGGGTTACGTTACAACCGCCGAAATAGCCCCGTTTTATTTTTTAAAAAAAATAAAAAGCACCTACTTCGGCGGTTCTAATGTAAGAACCGCCGAAATAGGGTCCATTTTTTTTAAAAAAAAAATATCGGCCACCTATTTCGGCGGTTTAGAACTTACAACCGCCGAAATAGGTCTTTTAATATCACCCCTACCCAGACACTCGCATTTCACCCGACGGCCTTTCTCCCTCCCTCGTCGAGCTGCTGCTGCGTGCGATTTCAGAGGCGATTGAGGAGCGATTCCGGTCCTTCCGCTGCCGCCGTGCTCGCCGCCGTCCTCACCGCCGTCCTCGCCGCCGGTCGTCGGTGCCGTCCGCTTCATCCGGTGTTAACAGCAGCAGCAGCAGCTTCATCCGAACAGAGGGAGAAGAACGAGGTAAATTTTCGATTTTGACCTAATTTATGGATTTATTGTGATTGTTGTTTAAATTGTGGTTGAATGTGAATGTGGATATGATTGTATTAGTGGAGTGTATGAAATTTGTGTATATATGTAGTATTGTAGAAGTGAAATTATATGTGCACACAAGGTGCTCGACAAAATGTTTGAGTGAATAATTGTGGTTTTTTTGCTCATTGTGTGTGTGTTTTTTTGATTTTGATTTTTCATTAATTTTCTTTTATTCTTGTTTTATTTCTACTTTGTGTAATTATACATCAAATTTGATTAGTGAGGATTACACTTGCTTTCGTTTTAGACTTTTAATATTTGTTCGGATTGTTTTGTTTTTCGTTTTTGATTTTGCGTTTTGCTTTTCGTTTTTAATTGCTTGAATATGAGGAACTAACATTGCTTTGAGTATTAGTGGTGTTATTGTATAATGAGGAAGAGATTGAGTTGTTTTAGTGTTAATAAAATGATGATTAAAGGGCTTGGAAGCCAAGGGGAAATAGATGAGTTTGTGCAGAATTTTAATGTATGTTAGTGCTTAAGGTTGTTGTGGATATTAGAAATGAGTTGGTGAGCTGAAATTGTGTGTGGGCAATGCTAAAATTATAGGGGAAACTCTGTCAAAATTGTCCTAGAAATTAGATGACTTAAGGTTTACATAATTTTTTTTTTAGGTTTCAAATTTAATTATGTAGGTTAATAGTATGTAGTTCGTTTATCTTTTCTCTTAATTCAATTAGGATATGTTTACATGCTAAGTTTTATTTTTTACTTTGTTTAATTATACGTCAAATTTGATTAGTTAGGATTACGCTTGCTTTCGTTTAGACTTTTAGTATTTATTCTGTTTTTATGCTTTTTGTTTTTGATTTTACGGTTTGCTTTGTTTATTTTATTTATTTTGTCATTACTTGAATTGGTTTAGTATTAAGTTACAAAATTCTTTTTTTAGCTTTCAAATTTAATTCTGTAGGTTTAATAGTATGTACTTCATTTATCTTTTCTCTTAGTTCAATTAGGATATATTTACTTGATAAGTTTTAATAATTTGTTTCAATTTTATTTGCGTTTTATTTTTTCTCGAGTGGATTAATTAATTTTATAGTTTTATTTTTGTTTTTTTACTCATTTTGTGTGGTTATGCCTTTGTAGGGGGAAATCACTAAATGGGCTCACCCGATTGAAGTCGTACGGGGATGAATACAATTCATTTGTGAACCCGTAATATACTCAACTTACATCTTCATCTTTTTAGCTTATTATTATATTTTTGCAATCCTAATTACGAATAATTAACATACATAAACTAATGAGTTTATATTCTATCTATAGAGAAGTGCTTAAGATTTCCCCGTTCATTGCACGGTATATTGACAGCGGAGTGGAAGAACCGGTAATATAATCTAACTTATCTTTTTGTCTTTTATACTTTGTATTTCCACAAAATATTGAAATTTGGTTTGATAAATAAATTTGGTATTAGTTTGATTTGTTTATTTACTCATTTTGTGTGGTTACGTCTTTGTAGGGGGGAATCACCGTTGCTGTTTCCTTCTCTGTGTACAAGTAAGCTACTAAACTCTGCTTTTTGTTTGATCATTGAGATTATGTATTCAGATAATATAGGTGCTAGTATATAATTTAGGTTGAAACCTTAGAGTTAGAGTAGCTAGCTTATTTAATATACAGTCACGCTTCATTAACCGTACCGTTTTGTATTTCAAATAAAGTATGGAGCGTGACTGGATGTACGGTGAGCGAGGGGATCACTATCGCAACATGTTGAAAGAGTTTTGCAAAGCGGCAGTGCAGCACAAGGACATGACAAAGGCGGAGAAAATACCTTGTCCTTGTGTTGACTGCGGTGTCTTAAGGAAATTTTCAAACATTGTGGAAATTGAATTCCATCTGAAGACTCGCGGTTTCATGCCACACTATAAGAGATGGATTTTTCATGGAGAAAGTGTTGAACATAATGTCGGGTCCTCGTACATTAATGAAAGGGAGAGGATGAGAACAGACCACACATTTGATTTTGTCGAGTCGGAACCGATCCCAAATGCTTCCGGAGTCAATGACAGTGAACCGACTTATCATGATGAGCAAATAATGGAGATGCTTGATAACGTTGAGAATAATTTTGTTGATCGACCGGATGAGTATCAAAGGTTGTTGGACGCATCCAAGACGGCATTGTATCCTACGTGCACTAAGTACACGAAATTGACGGCTATATTGAATTTGTTCAACCTGAAGGGAAGATATGGATTGAGTGACAAAGGTTTCTCGGCATTCCTCGAGCTGATTCATGATATGCTACCGGATGAGAATGGTCTCCCTACCACCACCTATGAGGCAAAGAAATGGGTATGTCCAATGGGAGTAGAGTACAAAAAAATTCACGCGTGTCCAAACAACTGTGTGTTGTACAGGGGTGAATACGCACATCTGGACACTTGCCCGAAATGTCAGCTGTCCCGGTATAAGCATAAAGATGGTGAGTACTCCTCCGTTAAAAAAAAAGCCCTCCAGCTAAATTACTGTGGTATTTGCCGATTATACCCAGATTCAAACGGTTGTTTGCGAATCCAAAAGATGCAAAGAATTTACGATGGCACGCAGAGGGTAGAAAGAGTGATGAGAAATTAAGACATCCAGCAGATGGACCTCAGTGGAGAAACATCAATAGACGGTTCAAAGAACATTTTGGAGGTGAAGATAGGAATTTGAGGCTTGGGCTATGTACTGACGGGATGAACCCGTACGGCACATTAAGCAGTCAACACAGTACTTGGCCCGTTTTACTAGTGATCTACAATTTGCCTTCGTGGTTGTGTATGAAACGCAGGTACATAATGTTATCTCTTTTGATATCTGGCCCCAAGCAGCCAGGTAATAATATTGATGTATACCTCGCCCCATTGATTGATGATTTGAAGTTGCTGTGGAATGAGGGAACCGTTGTGTATGATGCTTATGCAAGGGAAAATTTCACGCTCAAGGCGTTGTTGTTCTGTACGGTCAACGATTTCCCTGCATATGGGAACTTGTCTGGATACACTGTGAAAGGAACATTTGCATGTCCGGTGTGCGAGGATGACACATGTTCGGACCGTTTACAAAATTGTGGTAAGAATGTTTACATGTGTCATCGACGTTTTCTACCTGAAGATCACCCTTATCGTAAGAAGAAGAAACTGTTCAATGGTGAGGCCGAGACTCGAGTGGCCCGTCTACCTTTGACCTCTGAGGAAGTGTATGCAAAGGTTAAGGACATTGTGAACGTCTTTGGAAACACATCGAAACCGGCAAAGAACATTTGGAAAAAATGCTCTATCTTCTGGGATTTACCGTATTGGCGTCACCTGCCTGTCAGACACTGTTTGGATTTCATGCACATCGTAAAGAATGTTGGTGAGGCAGTGAGTGGGACTTTGCTCAACATACCCGGCAAAACGAAAGACGGATTGAAAGTGAGAAAAGACATGCAAGTCATGGGTATAAGGAAAGAATTACACCCACAGGAGAATGAGAGACGAATATACCTACCTCCTGCATGCTACACACTTTCAAAGAATGAGAAGATCAGCTTCTGTAAATGTCTACACTCGGTAAAAGTACCATCTGGATATTCTTCAAACTGGAAGAATATTGTATCAATGAAGGATTTGAAACTGTTAGGCATGAAATCTCACGATTATCATGTATTGATGTTACATCTTCTGCCAGTAGCCATCCGTGGGATATTGCCAAATGATGTCAGAAATGCGTTAACCAGATTGTGTTTCTTCTTCAATGCTGTCTGCTGCAAGGTAATTGATGTAAACTCTCTCGATGATCTACAACGTGAAATAGTGGTAACATTATGTCAATTAGAGATGTATTTCCCACCATCATTCTTTGACATAATGGTGCACTTGATAGTCCACATTGTTCAAGAGATCCAATTTTGTGGTCCGGTCTACTTACGCTACATGTACCCTTTTGAACGATACATGGGTATTCTAAAGGGTAGAATGAGGAATAGATATCGACCAGAAGGGAGCATAATTGAAGCAACGGTGACTGAGGAAGTCACAGAATTTGTGACTGATTATCTGAATGAAGCAGAATCAATCGGTATCCCAAAACCAAGACACTACGGCAGATATAAAGGCAAAGGTGTCATTGGAAGAAAGATTGTGCAAGTACCAAGTCAACTGATTCATCAAGCACATCTGTTTGTGTTACAACACCTTGAGGCTGTTGAACCCTTCTTTGATACTCATATGAATGAGTTGAGACAACAAAATCCTACCAGAAACCATCTTTGGCTTACGAAAGAACAAAACCGACTGTTTGTCCAATGGTTCAAATATTATGTCTTTGAAAAAGCGTCATCAAATTCAGAAGTTCTCAATGAGGAAATCAGATTTTTGGCAATAGGACCTGAACCTAATGTTGTATCATTTGAGGGATATGACATTAGTGGGTATACTTATTACACTGCACGCCAAGATGCTAAATCAATAAACCAGAACAGTGGAGTAAAAATAGAAGCGGCATTCAATGAGTACCACATCGGTAACCAGTCTCAACCAGTGAGGAGCTCCAGTTGGTATTACGGTGTTATCGAGGACATTTGGGAGCTAGACTACCATATTGATTCGTTTTTAGTGTTCCGTTGCAAATGGGTGGACAACCGACGTGGAATCCAAAACGATGGAGGTCTTACCTTGGTTGATCTCACACGTGCCAGTTTTAAGGATGATCAGTTTGTTATGGGAAAAGATTGTGACCAAGTGTGGTATGTTCAGGATCCAAAAGACTTCAGATGGTCTGTTGTTCTTCCAGGTAGAAGACCAGTTCAGATTGAAAATGAAAATGAGGATGATGATGATGAGAATGAGACGATTGAAGGAACAACATTGTTTCCTACGGGGTTGCGGGATTTAAATGTTGATACTCAAAACGACTTGATTTATGCACGATCAGACCATGACGAGGGTTTTTGGGTTGATAACACCAAAACATAGAAGTATTTATGGTAATGTTATGTTAACTATTTTTCTTGACTTGTTCAACATTTGTCATTACATTATAAATTCATTCAATTAATTTGACTAACTTATCTTTACTGCAGTGGCTGATCACCCTATGGACCAGCCCGTTGAAGAAGCTGATCCTCATCAGCAGAGACCAGCAAAACGGGTCACACGAGGAGGAAAGAAGGGGAAGAGAACTCACCCACCGGAGGATGAGGCTTGTCCATCACAGCAGGTGACAGAGCCACCAGCTTCCTCCTCCTCCGGACAGAAGGTGAAGAAGAGAGGTGCCACCCGTGCACTGAAGGCAATTAAAGGCCCCCCCACGAAGCCTTTGCAGTTCAATGAGTTCAACCAGCCATACGGTAATTGGAAGAATGATTATACTGCATATGCTGGCCACCTGGTCAAGACTTACTGCGACATAAATCACAATTGGAAGCAAGTGCCACAATCATTGAAGGACACTATGTTTGGGATTCTTCAGGTGTGTTATTTTTTTATAATATGTTATATAATTTTAGAGTTTCTCGTTACTTGTGTTACTAAATGACTAATAATTGTTTATGTAGAGTCGTTTCTGCATTGATCCTTCTCTTAAGGAGGATATACTGAAAAAAATGGGGCGACAGTTCCGCGACCATAGGAAGGCCCTCTCTGACAAGTACTTTCATGGTGCTGCGTATCAAGACCCTGAATCGGATGATGCAGAAAGAGGCGATGAACTGCCACCCTGGGAGGCGTACGAGGGCATCACTGAGGAGCAGTGGACCCGGTTTGTGGAGTATCGTCACACGCCAGAGTACCAGGTAGAGCTAATATTCAACGCTGTCTTTTATACATTTTGGCTGTTTTATTTGCTTATTTGTATCTTACACGTTACATATGTATTTGTAGGCGGTTCGTGCAAAACAGCAGGCAAATGCGAAGAAAAATCTATACCCACATCACTTAGGTGGTAAAAGCATTGCCGAACGCGTACCAGAGTGGGAGCAAAAGGGCTTGCTTCCACAGGATGTGGCTCCTAGCGACAGAAGGATGAAGGTGTGGGAGTTGAGTCGAGTGCCAAAAAACTCGACGCCGGAAAATCCTCAGTACGATGATGCCACGAGAGAGATTATAAATCAAATGGTATCTAATTTCGGTTCATAAGTTTAATATTTGTTTGTGTACCTGTATATTAATGAATTTTGTTAATTTTGTGTTTTATAGGAAGAGTTAAACTCTCAAGTTACTGAGGGTTCTTGGGCTCCGAACAGACAATATGATCCCCTTTCTCGTGCTCTTGGAAAGGTGGATCATCCTGGTCGCGCTATTGGTTTTGGTGGACAAGTTGGTATCCGCCAAGCTTTTGGTAATCCGGGGTCTAGGAAAGGCTCACAAGGAAGGATGATCAGCTATGAGGAACATTTGAAGGTTACTGCTGAGATGGAGCAGAGGCTTATGCAGAATGTTCAGCATTTGGTTGCAGAGGAGATGACAAAAATACGCTCACAGATGTGCAGTAGTCAGGAGGTGACTAGACCAGCCCATGCACCATCAGCTGATAGGGAGGAGGGCACACCAGTACGGCAGAGTAGTGTGCAGTCGATAGATCCATATCCACATGCATCTATTAAGGTTTAGTCACATTAACTTAGAAAATAAATTATTTATTATCATCTATTTACTTCGATTGTGTTCGTTTAACCCTTCTTTACTTAATGTTCAGGAACCCTGTTTATGCACGCTGTTCATACCGATGGGAGGTGCGGATATTATGGTGGCGTGGGGTAAATTGTTTCCCTCATCTGGTACAGACACCGTCGGCGGTGAACCACTACGGCAGGGGTATGTCCGGGTGCTTGTAGATGATTATGTGACAGAGTATGCTGATGTTGCTATACCGGTACCTCTGGGACAGAGAAACATACTTCGCTCTGTTCAAACAGCTACAATCCAATGGCCGGGTACATGGGTCAAAATCTCGGGCCAGGTAAACACAATTAACGCTTACTCTAAAATTATAATTATCCGATGTTTCAATTAGTATATGGTTTAGAGTGAGTCACTTAAACTTAATTAATCAACAAATTAGGAAAATGTCAAGTCGAAAAAAAAACTTCTAAAGGAAAAGGAAAAAGTTGCCACACCAGCTCTCACGGGGATCCTCCAACTTCATGATTAGACCTGCTTAGTAGAGAAGAACATATTGGGAGGGGTGTCACAGAACATGAGACTTCTGCACTCGTCCTTGGGTGGATGAACGTCACCTCGATAGTGATAGGATCCAAGTGGAGGATAGCCAGGGTCTTTTCACCATCACGAACCCGAAGGACAGACGCATCGTTCGATATATATATGTCCGACTTCGTGATGTATTCAGAGAGACGGTTAATGTGTCGATTCTGAAGTCGCTAGCATGTGAGCATCTCCTCCTTTTCCTTATTAATGAAATACTTGAAATATTTTTTGTACTTTAACGCCGTTCACTGATGGTGTTGTCGTTATGGTGCAGGCATGCATTCCAAGCGATACGAGATCATCAGACTGACAGCTTCGGATTCCTATGCCCTGATACTGCAGTGAAGTGACTATGTTAATGGATCCTGAAAGTCTTTTGCGGTACGTGACGAACGCAATATATGAATGTGCAGACAAGTCATACATTATGCTACCATATTATCAAGGGTAAGTCATACTTCCATATCTATTTTCGTTTTATTTATAAGTTATGGTTATCCGTGTTATGATTTCAATTGGATTCATCACGTGAGCAGTCATTGGTCGTTGTTGGTTTTGGTCATGAAATACCCGAGAGTCTTACAGTTGGACTCACTTGGTACGAGTGCCAAGAAGAAGCCAGCGATAGCAGCGGCTCTAAGAGGTGAGCTATTTAAATTATACTACAATTGTCATAACTTAATAAATGTTTCGTTAAATTTGATTAATTGTGTATTACATTTAAAATATTTATTTTGTATAGTGGCTTCCAACTGCACTGCGTGCATTGCAAAAGACACCGAAGAACATCCTTGGACTACAGTGAAGGTAGTTTTACTTATTTTGTGCAAATAGTTACATGTTAATAGTAGACCTGCAAGTATGACTGATAACGTAATGTGTGAATGTATAGTGTCCAGTACAGCCTGGTGGATCAGAATGCGGTTACTATGTTATGAGGTTTATGCATGACTTAGTAGCATCATCCAAGTTTTTGCCAGAAAAATCATTGGACATGGTATAAACTATCTTGAAAGTCTTGGTTTATATGTATTTTTATTCTTTGTCATTCTTTGTGTAGTGTCTCACTAACTATTCATTTTTGTTTGTTCAAGGCTTTCGAAGAAATCGTGGGCATTGGAAGTTATGAAATAGGCACATATCTGAAATCCTCGAGGAATGGGCAGAATTTATCTCCATCGACGTACTTAGTTGATTCCTCTTAAGTTGTTTGCGTTGAACATTACTTGTGTTATTATATGTATTTCATTAGATTGAAACGTAGTGAATGTATATTGTAATGGAGTGTGGTGTGGAGAGTGCATGTGGTGAAGTGTACAACTAATCCTTTTTTTGTTATGAATTTTCTTGCGTTTTGCATTTGATGCGTGCCGATGATTATGGCCGCTTATGGGTTTATATGCTACCGAGGCGCCCACTGTGGTGGCAGCATTATACAATGCATTTACAGGTTTGCTTAATTTTGTGGTGTATTTGGGTGCAATAATAGCTGGAAAGGAAAAACAAAAAAAAAGACTGTCTATTTCGGCGGTTCCTACTAAAGAACCGCCGAAATAGACCAGCTCCATTTGACCGTCTTCGTTTGACCTGGCCACCTATTTCGGCGGTTCTTTAGTAGGAACCGCCGAAATAGGTGGCCAGGTCAAACGACGGTCAAATGAGCTGGTCTATTTCGGCGGTTCTTTAGTAGAACCGCCGAAATAGGGTAAAATACCTATGTCTGCGGTGCTCATTTCTGCGGTTGTAAACCGCAGAAATAGGCCCTTTACAACCGTAGAAATAGGCTGTTTTCCTACTAGTGTAAGGTACTATTTGCTTTATATATAAAATATCTTACAAAGTCATCATCTCACCTCATTCTCTTCTTTTCTCCTTGGTCCCCACCGTCTTCATCCTCTTCCTCCCTTCTTGAAATAGTTTTTTGCTACAGCACATAGTATTCTCCATCTTTGAATGCTTGTAACTCATGACTCCATGATCCAAATTCAATTTCAAGACTACCATTCTTCTAGTTGGAGCAAGCTCTTCATTTCCCTCTTTTCAAATCTTCAAAAGCTCCATTTTGGTGCCATGGAGATTCACCATTGAAAGATCTTGAGCTCATATTTTCATGCCTTGTCATTCTCCTTTGCTTCAAGGTAAGAAAAACCAAAGAAAAACTTCATTTCCCCTTGTTTTTATATATGACCGAGAATCACCCATTGATGGTGTTCTTTGATCTTTCATAGCCTCATTTCAAACTTCAATGGACTAGGAGGTCCTCTCTTGTTACTTATTCAAGTTCTCTTTCAAATTCCAAGGTAAACATCAATTTTAGTGTTTTAAAACACTTATGTAAAACTAGGGTTTATATATGAGTTTAGGTATGAATCTTAAACCTCATTACCCTTATGTATGTGTATGGATAGAAGGTTGACAAGTGATCAAGCCCTTGCTAATTTTCAATCCAAGGAAACAAGAAAGAAGTTTGGAAGGAAAAGAGGTAAATGACCTCTCTTAATGTGGTTTATTGTACTAGGAAATTGAGCTATATTTGCTTAATAATTAACCTAAAGAGCCAATGGGAAATGAGCTATAAAACTATCCACAAGGTGGACTAAAAGGGAATGGGAGCATTGTTGTGTGTATTTGTAGGTTGAAGGCATTATTATGTGGGAAATTCAGTGTTTAAGGTTTATGCAATTTAAGGGCCTAAGTGCCAAGCAATTTAAGTTTATGCACTATATTGTGATGTAGTGTAGTTTAAAGGTTTAGAAGTGTGTAAAGAGCATTTCTTGTGAAAATGAATGCCTTTGATGGTTAAAGGATGAAAAACAATATGTTTGTGTGTAAGCAATGTGTATTAAGAGATTGAGTGTTCTTCGATTGTTTAAAAGTGAAAAACTTGTGTTTTGGTGTAAGGCGATACAAGAGAAGCTATGGCAAAATTTATTTGATAAACAAAGGAGTTTATGTATTGTAATGAGATTTTATGACCTAGAAGGTGCTAGGAATGGTTAAGTGTAAAGATGGTGAAAGAAGGTGAATTAAGGTGTTCTTAAGTTTTAAGGTGCCTTGGGCATTGTCTTGGTGGATTTAGAGATCAAATGGGTGTTTTAAACACACCAAGGTTATGTTATGAGAAGTGTTAAACCACCCGTAAATGTTTCTGGAATGGACCGACCCAAAGGGTTATGGGTCGGTCGGAATAGTGTTGGGTCGGTCGGGTAAGTTTTAAAAGACGGAAAAGTTTCTGGAATGGACCGACCCAGTTGGTTGGGTCGGTCGGTGGGTCGGTCGGACCCAAATTTTTTTTAAAAAAAACAGAAAAGAATATGACTTAAGTAGTACGCCCTAATGGGTATAATGAGGACAACTAAGTGTAAGTTCAGTTGTAAAACATGTCATATAAGTATGTAAACACTTAATAAAATTGGTAGTTAAACACGGTAAATTAACCGGCGTTATTAATCATGTATAGGAGTGGCCTACGATGGAAACCAATCGAAGCAGGGACCAAGGAATGGTTTTCTTGCAACCTGTGTCCTACCGGATTACACCGGCTTGTATGCCAACTTGTTTTTCTGAGTGTTTTCCACCTTGTAAGATAAAAACATGAAATGAGTTTATAGCAATTCATTTATGTGGCGTGTTTAGTTCCGATACCGTATAACCTCGGAAGTGTTAAACCATAACTAACCAAATCTAGGATCACATAAGAGATCGGTATTCGGATTCAACGGCCCATACCATGGGGACGTTCTAATTACGGCTATGCGTGAGTTAGTTGTGCGTTGATTGTGAGTGTATATATGTCACCTCCCTTGTGTGTGTAACCCAGTTGTGATTCCATGTGGTGTGTGGATGTGATAGGTTCCATAATGGAGCTCTAACTATTTATTCATAAGTGTAAATGAACTAATTGGGGGTGAGGAATCCGGTCATTCCGGTCGCGCGTTGTTTGGAAGTGGGTATCCATCCTTGCTTTACCTTCCTCTCTGTTATGTTAAGGTTGTTTTTCCTTCTTGGATTACAATCTCCCGCTAGCTTCCTCCAAAACTTACCTATTCTGACTGATGATCGGTCTAGGGGGAAATATGTGTGTTTGTGGTGTGTTCGGATCACTATATCCGATCCATCTTTAAGTTAAGTTACTCGTCCGACAAAAGGACGGTAATGAGTGATGTAACAAGCTTATCATGAGGGTGTTATCATTCTCTAGGCTTACCAAGTTAACTAACTATGTTTGGGTCGGTTCCTAAAGAGAACCATTCCCGTTATGTTATGTGTTATTGTTGTACT
The DNA here is from genome assembly GCA_023374045.1 of Limonium bicolor. Taxonomy (NCBI): domain Eukaryota; kingdom Viridiplantae; phylum Streptophyta; class Magnoliopsida; order Caryophyllales; family Plumbaginaceae; genus Limonium; species Limonium bicolor. Next base: position 260,295,838 of record CM041778.1, on the reverse strand, counting down.
GCAATTCTTATTGCGATGTTATGTTGTACGTACATTGAAACGTGAAATGAGTTGTTATGTGGAGTATGCGGATCATGGATATGAATCCCAGGTTATTATATGGGAAATTTAAGTATAACCCGACAAATGGGTAATGTCGTCTCATATAGAATTAGCCCCGTTAGAGGAGAAACCCTCAAGGGTTAAAGAACAAAATGAGTGAACATATGAGTTTTGTTGTGTTGATTGATTTGTTGGACCCCGTTGTTGTGGGTATGCTATGTGTTATGTGTTTACGGTTTTTCATGCATGATTTAAGTATAATCAACCGCATGCTTAGACGACAATTAGTTGTGTGTGGCCCGGTAGCATGCGGGCTGCCGGATTACCATACCAGCAAAGGTGCTGAGCCCCTGGGGGGCCACCCTTTCTTTCTTTTTCTATTTCAGGTACAAGGAGCTGGAAGCCGTTCGAGAGTATGACGGGGTAGTTAGTTGTATACGGGTAGTTCATTTAAATACTTACGTATAGTAGGTGTGGTAAGACCAAAATTGTTGTCGGCATAAGTTTGTAAATACTCAGTACAGTTGGAATGTATATGTATTAGCCTTGTTAACCACGCGGGTGGTTAACGGCGTGTAACACCAATGAGTTAAGTAGTGTGATGAGTTAAATTTTCCGCTGCGATTGTTGTTATGAGTGATGTTGTTAGTTGGGGTGTTACAAAAAGTGGTATCAGAGCGAAGTATCACTCTGATGACTGAATTACCGAGCTTAAGAAGTACCGAGGTAGGATTTTAATATTTTGGGTTAAGGGTTGAGTGATAGCGAGAGAGATACACTAGTTAGGAATCACCAGAGTGTACTGGAAACCTACGATCTCCTTCCCACCCTCCACATTCCTTGTTTTATAACTCGGGGAAGAACGCCAGAGAGATGAAAGTCCTCTCTTACTCGGGAATACCCGATCTGGCTGTTATTAAGTATCTCTATAAGTACGGAGAACCTGTCATACGGTAGATCCCGAAAAGTGGGAATCCCGTAGATGGTTTCCATCTGAACAATGTTAACTGCATTTAATAGTGAAGAATGAAGAATCTTGTGTATAGAAGAATGGAATTTCCGGCAACCTGGGTCGACATGCCGAGCAGTCGAGAACAACCAGCTTGCAACGCACTAACCGTGCAACAGGCGAGAAGTGAAGTAATGAAACCCGAGACACATGTCTACGGGACCACGATTATTAAATAATGTCAACAACGGTATACCAACCGACTAAGGAACTGCAACGTAGTACCCAAACAAGAGACAAGTCTCAGTAACCACGACAAATGCGTGGAACGGGCTACGAAGAAGATACAATACTAAGTAAAAAGGGGTATTCCAGAATGGGAAACACCCTAGTTAGTGATTATCATGTGAAGATAGTGAGAGGTCGCCCAAAAGATTTATTGTTAAGACTGTGAGATCAAAGTAAGGGCCAATAAGACCACTGATTACGATGCGAGTGAAAACAATACCGCAACCGGTGTGTGTGTGTTGAACTGACAGCCAGTTAACATGGCGCACTTGCCATGACAAGTGCTGCTATAACAGGGCTGTTCGGAAAATTTTTAACAACTACAAAGTACTCAGTGGAGTACCACAAAGTTAAGTGAGATCATCATAACCGTGGAAGGGCTTAACAGCCTAACCTTTGTAATGGGGAACACACCAGTCAGCAAGAAGCTAGACTTGGTTAAGGTAAGAAGACGTTGTGAAACCACGAGAATTTTTCTTTCAAACTCAAATTTATTTCAAACTCTTTTCTTTCAAAACCAAATTCTCTTTCAAAACCAAATTTTCTTTCAAACCAATATTTATTGCTAACCTTCTTTTAAACCAAACCAGTAAACCCAAGGGTAGCAACCCGGGGAAATGGAGTGAGTTCTAAATAATACAATAGTGGATGGACTTTCCTTGATTAAGTTCGGGAAGTACGGAATGCAAATTATCACATAATGATATAAGAGGAGTTGACAACAGAATACTTCACCTAGGCGTGTGACGGGCACTACGAGTGTACCAATTGTAATGTGGGACGACCGCACTCCGTTAGGAGCTTGTGGGCCTGACAGACCTACCTATGGGTTAGTCGGGTAAGTAGCAATGTATCAGTAGGGTACTCCACATATGTATACGAGTAGAGTCGGGAACACAGGAAGTAGTCGACTCCATACTACGGTCCACAGTAAAAGTTAAGCAAGAGAATGGATTACCACGAATGGTTGGAGTAAAAGAACTCAGTTAAGTCAACAAGACAAAATGAATTAGTAAATTCGTTTCAAGGAAATGTTTAAGAGTCAGGAAGTGCAAAGTGCACTGACTGTTATGTAAAGACATCGCATATGTCTTAAGAATACTCAGGGATAAACATGATAGCTGGAACGGTGACCCAGCCTATACATGGCAAGGCAAATGCCTAACGTGGACGTGTTAATGTGCAACAAACGGGATGAAACTCCCGGAATGATTACTTAGACTACCAGGAAATATCGATCTTCACAAAAAAGGGCTAGCAAACCCAGCTAAGAACGTAAAACGGTGTAGTTAACTAAACATACCAATAAGTGCAAGCCACGTATGATGGCATAACTTAGCAACACCCAGAAGAAATCCTTGAGGGATGTTTGGATCAACAATTGTTGAACAAAATAAAGCGACAGAAATGCAAGGGTTGAAACTAACACTCAGTTTAAACATAAGTCGTCAGGAGGTAGCCTGACATTCCTAGGGGCATCCCATGAAGGGAAGCGTGAGGCAACGACCTTATCATGGAGCCCAACACAACCTCCAAACTATGTAATGTTGTACAGAGAAGTAAATGTGTGTGAACATTCTACAATGAGCAGAGCTCGAGGCAATAAGGCTTATAAGCCACAAACAAAATGTGTTGTATAAATTTGATCGATTACAGGAGTTTATGTTATACAAGTAAATAGAGCGGAGAACGAACCACTACTTTAAGAGTGGGGATACCTCTCGATATTGTGAAACCGCGGGAGCGGTAGTTATGTGAACCATGTTCAAGAAATATGTTAACGATTGCCCATATTGTTATTACCCAGAGTGATTTGAATAAGAATAATATGAAAAGAAGTGTTTGTACCAGTCGTGGAGACCAGAAGAGTAATAAGTCTAATAGCAACCACTATAGGTGTGTGATGCTAAATGTGTGATGAACAACGCTCAAGGAGCATAAATATTCGAGGAATATAGTATATTCAGTAGTCATCCAAATGGATGATGAACCGTAATATAAGTACATGTGCAGAAGCTAACATGACAGTGGATACCATGTAAGTTATTGTTGTGCAAGAAGTAAGAACACGGTGCACAATAAGCGACTGTTGTATAGGTATTGTCAAACGATAATATGGCAACTGAGCACAATTATGAGCTAAACCCAGTGGAGATACAACGGTAAGTGATAGCAAATAAATTAGGCAGTAAGCCAGCAGCCAGTACCATGTGATAAGAATCTCAGTGAAACACAATGTGAATTCCTATGGCAATCGCATAAGAGATTCACTGCCAAGAGTTTACGCCTCTGCACTCTGTATGACTGAGTGTTTTGGTATTGTGCTTGCGCGGTAATGATCGAGTGAGACAGCTAGGAAGTTGGGAAGATGTTAATTGTGGTAGAAGTAGAAAGAGACCAATAACGCTATAATGACTGATGCATAGGAAATGCAAGGTCGTACCAATGAAAGAGTACTTGTACAAAACCAAACATGGAGGCATGATTAGCAATAAGTGACTGTAGTAACACGGAATACCATGTACGCGTATGCAATATACCTCAAGTGTGGAAAGTAACCGACAGAGTGATAAGTGCAAAACATATAGACTTTTAGGGTTTAAATACCTTATGAATTGCAATATCTGAAGCACATGTTTCCCACTTATTATGCGTTTTTTCCTAAGATTTATGTTTTGATATGAACTAATCCATTTTATATGTTCAATGTAGGAAAAATCCATGTAATTAAGTAGATTTACTCATGAGGATTCCAACGCAACAAACGGGGATTAAATCGGAGCTGAAACGAATATTTTAGAGGCAAATGAATTCTCGTCCGGACCAGTGTCCGGATGAGCTGGTCCGGACGCATACACGTGGAGCAAGCTCCGCTTACCGTCGACATGTCCGAACCAGCCTGGTCCGGACGCTGGTTCGGACACAACGAATTTTACAGCATACTGGACACCATCGACATGGTGTGAAAAGATACACACCGACATACACTCTCTTTTTACCCCATTTTCACTATAAATAAACATATAACCCTCCATTAATACATATCTCATTCCACCCCCAAACTAATGCCATTTTTCCTCCACCAAATCACCATTTTCTCTCCAAAAATCATACATCTCACCTACATAATGTCCATATAAATCCACACATCACCTCATCCTATAAAAACATTCCATTTCCATACCGTGTTCTGTCCAACCTCTGTCCAAATATTAGCAGTCAAGATAATGGAGCTGAATTAATTATCTTTCCCAGATGATTTCTTTTACTTCTTATTCTGTCTTTTTAATTATGTTGGGCTAAGAGGATTTACTCCGGGTGAAGGTTAAATTATAGTTTGTATAATTATGTAATCTATATTTTTACCGGTTAAATTAAGTACAGTTTGTTACGATTAAAGCTTATCTCTCTCCTTTTTAATAAATTTCATGAATTTATTAAAAAGCTTTACAAAGTCTATTTTGATCAGATTAGTGATAAATAGACAGGTTAATTAATCGATAAATCTGTGGAAAACTTATTTTGATAAAAAAAGTTAGTAATTTTAGATGCAAAATATAATTCCTCGCACTTAATCTGTTTACATGTGTTTTGCTCAAATCTAGATTAGATCGAGCATTTTCTGGTAAACGAGTCTTTCAAGTCTATGATTTAGTCTTTAAGATAATAACAGGAATTTTGCCAAACTATTATAATTAATCGGTAGAGTTAGCATAATTAATCAGATTATATAAACCTGAACCCGGAGTCCCGTTTAATTTATCTTCCACTCAGTTAATTTAATCTGTTGTTTTACTTTACAAAAACAAGTTAATCAATTCCCCCTCTTTGAGACAAAGCTTAGGTACTATATTATTTCGCTATAAGTCCCACGGTTTGACCCCGGCCGCTTCTGTCTTACTATACTACTGCAACCGGGTTTTGTTTGTAGCCTGACGGATATTTGAGTTATTAATTTCTTTCTCAATTGTTTAAAATACACCATTTCCAACCACTCTCATTTTCCTGTCTGCAAAATGGTGTCGTTGTCGGGGACTTGATTTATTCTAGTCCCTAAGCCCCGGATAATTCACTTGCTATATTATAATATTTTGTTTATACTATTTAGTTTGTTGTTTATTTTATTTCTACTAATTTCTGTCATTTAATTATTCCAGCAATTTAAATATCGTATTAATTACAGTTATTTATTTTCCAGTCATTTACTTTACTGTCATTTAATTCCCAGACATTTAAATTTCTGTCATTTACTTTCCAGTTATTTAAAATTCCATTGTCCTTTAAATTTCAGTAATTTAATTTCTGTCATTTAATTCCCAGTCATTTAAATTTCCATTGTCCTTTAAATTTTTGTTCTTTAAATTCTGTCATTTAATTTCTGTCATTTAATTTTTGTAATTTAAATTATGTAATTTAAATTTCTGTCATTTAAATTTCTGTCATTTAAATTCCAGTACTTTATTTTATTGTCATTTAAATTCCAGTTCTTTATTTTCTGTCATTTAAATTATTGTCATTTAAATTCCCTTGTCATTTAAATTCCAGCAATTTAAATTCTGCCATTTTTCTTTATTTTAATTTTATTATTTACTTACACTGCATTTATTTTTATTTCTTTTATGTTTATTTATTTTCGGTTTATTACTCTTGTTAAAAAAAAGTTCTTTATTTTATTCTATTGAATTGTTTCTTTTTAACTGTTTAAATTCCCCCTCCATATTTCTTCCTATTTCTATTTTATCACATCACAAGTTTCTTTTTTTTGTTTTGAGTGGTGAATGCCTATTACCAGGTCACATAGCCTTCCGGTCAGTATTACCAATCATACAGTTGGCTACATCCCTGAGATCGAGAGAATCTTTCTGTGCACTTTGAGGCAGAAACGATCTCAACAAAACATAACCACCACGGTGATAGAATCAAACCAGGAAGCAGATATGACATCTACACCAGCAACAGCTCATAACATCAACAGGCCGTCTAACCAAGGTCAACAGCCCGCCATCATCCTTCCCCACCTTACCCCATCCGAATACGATGAGTGGCAAAAGCTGAAGCCATATCATCAGATCCGATGTGTAAAGGAGTTAGGCATGTTCGATGGCTCTAGTCCTGACGAAGCACTGTTGCATGTCACCAAGTTTCTGCAGCATGCCAACAGTCTAACCGCGACCGACGCCGTACTCCAGTACGCAAGACTGTCCTTGTTCCCTCACAGCCTGACGGGAAATGCAAGTAAATGGTACCACAGCCTTACACCAAGTACCATTGGTACTTGGGATGAAATGGCCACCAAGTTCTACGACAAATTCCTGCCCCCGAGCCGAACGTTGGAAATGATTGCTGAGATCTACAATTTCAAGCAGCCAGGGTCGGAAAATATCTGTGAAACTTGGGACCGTTTCAAAGGACTACTGCTTACTTGTCCTCACCATGGTCTCACGAAAGAACAATTATCTCAATTGTTCTACAAAGGCTTAATCAATCAGTGCAAAACAATGGTACTATCCTCTTTAGGTGCTGACATTTTGAAAAAGCCAGGGGAACAGTTTCTGAATGGCATAGAGTCCCTCTGTGAAGAGATCAGAGACTGGGCTACGGGTGGATCAAGAGGCGGCACTCCAGGTTTATACCACGTAGGAGAAAGTGACAATAAATTTGACCAGCTGATGAAAAGCCATGAGCAACTCATGGAGAGCAATGCGCAGCAGGCAACAAAAGTAAGCACCCTGCAGAAAGTAGTTGAGCAGATGACCATGAATTCCTACCCCCACCAAGCAAAGTCGATGACTTCCCGATCATCTACAACCCCTCCAGGCTATGCTCCTCTATCCCTATCATCTCCTGATGTTTCTTGCACGCAATGCGGCGGGCCACACGACTACGAGCAATGTCCCGAGTTACAAGAGTTGAAGGCAGCCGAGGAAGCAAATTATGTGGGTAATAATCAAGGTTTCCGACAACCTTGGCAGCAGAATGTACATCCTAATCTCCGATACGGTAATACTAACAACATCCAGAATCCACGAACACTCCAGCCTTCCCAAAACTACAGGCCACAATCGAACTACCAAGGAGGCCAGAGGCAATTTCAACAACCTCCATACGGTGAACTTGCATCTTCTAGCCGACCACCTCAACCTCAATCTAATCCAGAGTCTGAGATGGGTCAGATACAAGAGATGTTTAGAGCGATGATGAACAAATCTCGAGACACTCAGGAGGAAGTCTCAACTCTCAAGGATCAAAAGGCGTTGCAATGTCAGATTCAACAACTCCTTACCCAACAAAGGCCATCTGGCCAACTTCCCTCACAAACCAATCCAAATCCACGTGAACATGCAAAAGCAATTCATATAGAGGAAGGAGATGACAACAACACATTTCAAGGAACCACGAGGTAAATGTTGTCACCTTACGAAGTGGAAGGAAACTGAATACAGAAACGAGCAACGAAGATCGCGTAGAGGATGACATAACTCCTACACCACCACCTTCGTCTGAGACACAGGCTCCTATCCTTCCTACTCCCCCTCCTCCGTCTCGAATTACTATTGATGTTCCTTCTTCTTCTCGTAAAAATACGGAGCTTCCATTTCCTAATAGGATGAGAAGAAGCATCTTGACGAACAGTTTGCAAAATTTCTGAGTATTTTTAAGAAACTGACACTAGACATTCCTTAATTGATGCCCTGCAGAAATGCCCAACTATGCGAAATTTCTAAAGGATCTCTTGACAAAGAGAAAGAAGAAGACCGATAAGGAGACTGTCCATCTCACAGAGGAGTGCTCTGCTGCCCTCCTTCGAGCACTTCCTCCTAAACAGACAGATCCAGGATACCCTGTTGTCCCATGCTTTATCGGTGGAATAGATTGTGGAAGTGGTTTGTGCGATTTAGGGGCCAGCATCAACATTATGCCATATGCTACCTTCTTAAAAGTTCGAGAAGGAGAGATGCAACCTGTACCGTTCAAACTCCAGTTGGCCGATAGATCGGAAGTCAAACCGATGGGGATGGTCCGAGATCTAGTTGTCGGCATTGATCGTTTCATCTTCCCAGCCGACTTCGTCATTCTGGATATGGATGATGATGTTGTACCCCTCATTCTAGGTCGACCCTTTTTAGTACTGCCAAGGCCGTCATCGATGTCCATGATGGTAAAATCACCTTGCGGTATGAGGATGAGAAGATTGAATTTGACATGAGGAAAATGATGAAGAAATCCTCCAACGAAGCTCACCCCTTGATGATGGTAAATTTGACTGATGATGATGAGGAAGATTGCGATTCTCCCACTTACGAAGACGTATATTCTCTTTCCTTCTGCATGAAGGCTCAAACTGAACCATTGGAGCACATTCTCGTTGCTTCTCTGGAAAAAGGAACTGAAGATCCAGGTCAATGCCACGTTAGCCCAGTGGAGAGAGGGAAGGCGGATATCAAGCCTATCGCCCTCCGATGGAGCGACTTGGCAGAGAAATTAAGAAACCGATCCCTTCTGTTGAGCAACCACCCGAACTCGAGCTTAAAGAGTTACCTCCGAACCTTAAATACGCCTTCTTAGCAGCTAATAAAAATTTGCCAGTTATTGTATCATCTTCTTTAACTACAGGGCAAGAAGACAAGCTACTAGAGGTTCTGAGACAACACAAAACAGCGATCGGGTGGACTATTGCTGACATAAAAGGAATTGACCCCTCCTACTGCACACACCACATCTATATGGAGGACAACTACAAGTCTATCAGGCAGCCCCAGCGTCGGCTCAACCCGAATCTGAAGGAGGTGTTAAAAGGAAGTTTTGAAACTCCTGGATGCAGACATCATTTATCCTATCTCCGAGAGTCCATGGGTAAGTCCTGTACAGGTTGTCCCAAAGAAGGGAGGCATCGAAGCGGTGGTAAATGACAAAGGAGAGGGTGTTCCTCAAAGAAAAATTACTGGTTGGCGCATGTGCATAGATTATAGGCGTTTGAACTCTGCAACCAGGAAGGATCACTTCCCTCTTCCTTTTATCGATCAGATGCTAGAAAGATTGGCAGGACAGGAGTGTTATTGCTTCTTAGATGGTTTTTCGGGGTACTTCCAGATTCCTATTACGCCAGAGGACCAAGACAAGACAACTTTCACTTGTTCCTATGGTACCTTTGCATAGAAGAATGCCCTTTGGACTGTGCAATGCTCCTGCCACCTTTCAGCGTTGTATGCAGGCGATCTTCGCAGACTTCATCGAGCAGAGCATTGAGGTATTCATGGATGATTTTTCTGTCTATGGATCTAGTTTTGATGTTTGTTTGGCGCAGCTTGATCTAATTCTTGGCCGATGTGAGGAGACAAATCTGGTTCTCAACTGGGAGAAGTGCCACTTCATGGTCAAGGATGGGATTGTGCTCGGTCACATAATATCTGCTAAGGGGATTGAGGTAGATCAAGCCAAGGTGGAGGTAATTGAGAAATTGCCAAAACCTACTTGTGTGAAAGAAGTAAGAGCCTTCTTAGGGCATGCAGGATTTTATAGACGGTTTATTCAGGATTTTTCTAAAATTGCAAAACCATTAACTGATCTGCTTCTGAAAGAAGCCCCATTTGTTGTTTCTGATGATTGCGTATCTGCTTTTGATTTAATTAAACAAAAATTGGTAGCTGCTCCCATTGTTGTTTCACCTGACTGGTCATTACCCTTTGAGATTATGTGTGATGCCAGTGATTTTGCAGTTGGGGCGGCTCTGTGCCAAAGAAAAGAAAAGATTCTACGAGTTATTGCTTATGCGAGCAAAACTCTAGACAATGCCCAAAGGAACTACACAACCACCGAGAAAGAGCTCCTAGCAGTGGTATTCTCCTTAGATAAATTCAGATCATATTTATGGGGAAGTAAAGTGATTATTCACACTGACCATTCTGCTCTTAAATATTTGTTTACTAAGAAAGAGGCCAAACCGCGCTTGCTTCGTTGGATTCCCTTGTTACAGGAATTTGACATTGAAGTAAGGGATAAAAGTGGTAAATTAAATGCGGTGGCTGACCATCTGTCTCGGTTGGTTGTTCCTGATGATGGTGTACCGATTCATGAATTTTTTCCGGATGAGACTGTTTTTGTTTTGAATACGGTGCACGAGCCATGGTTTGCTGACCTAGCCAATTATCTTGTTTCTGGGGTTATACCTCGTGATTTTTCCTATGCTCAAAAGAAGAAATTTTTATCTGACGCTAAGCATTATATTTGGGAAGACCCTTTTCTCTTTCGAGTTTGTGCAGATAGTATAATTCGCAGGTGTCTCCCAGATGATGAAGTACCCAGTGTTCTAGAGTTTTGTCATTCAAGGGAAGCTGGAGGCCATCATGGATCTCATAGGGCGGCAGCCAAAGTTTTGGAATCCGAATTTTATTGGCCCACACTACATAAAGATTGCCAAGCCTTTGTGGCCAGTTGCGATAGTTGTCAATGCATGGGAAATACTTCTAGGCGACATGAAATGCCCCTGCAAGGCATTTTAGAGGTCGAACTTTTTGACTGCTGGGGAATGGATTTCATGGGACCATTCCCCTCTTCGCAAGGATTCCAATATATTCTGGTGGCAGTAGATTACGTATCCAAATGGGTTGAAGCAATTCCTTGCCAATATGCTGATTCAAAGACGATGGTAAAATTCTTAAAGAAGCATGTCTTTACCCGCTTTGGAGTCCCTAGAGCTATTATAAGTGATGGAGGCACACACTTCTGCAATCGAAGTATTGATGGCTAAGTATGGGGTACACCACAAAGTTGCCCTTTCTTACCATCCCCAGACGAATGGGCAAGCAGAAGTGTCCAATAGGGAGTTGAAGTGGATACTCCAAAAGACGGTGCACTCCTCCAGAAAAGATTGGGCGTTAAAACTGGATGATGCTCTTTGGGCCTATCGCACAGCATATAAAACCCCCATTGGGATGTCACCTTTTAAATTGGTTTATGGAAAGGCATGCCATCTTCCTGTGGAGCTTGAGCACAAGGCTTATTGGGCTATCAAGTCCTTAAATTTTGATATGACTGTTGCGGGTGAGAAAAGAAAGTTGCAACTCTCTGAGTTAGAAGAGCTGAGGGATCAATCTTACGACAGTGCTAAAATTTATAAGGAACGAACCAAGAAGTTCCATGACAAGCTGATCCTCAAGAGAGACTTCAAAGTGGGTGACTTGGTTCTCCTATATAATTCAAGATTGAAGCTTTTCCCTGGGAAGCTCAAATCTCATTGGGCAGGTCCTTTCCGGATTGTTGATGTGACCTCATATGGTGCCTTTGAACTACAAAACAAGAAGGGCGAAACTTTCAAAGTTAATGGAGCCCGTCTAAAGAGGTATACTTGTCCTACTAATATTTCAACTGACTTGTTTAGAATTTCTCTTGTCCAGGAACAGCATGACACTTTTACTCCTGTTTCGAAACCAGCACTATCTAAGAAGAAATCTCTCCCGTGGAGAGTTCAACACAAACTCAAGCAGCTACGCAGCTTGACTATAGGAAGTTGTGGGACCCCAACCCACAACTCCTCTCAAACAGAATGAAATTATGGGCGTCTAGCTAAGGACGTTAAAAAAAGAGCAGCTAACTGGGAGGCAACCCAGTAGTTATCAGGTATATTAAATATTAGTTTAAAAATATAAATATTTTTATTTTATTATATTTTTAATTTTTGAGAAATTAATCTATCTTATTAGTGTAAAAAAAATTCGCCTGTCCGAACCAGCCGGTTCGGACTCTGGTTCGGATGCCACGATTTCCGAACTAAAAGACCGTCCGAATCGGCCTGTCTGCACAATTCTCCCAAATTACAAATCGACGAACGAACAGCCCCAAATCGCCCAGACCTTCTTTTGCCTCTAGATTATTCATTTCTCCACCAAATCGAGCAAGGTTGGTACCGAAATCTTCGTTTTTCAATTCTCTACATTTTTATAGCAAGAAATCCACAAACCATCAACCACACAAGGAGAAATCTGCATCTGAATGTTTGAACCCTAGGTTGGCGAATTCGCAAATTTAGAGCTCGTTCTTGCGTTTTTGACATCGATTTCTTCTTCTACAATCATCCTATACTCCCACAAGGTAAATTCTTCACTTTTTACACTCAAATTTGGTGTTTTTGATTGAATTCCAAATTGAGGAGTAATAGTTACGAAAATGGTATTGATATATTTGCATTTTTCGTTTCTATAATGCCTTGTGGTTATAACTTATCGGTTTTATGATTGTACGATGTTGTGAGTGGATTTGTTTGATAACGGTATTGCATTACCTTGAATATTGATTGAATTTAGTTGTGGAAAATTGAAGATTTTTAGGGGAGATTCTGTCGAAATTTCGGTAGAATTTATGATATTTATCTAACTATGTTTGAATTTCATACTATTTTTCTACTTGCTTTCTTTGTTGCTAATATGTATTAAGCAGGATGTTTAGAAAATTAACTGGACGTTCAAAGAAGAGTAAAACCACTGCTACTAGTTCCAGTCAGGCACCACCACCAGATTTTATATCTCAACAGGCAGCAGACTGGTTCAATCTGGAATGTGAAATTGAACCTGAACGATCGGTCGCACCGGAGTTATAGCGCCAGCTTGGGTTACCTGAGCTTCTGGAGGCGCATGGATGGGTGAAACTACTAGACATGGGTGGTGTATTTTACCCACGTGAGGTACAGGTTTTCTATGCGAATTCCCGTATCCAAGAAGGCACTGTCCGCTCCACGGTCCAAGGGAAGGACATCATTATTCGAGTGGAGGATATTGCGAATTACCTAGGAATCCCTTACCCTGCTCCTCCTATGGATGAGGATGATGATCTGGTGCAACTTCATAATGAGTTTCAGAATGCCGCAAACCGACATTATAGTGCACTATTACTTCAGGCACCGCGCAGACGAAGAGGGGATGACCAGTCGAAGCAGGTCATCCCAGCTGATCTTCTACAGGACCCTAGCGAGCGAGTCCTGTTCGCGCTTCTGGTGGCCAATGTCGCACCATGACACACTTCTGACCTCAACCAGACCGACTGCTATCTTATCCAGGCGGTCGTGAACTCTTCTTTTGCAGGAGCATCTGCACTCCTATATCTACCCCAGCTTTTACAGCAGCATCTGTGCTACATCATCGAGCACAAAGACCGTCACAGGCTTGGATTCCCTGTTATGATCTGCCACTTCCTCAGGCAGCAGGGAGTGATCTTAGCTGAGGAGGGTCGTTCCGCTTCTAGGACACCCATTGACATGGGCACCATGAAGAGGATGAGATTTGAATATGATGGAAGGACGTGGATTAAGCAGGCGGGTCCGCGTACTCAGAAGCGGCAGAGAGATGTTGGAGAGGGACCGTCCGAGCCAGTCCCTAATTCCACTACAGCAGAGGAGCAGCAGTATGCGGCATTCCCAGCACCCAGGAGCTGGTATGTGACCTGGGATGAGTTCGAGCGCAGACAGCAGCAGATGGAGCAATCGTTCCAAGCTGAGATCAACCTCCTTCGGGAGCAGGCACGACGATCGCAGGATAATTATGAGGCTCTACTCCATGACTTCTAGTAGTGGCAGGCTTACTACCCACCACCTGAGTGATTCTATGGCAGTTATTTTCTCTCTTTTGTTTTTTCCATTCCTGCTTTGTTATTTATTTACTGTATTGCTAAAATTTGACAGTTTTTTGTTTATTTGGTTTGTTTCAGTTTACGCACTATCTTTATTATATAATAGCATCTTTTCCTTTTCAATGTTTCAATAAGACATTCCATCTGCAAAGTTAAGCACTTGCATAACGCAAGTGTGAGGAACGTTTCCCCCGACAAAAGCTTAAGTGTGAGGAAGGGCTACTTTCTAAATCCAAGGATATAAGGGGAGTTGTTTGTTTTAATTTTTGCAAAATTTAAATTATGTTAAGTTCGTTTTACTCCTCTTACTTGATTTATCTCTATTGCTATACATAACCGCTATCCTCCATGAGTATGACACATTTTGAAACGTCTTCTTACTTGAAAATTTTTAACTGAACAATTGAGGACATTGTTCCTCTTAAGTGTGAGGAAGTAGAGACCTTTCCCTGAAAATGTGTCAGCTGATCTAATACATATAGACATTAGATTTACGGGTGAAAATATTTTGTAGAAAAATCAAGCATGGTAAGCAACTTTAAAATTAGTTTTGCTCATAATTGTTAGCTTTCATGGTTTCATTATAAAATTATTTTGTGTGCAAGCTAATTATAAAGTCTGAAGTGGTTTAACTTGGTACCTTTGGAATGAAAGGAAAGTTTGGAATGGAAGAATAAGGCAAGGTATTCCTCTGATCTAATATTTTTGTTTAAACTGATACGGGCCTCTTGCATTCGGTTATTAAGTCCTTGGGGTGCTTCATCACCCATTTACCTAAGATCATTTGATTTGGGATAAAAGACCCAAAACTGCTACAAGAATGGAGAGAAAAGTCTGTAGGGTTTAAAATAAATTTGCAAACAGTGCTTGAGAGACAACACTTTGGTTAGTGATGTTATAGGTATAAAACACCTCTTAGAAACCTAGTGAAAAACATTATAAGTGTAAAGGACTTTGTAAGAAAAAGAGTAAGTGTTTAAGGAGTTAGAAAATGAGTTTGGTGGATGTTATATGAGGGTTTAAGGGTGCCAAATGATGTTAGGACACATTAGGAGGCATGAGGAAAAGTTTGGAAAATTTTTGACAAGTTTGGACAGGTTCTGGTGTTGACCGACCCAGGGGACCGACCCAGGGGACCGACCCTGGCTGGGTCGGTCGGCCTCTGTTAAACCACCCGTAAATGTTTCTGGAATGGACCGACCCAGAGGGCTATGGGTCGGTCGGAATAGTGTTGGGTCGGTCGGGTAAGTTTTAAAAGACGGAAAAGTTTCTGGAATGGACCGACCTAGTTGGTTGGGTCGGTCGGTGGGTCGGTCGGACCCAATTTTTTTTTTTAAAAAAACAGAAAGGAATATGACTTAAGTAGTAGGCCCTAATGGGTATAATGAGGACAACTAGGTGTAAGTTCAGTTGTAAAACATGTCATATAAGTATGTAAACACTTAATAAAATTGGTAGTTAAACACGGTAAATTAACCGGCGTTATTAATCATGTATAGGAGTGGCCTACGATGGAAACCAATCGAAGCAGGGACCAAGGTATGGTTTTCTTGCAACCTGTGTCCTACCGGATTACACCGGCTTATATGCCAACTTGTTTTTCTGAGTGTTTGCCACCTTTTAAGATAAAAACATGAAATGAGTTTATAGCAATTCATTTATGTGGCGTGTTTAGTTTCGATACCGTATAACCTCGGAAGTGTTAAACCATAACTAACCAAATCTAGGATCACATAAGAGATCGGTATTCGGATTCAACGACCCATACCATGGGGACGTTCTAACCACGGCTATGCGTGAGTTAGTTGTGCGTTGATTGTGCGTGTATACATGTCACCTCCCTTGTGTGTTTAACCCAATTGTGATTCCGTGTGGTGTGTGGATGTGATAGGTTCCATAATGGAGCTCTAACTATTTATTCATAAGTGTAAATGTACTAATGGTGGGTGAGGAATCCGGTCGTTCCGGTCGCACTATGTTTGGGAGTGGATATCCATCCTTGCTTTACCTTCCTCTCTGTTATGTTAAGGTTGTTTTTCCTTCTTGGATTACAATCTCCCGCTAGCTTCCTTCAAACCTTACCTATTCTGACTGATGATCGGTCTAGGGGGAAATATGTGTGTTTGTGGTGTGTTCGGATCACTATATCCGATCCATCTTTAAGTTAAGTTACTCGTCCGACAAAAGGACGGTAATGAGTGATGTAACAAGCTTATCATGAGGGTGTTATCATTATCTAGGCTTACCAATTTAACTAACTATGTTTGGGTCGGTTCCTAAAGAGAACCGTTCCCGTTATGTTATGTGTTATTGTTGTACTGCAATTCTTATTGCGATGTTATGTTGTACGTACGTTGAAACGTGAAATGAGTTGTTATGTGGAGTATGCGGATCATGGATATGAATCCCAGGTTATTATATGGGAAATTTAAGTATAACCCGACAAATGGGTAATGTCGTCTGATATAGAATTAGCCCCATTAGAGGAGAAACCCTCAAGGGTTAAAGAACAAAATGAGTGAACTGACGAGTTTTGTTGTGTTGATTGATTTGTTGGACCCCGTTGTTGTGGGTATGCTATGTGTTATGTGTTTACGGTTTTTCATGAATGATTTAAGTATAATCAACCGCATGCTTAGACGACAATTAGTTGTGCGTGGCCCGGTAGCATACGAGCTGCCGGATTACCATACCAGCAAAGGTGCTGAGCCCCTGGGGGCCACCCTTTCTTTCTTTTTCTATTTCAGGTACAAGGAGCTGGAAGCCGTTCGAGAGTAGGACGGGGTAGTTAGTTGTATACGGGTAGTTCATTTAAATACTTACATATAGTAGCTGTGGTAAGACCGAAATTGTTGTCGGCATAAGTTTGTAAATACTCGGTACAATTGGAATGTATATGTATTAGCCTTGTTAACCACGTGGGTGGTTAACGGCGTGTAATACCAATGAGTTAAGTAATGTGATGAGTTAAATTTTCCGCTGCGATTGTTGTTATGAGTGATGTTGTTAGTTGGGGTGTTACAAAAAGTGGTATCAGAGCGAAGTATCGCTCTGATGACTGAATTACCGAGCTTAGGAAGTACCGAGGTAGGATTTTAATATTTTGGGTTAAGGGTCGAGTGATAGCGAGAGAGATACACTAGTTAGGAATCACCAGTGTGTACTGGAAACCTACGATCTCCTTCCCACCCTCCACAGTCCCTGTTTTATAACTCGGGGAAGAACGCCAGAGAGATGAAAGTCCTCTCTTACTCGGGAATACCCGATCTGGCTGTTATTAAGTATCTCTATAAGTACGGAGAACCTGTCATACGGTAGATCCCGAAAAGTGGGAATCCCGGAGACGGTTTCCATCTGAACAATGTTAACCGCATTTAATAGCGAAGAATGAAGAATCTTGTGTATAGAAGAATGGAATTTCCGGCAACCTGGGTCGACATGCCGAGCAGTCGAGAACAACCAGCTTGCAATGCACTAACCGTGCAACAGGCGAGAAGTGAAGTAATGAAACCCGAGACACATGTCTACGGGACCATGATTATTAAATAATGTCAACAACGGTATACCAACCGACTAAGGAACTGCAACGTAGTACCCAAAACAAGAGACAAGTCTCAGTAACCACGACAAATGCGTGGAACGGGCTACGAAGAAGATACAATACTAAGTAAAAAGGGGTCTTCCAGAATGGGAAACACCCTAGTTAGTGATTATCATGTGAAGATAGTGAGAGGTCGCCCAGAAGATTTATTGTTAAGACTGTAAGATCAAAGTAAGGGCCAATAAGGCCATTGATTACGATGCGAGTGAAAACAGTACCGCAACCGGTGTGTGTGTTGAATTGACAGCCAGTTAACATGGCGCACTTGCCATGGCAAGTGCTGCTATAACAGGGCTGTTCGGGAAATTTTTAACAACTACAAAGTACTCAGTGGAGTACCACGAAGTTAAGTGAGATCATCATAACCGTGGAAGGGCTTAACAGCCTAACCTTTGTAATGGGGAACACACCAGTCAGCAAGAAGCTAGACTTGGTTAAGGCAAGAAGATGTTGTGAAACCACGAGAATTTTTCTTTCAAACTCAAATTTATTTCAAATTATTTTCTTTCAAAACCAAATTTTCTTTCAAACCAATATTTATTTCTAACCTTCTTTTAAACCAAACCAGTAAACCCAAGGGTAGCAGCCCGGAGAAATGGAGCGAGTTCTAAATAATACAACAGTGGATGGACTTTCCTTGATTAAGTTCGGGAAGTACGGAGTGCGAATTATCACAAAATGATATAAGAGGAGTTGACAACAGAATACTTCACCTAGGCGTGTGACGGGCACTACGAGTGTACCAATTGTAATGTGGGACGACCGCACTCCGTTAGGAGCTTGTGGGCCTGACAGACCTACCTATGGGTTAGTCGGGTAAGTAGCAATGTATCAGTAGGGTACCCCACATATGTATACGAGTAGAGTCGGGAACACGTGAAGTAGTCGACTCCATACTACGGTCCACAGTAAAAGTTAAGCAAGAGAATGGATTACCACGAATGGTTGGAGTAAAAGAACTCAGTTAAGTCAACAAGACTAAATGAATTAGTAAATTCGTTTCAAGGAAATGTTTAAGAGTCAGGAAGTGCAAAGTGCACTGACTGTTATGTAAAGACATCGCATATGTCTTAAGAATACTCAGGGATAAACATGATAGCTGGAACGGTGACCCAGCCTATACATGGCAAGGCAAATGCCTAACATGGACGTGTTAATATGCAACAAACGGGATGAAACTCCCGGAATGATTACTTAGACTACCAGGAAATATCGATCTTCACAGAAAAGGGCTAGCAAACCCAGCTAAGAACGCAAAACGGTGTAGTTAACTAAACATACCAATAAGTGCAAGCCCCATATGGTGGCATAACTTAGCAACACCTAGAAGAAATCCTTGAGGGATGTTTGGATCAACAATTGTTGAACGAAATAACGCGACAGAAATGCAAGGGTTGAAACTAACACTCAGTTTAAACATAAGTCGTCAAGAGGTAGCCTGACATTCCTAGGGGCATCCCATGAAGGGAAGCGTGAGGCAACGACCTTATCATGGAGCCCAACACAACCTCCAAACTATGTAATGTTGTACAGAGAAGTAAATGTGTGTGAACATTCTACAATGAGCAGAGCTCGAGGCAATAAGGCTTATAAGCCACAAACAAAATGTGTTGTATAAATTTGATCGATTGTATGAGTTTATGTTATACAAGTAAATAGAGCGGAGAACGAACCACTGCTTTAAGAGTGGGGATACCTCTCGATATTGTGAAACCGCGGGAGCGGTAGTTATGTGAACCATGTTCAAGAAATATGTTAACGATTGTCCATGTTGTTATTACCCAGAGTGATTTGAATAAGAATAATACAAAAAGAAGTGTTTGTACTAGTCGTGGAGACCGAAAGAGTAATAAGTCTAATAGCAACCACTATAGGTGTGTGATGCTAAATGTGTGATGAACAACGCTCAAGGAGCATAAAGATTCGAGGAATATAGTATATTCAGTAGTCATCCAAATGGATGATGAACCGTAATATAAGTACATGTGCAGAAGCTAACATGATAGTGGATACCATGTAAGTTATTGTTGTGCAAGAAGTAAGAACACGGTGCGCAATAAGCGACCGTTGTATAGGTATTGTCAAACGATAATATGGCAACTGAGTACAGTTATGAGCTAAACCCAGTGGAGATACAACGGTAAGTGATAGCAAATAAATTAGGCAGTAAGCTAGTAGCCAGTACCATGTGATAAGAATCTCAGTCAAACACAGTGTGAATTCCTATGGCAATCACATAAGAGATTCACTGCCAAGAGTTTACGCCTCTGCACTATGTATGACTGAGTGTTTTGGTATTGCGCTTGTGCGGTAATGATCGAGTGAGACAGCTAGGAAGTTGGGAAGATGTTAATTGTGGTAGAAGTAGAAAGAGACCAATAACGCTATAATGACCGATGCATAGGAAATGCAAGGTCGTACCAATGAAAGAGTACTTGTACAAAACCAAACGTGGAGGCATGATTAGCAATAAGTGACTGTAGTAACACGGAATACCAAGTACCCGTATGCAATATACCTCAAGTGTGGAAAGTAACCGACAGAGCACTACACAATAGGTAGTAGCTCAACCTCAACCGACAGTAAGTCGGTAGAAGCAAGTCAATCATGGTGAAATACATAGCAGTATACACAATAAATTACCATGGAAGTGGATAGAAAGTTTTGAAACTCACCAAATTTGCGCACGGTAAGAAATACCACGCTGCGGTTGGGAAACCGTTATTACCAAGATAAAGGTGATAAATGGGAGATGTACAATACAGTAACAATAACGAATGGGGCAAACTAAACTCTAAAGTTATCAGAGTTGCGCAGCAGAGGCCAGTGAACCCATGCTTCGGATACCAAATATGCATTGTGAATACGAATAAATGGTTAATTATTAACACCTAGAAGCCTCACAGGCCAGAACCAAAACCGGTTATGAGTTAAGCAAACTCCAATGAGAATTCTTGGTTTAAGGACTAAACCGCCAATATGGTTAAGATCCTCTAACTAGAACATATTGTATAACAGATCGCGTTGAAGTTAAAATACTTCACGACGGCAGAACATTTCAAACCAATGTTCAGTGATTGATTACTTGGGCGTAATCCCTTTTAAGGGGGGTAGAGCGCAAAACCGCTTAGTGTGTTTTACCGTACAAGTGTACGTGAATCAGGTTGTGCACAGCACAAAATAACTTGTTTGGATGATTGGTGTGTGTGTTACATAAACATACGCATTCATTCATGGTTTAATTGTGGTAATTGCGCACAGAAGATGCGAATACCATTGTTATAAGTGTGTTAATTTTGTTAACAATTGTGTGTGAGAGTACAAGTGTGGGGTGTAAAGAAACTCCCGGGGAACTAAAACCCCAACAGTATGTGTTCGTATAATACTAAATGTAATACCGTGTATCGTGTTTTGATAAAAGTATGTATATATACAGTATTGTGAGCTATGAAGGGGTATGAAACCTATATGGAACCTAGTAAGAATTAAATTCCCTAGGTAACTTGATTAAAGGTGAAATGAAGATAACTAATAAACGGAGTTCTATCCCTTGGAGATGTGGTGATTATGACTAGAATGATTTAAAAAGATAGGAAATTGGAAATGAGTGAATTACTTGATGCTTGAAGTTGAAGTGGGAGGTGAAACTTGATTTTCATGAGATCAAGGGAAGCCGAACACAAATTGGGGTGGAAGGATAGTTCAACACTGATGCTGATCACATCAGGGTTGGATGATTCTTGAAGCTCCCTGTAAGTGGTCACAAATAACCACGCTAAGAAAGATGCAAAGAGCATAAATTGGACATGGAGTTGTGTTGCGTTTTCAAAAGGATTTTCAATTGGTATTTCCAAACAGTCGATTAATATTTTGAATAAAGGATTCTCTTATACTGAACCTAGTAAAGAATATTTTTGTAGTACTTGCTCACGAGCCGAGGACGTATGAGCCTTTGTCTTCGGACCAGTGACATGAGAAGTATATATGTTAAAAATTAAGTGAGTGTTTTGATCTCCCAAAGGAACGGGGACCAGAAGGTGTCCATCGCGACCGAGTTCTGCGGGATCACAGTGTATATAAAAGGTATTTTTGGTTGCTATACATGCTAAGACGTGTTGTGTGGTATATGTAATAAATATTATTTTGACCTTAAGTCCTAATGTGGTTGAGTTTTGAAAGTTGTTATGTTACCCATACCTGAGAGTCTGAGGGTTGTTATACAAGTACAATGTTGTTAAGATACCCGGACCGTTGAGTCCAAGGTTATCATATAAGTATGTTATGTTATGTATGGATGTGGATATGTTACCCGGACCGTTAAGTCCGAGGTTGTAATGTAAAGTATGTTTGGCTATGGAAGTTTTATTTTGCAAGTAATCCATGTATTCTAATCCAATTGAAATACCCCAAACCTTGATATGTTGTTTAAAGGTTAAACTATGGTATTTAAAGGCTAAAAAGTGCCTTAGAAACATTAGTGTACAATTTAAACCATAGTAAAAACAATAAAGCACTAAAAACACAGTTGAGCAAAACATGCTCTAAGCTTGGAGTGAACTTGGTTAGGTCCCAAAGAGCCTACCAGGACTTAATAATATTCAGTTATGATTTAATAAGGCTAATTAAGTCCTTAGGAAACTTTGGTAGACAGTTAAACCAAACAAAACACAAGAAAATACCTTAAAGTCAATAAGAGCAAAAATGTGCTCTAAGCTTGGGATAAATTTGTATAAGACCTAAAGGTCATATCTATACCTTATAAATATGTTAATGAACATATTAAATCAATTACCAAAGAAAACCAAGCTTTGAAAACAAGTTAAAACACAAAAAGTGCTTTAAGGAGTCTTAAAGCACGTTTTTGAAAAATTGTCTTGTAAATGAGTTTTGAATGGCTAGATGTCCATAATTAATCTTAATTAACATGTGTACTATATAGTATCACATTTGGAAGTCTAAATCAATGGGAAATCAAAATTTCACAAATATGTGCCTTAGTTTGTGAATAGTGCTCAATAGTGCTAGTTTGACTTAAGTCAACATAAGTCAATTATTTGGTCAACAAAGACCATAAATATCTCTAATATGTAAGGGGGCACGGTTTTAGTGGTGTGAGTCACCATACTTGGCCATCCAACTAAGAAAAGTAAAAGAAAAATAAGTAAAGTTACTATTTGCTTTATAACATAAATATCTTCAACTTTGCCTCTCTCCTCACCTTCTTCATTTCCTCTTGTTCCCACTCATCTTCCTCCATTCTCCACCAACCAAAACCGTTCATGGTGCAGCACCTCTCTTCTCCAACTTCAATGCTCACCAAATGTTCATTAGCTCCAATCAAATTCTAAGACCATATTTGTCTTAGTTAGACCAAGCTCTTCACTTCTATCTTTTCAAATCTTCAAGACTCCATTTTGGTACCATGAAGAATCTCCATTGAAGGGGGAAAGCTCATCTTCTTTCATATTGTCATTCTCCTTTGTTTCAAGGTAACAAAAACCAAAGAAAATCTAAGTTTCCTCTCATTTTTGTATGTGTCCGAAAATTCACCTCACAATGGTGCTTTTCTTGCTCTCTTCATAGCTTAATTCAAACTTCAAAGGACTAGGGAGGAGTCCTATCTTGCTACTTAACCAAGCTCTCTTCCGAATTCCAAAGGTAATCATCAATTTTGGTGTTTTTAAGACACATATGTAAACCTAGGGTTTAACTATGAGTTGGAGTATTAAACTTAATGCTCATTACCCTTATATGTGTATTTATTAGAATATTGACAAGTGATAAAGCCCTTGCCGATTTTCTATCAAGGTAGAACAAGAAAAACAAGTGGGGCCTTGAAAGAAAAAGGTAAAGGTTAACCTATGTGGTTTAAATGCCTAGGAAAATGGAGCTTGATTTGCTTAATAAACTACCTAAAGAGCCAATGGAAATGATATAGCAAACTATCCAAAAAGGAGTTTATTAAGGGCATATGTATTGTTGGGTGTATTTGCAGGTCAAGGCATTACTTATGTGGGAAATTCAGTGTTTAAGGTTATGCTATTTAAGGGCCTAAGAGCCATGTTATTAAGGGCCTAAGTGCCAAGCAATTAAGTTTATGCACTATATTGTGATGTAGTGTAAATTTGGTGAAGTTTGTGTGTGAGAAAGTTCTTGGTGGACTTAGGTGTTCTTGAATGAAATAAGGTAAAAACCTAAGTGTTTGGATGTGAGGATATACAAGAGAAGCTATGGTAAATTTGGAAAATGTATATGAAGTTCTAAGTGTTTTAAATAAGTTTTGGTGAACTGTTAGGGTTAAATGAACAATGTTTTACTAGGGATGAAACATGTTACTAAGGTGATTTAGTGATACAAGGATTTAGTATATCTTGGAAGTTCTAGGAATTCATTGTGTGTTTTTGAGAATGTTGATGTACAAGGAAGAAATGATGTTTAGGTAGATGTGAAAAGGATATTTAGTTAGTAAGAAAGAAGTTTTGAGATGATGTTAAGGGGTAGAGGAAACACCTTGGTATAGTGGTCATTATAGGTGAAATACCACCTAGAAATCTTAAGGAGAACATTCCAAGTGCTAGGAATTTTGTAAGGAATTTGTGAATGATAAGATGGTTTTGGTGTGTGATTTAAAGAGTTTAGTACATGGCTAAAGGTGTGTTTGATGTGCCAAATGATGTTAGAACACATTAGGAGGCTTGAGGAAAAATTTGGAGAAAGTTTGACAATGTATGGGAAGTTTCTGCAGCTGGCCTACCCAGGGGACCGACCCCAGTCTAGGTCGGTCGGGCTGAAACTGTGAACTTAGATGATCTCTGCAGCCGACCTACCCAGGGGGTGGGTCGGTCGGTGGGTCGGTCGGACCTAAAAAAAATTAAATTTTAAGAATGTTAAGTGGTATTAGTGGTATGCCATTAAGAGAGTATTGGTGATTAGAAAAATAATTATAAAGGACTTAAGAGATTAAGTTAAGTAAGATGATTTAATGTTTAAGGTTATAAAATGAAAGGTATGAGGGATTGTTAGGTATGATGTTATGAGGTTATTTAAGGACATGTTAAGTGAGTTATAATGACAATTTAGTGGAGGAACAATTGTATTAAAATGTAAAAGTAAAACAAGTTAAAATGTGAAGTTATATAACTAAATTAACGGGGATAAGTTATAAGCATTAGACTTTAAACAATCATGTTACCCCGATGTTAATAAAAGTACATGTAATGTTATCAGTTGTTCGAGAATTGCTCGAGGAACATAAGTGGACATGATAAAGTGGACTCCGGTGACAGGTATGGTTTTCTTGCAACCTGTGTCCTACCGGATTACACCGGCTTGTATGCCAATGTGTTTTTCTGTGTGTTTGCCACGTTGTAAGATAAACCATGTAATGAGTTTATAGTAATTCATTTATGTGGCGTGTTCAACTCCGATACCATTTAACCTCGGAAGTGTTAACCTTAGTTAACTGAGTCTAGGATCACATGAGAGTTCGGTATTCGGAGTAAACGACCCGAACCATGGGACGTTCTAACCACGGCTATGCGTGTGTTAATTGTGTGATATGTGTATGTGAATGTAGGGATCTCCCTTGTGTGTGCAACCCAGTTGTAATACTGTATGGTGCGAAGATGTGATAGACTCCATAGTGGGGTTCTAACTAATATCTAAAAGTAAGTATGTACTAACAGTGGTGAGGAATCCGGTTTGGCCGGTCCGCGTTGTTTGGGTGGGTATCCTTCTTAGCCTTACCCTTCTCTCTGTTATGGTTGTTTCCCTCACGGGTTATGATCTCCCATTAGCTTATTCCAAAGCTTAGCTATTCTGACTTAAGATCAGTTTAGGGGGAACATGTGTTTGTGTGGTGTGTTCGGGCCTCCAAACCCGAACCATCTTAACTTAAGTTACTCGTCCGATATTTGGGACGGTAATGAGTGTTGTTGTTGTTGTATAACGAGCTTACCATGAGGGTGACACCATTCTCTAGGCTCACCAGTGAATTAACTATGTTTGGGTCGGTTCCTAAGAGGACCGTTCCCGTTATGTTATGTGATGTTGTTGTAATGCAATTCCTATTGCGATGTTATCATGTGCACGTCGAAACGTGAAAAGTGTTATTATGTTTTGCTATGTGAGGAATGTTATATGTTGTAAGATATGGAGTGTGTGGATCATGGAAATGAATCCCAGTATGTGATAAGAGGCGTTTAAGGATAACCCGATTTAAGGGCAAGTGTCGTCTATTAAGGAAGTAGCTCCATTAGAGGAGGAACACTCTAGGGATAATGAATACCATGAGTGACTTATCAAGTAAGGATGTATTATCCGTTTGTTGAGCCCATTGAGGCGAAATGTTATGTGTTGTTTGTTTTACAGTTGCATGCATGATTTAAATATAATCAATCGCATGCTAAGACGACAATTAGTTGTGCGTGGCCCGGTAGCATGTGGGTTGCGGGATTACCATACCAGCAAAGGCTGAGCCCCTTGGGGGCCACCCTTTCTCTTCTTTTTCCTATTTCAGGTTCAGGAGCTGGAAGCCGTTCGAGAGTAGGACGGGGTAGTCGTTGTACATGGGTAATCATTTAAGTTGTATATTACAGTAGGTGTAGTAACCGAAACTGTTATCGGCATCAATTTGTAAATACTCGGTACAGTTGGAAGGCTTTTGTATGTTGGTTGTTGTTAATGAAAAGGGTATAGTAATGTACAGTTGCTCGGGAATCTAGTCCATCAGACCGGTACAATGTAAATGTAATAGCCTTGTTAGCCACGTGGGTGGTTAACGGCGTGTAACACCAACGAGTTAAGTTATGTGAAGTAGTATACTTTCCGCTGCAGAATGTTGTTATGTGTATGTTGTTGGATGGGGTGTTATACCAATGATGCGTGGGTAGTGTGAACTTCGAGGACGAAGTTCTTTTAAGGGGGGTAGATTGAAATACCCCAAACCTAGAGATGTATTTTAAATATCATACTATGGTATATAAAGGCTAAAAAGTGCCTTATAAATGCTATTAAGTGAATTAAACCATAGTAAAAACAATAAAGTACCATAAACACAGTTTGAGCAAAAACATGCTCTAAGCTTGGAGTGAACTTGGTTAGGACCCAAAGAGCCTACCAAGACTTTATAATATTCAATTATGATTTTATAGGGAAAATTAAGTCCTTAGGAAACTTGGGTAGAGAATTAAACCAAACAAAACACAAGAAAACACCTTAAAGTCAATTTAAGCAAATACTTGCCCTAGACTTGGTGTAACCTTGTATAATACCTAAAGGTCATTCCTAGACCTTATTAACATGCTAATGAACATTTTAAATCAATTAATAAAGAAAACCAAGCTTGAAAACAAGTTAAAACACAAAATGTGCTTTAAGGAGTCTTAAAGCACATTTTTGAAAAATTGTCTTGTAAATGAGTTTTGAGTGGCTAAATGTCCATCATTACTCTTTAATAAACATGTGTACTACTTATTATCACATTAGGAAGCCTAAATCAATGGGAAATAAAAATTTCACAATTATGTGCCTTAATTTGTGAATAGTGCTCAAATAGTGCTAGTTTAAGTTATAAGTCAACATAAGTTGTTTAATTGGTCAACAAAGACCATAAAATGCCCTATTGACTAAAGGGGGCCGGTTTTTTATGGGGTGACTCACCACCATGTGCTAGCTAATTAAAAGAAAAAAAAGTATGTAAAGTAAGGTACTATTTGCTTTATATATAAAATATCTTACAAAGTCATCATCTCACCTCATTATCTTCTTTTCTCCTTGGTCCCCACCATCTTCATCCTCTTCCTCCCTTCTTGAAATCGTTTTTGCTACAGCACATATGTATTCTCCATCTTTGAATGCTAGTAACTCATGACTCCATGATCCAAATTCAATTTCAAGACTACTATTCTTCTAGTTGGAGCAAGCTCTTCATTTCCCTCTTTTCAAATCTTCAAAAGCTCCATTTAGGTGCCATGGAGATTCACCATTGAAGGAGCTTGAGCTCATATTTTCATGCCTTGACATTCTCCTTTGCTTCAAGGTAAGGAAAACCAAAGAAAAACTTCATTTCCCCTTGTTTTTATATATGACCGAGAATCAACCATTGATGGTGTGTTCTTTTGATCTTTCATAGCCTCATTTCAAACTTCAATGGACTAGGAGGAGTCCTCTCTTGTTACTTATTCAAGTTCTCTTTCAAATTCCAAGGTAAACATCAATTTTAGTGTTTTAAAACACTTATGTAAAACTAGGGTTTATATATGAGTTTAGGTATGAATCTTAAACCTCATTACCCTTATGTATGTGTATGGATAAAAGGTTGACAAGTGATCAAGTCCTTGCTAGTTTTCAATCCAAGGAAACAAGAAAGAAGTTTGGAAGGAAAAGAGGTAAATGACCTCTCTTAATGTGGTTTATTGTACTAGGAAATTGAGCTATATTTGCTTAATAATTAACCTAAAGAGACAATAGAAATGAGCTAGAAAACTATCCACAAGGTGGACTAAAAGGACATGGGAGCATTGTTGTGTGTATTTGCAGGTTGAAGGCATTATTATGTGGGAAATTCAGTGTTTAAGGTTTATGCAATTTAAGGGCCTAAGTGCCAAGCAATTTAAGTTTATGCACTATATTGTGATGTAGTGTAGTTTAAAGGTTTAGAAGTGTGTAAAGATCATTTCTTGTGAAAATGAATGCCTTTGATGGTTAAAGGATGAAAAACAATATGTTTGTGTGTAAGCAATGTGTATTAAGAGATTGAGTGTTCTTTGATTGTTTAAAAGTGAAAAACTATGTGTTTTGGTGTAAGGCGCTACAAGAGAAGCTATGGCAAAATTTAGTTGATAAACAAAGGAGTTTATGTATGTAATGAGATTTTATGACCTAGAAGGTGCTAGGAATGGTTAAGTGTAAAGATGGTGAAAGAAGGTGAATTAAGGTGTTCTTAAGTTTTAAGGTGCCTTGGGCATTGTCTTGGTGGATTTAGAGATCAAATGGGTGTTTTAAACACACCAAGGTTATGTTATGAGAAGTGTTAAGTCTTGTTCAAGTTTTGGTAAAGAATGGAAAAATAATGCCTTATGAAGGTCTAAGTGTAAACTTGTGGAAATAGAAGGAGTTGTGTAATGGAGGTGTTTGTGAGAAATAATGCTTTTGGAATAGTGGAATGTTTGAGAGACAACACTTTGGTTAGTGATGTTATAGGTATAAAACACCACTTAGAAACCTAGTGAAAAACATTATAGGTGTAAAGGACTTTGTAAGAAAAAGAGTAAGTGTTTAAGGAGTTAGAAAATGAGTTTGGTGGATGTTATATGAGGGTTTAAGGGTGCCAAATGATGTTAGGACACATTAGGAGGCATGAGGAAAAGTTTGGAAAAGATTTGACAAGTTTGGACATGTTCTGGTGTCGACCGACCCAGGGGACCGACCCTGGCTGGGTCGGTCGGCCTCTGTTAAACCACCCGTAAATGTTTCTGGAAAGGACCGACCCAGAGGGCTATGGGTCGGTTGGAATAGTGTTGGGTCGGTCGGGTAAGTTTTAAAAGACGGAAAAGTTTCTGGAATGGACCGACCCAGTTGGTTGGGTCGGTCGGTGGGTCGGTCGGACCCAAAAATTAAAAAAAAACAGAAAGGAATATGACTTAAGTAGTAAGCCCTAATGGGTATAATGAGGACAACTAAGTGTAAGTTCAGTTGTAAAACATGTCATATAAGTATGTAAACACTTAATAAAATTGTAGTTAAACAGGTAAATTAACCGGCGTTATTAATCATGTATAGGAGTGGCCTACGGTGGAAACCAATCGAAGCAGGGACCAAGGTATGGTTTTCTTGCAACCTGTGTCCTACCGGATTACACCGGCTTGTATGCCACCTTGTTTTTCTAAGTGTTTGCCACCTTGTAAGATAAAAACATGAAATGAGTTTATAGCAATTCATTTATGTGGCGTGTTTAGTTCCGATACCGTACAACCTCGGAAGTGTTAAACCATAACTAACCAAATCTAGGATCACATAAAAGATCGGTATTCGGATTCAACGACCCATACCATGGGGACGTTCTAACCACGGCTATGTGTGAGTTAGTTGTGCGTTGATTGTGAGTGTATATATGTCATCTCCCTTGTGTGTTTAACCCAGTTGTGATTCCGTGTGGTGTGTGGATGTGATAGGTTCCATAATGGAGCTTTAACTATTTATTCATAAGTGTAAATGTACTAATGGGGAGTGAGGAATCCGGTCGTTCCGGTCGCGCGTTGTTTGGGAGTGGGTATCCATCCTTGCTTTACCTTCCTCTCTGTTATGTTAAGGTTGTTTTTCCTTCTTGGATTACAATCTCCCGCTAGCTTCCTCCAAAGCTTACCTATTCTGACTGATGATCGGTCTAGGGGGAAATATGTGTGTTTGTGGTGTGTTCGGATCACTATATCCGATCCATCTTTAAGTTAAGTTACTCGTCCGACAAAAGGACGGTAATGAGTGATGTAACAAGCTTATCATGAGGGTGTTATCATTCTCTAGGCTTACCAAGTTAACTAACTATGTTTGGGTCGGTTCCTAAAGAGAACGGTTTCCGTTATATTATGTGTTATTGTTGTATTGCAATTCTTATTGCGATGTTATGTTGTACGTACATTGAAACGTGAAATGAGTTGTTATGTGGAGTATGCGGATCATGGATATGAATCCCAGGTTATTATATAGGAAATTTAAGTATAACCCGGCAAATGGTTAATGTCGTCTGATATAGAATTAGCCCCGTTAGAGGAGAAACCCGCAAGGGTTAAAGAACAAAATGAGTGAACTGACGAGTTTTGTTGTGTTGATTGATTTGTTGGCCCCCGTTGTTATGGGTATGCTATGTGTTATGTGTTTACGGTTTTTCATGCATGATTTAAGTATAATCAACCGCATGCTTAGACGACAATTAGTTGTGCGTGACCCGGTAGCATGTGGGCTGCCGGATTACCATACCAGCAAAGGTGCTGAGCCCCTGGGGGGCCATCCTTTCTTTCTTTTTCTATTTCAGGTACAAGGAGCTGGAAGCCGTTCGAGAGTAGGACGGGGTAGTTAGTTGTATACGGGTAGTTCATTTAAATACTTACGTATAGTAGGTGTGGTAAGACCGAAATTGTTGTCGGCATAAGTTTGTAAATACTCGGTACAGTTGGAATGTATATGTATTAGCCTTGTTAACCACGTGGGTGGTTAACGGCGTGTAACACCAATGAGTTAAGTAATGTGATGAGTTAAATTTTCCGCTGCGATTGTTGTTATGAGTGATGTTGTTAGTTGGGGTGTTACAATTTCCAACTGAAGACATAACATTATGTTAAAGTGTATCAAATATATTGATCCGTTGGAACAATGACTCACTTAATAATTAGTAGAAATAGGCATGTGCGACCTGGTAAACTATATATATTATATACAGAATGGAGACTTGGCGCTTGCGTCAGGGTAGAATATGACTTCTATACACGTGTCAGCATATGGTTGAGAGAAAAAAAGAATGGAAAAAAAAGGAAAATGCTAGTTTAGCGTTTAGAAATTGTTTTTTTAATGTTGTAACTCACAAAATAGAAGTGCAAAAATAAAAAAAATTATATTATTGTTTATCATTTTTCGTGCTTTTCAAAACAAGATACATCATGGATATGTTTGGTAAACTTAAAATTTATGTTTTTAGAATGAGTGTATTTTAGGTATTTTTAAAGTGAATCTTGCTCATTGGTACAAGAATTTTCTTTAATAATAAAATGAATCATATTCATTAGCAAACTGAATCTTACCCCAAACATTCTAAAAACCAACCAAAGAAAGTTAAAAACATTTAATGCATTTTTAGAGTTTGTAGTGTAGAGTTTTGTCGAGTCTGTAACAATGATATAAAGTGTAGAACCAATGCTAGATAGATACCCTACCCCCCAAACACCCTAAAAACCGCCCTAGGAATGCTAAAAAGTCAATGACATTTTAGGGTTTGTAGTGTAGGGTTAAGGTTCACTTTAAAAAAACAAAGGATTCACATTGTTTTATATGAATGTTCGCTTTTCTTAAACATAAGATTCACTTTTTTGAAACGAATGATTCATTTTCAATAAATGAAAATTTCATACTGTTCTCGCATAAGTTTGTGGTAGGAATAACTTTTAGTAGTATTAAACAAAATATTCACTTTTCTTAAACCTTCAATTCACATTTAAAAAAACCTTTGATTCACTTTTCTTAAACCTCTGATTCACTTTTCCTAAAACTCTTATTCACTTTAGTTAAAACAATATCTATTTACGAGAATCATTTTTTTTATACCTTTGATTCACTTTCTTAAACCTTTAATTCACTTTTTTTTAAATGCATGATTCACATTTCTTAAAGCTATTAATCACTTTAGTTAAACAATCTATG
The DNA here is from genome assembly GCA_023374045.1 of Limonium bicolor. Taxonomy (NCBI): domain Eukaryota; kingdom Viridiplantae; phylum Streptophyta; class Magnoliopsida; order Caryophyllales; family Plumbaginaceae; genus Limonium; species Limonium bicolor. Next base: position 260,263,931 of record CM041778.1, on the reverse strand, counting down.
CTTACGAGATTCACTCTTATTACTTTGACTCACTTTGTAACAACTTGTGATTCACTTTTTAACAACCTTTGATTCACTTCTTTAAAACCTCTAGTTCACACTAGTCAACCAATCAGAATCACTTTAGTTAAACAATCTCTGTTTATAAGATTCACTTTTTTTAAACCTCTTATTCACTTTTAAGCAACTCTTTAATTCACTTTTTCACAACCTTTGATTCACTTTTTAACAACCTTTGATTCACTTTTCTTAAACTTAAGATTCACAATTAATCTTAAAAAATATGTACATACAAAAAATAAAAATTTTAAAATTTATCAAGTTTACCAAAACATATCCAATGCATATTGTTTTGAAGAGTACGAAAAATGATGAACAATGGTATAATTTTTTTTATTTTTGTACTTATATTTTATAAGTTATGACATTTTGAAAAAAAAGTATTTTTCTCCCTCATACTCACATATTCCCCTCCCGTAGTCAGCGTCTCCTATTCCCTCTTATTTCCTCTTTTTTTTCTTTTTCTTTTATTTCATCTCCAATAGAGTGTTGACATATGACAAAAACTACACACCAACACAAAATAACAAAATAAGTGCCAAAAGACTAAAATAGCTATCGCCATATTACAACTTGGCGCAATCTCCAACTCCGAAAACGCGTATTGAGCTTGTTTGGGGAACAACTTCTAGCAGCAGACAACTTCTCAATTTCTAAAATCAGCAGATTTCCACCAAACACCCAAAACCAGCAGCTAACAGCTTCTGTAAAATCATCAGCAGCCAACTTCTCAATTTTCAGCTGCAGGACCTAATAACTGCCTCTGCTTTTTAAAATCATCAGTAAATGTTCCACCAAACACTAAAATCAACAACTGATAGCTTCTGTAGAATCATCAACATAAAATTTCTCAATTTCCATTAGCAGGGCCCAACAACACTCCCGAAAAACTGTCCCACACGAACCCATTATATATTATCAGCCGCCTGCACGGTCCATTTCGAAACGATCGCATAACCAACTGACACATGTGATGGAAAAAAATAAGGATCGGGCTAGTTATACGATATTGATCGGAACAATATTTTACAAAAACAATACACTAAATATTGCAAAGGGTGGATTGGCATGGTTGGTGCGTGTCCAGTCCAGTCTGTTATCTGTGGGGTGTGCGGCATATAAGAAGTCTCTTATCGTTTCCGATGCGGAGGTTTTGTCAATAGAAGGAGCCATGGATGCAGTTTTTGAGGCGGGACTTCACAGCCTTAGGGTGTTTTCAGATTGCAAGTCTCTTATACAATACTTGAACGGTGACGCAACCACAACTACCTCGTTGTTGCCTTCCACAACTGCAATATTGGATAGGATTATGGGGAATTTAGGGCGTTTCAACGATGTATGTTGGTTTTACATCCCAAGGGATATTAATATTTTAGCGCATAGTCTTGCTAACCATGCCCGGAGTGTACAGCTCACGAGATCATGGCCTCTGGATTCCATTCCAGAACTTGTACTTAAACTCGTTACTTAATGGAATATATATCCTCGTTTCTAAATATTGCATTCAGCAAGCCTAGGTGTGAAGTACAATAACGACAAGGGAATTCTCACCTTTTTAAAAGATAGGTGAGAAATAGAGTTACCACATTATGTATCGATTCACTTCGATTATATTACTCTCGTGATAAATAATTTTACACTTATTTCAGATAACACCTGTCGCATGATTGGAGGGCCCTTTAATTCCATCGTAGATAAGTATACTATATTAAAATATTATTTCATGCGGGGACAAGGGACAGAAATGGATAAAGAGAGAAAAGAGAACAAAATAGAATTATTGATGATGGTTGCAACAACAAGTAGGAAAGTAGCAAAGATCATTTTTTGTTTGAATTAGTCATGAGAAATAAGTTTTATGTATATATTCGCGATTAGTGTAATGATAATTTTTACAATGTAGAGCTAACAGCCAGGGTTGCTAAAAAAAACCGTAACCGTATAACCGATACCGAAATTGGGAAAACCGCACTGAAAATTCGGTTAACCGTATCGATTTTCCGGTTTCGGTTTACCGACCAGCTAAATTAGCCGGTTATGGTTACAGTTTCGGTTATCATATTTTGCCTATCCGGTTAACCGGACTAACCGGTTAATTATACATATTGATTATATTTTTTAAAAATACTCTTCCCAAAACTTTTTCACGACACGGTATTTTGTAACCCTAACAACGCGGACAACTTCTCACCCATCATTCACGCCGTTTCTTCATTCTCTTTCTCTTCAATCTTCCTCACTCAACATCTCGCTCACCAATCACCACCAATATCTCCAGATTGAAGACTAGACTGAACCCTAAACCCATCTCGTTCATCTTGCAACAAGTAATATACTCGAACTCACTTCTAGCGGTTGTCGAACAAGGAACATATATGCTCTGCGCCTCTGTAAATTCTCTTTTTGTGTTTGTGTTTGGTGCGTTGAGAATTGTACTCATCGACTTGACAATCAGCCACCAACGTGATAGATTGTGTACTGGAGAAGGCCAAAATATCAGCCATAAAACAACCACATCTCTCCAGGTCTCATACATAAACAAATCTCTGTTTATCTACAACCATCAGAAGAAAGATTTATAACAATAGAAAATTTTGATTTCTTCTGTCGCACCCTGCAAAGCAAACGATAAACATGCTATTTCCAAAATCCAAAAGCTAGGTTGGAGAATAAGCTTCCTAGTAGACTTTTAGAGTAGTAATGGTGTTCCCCGCAACCAATAATTGCCAGAGACTTGTGTTTGTATCTGTTCGCAGAGATAATGAACTGCATCTAGTGTGTGTGCTTTGTATGTATGTAGATTGAAGGTACTTAGGCGAGATAAGGAACTGTATCTGTTTCTAGAGATAATAGAAGTTTAGTAAACTCTAAAAAAAAAAATTTCATTATTCGGTTGTACCGGTTAACCGTAAACCGCACCGAAACCGACTATTTAACCCGTTATGAACACCCCTACTAACAGCTACCATGAGTCATGTTTTCCGTGAATTTATGTTGAAAATTATAGGAAACGAGCATGATTTTATAATACAAGCATAATCCAAAACATTCTACCAGCAAAAACATGTATTAGAATTTTCGCTGGACTCGAGAAGTGCCAAAAGAAAAAAGAGAAGTACCACAAGTACGAACGGTAACTCCTCTCTATCTAAGCGACAACTTTTTTTTGTTGAGCAGTGCAACAACGAGGCCTACTAAAAAGAGAATGAGGAGATCCCTATTTCCCTTAATTCGCCCTCCGTCCCCACTCTACGCACTCTATAACCTTCCTAAATTATTGTTAAATTCTCAATTACGACTTTAATTAACATCACTTTTTTTTTTCACTAATTTTCGGGGGGTTTTTGGTTTTCCTTTCCCTCGGTTTCCTCGTGGCGACAAGGAAGAGTAGCAGCTTTTTCCTCTTCCATTTTTGCTCTGCCATGGCCATTTGAGCGTTCTCTCTCTATCTCTCTCTCTCGCCGTTTCTCGACCTCCACCTTTTTCTCTCCCCTCTCCGTGTCATCCGTCTCTCACTCTTCGTGATCTCCAGAGGGCAGCCCTCTCTGTCTCCCTTTCTCCAAAAGGAAAGCTTCCGTTATCCAGGCGTGCCGTCGGAGAGAAATTTAATTTTCCTGCTGTTTTACGCCTTCGGTTCGTATGCTTGTTTTCTCTTTAATCTGTTGCCGCCGTTTTCTCTTTAATCTGTTGCCGCCTTCGTTTCTGTCAAGTCCGTAACTCTATTAAATTAGAACATCTGTATCGATTTTGTCTCGTCAATTCTTTCCCCGTTTCTGTTGGTTTTATGTTATATGGAAAGCTGAAGCCTCCCGTTCTAGAGCTCCAAGAAACTCGAAACCTCGTGATATTTCCTGTTATTTTCTTTGAGTTCTAGATTGTTCTCTGGTGTTTTGGATCGAACCGTGTTACTCGGCTGCTCTTTCGGTTGAATCTGTATGTTTAGTTTATGCCTTTCCTTTTTCTTGTCCGTTGGTGTAGAAAGTTCTGCATCTTGAAAACGTATTACTTCATAGGAATTTTGGAGCTTCTATTTTGTTTCTTCCATGAATGTCGATCTGTGATATGTTCATGCACTGAACCAGCTGGATCTTTTTAAGCCATGACTGATACTGCTGGAAAATAGAGTTGGAGAGATTTAGTGTTAGGTGATCTCTGTTATCGAAGCTGGAAAAGAAGTCATGTAGGTAGAGGCTGATAAGATTGCAACCTGAGGATAATTTATTGGGAAATTGAAAATTTGGCTTTGCGTTTTTGGTTTTAGGCTTCTGCTAGACTAATTCTAGCTTGATTATCATGAATTCAGCTTGGATGCATTTCAACTTTTCATCATATGCGTTCTTAAAAGTTGCTTTGCGTCGGACAGCCCTAGTTGTAATAAGCTGTAGGAAACAGCTGGGCCGAATTGTCTCTCTCATTCCTCTCTTCCGCTTTAAAGTAGAACATCAGAAAAAAATGATACTGGGGAAGTAGAATGTGCGGGGTGCAGGGCCAGCGCACTGCGGCACTGGTGCTACTTTCACGTAATTAAATGGACCATTTTGGACAAAATTTTCTTGTAATTGAAGCTGTGATTATGTGTATGGGTTGCTAATTTCACCATGGCGTTGCAAAGCTCACCAAAAAGTTATCAGGCTAGATGTCTATCAACTGCATAATTACCATTTGCGTCTTACAAAATTTTGGTACCAATATCCGGATAAGTTTTTGCATATTTTAGTTAGTTTATAAGCCATACTACTTGCAAGTTTATTTATGATTGCAGTTCGTTACAGCTTTTTTTGAATTCTGATTTGTGTGTGCTTCAGTTCTCCTTTTTCTTCGTGGAGAGGCGAAATAAAGTATGGCACAACACGAAGAAACCAGTAGCCCAAGCTGGACTGCATCACTTTTTTCACAGACTAGAGAGGATGTTGCGAAGGCTGTTGCTGCTGCTGCCGCCGCTGCTAGCACTGCTTATTCCCCACGGCCATCTGTGGTTTTCAAATCAAAAGATGACAGTGGAAGTCCACTTCAGAAATGGAAAAGTCAAGTCTCAAAAGTGCTAAAAGGCTTTTCAAATCCAACAGAAGCTAGGAGATTTAACTACAATCCAGAGATTCTGACTAGCCAAAAGCGCCAATGGGCTAGTTTTCAGTTACAGAGCTTGGTAATATGATTTCTTGTTTCGCTTTGAACCCATAACCCTCACCCCTCAAAAGATAATTGTTCAAAGCTCTCTCAAGCAGATGGAGGTTCTCCAGTAATTTTGGGGATGTTCTGTTACTCATGGAAGCTGTTCATTAAACCATGCTATAACTCATTGCTGTGCCTATTTTAGAATTTTGGTATACATGTAGTCCTTTCTTCTTATTGGTTGTTATCTTAAGACTTTTATATTGAAGTTCTCAGTAATTGTTCCTCTTCTCCCTGTCTTGCTGGAGTTGTGACACTGACGGGAGAGATTTTGATGAGATTATTATATCATGGGTTCATCTTACCGTGCAGGTCATCATCAATATCTACTGCTACTTCTGCTTTTTCACCACTTCAAAGTGCCTTTTTCTCTAATTCATTTCTCACATCTCCTTTTTTGGCTTATGTTTTAGATGTTTATTTAATTTATGGCATGTTCATTATTTTTTTTCTACATTCTTTTGTGCGACTATGATTGAAGGAAGTGTTTTGGATGGATCTGCCTATGTTATGTTTCTAATGGCTATTTTGCTTTTTCCAATTAATTTGATTTTGCTTTTCTTTTGCAAAAAAACAGGATCATAGGTCATTTAAAGAACCAAACAGGCTTTTTGAGAGCATAGTAGTTGTTGGGCTTAACCCTAATTGTGATCTTCAATCACTGCAAAAAGTGGTATTTGCAAAGAAGTCTGAAGGTTCAGGGAAATTTCGAAGTGGACTAAGTGGCCATTTTTGCTCCCGTGTAGAAGCTAGCATTGAACCCCAGGTGCTTATGCTCATAATAATGCAAGTCCTGAATGCGAGTTTCCTAATGAATAAAATCAAAATAAGACTTTAATGTGAAAAGTTTAATTGTGATTCTACTAGAATGCATGAGACGTTTTTTATGTTCTGTGATAATTTCTGTTTCCAGGTGCTGTTTGTTTATCCGCCAGAAAAGCAGTTGCCATTGAAATACAAGGATCTTTTATCATTCTGCTTCCCAGGGGGAGTTGAGGTTGGGCTGGATCATTACACCCATCTTTTATTGTGTTTTGTGACTCCTCATTAAATTGCACTCTAGTATGAGTTCTTCCTGATGAACAGTATAATTCATGTCGTTCTATTGTTTGGGTGCTTATAAATTATGTAGATTCATTATTTTTTATTGTTTGGGTGAGGTTTTATGCATCTGTGTAATCCAATTTCTTATCTACGCTCTGCACAATTTGAAAGCTGCTGTGAATATACTTGTCATTTATTTGCTCCCATCCAAGAATCTTAAACTGATTCCATTTTTACTATAACATGTATCTGCATGCGGATAAATGCAATTTGTGGTATTTTTAAGACATGCTTTTAATTTTTTAGGAATATACGAGGCTATTAATTATAGTGATTGTATACTGAAGTATCAAGATGATGTTAAGGGAAATAGTGCTTGAGGAGAATCTATATCATGCCTTGAGATCTAAACATTCATTTTGCAAACTATGCCATGTTTGAAATTAGGCAGTTATTCATTCTGTGACAACTAAGGGAGGTTTCTCTTTTAACTATGAGAGCTCGAAGAAGAGAGAGCTCTAGAAGTCATAACATGGAAGCTTTTCATTCTAAAACAAGTGTTCTCTCACCTGTCTTTGGGAACATGATATTGAAGTATGGCCCCTCAGATGTGTTGCAGATTTCTTGTGTTTCTTAACTTCTTTATCCGCTCACATAGATGTGTCCTCGTGCTTTCAGGTGCATGCTGTTGAAAGAACTCCCTCGATGAGCGAGTTAAATGAGATACTACTTGGACAGGTAGCCGAGATTTAAACATGTCTAGTCTCATCTACCCTTTCACCATGATCTTAAAGCTCAGTGGCCTTACTTGGAAGGGGAGGAAGATCATTTTATTGTCTTTTGTCTATTGAATGCCACATTGCCTACTGCATATATTTTTGAATGCTTCTTTCATTTGTGTTCCCTCTGCGACTCCACAGAGCATCTTCTCAAGTCAAAAAGAAAACAATTTTTTGAGTTGAATGTGGTTTCCTCTCCATTTCTTTGTTTTGCAGGAACACCTTAAAAAGAGTGATATGTCATTCATATTCCGTCTGCAGGTACTTGATAATTGCTCCTCCCTTTTTTCCAGATCTTTACATGCGTTGCTGTCTCACCTTTTTTTTTCTTCAAACGGAACTGATTTCCATCTTCTTTCAGATAATTTCTTAGATGTGCACTGCATAGATAAAATGTTGATTATGGTATTAAATATCTGTTACAAATTCAATAAATATTCGCTGCCTCCTGAATATTTATTTTCTATTTTTTTTTCTGTATGTGTTTTTAATATCATTCATAGCCAGACCCCATATTCCTTATTGGGTTAGTGTGAACAATGCATAAGTTACCTTATCCTCAAACACCAGTGTGTCATGAACGGTGCAGGAGTTGGTCAATAGACAATAGTATTTCCTCTCACAAAGCTAATAAACAGTCATCTGGGAAAGCAATAATCCATCGAGTACAAAACCTTTGTGATATTTTGGAGAGGTCTATGTTTGATTGTTAGGTTCTTGAAAGTAATGTTGTCTGGTTTTCTAAGCTTGTCAATCTAAGGTTCTGGGTTAGACCTTTGGATATGGTTAAACTGATAATTATTGTTGCAGGATAACTTCCCTAATTTCTTTTTATTAATACTTTTTCCTTTTTAAATAAAAAAAATATTTCTTGTCAACCTTCGATTGGTCTTAATCTTTTAGCTACGCAACTCAAGTTCCTGACCTGCTGTATATACGATTTCAGCAAAATTAGTTTTCAGATCTAGCACTTAAGCCATGACCCTGCATCTGTGTCTCTTTTGAAGAGTGGCGAAGAAAGCTTATTTCAGATTCATTAGTCATAGTTTAGTTAGATTAATGAAGTACTAGAAAAGGAATGATATATACATAATACAGTAGACGAATGTACTTCAAATTATTGTAATCTCATTGTAGTGCTCATTCATCTTCTTGTTAAATGGACGAAGGTCAGTTGGGAAACAGGATAGCTTATGTAGAGTTTTTTTTATTATAGCTGATTTTATTTAATAGAATTGAATCTTATACTTTCTGGTGGGAGTTGTGATGTTCTTTGGGTTAATGTTTATACATGGATTTACAATATCTATGCATTTTAACCAGTACTATTTATTGCCTGATCTGCCGTTATGTATTATGAAATATGTGGATAGCAGATCATCACGTTGTAGATCCTGATAAATAGCAATCTTGCCAACTGAAATCATCCATTTAGGCTGAAGTTTGTTGACTCATGGTAGATGATTATTCTCTAGTTGGCCTCCTGAAACATCCTAAAACTAGGATCTATGGTACATGTTTTGATGTCTGATAATGTTTCCCATAATGCTACCACTCTTAAAACTAGGAGCGAGAAGCTCAATGTCTGCTACCTGAAATATACGTATGCTAAAGTGATTGCTTTCTATTGCTGCAGTGGTGTTTGTGAGATTTACCGACAAGATTATTGTTTCTGTTTGATGGCCCCTGATGTCATCTTTGCAACTCCTTTATTGTGAAGAAACTATATCAGTCAGAGCTAGCTAATGCTTTAGAAGCATAAGTAACTAGCATATGAATTAGTTTCTCTTGTTGGATGGATTTTGGGCTACTTGAGTGCTTTTCAATTGTTATAGTTTGTTGAATCTTCTCAAATTGTCTTTTGCTTGGTTTGTGACGAATCATACAGGAAATCAAATATTTCCATGTTTATAATTTTTCTGTCCTTAATCCAAATTTGACCTGGATGATATGCTTCTTAAGATAATATGTAACCTCTTCAGGTTGCTGATAGTTCTACATTGTACGGGTGTTGCATCATGGTGGAAGAAATAGTACAAAAGCCCTCTCAATTGGTTGCAATGACAACTGATAACCAGTCCCGTGACACTCCCCTGAGCCGGCATGTATTAACCACTCAGCGGTGTTATTGCTTACTTTCAAGGTTGCCTTTTTTCGACTTGCATTTTGGTGTGCTGAACAGGTGAGATTAAGGTTCTTCTCTATCTAGTTTTATGGTAGTATGTACAAACAACCCCGGTTCAATCTAGGAAATACGTTATATTCGTAGCTCATAAGGGAACAAATCTCATGTTCCAGGAATTTATTGTGCTTTTTGATTGGGCAAAACTCACTGTTTTTCCACCCGCTCATGTAGTGTGGCCAATGCATTTTGCATTTAATCCAAACTGCATGGAATTAAGATGCAAAGAACATGTGCTAGCATTATATTATTATTTAACGTCCTTTGAAATTAGATGTCAATGTTTAGGAGTATTCCGTCCCACTCTCTTGTATTGAACGCATAACAACTTGTCTTCTATACATTATAGCTAGTTGCTATTTTATTGATTTTTTAAAATTTACCATTGCCGCAGCATATTCACAGAGGAAAGGTTGGATAGGCTTACAAAAAGTATTGGCCTCATGAGTTTCGAGGCTTCAAAGACTGATGACAAATTTGAATGTATTGAAGATAATGCATCCAGAGAGTCCACAGAAGATGGAATAGATGAAACTGTTGAGGCTTGTCTGTCAAGTCCTAGCCGTTCGAGCTCCGCACAAACAGCTGACAGTGGCTGTTATTTTACACATTCTGATATTGAAGGCAACTCCCCTTCGTTTAAGGGTGAGGGTGAGGATTCTCCGTCGTCATTTGTTTCTGCCAGAGGCAACGTACAATATGAAAAAGGACCTCCTCTTGTTATGTCAAAATTTGGATCATCAGATAGTTTTAATGACCCAGAGAGGAGTAAACAAATGCCACAGAAAAGCGTTCCTGATGTTATATGGCCCCTGCTTCGTTGTCAGCATTATGAAAGCTCAGAATCTTGCTCCAGGTATTGTATTGGGTTGTTCGTTTTTATTCATCTCTGAAAAATTGGGTTGTATTCAGAGTTTATTATGAGGCCAAAGTTTCTCTTGTGCTTGGATTGTTATCAGGAACAAGTAGTGACATCAATTTAGAATAGTGAGCAGTGAAGAAAACATGTCTTGAGAAGATTCTTTTTGTTCAAGAATCCAATCGATGAAATATGTCATACAACTCTACCTAGTTTCTCAAGCACCTTAACATAAACCTGCTTTGTAAAATATAGAGCCTTTTTTCATTCTGCTTCGCAGTGAATGCTTTATTCTTAGTTCTGCAGTGAATAATTATTGCCAGGAGAATTTTTTTTGATGTGTAGAGTTGTGCTTTATTATTGGCCAGCAGCCACCTGATCTGAATTTGAATTTGTTTGATCTGTGTAAATCTAGATTACTGGTATTTCTTTATTTATATGGGGAGTAATTCTTGTGCAGCCTCCAGAGCTCCCCATCTGATGGTAGACATCTTCGCAGCGATAATGATGAGGCAGATACTGAGGAAACGTCTTCCTCTGGACAGGAGGACTTTATCGATCATAATGATATACTGGAGTGGGCTAAGGTCTGGCATAGACGATTTTGCACTACCTAGCATCCTGTCTTTTTTAAAATGGTTTCACTCATTTTATGTCACCTGCTGGCTTATAGTAAAGATGATATTGCTTTCAGGCAAACAACCTTGGCTCTTTGCAAATCATATGTGAATATTACCAATTGAGATGCCCAGCCAAGGGTTCTACAATAAAATTTCAGCCACTTGAGCACTTGCAGCCTTTGGAATTTTACAGGCCCAATGAAGGAGTTCTATGTATTGATGGCTCACTGATCGACTTGAGATCATGTAATACAAGTCTGGAAATGTCAGAGGTATATAGCATTTTGTTCTTGTTAGGAAGCATAGCTGAAATACTTATCAACAACTTTTTTCACATGCTTCTGTGTAGTGTATTTGCAGCATGGTAACCATTGCAGATAAAACTTGTCATATATGCTCTGCTGCCTGTCTTATTATATGGTGGACTTTTTGTCTGATAAGATTCTTCTTTCAAGGTTTATAATGAACTATTAGCTGAGGAGGAGGCCGCTGCTTCATCTGTTTCTGCTATTTCATGCCTTTGTGGCTCCCTGCGGCTTGAAAATGTAAGCCAGCAATGCTCTTTGTAAAATTTACGGGTTGTTCAAATGATGCTATTCTTTGAGTGGCTGTAATTAGAAGGGTTTGAAAACAGCACATTCTTGAATCCAAGCTCATGGTAGTTATAGTTTGGTTGAAAACTACTCCTAGGTGCTTTTATCAAATTGTGTTGAGTACGAGTGAGGACTATTGTTTCTCATCATGGTGTTAATATTTTTGCTTAATCTAGTTGACAACTCCTTTCTAATTTTGATGTTTTTCCATGCTGCTAGTCCTAGGGTTGCCCAAAAAATTCCGAAACCGTGGTATCCGACCGAAACCGAAGTTAACCGTACCTGTTTTCAGGTTAACCGTACCGGTTCTTGCGGTATGGTTAACCGAACCGTGTAAATTGACCGGTTTCGGTTTCGGTAACGGTATTGAATATTCCATAACGGTTAACCGCTTGGTTAACCGTGGTTAACCGATTATATAAACAATCAAAAACTTTGAATATTAATGTTCATCTTATATATTAATTAATGTAACTATTGAAGGAATATGCACAATATTATATTTTTTGTCATATGTGTTTGATTTGTCACTCATGATTTATGTGAATAATCAATGTTGTACTATAATATTAATGGTATGGGTCTCATCAATTAAAAAAGTACACGGATACCAGGTTAACCGATAAAACCGAACCGAACTAAAGGTTAACCGGTCTAAACGGAATGGTAATGGAATCGGATTTTAGAAAACCGAATTAAACGGTTAACCGAATTCGGTTAACCGATCTAAATGGAATGATAATGGAATTATATTTTAAAAAACCGAAGACCCGGTTAATTCGGTTAACCGAATAAGGCGGTTAACCTACCATGGGCAGCCCTAGCTAGTCCTTACTTATATGTTTACTTTACATTTAGTAGTAACCTATTAATGCTGCCGTTTTGTATAAATCGCCAACAAGCAGCTTTTATGCCGCCCCTCACTTGTACTGACTTATGTTTTTTCAGGTTTTGACATTGTTTGCTGGTGTCCTTTTAGAGAAGCATATCGTGTTTGTTTGTTCCAATCTGGTACGTGATTATCCACCTATTGAATTGGGTTAATAAGTAATTGGTTTTGAACATTACTTTGTCCAAAGTTGTATCCCGATGTTATATTTATGTTACTGAGATAGTGTAAACCACAGCCAGGACTCTGGGTAGTGGAAAAATGAGGAAAATAGAATCCCGACTCTAGAAAGTAACCAAGGCTGCTTTTGGTAACAAGGATATGAACGGACTGACAGTGGGGTATAAGTGAATGTAAATGGGCTTTTTTTTTTTTCCACTCAGATAACAGGATGCATACCAATGAAATACTGTGTCAAACAACACTAAATCATTTTCATTATTATCCTATGATGCTGAAGAAGTTTATCCTCATCACATCTCATTTTGCTTTTGTTTATTTTTGTTTGCTGTTTATGTATACTCACAATTTTTGTGTTTCTATCCTTATTGACAAGAACAGGGAATTTTGTCAGCTTCAGTTTTGTCAATAATTCCTTTAATTCGCCCCTATCGATGGCAAAGTTTGCTGATGCCAGTATGTTTCTTTCCTTAAAATTTTCATATGGATATCACTCTTTCTATAATTTCAGTCATATGAATTATTGAAATATGCACTTATGATGTCAGGTTCTTCCAAATGACATGCTTGATTTTCTGGATGCCCCAGTTCCTTATGTGGTGAGTCCTGATATGTTTTGCAGTAGTCTTATACGTTGCAACATAGTAATGTGAAGTTTCTATTTTTGTAATTATCCAAATAGAAAATTTACTAAAATGGTTGATTACAGAAGTCACAACGGCTCATGTATTGCTGTCCATCTTACTTAACACTGCCTGAAATATATGTTTATGCTATTCAAGTTACCATTAGTATCTGATTACTTTCCTAGTCCAAATGATATCTTTACATTGGTTAGTTCTTGTTGCCTGCCACTGTTTTCATCTTGCCGTCATGAACTGGGATCTTCGAGTCTGATGTCTGCTGACATGAACTGCCTATTTCTTCCATAGGTTGGTGTGAAGAACAAAACCTCTGAAGTACAGTCAAAGTTAACTAATTCCATATTGGCGGACCTTAACAAAAATCAGGTATATGTTAGTGCTAAACAAACACAAGTCCCATGGTATCCTGGACTTTTTTTTACGAAGTCTAGCAAGCAGCAAAAGTATCCAGAAGGCAGTTTGTCTGGGGATATGGACCTCCATAGTATGGTACTTTTAAATACCGAATGTTGAGAGGCCTTGACCTAGATTAGAACAATTGGGAATTATAAGATATTGCTCAACATACTCTATGAATCACTGTTGAAAGTGTAGTCAGAAGGTGCATAATGAAATTGGTTTAGTTTTTCATCATACGTGGATACCCTGCAGGCTGCAGATGTATCTGATATAATACGTTATGGGCGATCATACTGCTGCTTTAGTGCAATCTAAAATTACGTTATGTTTTGTGAAGATCATCTTATAGAAGTTTTCTTTTTCTCATTGAAATATTTCCTAGAGTGAGAATCCTATGAAAATTATTTGTTTTACATTTCGCTGTTAGTTCCTATGACTCTTTTCTATCTGTATGTCTGTTGTGTTGCTTTTTCCTTTAATAATAGCAAGTTTTCAACTGTGACTACCATAGTTTCTTTCTTATGCCTACACTTCAGTTTCCTGTAAATAGGTTGAAGAAATTATTTTAATTTCTTCGCTTATCTGAATAGGTAAGAGCATCGTCACTGCCTCAGCTCCCTAGACAAAAGGAGTTGCTGGCAGCATTGAGTCCCTACCACTCCACACTGGTTGGAGAAAGTTATCTGGGAAGAAAGCGGCCTCTGTATGACTGTACTGATGCTCAGGCATGTTTCCTCATGCTGATATTTCCTTCTATGAGTTTCTAGGGAAGGGCTAGGAGGAGCATGTCCTATAAACCTACTTGAATAAATGATTCCATGGACTTTTCGTCTCGTGCTTTATTGCTGCTATGTCTATGTGGTGCATTGGAAGTTTGTCAAATGCCAGTTTATATAGGGGTGAAAAGTAGTGGAAACTCTTACTGTTCTAGCTTTTGAGACTGCTGGTGTTTCAGTGTTTGTTTGTTTTTTTGTCTGTAGGTTGAAGCAGCAAAAGGTTTCTTGACTGTGTTGAGAACTTACCTGGATTCTCTTTGTTCTAATCTTCGTTCTCACACAATTACCAACGTGCAGACAAATGATGACAAGGTAAATCCTAAATCACATTGTGTGGTAGTTTATAGATTTAAGTATTCATAGTTAAGGTGATGCACGAGTTGCCAATCTGGACGCACCTTGGGAATAATGTTTCTTTAGAAAATGGTGAATACAGATCTATTTGTGAGCTGAGAGGTTATCCAATAAAAGTGCTATCCAGTATCACAGTAATGCTCTGCTCGAGGCTATTTGGTAGTCTATATATTCACCCTTAACCTCAAATTCAAAAACGGGCTATCTGGTACTTAGAACCTTTACTTGAGGATCATGGACTAAACAACTAAACTTAAAATCCCTATGGAGCTGTGTAATTCTACCCATGGTTGTAAAAGACGGTACGGTACATCCGTTTATATGACGTATTGTCCGTTTTTACAACAAAATGTATTGACAAGGTTGTATAAAATCCGTCTCATTGAACATCCCATTCCGTAGTGGCGTATGACTGTATAATCATCTGTGTTTCCATATTTGTTATGTTTTTAAAGAATACAGTATAAATTATTGATGACTATTTTTCTATTATATGCTAAATGAAAATAACGTTGTCCTTATATAAGGTTTTTCACTTTAGAAATAATGATGAAATAAGCACCACCATCATTACCTATAAGTTGAATATATGTGAGGACAAAATTACAAATGTACCAATAACTCTTATATCCTAGTATTTTTTTGTTCTTTTTTTTAACTTAGTAATAAGTATGACTTTTTTTTAAAAAAAATTCACATCACTCAGTAAAACTTCTATAAAATTCCTAGTTTAAGAATGTGATGAATTTATAATATATAAATATACAGTTTAAAAGGATTGATACAAATATGATGTACAAGTAGAACATATTTCATACTTATATTTTTAATAATTATTTTATTAAATATTAATATTTTATCCGTACTTGTTCCCTGTTTTATCGGTACTTCCGTATCGCGTACTGTCAAGTTCTATCTGCTTTACTTCATTATCATTTCACCTGCTTTTTTTCAGGTTGCTACAATTGCCCAGCTCTCTATTCAGCGTTCTTCTGTTATTATATGGAATCTTATTGGTGTTTTATTCTTTTTGTAGGTATCATTGCTTTTGAAAGATAGCTTTGTTGATTCATTTGCTAGCCGTGATAGGCCATTTATGAGGGTATGTTCTCCAGACATGTGTTTGTGCTCAATTCTATTTGGTTTTTCTTTTAAAAAGATGAGGGTATGCTTTGTAGGTGCCTATTGCGCATCACCTTTTCCATGTTTTTTCATATAATCACCTTATGTTTGTGATTACGTTCCTCTGTTTCCCTGTGCTTCTAAGATGCTTAGCATCTGTACGGGATGCTTTGCTCTGTTTATATACTGTGTATTACTCAGATTTCCTTTTTATATCCTGATTGTTAATCTCTAAGTCCGATTGTGAAAATGAGAGCTCAACTGTCGTCATTTTAGAAATAGCCAAGAAACTGATCGTCTTTAAAATTGATATTGCAGCTTTTTGTGGACACACAATTATTCTCTGTACATACGGATCTGGTTCTCTCGTTCTATCAGAGAGACTGAGAACAACCAAACAAGCCTCTACCTCTGAAGGTAGGCAATAAAACAACAAAACAAGCCAATCAGTCTGGAGGTGGGAGCCAGAAATATGAACTGTGTAAACTTAAAGATTGCCGCTATTTGGTTTTGGGAGTTGAGCAGATCGTTGTTTAATAAAAAGCGTCAGCGTCAGCTCCCAGTTTTTGAATAGACTCAGTTTGTGTGAATGAGCATTAGTGATAGGGGGTTGCATTTTTTTAAATATCTTGGATATCAAGGTTGTGTTTATGATTAATGTAACACACTGGACACATTATGAAATATAATTGCTCCCTAATTGTGTATGCGAAACGAGTTGGTGAAAAACTATGAGATATTTAGTGTGGTTTTGTTTTTGTTTGGCTGGGGAATATTTGTTGGTGTATAAAAGTTGGATGCATTCAAGCTTGTAACAGGCAAAAGTGAATTTATTTACCGACCTGCCAATCTTTCTGCTTTACGTATCGGAAAAGTTCAGCTTTAACAGAGCTTGGAAGCTGAAAGGCAGCCACGTGAAGCATAGGCTCCGGTTCTGGCTTTGCGTTTGATGTGGAGTATCGGAATCTGAACCATCATCCTTTTCATATGTTGCCGCTGTTTGTAGGAAAGCCAGGAAATGTGTCCAACTTTGAAGCGTCATGCTCGCAGAAGAGGGATCAAAAGGAGCAAAACTAATTGGCAAAGGTGCTTGTAGGAGTAGGGCTGGGTTGTCTTTTTGAACAGTTGAAAACGTGATTTTTTATTTTAACTTCTCACTTTCTTTTGTTCTACTTAATCAGAAGAGATCTTGCGGTATGATAAATCACTTCTGGGGAATTCTGGTAAAAAATGAAAAAAAGAAAACAAAGGGCGTTTTGAACAGTTTCTTCTTTTCTTTGTGATAACCACCAACCATTGTGATTCTTTATGAACGATCAGGGTGGTGGGGGAATGATTTTAGGGTATTTGGATGGAGATGTGGGGATGGCTGGCCTTTTGTTCATCACCTTTATGCGCGTCTGTGTATGTGGTCCCATGTTTGGATGTCTGTTCAGTCATGAAGAAGCGTGATGGGCTGTGACCACTTGGCCCAACCCACCTTTGTAAGTAATGAACTGTTGCTTCTTATTTATTTTTTTCGCTTTAGATCCTTTTAGGGTCTGCAGTGACAGAAAGAAAAGTTGGGGTTGGGGGATTCTCATCAGAGTTTGGTTGGACCACTAATGCACGGGTGGTGGTTTGATGAAAAAAAAAGGGAGTCGTTACGTCTACTCCACATCATACCTACATAGTACAAATTGCTGATCATGATAACCATGATGATGTGGTGTGCGCTAGCTCTGCTCTGTTCTGCAACCAAAAAAGATTTATTTAATCATAATAATAATTGTATGTCATATGTCTCCTCCTGGTTGATCAAACGCGTCTAGTGCTGGCTAAGATTGAGGCAAGAGTTATCCTTGTTCCGTGCCCCCATACACGTACGGTCCTCTCAAAATATGTAGTAAGATTAAGACCTCTTTCTTTTAAATAGTACTACTGTGTCTCTTTTACTCTGGTTTGTGTGGGCCTGGTGGCTGCCAGCCTGCCTGCTAGCTAGCAGTTAAATGTGTTTGGCAGCTGGTGGGGAGTGCGGATGTCCTCTAACTTTTGATTGATACTTGATAGGTCTAGGAATTCATTTCAATTCAAGTAGTATGAGCGAGCACGTCGTTAAAGTTGTGAGAGTCTGGCATCTTGGAGTTATTTGACCGCCTGGTAGATTGCAGGCTGCAGGTGCGTCAGTAGTACACAAGTGCACGTAAAAATCGGTGAAGTCTGTCTGCCCGTGTTGTGATTGTCGTCCTCCTTTCTGTTGTGTTCCTTCAATTGTCCTCCCTCCAACCATCCTTAATGCTAGTAGTATCTCACCGGGGATATGCCACAGACATTATAATAACTGACAATGTTTATAATTAATGGGTGATGATTTGCTTCCACTTGCTGTTTTATACTTTATAGTAGTAGTTTTTTTTTTTCTCTAAAGTCTACACTATCTAAGCCCCATTCTTTAGGATTTTAGAAGCTGGTAGCTGATAGTTAATATAGACTGATGATTGATTTTAAAATTAGATGATTGTGTAAAAGTCAATATAAGTTGTTCTTTCTGTATTAGAGTTTTTGAACATGTTAATCAACTGATAATGTGACTGACAATGGGTAAACTAACTGATAATATGACTGATAATATGTAAACCAACTGATAATACTATTTTGAATAAGCTTCATGAGTAGATGGTACCTGACTCATAATATACCTAAAAGAATAGATTGAACTGATCGTTCCAACTGATAATACGTAAACCAACCGAATCTTTGACAAAACAATAGAGCCTAAATTTTTTTCTAATAAAAAAGAGTTGTGTATAATAAAGTAGATGGGTGTCGATATATAGAGGTTGGATGAACTATATGACAAAAACAGACAAAGATGTAGGTAGAGGAATAGGGTCCATTTCCCTAAGAATTAAACTACTCCCCCGGAATCATTAATAAAGATCCAAAATTAACTACTATACCAACTGACTGAATCAGCTTTTACTAGTTGGTTGTTACTATCTTTCTTTACATAAGGATAGGCTACTGCTACATTTTCCATAAGACTGTATCAAGTATAAACGGCACAGAATGAACCCACTCAAATCCATATCAACTTGCAATGTAATTACCACACTCCTTTGTTATCAGATGCTAAGCTACTAATGTAATTCCTCGCCGGATATATTGCTCTCCACTTTGTTCCCTTTGTATATTTTGGCCAGGATCGAAGCACAACTTTTTAGGGTAACTAGGAAGGAAGGAAAAAACAATATCAGTCAGCTTAGAACTGTTCCTGCTAAGGTCAGGTTACAGAGAGGGAGCTTAACATTAAAGCAGTACACTACACAGCTGTCCAAAACACTATCACAACCTCAGAGTCTTTTACTACCTTTTTTCACCCTCTCACTCTCCCTGCAATATTTTACTCGTTTTTAAGACACAAAAGAGCTAGCCTAACACAGATGTAAAGAGGGGGAGCAGTAGTAGTGATTTGTTTGCTGCCAATAGTTAATGAGTTCAGTAAATCTTAACATGGCCCACAACCAAGTCAGAGCGAGCAAACATCTCTGTCTATCTCTCTCGTCAGCTCCTCCTGCGGATCAAAAAGAAGGAGATAGCTAGGAGTTGGAGGGGAATACAAATTGCAAGGCAAAGGAGCGTGTATGAGTGTCTGAGTGTGTGAGGAGTTTAAATTGTCTGAGAGGTGAAGTGGGAGGATATATGATACTGATAATCATGTATGGTTTTGCAGCCTGCAGCAGCAGCAGGGGGTAGTAACCAGTGTCTCAGGTAGAGACACAGACAGATACATATGAAATGTAATAGTGGAATGATAGAGATTGAACCGAGGGTAAAAGAAGTAAAAAAGGAAAGGAAAGTGATGCGTTTTATACTACTACTAGTACTATCACTTTCTATCATTTGGTCTCTTTCATGTTGCTCTATTTTTTTTACCACTGCTGGTATGGTTGTAGCGTGGAGAGTCATGTTATTTAAAAGGCTAGCTAGGTTAGGTCGGATGTCAGTTTCCTTCTTTTTCAAAGCATATATATTATATATATTTGGTCTTGAATGGGTCTTTCTCAAAGTGGGTGTCGTGGTTTTAAGCAATTTACTTCGAACCCAACTATTCTTTTCACTTATTAGTATAGTAGTAGTGTGGTAGTGGTGGGGATGAGAGTGAGTTCTTTCTGGTTTTCTGGAGGTTCATCAGGCAGGTCAGTCTGCAGGCAGGGTAGAGCTAGCTACAGAATTTGTTGGGTTTTGCATGTGTGTCCGCTCAGAGATTTTACAGGGTCTTAGGGTTCAGACAAGGCAGAAGACCCCCTCCCCCACCTTTCTGACTACGTACTACTGCACTCAGAAGAGCAGCTGCTCAGAGAAAATAGAAAAGGAGAGATGAGATGTAATTACTCGTACAAGTACTGTGGTAAGATTACAATGGAAGTAGAAAGTAGCTAAAGCCAGCCAAGGATATGAGATAATAGAAAATGCTCATCTTTATTGCTGATCAGTAATCTCCTATTTATATAACTTGTGTAATACTTAAATAAGTTAGTAGATCCTAAAGATCAGGAGTGGAGAAGTGTAAGGAGATAATTGTCACACTTCTTGTGTAAACCGAACCGACGGTAGGGTCCAATAGCTCTACCGCCGGTGGCCTGTTACTTCACCAAGATTTGTTCGATAAAGAGTTGATAGGAAGAGAAGGATGGGAATTTATGCCACAAATTGGAATGAGGAAGCGTACAGGCGGAGCATTCTTCAAGAGAGAGAGAGAACCAATGTCGGACTGTTTTCAAGACAATCTTCACTCCGCCTCGGCTCCCAAACTCGACACTCCTTAACCTCGACATCGTCGTTGCCGCCTCAAGTGATGGTTCAGTTGCTACTTACTCTATCAGTTCATGTCTCTTGCAGGCTTCCGCTGTTACAGGAAGTGTGACAATGGAACAAGAACTGATAGAGATAGAAGATAGAACTGATGTTCAAGAAATAAATGCTCCACCCTCGTAAGTTGGATAGTGGAGATGAGAGTCTGAGCTTGAAGATGTTTTGATCGAACTGGGCACGGGGTAAAGGCTTTGGTAAGGACATCGGTAAGTTGATCCCGGGTGAAGATATGGTGAACACGAAGAACCCCATCTTGAACCTTTTGACGAACGAAGTGATAGGCAATGATGACGTGCTTCATACGAGAATGGAAAACCGGATTGAAGGAAAGGAAAGTGGCGCCCATGTTGTCCCAGTGATGGACGGGCTTGCTTACACGATGGTTGAGCTCCATGAGAAGAGAGAGGAGCCGGAGAAATTTGGAGGCAATGTCAGCAAGGTGTGGTACTCAGCTTTAGTGGATGAACGTGCAACAACACGTTTTTTGTGAGAGCTCCACGAGACGGGAGTGGAGCCAAGATAAACTATGTAACTAGAGGGAGAGACGTAGTCGTCGTGATCACCAACCCAATCAGCATCTGAAAAGGCATATGGATAGTGGTAGCGAGGGATGGGTGGATGGTAAGACCAAGGTGAAGGGTACCAGCAAGGTATCGCAAGAGACGTTTGAGGGCAGTTCAGTACTGAGTCATTGGGGCCTGCATGAACTAAGATAGACGGTTGACGGTAAAGGCAATGTCAGGGCGAGTTAGGTCGAGATATGGGAGACTGCCAACGAGGCCCCGATAGGTGGTCAAGGTATCGAGGAGAACGTTTAAGAAGTGGGGTGGTGGCCAAGATTGGTGTGGGGGCCGAACTACAGTCCGCCATACTAGCTTTTTGGAGTAGATCATGGATGTACTTACCCTGCGAGAGAAATAGGCCCCAAAACATGGGAGAACTTCGACTCCAAGGAAGTAGGACAAGAGGCCGAGGTCTTTTAGGGAGAAATGAGGGCAAGTTGACAAAGGAGGTGGTTGGCAGATGTGGGATGACTGCCAGTGATGATAATGTCATCCACGTCCACGAGGACTGTGAGAGTCAAATAGCCATGACGGGAGATGAAGAGGGAGGAATCGGACTGAAAGAAATGGAAGCTATGATGGGTAAGAAAGGTTTTAAGCTCAGTGTATCATGGGAGCATGACAAAGACCGTATAAAGATTTGTCAAGACGACATACATACTCAGGATGCATGGTGTCAAGAAACCCAGGCGGTTGGCGAACGTAGACTTCCTCGTGAAGGGAGCCTCAGAGGAAGGCATTGTTGATATCAAGTTGACGAAGAGGCCACCCGTTCGTGACAACGAGGGTGAGAACAATGCGGACGATGACAGGTTTGACCACGGGACTAAGGGTTTTGTGAAAGTCCCAGCCAAGGCGCTAAGTGAAACCTTAGGCAACAAGACATGCCTTGAATCGATCAACACTCCCACCCGGGTTGTACTTGATGTGGTAGATCCATTTGGCGCCAACGATATTTTGGGACGAGAAGGGGAGACAAGGGTCCAGGTGGAACATTACTTTTGCGTTTCAGGGGACAAAGTCTTGTGTAGCGCGTATAATGATCGACAAAAATGACGTAATATTTGTCTCCATTGTAAGAGTAAACAAGAGCGGTCCAGCCGTTGCTGAATATAAATTCAAGAAAGCAAGTGGAGTGTTGGGAAGATGTAGGAAATGACAGTTATGCCTTTTGTTGATTTGGCAAGGTGTACAATCAATCTGGCGAAATAGGGAATCACAAAAACCAAATTTATTGTGAAGAAATTAAAATAGCAATGGACGGATGTCCTAAACAGTGGTGCCAAATAGCATCGCTAGGCGGGAGTGTATCGACGTTCACGGTGGGAGTAAATGAAGGCTAATGATGCACACCACCAACAAACGGCCCCGAGGCAAGGAGATTACCGCTCTTTCGATGCTTCACAAAAAATGAAGTAGGTGAGAAAGTGCATAACAATTATGTTCTAAAGCAAGTTTAGAAACATGAGTGATGTTTTTGTTCATAGTGGGAACACAAAGGGTATTTGAGAGTGTTAATAAATTTGCAGAGGAGTTAACAAGCAAAGTTCCAGAGTGTGTTATTTTCAAACCTTCAGCGCTGCCCATGAAGAGCTCGTTAGGTCCGGAGTATGGATATGCAGGTTGAAGGGTGGCGGGGTTGTTGACAACATGGTTCGAGGCTCCGTTGTCGACCAAGAAGTTTGGCGCCCGGGTTGCACCATTCTGGCGTTGGATTAGAGAGTGTGCGCGGAGGGCGGCGGTGGTGGGCAAGCATCTGGGTACGGGCGGTGAAACTCCTGGCAGGGAGCAATGATGTGACCGATGACCCGACACCACTGTCATTTACCGAGGAAGGGCCGTGGGTTAGACGAGCCACGGTTGATGGTGTATGGGCGACCAATGGTGGGGTTGTGAAGAGACGTGCACATCCTTCCATTATGTGGGCTGGACTGGGCACTATGTGCGGTGGCGCGTGGGGTAGTATGGGCAGTCATAGAGGCAAGCTCGAGCTCCCGCACGAGTAGCTTGTTGTGCAACTTAGCGACCAGAATGGTGAAGTTACGGGCCTTGATGGCATCAACGATAGCGGCAGAGGTCTCATTTAACCCATGAAGAATGTGGAAGACGAGATCTTCGGCGTCAACAGGTTTTCGGAGCTCGGCGAAGAGATCCACTGTGGCCACCATCGTCTGAATGTAGTCGAAGAATGATTGTGACCATTGGACCGTGGAATGGAGGCGGTCCTTGAGTTGGTTAACCTGGCCTTTGGACGGGTTGGCATAGGTCTTGGCAAGAATGTCCTACACCTCCTTAGCGGTAGTAGGGGGTAATAAGCGGGGCGACAACCGGGGCTAAGGTGCCAACAAGGGCACCGAATAGGAGGCGGCCTTGCCATAGCCAAGCATTGTAGGCCAGGTTGGCGGTGCCACCAGTAAGAGTAAAGGGGTGCCGCCTGTGTACCGTCAATAAAATGGAGCAGTTCGTAGCCAGTTTGGATGTTGGTGAGTAGAAGTTTCCATTTTATGTAGTTTTGAGGATTGAGCTTAATAATGTGGGAGAATTTGACAATAACGAAAGCGTTGTCAGCATCATGGGGGTTGATTAAGGTGGTAGAGAGTTAGGCCATGGTTGTGAGTGGTGGCTGCACAAGGAGTTTTTTTTTGTTTTCTTCCTTTATTTCGAAAGCGGCTGCATATAGTATGGGCTTAAGAGGCGAGGCAAGCGGGAATGGGGGATGACTTGGAGATGATGACGGAGGAGAGAGTGCAAGCGCCTAGGCTGGGTGCTGTCGGGAGGTGACAATGAGAGTGGAGGCGGCACATGGTCACACTAGGGATGCGGCAGACAGAATGAGGGGCACAAACGAATAGTGCTGCTAGTGAGGAAATGAAGAAGGATCTTAGGTGCACTTGGGAGTTGGTTGCTATTGGTAGTAGCGACATCAGGTGAGAGGCGGTGGCCGTAGGGAAGGTGCAGTGGCTGGAGCTGATTGCCGGAGGTGGGGCGAGAGTAGCTAGGGTGTGCGACCGAGATGGGGTTGCGATCAGAACTGGGTGGAGGTGAAGGCACAACAGGGAACTGGTGGCGCAGGGAAGCCGATGGCAAGCCCGGGGTGTGCAACCTAGAGTGAAGCACTAGCAAGGGTGGGGTTGCGATCGGAATTGGGTGGTGTGGATGGTGATTTTTCGGTATGAGGGGGGTCTATCTAAATATGGTCTGACTAAAGAGCCTAGATCCTAGAAATTGCCATTCTGTGGAGGATGAAAACTCGTTATTCTTGGCATCTCTCAAATACCTACTAAATTGTCCGTCTTTCCCAGAAAACATAAAGGGGAGCGCAAGTGTGCACTACACCCGCTCTCGATGGGCTCCATGCGGACTTATGCCATAAGGGCGGAAATTGACTAGAGTCACCACCTAGTTTGACCTATGATAGCTAGGAAAGGAGGAGAAGAGTTCTAAGAACCGTTAACTGACTATGTGATTTGCATATGGATTGGACTTATCTGGTCATACCAAAGATTCTGTATGGGTTCGCACTGGGTTACACCCCTTAGAAGTGGCAACGACCACGACTTCGGATAGGTGCCCGAGGAAACCTCGGTCTCCAATTGTCAGGATTACCTTCTTTCAAGACTTTTTTCAAGAGATTCATTTAAAAGCCAAAGATAGGATTAGGATGAGAAGAAAGAGAGAGTGGATGAGACGAGCTTTTCTGCCAAGCTAGCGCCAAGAGGAAGAATTGGTGAATTCGAATGTGTATAGAATGAAGATTGGGGAAAAGTTTGAGGTTGAGTGAATGAACGAGACTTAGAGTCTGATGGTTTGAAGTTTGTGGGAGCCGAAGAAGGTTTGAGAGTTTCGAGAGGTATGAAGAACACCTTAGAAGGGGAAAAGGTTTTTTTTTGGAATGGGGTCGCACCCTAGATGGGCTGCCTACGTACTCAACTCCTTGTTGAGATCAGACCTTACGTAGTTCACGACTTTTTGGGAATTTTGGAGGTTTTGAGGGGTTTGAGATTCAGAGGAGTTTGGAGTTTCAAGAAGTTTCAGGTTTGGGATGCTAGTCTGTGAGACGCTCAAGTCTATGAGACATTTGAAACCATGAGATGTCAACGTCTATGAGACGCTCGAATCTGTGAGACGCTCGGGTCTGTGAGATGCTCGGGTCTGTAAGACATTCGAATAATTGGATAACAAAGTCTGTGAGACGCTCGGGTCTGTGAGACATTCGAATGTGGGGAAATTGGAATTTTCGAGATGATTTTGGTCCATGTTATAATCGGAGTTTAGGGTATTTGAGACTTTGAAGTTAATGAAGTTGGAATTTGGGATTGAAATTGAATTTGATTTGAAGTAGAAATTGAATTTATATTGAGTGAATTGTGAATTGAAATGAATCTTAAATCGAATTGGTAATTGAAATGAATTTTTAATTGAATTGAGAATTGAATGAATTTTTGAATTGAATTGGAATAGAGGTTGAAATTGAATTGAAATTGGAAATGAATTGGAAACTGAATTGAATTTAAATTTGGAATTGAATTGAATTGGACTTGAATGAATTCTAATTTGAATTGGAATTGAATTGGAGTTGAATGTATTTTTATTGGAATTGAAATTGGATTTGATTTTGAAATTGGAATGAATTGGATTCGGACCGGGATTGGAAAATGGGTTGGGTCAAAGTTTGGGTTGGTCAAAGTTGAACTGGTCAAACTTGGGTCACGGTTGGATTAGTCAAAGTTCAGGTCAAAGTTGGATTAGTCAAAGTTAGACTGGTCAAACTTGGGTCAAAGTCAATATTCGGCCAAGTTTAAAGTGGGTTGGTCAAAGTTCAGGTCAAAGTTGGGCTTGATGGGCTGAGTGGGCTTGATGGGCCGAGTGAGCTTAATGGGCCGAGTGGGCTTAATGGGCTGAAATGGGTTTGGGCTGAGTGGGCATAAATGGGCTTTGAGCCTGGCGGGTCAAAATGGGCTTTGGGCCTGGCGGGTCAAAATGGGCTTTGAGCCGGATTTGATTTTGGGCCTTGAATTTGTATTTGGGCCTGAATTGGGCCTTGGGTCGAAATGGGCTTTGAGTCGGATTTGATTTTGGGCCTGAATTGGGTTTTGGGCCTTGGGTCAAGTTGGGCTTGGGCCCTGGGTCGAGTTGGGCTTGGGCCCTGGGTCGAGTTGGGCTTGGGCCCTGGGTCGAGTTGGGATTTCGAAAATTGGGCCGGTTATTTTATTTTTGGGCTTTTTGTTGTGAAGTTTATTCCCTAGTGAAAACATTTTACAAAACTTTATGTTTCAAAATTATTTTTTCTTTTGAAATGTAATATCGAATAAAGATGAGAGACAATTAATTTTAAAAGAGGAATTGGAAAATTGGGAGGATTTTGAATGAGGAACCTTAAGCTGTCTAAGATAAAATATCGTTCATGAATTTTTCTTTTCTTTTTTCCATTTTTTTAGGTAAAGTTGTAACGCCCCTATTTAACGAAAATGCGGCGGTAATAAAATACTAAGGCGATTATAGATCATCGGGTTCCAAACACCCAGCACCAAACCTCACCAATTACAACCTAAAATAATACAAGTGCTACGGTCTGAACTCGAGAAAACATAACATAAGCCTAATAATAGCAAAATACACCAACGCTCCACAAATCCTAATTCCCATCCCAATCACTCATACTCTTCGTGGCCACCTGTATAACAATTCATACCTGCAAGATAAAAGCAAGCAGCCCACCCCGGGAGGGGTGAGTCAGTTCCCTGGAATGGAACTGGTACGATTCTCATAACAGGAATTAAAACATAATCCTTTAAGCAATAGAATAACTTGGAAAGAAACTCTTAAAGCAAAACAGAGGAACAAGGCACTTCAAAATCACCAAGTCAAAGTTAACAAGATAAGAATAGAGATAAATAACAGAAAGGTAAAGTTAGTCAATAAAAACCACACCATGAGTTAGTGAACATCCCATGCTTAAGTTAGATTCAATTCTAATTAGGAGTAGAAAGACTCAAGTAGTCACAAGGACTAGGAATGAAAGGATGAAATCCAAGAACCAACAACTCAAGAGTGGAATAAAACCAATTGGGAGAGATAAGTACGTCCTTTTGGGACAGGGGATATACAACCCCTCGCTGTTAACTACGTCCGATTGGACAGGGGATATACAACCCCTCGCTGTTTACAACGTCTGATTGGACAGGGGATATACAGCCCCTCGCTGTTTACCGGTGAAGATGTGCGCACATCACAACAAAGGCTCAGCTCATGGATGAAACAATATCCAGAGTCAAAAGAAGAGTTTACCCAGATTGACATTTTCCATATTTCCACTAGATTACTAACTGCACAAGTGCAATACCAAAACACTCAGTCCTACAGAGTGCAGAGGCGTAAACCCTCGACAGTTAATATCTAATGAGACAACTAGATAGGAGGAACCAATGATCGTGAAAGTTGTATATTCAAGGCTCAGTTTGTCACATCAAGCTGAGTTAGTCACACAAACAGTTTCCTTTTGAAATTCATTCAAGCCCAGTTAGCGTTTCTCAAAACATTCCATAAAGTCCGTTACCAAAAGTATCTGAGTACGAGAAATCGTACCTGGTATGTGTAGAAGCAGAAACCAAACTTGAAAGTACTAACTACTTCCACTAATCACCTATAATTAAGGTATTCCAAGCATTGATTAGTTAAGGAACTATAATGCTAAACATCTTTCATTCTTACTAGTCTATAGTTTCTGGTTACAATTACTCTCTCTTAAGGATCTGGGCTAGATCTTGTTAATTAAATCTTTAATGTTCACTTTAACTTATCCCAATTACCTACTCTTGAATATAGGTTTAGCTTATTTAAACTCTTAAGTTACACTTGACTAATTTACTTTAATACCTATTTAAGGTTTAGGATATGTATTTCCCCTAATAGTCCACCTAGATGTCACATTAACATTTAATATTTTAATTGTTACGTATGAATTAGGTTTACTCTAATTTTCCCTCTTATTATATTTCCCATAAGGTATGTTACTTCCTTTATTTACTTCTAATGTATTTATATATACACATATATTTTCCTTAGGATTTATCCAAAACATTCTTTAAGAAATTCTTATTGTATTTAATTATCTTTAATAACCTTTACATATATCCACACCCGGTATATATATAGTTTATAAAATAAAGTATTTTCCTTAGTTTAATTTAAGTACATTACTCTCCACATTATCTAGTTGGTATAAACTTAGATTGACTAAATTCCTTGATTTAACATATTACTATTTTATTTCTTATATATACATATGTATATATATATTTACTTCACTTAAAAGTTTGTACCCAAAATATTTCTTAACATTATGTATTCAATGTTAGTTTAGTATTATTTTATTATTCTCAACCTACAAAGTTTATTAATCTTCTATAATTTAATTTTTGTTACATTTAAAACCATATATTATAATATACCTTAGGAAAAATTCAGAATTACAATTTTTAGATCTATTTCTTCTTGTCTAAAAATCCCTAAATTTAATATATACCAACTATAATATTTAGACATATTATAAAATTTTTATTTCACAGAAAGGCGGGGAAAGGAGCGAAAGAAGGCAAGAAGGCACAAAAACGGACAAAAAAGGCACTTTACGAAAAAAAAAAAATTATAATTTACATCAAAATAAACTAAATTTTATAAGGAATCTATGTTTAAAATTTTCGTCTCAAAATACATTAGGGAAGGTCATTAAATAAATTCAACAAGATAAGGTATTATTCTGGAATTTATATTATCCTAACATATCACTAATCTTCTACGTTTTAATCTCGGTCGTCCGTTCTTCCTAACTACGATCGGATGGCTCAGAATTGGCGAGTTCATCAGGAAAGGGCTGTTACGATTCGAATGGGAATCCTTCGATTCCTCTCAATCTACAGAACGAAATTCGATGATTCTTGTTTCTATGGATTCGAAATTCACTTCCAGTTCTAATGGTACCAATTTCGCTAACTAACATGCAGAATTGACGGTTTTCGAATCTGGGTTCGAAGTTAGGGTTCTTAGGTTAGTTTCGGTTCGAATTCGACAAATTCTCCTATTGTAATGCGTAATAGACTAAATTGGTATGTGGGTTTGACCGGTAATGAAATTCTGAATGGCAACAACGGAACAATTTGATCAGAAACTCACCGGAATTGTGTTATCGAGGAGAATCCAATTCGGGTTTTCTGGAAACTTGTTATTTTATGTGCAGTTCAGGTAGGTAACTTCACGGATCAACTCGCGCCAACTAAGAGGGATTTGATTCACGAAACCTATCACAATCCAAACTAGACATGTAACTCTAGACGTTAGTGGAAGAATCATTGAATTTGATGAACTAGAGAGAAAGTTACAGATCTCACAAGATCTGTATTTACCTAGTCGGTTTCTGGAAAATCTGGACAGGAATACCGCCGTGATCGAATAGGCAACTTTAGACGGTTTTATCTCCCAAACGAGTACGAATCAGCCTTGGTCATTAACATGAAAGTTGTAGAGGGATTATAGATCTACACAACAAGATATAGAACGTGGATTTTCGTTCACAGACGAAGAAGTTATGGTCAGACGAAGTTTACCTAATTAATTGGATTTCTGGAAATCTGGGTTACGGTTTCACAGGGAGGCAACTTTGGATTGATTTTCCGGTCATTGTAGAAGGATTTAGATGGTGTATGAGTAATGGTTAGAAAGAGGAATGATAGGAGAATCAAATTAAAAAGACGGCATACCAAATGGTGGAGTAGAGAAAGAGATATAGGCGTCTAAAGATCGACCCATGGCATGCCAAAACTGAAGGGAAAACTCAAACGATTAAGTTAACTCGGGGCTGACTGGGCGTGGCACGTGTCCCGAGGCGCGCGGCTGAGTCAGCTAGCCTTGGACACGTCAGCAACCTCTTAAATTTTGGCTCTAAACTTCAATTTATCATAACTTTGGCTAGGATGATCCGTTTTTAACATTCTTTTTATCAATCTTCTTGGTTTTCCATAGCCTTTTTATTGGTATAGTTTTTATGGGCTGGTTTGACCATTCTCAAAAAGTCAACCCTAGCAAGGCTTTAGAAGTTTTAAGGTTTCTATGATTTTATTTTGGCTTTTAAGACTCAAATCAATGTCCCAAATATTTCTAAAATCTTTATAATATAATTGGAGTGTCTTGAAATTTTTCCAAGATTTATTGACTTATAAATATTACTATTAAATTCATAATACCATACAATAATTTAATATTTAACAGAATTATTTAGGGTTTAATAAAGGAAATCCCCTAAATTAATTTAGATTAATTTATGGGGTATTTCAAAAGTCTTTTAATGAAATTAAGGGGTGGTTTGGGATAGACTTTAAAATTTTGGAAGATATTATTCCCCACAAAGCAAATAAAAAATGAGCTAGCTGTGGGGTACCTTCAAAGGCTTAAAGAGATCTTCAAAGTTTTGGAAGGTATTATTCCCCACAAAGCAAATCAGAAATAAGCTAGCTATGGGGTACCTTCCAAGACTTTGATCATTAAAAAAAGGGTAACCTAGAAGGCTATCTAGGGTTATACACTCTGGGAACATCAAGCCCACTTGAAAGAAATACTTGCAACAGATTAAACGGTTAATAAAATAACATAATAAACAAGATCAAAGCGATCACCATGCTACATACAGAGGAAAAATCACCATGCTACATACAGAAGAAAAGCTCGAGAGAAACTGATATGCAAAAGCTACCTCTTGACAATAATTAAACTACATATAAGCTATAATAGAATTCAATATATGACCGCGGGAAATAATAATTAAGCATCAAAGCGAGCTAATTAAAAATAAAACGTCTCTTATTTGTTCCAAGATTCAAACTCATGACCCTTAGCAACACTCATGAAAACTTTAACCAGTTAAACCATGAAAAAACTTAATAATTGATGTGAGAAATAATACTACAACTCTTGTTTGGACTAAATGAATCCCATGAAAGTGTTGTCGTTATAATGGAAATACGCAGTGAAACCAAAAATTTAGTCTAGTAAAATGAATTGGTTTCTTAATCGAGGGTCATGAAATAAAGGAATGTATACAATGAATAAACAAAACATAATAATACATAAAATAATGAGATACTGTAAAAATGAATACATGAAATGATACTAGTATGATGGAAGTAAAAATACAGGTGAGTACCATAAAAATGGAAGTTGAATTATCTATGTACGAATAACGTAAAATAAGATAGAATTTACAAGTAACAAAATAAAATGAAATCAGAGGCAATTTAAAAGAATTAGCAACAAAACAGAATATACAAGTACACGGAAAATGTTTAAAATGACACTAAAAATAATAGCGATAAAAGTAAATGCTAGAAGAAGGTTTTGTTTTGGTACGCACGTTGATATGTTTTGAAAGAGAAAGGCGACGACCCCTCTTTTCTCATTTCTTATTTCGGAATTTGCTTTATGGTGAGAATTTTTGGTGTCTACAGGTGGATGTGGATGTGAAAGTCTGGTGGCGCAAGGAAGCCGTTGGCAACAGGTAGGCGGTAGCAATAAGGGTTGGTGGCCAAAGAGTTTTCATATAAGGATTTGTTTAGGCTGATACCATATGAGATAATAGAAAATGCTAGTCTTTATTGCTGATCAATAATCTCATATTTACACAACTTACATAACGTTCAAATAAGTTAGTAGACCCTAAAGATTAGGAAAGTGAAGAAGTGTGAGGAGATAGTTGAGTTTGTTAGCACAAATGACTACAACTAATTGATTAAATAATGACTAAAAGGAAATATCTATTTTATTATTTCCTTAATAAAGGATGTGTTTGGTTTGGCTATTAGTGGACTGCATGCTTGTGAGGATATTTTAGAGTTGTGAACAGTGGTGCCCAAAGAAGATCGTTATTGGGGTGCTATATTGACAACTGATTAGATGATATTGCATAACTGATTAGTGGTATGCACAATTTATGGTATAGTTAATCAAATCGTCATAATTAGATGATTGCAATTTGGGTAGGAGCATGAAATATTTACTTATTCGTGAATTATGATAAACAATTGAATATATATGTATATATATATTCACATAATACAAACCTGCAAAACGAGAAGGAGATGAGAGAGCGACAGAGAGGTCGAGGGAGACGAGAAGGCCAGGAGAAGCGAGAGTGGCGGAGGGAGTGGCGGAGATGCGACAAGAGATGGGAGTTCCGAAGCGATCGAGAGAGCCGGAGAAGGCGAGTTCGCCGAGGAAACTAGAAGGGGCGCGAGCGACGTCGAGGGCGAAGGCGGAGCTGTTCTCACTCGCCGGGGCGGAGCTCTGTGTGGTCGGCACGACGTCGGTACTCGAAGTCTCAGGGTAGAAGCTTTAGGGAGAAGTCCAGGTCGTCCACAAGGTCCCCTAGTAGGCGAAGGTGGGGGGCGCGACCTTCTTTGAGGTGCTGAGAGAGCTTCTTCTCTGCTCTGAGAAATGGTAGAAGGCTGGCGAGTACGTCCACGGCGGAGAAGACGGGGGTTACTGGTGAATCTAAGAATGAAGGTCATGGAAAATCTATTTTCATTGACAACCTGAACAGATCGGTGGATGAGAGAGCGTTACGGTGGCTTCTCCGTCTTGGTGGTTCTATTGAGCAAATTCACATCTCGAGGAAGCGGCGACTAAATAATCCGCTTGCGTTTGCTATCGTCAAGCTCGTCTCGGCATCACAAGTAAAGACAGTGGTGGAAAGAATCCATGGCAGGAGATTCTTGGGTCACAATCTGTTTGTTCGCCAGGCAAAATACGAGGCAAAAGTTGCTGCAGTTTCTGTTGGGCTAGTGTCGAGACAGAGAGGAGGTTTGTCTGACCTTGGTGATGCTGGTGGTGCCCCAGCGGCTGCAATCCAGGCGCAGGATAGTGATAAGGATGAAGGTGGTTCTGGAGATGGTGACAATGGTGCTGGTGTGACTTTCCCGGACGATGTGGAAATTGTGCTCGGTGGTGTGAGAACGCAAGTGGGCAATGGGCGCGTGGCTGGCACTGGAAGCTCGAACGGCAGACCAATTATTCGAATAATTGTTAATTGTGGCTGCCGTGGTCGTGGCACTGTAAGCGAAGGGGCACCATCGGTTATTGATGCTGGTCTGGCAGCTCCTGGTTCCAAGGAAGGAATAAATGCAGTGGCTGTCGGTAGTAGTGCTGGGGGGAATGTTGGTACAGGAGACTTGGCAAGTGGAACGCAGAATATTGTCTGGTACAGTGCGCCAACTAATTTTCCGGGATGGGTTTGTCCCTCGACCCCAGTGCAGGATATCGATCACCTTGGATGGTGGGGGTACTCGCAAGGTTGGGGTGGTGGATACTGCTGGCCGTATGGCTCTGGTTTGGTGTGGTACCCCATGTGGTATGCCCTTCCTAATCAACCCGCCCCTGTTACTCCTAGTCCAGGGGATATGGGGTCTGGTGCCCGGGCTCCAGTTTCTATTCGAAGTCCAATTACTGGAAGGGGTTCGGATGTTAATCCGATTGTTGAAGATATTGTCAATAATGAGAGGAGAGGAGGGGAGGACAATTCCATACGTATTGATAAGCTCGGTAATGTGGAGTACGTGGAGAATGGTCTGGGTTCAACTAGTCCGGGATCCAAACCTGCTAATCCCCCGAAACAGATGGAGGAGGAAGTAGATGAGGATCTTGGACTTAGGAGCCTCTTCGAGGATCCTGAGTTTCCACCGGGGTTCGAGCCTATTGGTGGGTCCTCTAAGTTAGAAGTTGATCCTGATGAGGCTTTTGTGAAGGAGGAAGCAAGACAGACGCTCAAGCTCGCTAAACAGCTTGGGTGTACCGTCCTGGATGAGGATGGCGCCCTTGGCAACTTAGAAGGGATCATTCGCGAGCACAGAGCAGCCTACCGGCAACGGAAACAGGATGCAAGCGAAGGGACAAAGGAGGAGTCCGAGAGGTGCTCTAGGAATTCTTCGAGGGATGGGTCCAAGAAGGGGGCCGGGAAAAGACTTTTAGGTCTTAGCAAGTTCTCCCGTGTTAGTAAGGCAGCCCGGAGCGGTAAAAATAAGATAACTAGAGTATGAGTGGTGAAAAGTAGGACTAGTATGGTTTGGAGGATTGAGTTTCCATATGTAATTCGTTAGATTGCCCTTGCGGCACATCATGGCCTTGTGCCACTAATTATCAAAAAAAATATATGTATATATATAATTTAGATATAAAATGGTACATACTAAACAATAAAAACGGTAAGTCTTAAATATTCAATTAGACAGTACATGCATTTCCTTCCTTGTCTAAGGTTTTAATAGTTAAAACTTGCATCCATGCCATGACTAGTTCAAAAAGGTATTGCTTGCATTAGGTGGATGTAAGGGGTACACGCGGGGTCACGTGACCCACGCTTTTTGAAAAATTCAGAAATTCTTATTTGTATGTTTTGTATATATAATATAAGTGAGTCCATATATTATAAAGTATGTTGTAGTCTAGTGGCAAGAGACAGAATCAACAAGTAAGATTGTTTGAGTTTAAATCTCAATCATGTTTTTTCCATCTCCCCGACTAATGGCTTTAAGTAACTATTTTTTTCCATCCTCAATTAAAACAAATGTTTTATTTTTTTTTATCTTTTCCCTTCCGTTCCCACCACAATCAACAATTTTTTTTTCAATTAATTTTCCTTCATTTTTTCCAACTCCTTTTTTTTGTTCTTCCTCTTCTGTAAATAATTAGGTCATTCTAGAATTACTCGTCAAATTTGCAATCAATATAACTAGATCCCAGAAACTCACCTCGGGAGGAGATACTAACTGTACTTTTTTAACAACGATAATACTCTCAATTATCATATCTTACTTTTATTCACTATTATTAGTTTTAGAAATTTAGTTTATAACTATGAAACCTTTATTCATGTTTGTTGAATTTTTGAATTTTCTTTTGATCATTTTTTGCAAAAGTGTATGTTTCTTTGTATAATTAGAATACATATATAATAACTAGTTTTGTCCGATTAAGAAAACTTTGTCTATTGTTTAAGATTTGAGCAATATCATACTAACTAATTATATTTTTGTGCTTTTTCAAAAAAACCAAAATTTAGAGTTTGTACTAATTATTACTATTATTATTTAATAGCTTCAATAATAATAATAAGGGAAATTTTACGATATAACCCGGAGGTTCGAGCGAATTTTACCAGATATCTTTGAGGTTTCATTTTTATTACGAGATACCCCTAAGGTTTCATTTTCTTTACAAGATACCCTCGAGGTTTTATTTTCATTACGAGAAACCCCCGAGATTTCAATTTTATTACGAGATATCCCTTCGTTCAAATTTGGATATATTATAATTCTTATATCCCTAGTTTACCCTCCACCATATGCCCCTACAATAACCTCGGGAATTTATGATCAAGGTAATTTAAGACTTAAATAAAATACACAAAAAAATTAAAAATCATATAAATTTGGAAAACAAATTTGAAAAATGAATATATTTAAATAAAAAACAAAAAATTTAAATAAATGGAAATGACTAATTAACAAAAAATTGTATTATTTTGAAAAGGGAACATAAATTGTAAAAGTGTTACATAGTGATGACTTAAAATCATAAAAAATTATAAATGAAAAATATTAAAAGTAACTATTTCATATATGTACATAAAAACCCATTATTTAAAATTAGAAAAATAAGTATAATTTAAAATATAAAATATGATCATTTTTTGTGATTATTGATGTCAAATTATATATTTGTCAATAAAATTTTATAATTAACAAGATTATTTAAAAAAATTTGTATTTAATAAATTTGTTATAATTTTTTTATGATTTTATGTCACTGCAATAATAGTTTTTAAAATTATGTAAAAATATGTGTTTTTAAAATAAATTAATTTTACTGTTTAGTCATTTATTTTTATTTTTCAAATTTTAACTATTTTTGTTCACGAGATCATATAAAATTTAAACTCCATTTTCAAAAAAATGAAAAAAAGCTATACTTATTTGACATAAAAAAATCACAAAACATTATCATATTTTATGGTTTTTATTTATACTTATTTTTCTAATTTTAAATAATGAGTTTTTTATGTACATATATGAAATTGTTACTTTTAATATTTTTCATATTATTTTTATAATTTTTTTATGATTTTAAATCATCACTACGTAACACTTTTATAATTATGTTCATTTTTCAAATAATATAATTTTTTATTATTTAGTCATTTCCATTTATTTATTATTTTTTGTTTTTGTTTATTTAAGTATATTCATTTTTTAAACTGTTTTCATATTTTACATGATCTTTATTTTTTGTGTATTTTATTTGTCTTAAATTTTAATAAAACTTTGATCATAAATTCCTAAGCTTATTGTAGGGGCATATGGTGGAGGGTAAACTAGGGATATGAAAATTATAATATATCAAAATTAGAACGGAGGGGTATCTCATAATAAAATTGAAATCTCAGAGGTATCTCGTAATGAAAATGACCACGGGGTATCTCATAAAGAAAATGAAACCTTAGGGGCATCTCGTAATGAAAATGAAACCTCAGGGGTATCTCGTAAAATTCGCTCAAACCTCTGGGGTATATCGTAAAATTTCCCTATAAATGACCCCATATACTTGAAATCCTGGCTCCGCCCTTACATGGGCGGATGTAAGGGGTACACGTGGAGTCACGTGACCCCGCGTTTTTTGAAAATTTCAGAGATTTTTATTTGTATGCTTTGTATATATAATATAAATGACTCTATATATTATAATGTCTGTTGTAGTCTAGTAACAGGAGAAAAAAGCAACAAGTAAGATTGTCTGAGTTTGAATCCGAGTCTTGATTTTCTCCATCTCCTCAATTAATGGCTTTAAGTAACCGTTTTTTTCTCCCCAATTAAAACAAATGTTTTATTTCTTTTATCTTTTCCCTTCCGTTCTCACCACAATCAACCGTTTTTTTTCAATTTATGTTCCTTCGTTTGTTTAACTCCTTTTTTGTTCTTCCTCTACTATAAATAGTTAGGCCACTCTAGAATTACTCAACAAATTTGCAATCAGTATAAAGAGATCCCCATAGGTTTCTCTGAGTGCCTAGAAGCTCGCATTTAGAGGAGATACTAATTGTGCTTCCTTAACAACGATAACACTTTCAAATCTCATCTCCTACTTTTATTCTCTATTTTTAGTTTTAGAAATTTATTTTATAAATATGAAACATTTATTCTTGTTTGTTAAATTTTTGAACTTTCTTTTGATCAATTTTTTACAAACGTGTATGTTTTTTATATAATTAGAATACATATATTACTAGGTTTGCCCGATTAAGAAAACTTTGTCTATTGTTTAAGGTATGAGCAATATCATACTAACTAATTATTTTTTTGTGATTTAAAAAAACAAAATAGAGTTTGTACTAATTATTACTATTATTATTTAGCAACTTCAATAATAATAATGACCTCATATACTTAAAATCCTGGCTTAGCCCATATTCTGTACATATATGTTTAGCGTTATCCATTAGATATGTGGTCATCTACCTAGTAAGAAAGCTCTTAATGGTAGTCTTTTGTATATTCATAACTTGTACTTAAATATAAAACAAGTGTAATATTCATATGTTTTGGTAAATCTTTGATATGTATTTGCTATCAATTAGTTAAGGAAACAAGTTGTAAAAGATATAATCTGAGTGGATTGATCGTTCTTAACCTGTATTCTTAAATTGTATAATTTACAATCAGAGGCGGAGCCAGAATTTAAATTATGTAGGGTCACTATTGTTCGAAGGAAAAAAATTAATCATAATTAGATTTGAACCTAGGACAAATCACTCAATGTGTCTATTCCTTACCACTACACCACCTACAACTCTATGATACATAAGGTCATTATATTATATATATAAACTCTAAATATTATACATATAGGAACTTCTGAATCCTTCAAAAAAACATAGGTTCACGTGACCTCACGTGTACCCTAGCTATGCCCCTGATTGACATGGTGATTTTGCAATGCACGATATTTTTTTTGTTAGATGATTGTACATTTTATAACGGACGTATTTTGTGTTTATGTCATATGACATTTGGTTAAAATGATTCTTGCATATGACATTAAAATGGTAGATGCATCTTAGCAGATTGATTGATTTTTATTTTGCTCATTTTCATGTAGTTTTATAATTATTGTTGCAACTAAGTATAATAATAAAGAAAAATACACATGTGAAGTTAGCGGAAATACCGTACCGGCTGAAATGATTTAACCATTTATCGATTAACCTACATCAAGTCCCGACGGCTTGGTCGGTAGTGGAAGGAGTGGAGAGATACCTTTGAACCAAAGGTCTTGGGTACGAAACTCACCCACTGCTGTTACCAATCAAAAAAAAAAAAATTATCGATTAACCTACGTTAAACTAAATGATAACAAAACTAAATTTTGAGAAGCCCGAGAGATCGGTAAGGTATAACACACTTTCATAATTGTTTGCATGATTGTCGTTGACAAGATCTTGTTTTTGTTGGTTCTTTGTTTACTTACAATAATAGAAGAATTTGGCCCAATAATGCAAAGAGTCGGTTAGATCGGTTCTTATGTAATGATGCTTGGCTAGCTATGTTTCCTAATGCTTTTAATCATCACTTGGTTTGGGGACGGTCAGATCACCGGCCGTTAAAACTAGTTTTCAAGCCAGCCTTGAAAAGGGGCCCGAAACCGTTTTGTTTCGAAGATAGCTGGGCTGAAGATGATGAATGCAAAAATATTGTTACACGTGTATGGCGTTCTAATGCTGATACAAGGCAAGGATATCAAGTCAAAGTTCAGCAATGTGGTCGGGAGCTGCGTGATTGAGGGGGCGCCATGGATTAAAGATGAAAACGCAAATGTGAAATCTCTAAAATTAGAACTTAATGATCTCTCACATCAAGCACCTACGGATAATAACATGAGACGTATGTCCGATTTATCATATCATTTGGATCTATTGCTACATAAAAGAGAGATGTGCTGGATGCAAAGAGCTAGGATGAGATGGATCTCAGTTGGAGATCGAAATACGCGTTTATTTTTCAATAATTTTAAGGCAAGGAAGCGAAAGAATAACTATATACTGCATGAAATCAGCCTCGGGGGTGATGGTATCTGATTGGAATAACATAAAATGGATTGCCGTAGTTTCTTTGAAAATCTATTTAGCTCAACTAATGCCCCTCTAAATCCGCATCTATTAGCTTGTGTGGAAGGGTGCCCTCCCGGCTCTGCTCGTGCTTTTATTGACCACGATCTATCGGGTGATTGCAAAAGTATTGGTTAATAGAGTCCGTGATTATATGCAGCTTGTCATATCCCCGGAGTAAGCTGCCTTCGTTAAGAGTCGCTTGATAACAGATAATATAATTATTGCTAATGAAGTTTTACATGTTATGCATGGGTCATGTGCGGTACAGCATGGTTCTTTCGCTTTTAAGATTGATATATCAAAGGCTTTTGACAGAGTTGAATGGAACTTTGTGATTGATGTTTTGCATAGCATGGGCTTTCCACATGGATGGGTAGATCTGGTCAAGAAATGTTTGACTCCAGTTACTATGTCGGTCTTGGTCAATGGTTTTCCAGGAAGTGTGTTTAGGCCTAAACGTGGTTTACGTCAGGGCGATCCGTTATCGCCTTTCCTCTTTAATTGTTGTATGGAAGTTCTCATCTCTAGTTTGTGTTTAGCCTCGGATGTTGGGATGCTACGCGGTTTTAGATTGCAAGGCATGCTGTATGAGCTTACAAGTGTGATGTTTGCAGATGATTGCCTTGTTTTTGGTGATGCCTCTTATGATAATGAGTGTGCTATGGCTAATGTTATTGATGATTTCAAGGAGGCCTCCAGGCAATGTGTTAATTATGATAAGTTGAGTATTATGTTTTCAAAGAGTGTTCCGGGATGGATTAGAAATGATATTTGCACCTTATTTGTAACAAAGGAAGTTTCTAATTTCGGGTTGTTCCCCGGGTTTCCGAGTTTTATTGGGAGACAATGAAGGAGTGCTTTTGAGTACATTAAAGGTCGGGTTGTTGCAAGCTTGCAAAGCTGGTCTAGGGCTGTTTGTCATTTTGGTCGTGGTATCTTAATTAAAGGTATATTGTAGGGCATACCCATATATGTCATGAGTGTAATTCGGTT
This sequence comes from Limonium bicolor, assembly GCA_023374045.1. Classification (NCBI taxonomy): domain Eukaryota; kingdom Viridiplantae; phylum Streptophyta; class Magnoliopsida; order Caryophyllales; family Plumbaginaceae; genus Limonium; species Limonium bicolor. Next base: position 260,223,646 of record CM041778.1, on the reverse strand, counting down.
ACCAAAAAGCCTTATAGATGACCTCACATGTATTATGTCAAAATATTGGTGGAGTGGATTCTTAGCTAAAAGCAAAATGCATTACAGGAAATGGTCAGAATTATGTAAAAGTTTGAGGGAGGGGGGTCTTTGGTTTAGGGACCTAACTTCTTTTAATCGTGTCTTGCTAATCAAGCAGTTGTGGAGGATTTTGATCAACCCGCATTCTTTGCTCTTGAGAGTTATGAAATGCAGGTATTTCCCAAATGGTAATGTCTTGAGTGTTATACTTGGTAATAGACCAAGCCCGATATGGCGGGCTTTTTTTATGGAGTACTATGGATCTCATGAGGCGTAGTTTATGTAGAAGTGTAGGAAATGGTGATAGTATTCTTATTAAAGATAAATGGCTGCGTGCAAAGATGGGGGGTCGGCCGTATGTTTATAATTTGCCCCATACTGTCATTGATGAAGGAAAAGTTTCTTGGCTGATAGATCCCACGAGACGTGTATGGAGAGAATAGCTTGTTAAATCATGATTTATTATTGACGACACCAAGTATATTTTGTCTACTCCACTTCTGATCAATGTCTGTGAGGATTGGTGGTGTTGGGGGGCTTCAAAATCAGGGAACTTTTATGTGCGATCAGCGTATTTCCTTGATTTGGATTTGAAGAGATTAATGTCAAGTACAATGTCATGTAAGGGGGTGTTAGGGAAGACGCTTGGAAGGATTTGGAAAATGGATTTGTCGAATAGAGTAAAATTATTCTCTTGGCGGTTGCTGCATGCCTTTATACCGATTAAATCGGTGCTTGCAGCACGTTGGAATGGCTCGATCTCCTGTCTCTGCAGTTGTGGAGAAGTAGAATCACCCAAGCATGTTTTTTATGATTGTTTAAATATTGGTCTTCTTTGGGAGCGAGAAGAGCTTGATTGGCCGGACAATGTTTCATTAGATAGTGAATTTAAGGACTGGATTTTAGAGAAGGCTTTAACTGCTTCGAGGCCTTTTCTTTGTCATTTTTTTTGCACACTTATGGAAATTATGGTTTTGCAAATGTAAGGTGGTGCATGGTGGAGCAAAAGACATGCGATGAAGTTGGGTGCATGCTGAAAGCTTCCTACGTCTTGCATGGAGGAAGTGTGATCCTGGACTGGACTTTGGGAGAAAGCTTGAAGAAATTCCTCAAGATATGGTTTTTGTTGATGGTAGTTGGGATAATGAGGCATGGTTTGGAGTTGGAGTTGTTTGTCGCCAAGGAGATGTTAGTGTTAGTGCAGCAATGAGCGGTGATTGGGGTATTAATAATCCGAAACTGCCTGAAGTTAAAGCCTTCAAACTAGGACTGTATTGTGCTTCACGATTGAATTGTAGGAAGGTTTGTGTTTTGTCAGACTGCAAGTCTATTATAGACTATGAGAATAAAGGCAAAAATCTAGAGTATGAAGCTAGGATTTTGTTTGATGATGTATATATGTATGCATGGGACAAGTTTAGGGAGGTTAGCTGGGTTTTTTTCCAAGATTGTACAACTTGAGTGCGCATATGATGACAAACTTGGGAAGAGCGGGTAGAAGTGATTTTGTATGGTTACATAATGTACCAAACATATAATAAGTTTATGTAGTACCTAATATATGTTGCTTTCTTCAAAAAGAAAAATCTCCCTAGATGACCTTGCTAATCATGTGCTCGGATATTTCAAGGAATTATTTGGATTTAAGAGGCATACTAGTTTGCGTTTGTTGAGACTCCATCTTGTGCCCTCGTGGTTTGGTACGTCTTGGCATACAGATTCCACTCCTTGCCTAAGCTCATCATTTTTAACTTCATCCTTGCTCCTCCTAGGTACTCCGGTGTATAGAAACCTCTCGGTCCCACTCCTAACTGACTGCATCTCCTGATGATGGCTATTTGTGCTTCGGGTGTCAGGTATTCCCTTAATAAAATCATACCTGGGTGAATAACTTGACATTGATCGGTTGGAAAGTCTCGGGTTTTGATGTTGGCTTCTTCCGGGTTTTGCGTTGTAGATATGGGGTAGCAAATTGTAGATATGGGGTAGCAAATATTGAAGTTTCCTAAGGTAACGGTAGGTTATATTTTACTTAAGTTCTAATCTCATCTTATTCTCATCTAACTCAATTATTCACCAAAGCATGCATGAAAATGCGGTAAGCAGGCAATTTTTATCACTAAGTGGTTTATGGTGGTACCTGGCCTCGACGAGGGTTCAGCCTCATCGTCCCGGTCCACCAAGTGTAGAGAGGGTCCCGACTTCTGGACTACTCTGGGGTTCTTGTTTGCAGCTTGCTGCGCCGCCTTCTGACCGTCAGATCCAGCACCCTGATCGGTCTTGCACTTGCCCTTCATCTCGGGCCTAAAGGCTCAGCTCTCGGGGTTCCGGAAACACTCGTAAGCTCGGTGCCCGTACACCCCATAGAAGTTGCACTCCACTTTGTTTCCCTTGCAGTCGAGCCTGGGGTGGTCCTTGTGACACCACTGACAGATGTAGCGTCGTTGGTAGCCACCACCGGCTCCCTTTCCAGACTTAGATCCTGGTCATTCTCAATGTTAGTAGTTGTATATTAACGGTTGCTAAATGTTTCTCAGCTCACTCAATGTTCATTTCCTTACCCTTTGGCGTTTTCGAGCGCAGGGGCTTTGCAGCAATTGCATAAGTCAGCTTAAGCGGCTCTTCAGTAGCCTTCTCATTCTCCACCTTACTCTTCTGATTTTTCTAGGCCTGAGGCTGGTACTTTTGTTTCTTGTACCCGCCCTGCCCTTGGTTCTCAGCACTATTACCGGAATTCTTCCTCTTGGCATTGTCCTCGTCCCTCAGCTGGACGGTTATCTCAACCTTAACAGCGGCATGATAGCATTCCTGCTTTCAACTTATTAGTTTATCTCATTCTCAAAGTCTAAATCTCATCCACTCATTTATGTCTTAACCTTTCTCATTACCTGCAAAGTAGTATAACTCGTCGGCCCCATGCCGTAGCGGAGTCGATGGCTCAGCCCGCCATAGAAGCGGTCCACCAGAATCTGGTCCGAATACCCCAGACCCGGCAGAAGACGAAGCAAGGCGGTGAACTCTGAGTAATACTCGTCCACCGTCATCTTGTTCGTCTGCTTTAGCGCATCCAACTGCAAGCGCTTCTTCGTCTGGACATGGGCGGGGTAGTACTTGGCTCATAGTAGAGCTGTGTACTGCTCCCACCTGAAGTCTGGATTGGCCACATGCTCGGCCCTCACCAGCTTCCACCAATCGCCTGCTGCTCCCTTCAGATAAAATGCAGCCAGACGCACCTTGATCCCAGCAGGGACGTCAAGGGTCTCGAAGGCGGTCTCTAGCTCGGAGATGTACGCCTCAAGCTTGGCGGGATCCGTCTCCCCCTTAAAGTGTGCAGGTTGAAGGTCAGCTAGACTCTTCACCCAGTTTGGTTCCCGGGGCTGTGGCGGTGGAGGTGGTGCACCAACACCAGGCTGGTAGCCCATATGCCCTAACACGGCAGCCACGATCTCTGCGATTGTCTGCCCTCCTGGTATCTCAGTAGATTCGTCGCCTCGGCCACAGCCTCGGCCTCCTCTCGGATGTCCTGCCATCTGAACAATTACAACACACATTAGGCTTATTCTCACAACGGTTTCCTTTCACGAATTTTATAACGTCCGTAGACGGTAAAGACGATCCACACTTAATAGTGGTCGTCTGACTCCGCTACTCTAACTTCTCACACCCTTAACCCATAACTTATACCTTAACTCATAACCTAACTCGGTGGTTATCCATGTTCGGTATTTCCTTAATCAGAGCGTAACTACGCTCTGATACCACTTTTTGTAACACCCCGTCTTAATCCAATCGTGGTCATCGCAAACTAAACAACATAAGCATAAATGTTGCAGTGGAACTAAACCAACACCAGGACCTTGCCACGGTCTAAACAACAGAATATACTGAACTTTAGACATTTACAACCACTAATCCAAAGTATACATACCAACCGAGTTTATAAGTATCTCAAGTACCACGTATCCTCCATAAGTCTTAATATTAACAGACGGGTGCACATGCGCATCCCGTACTCAAAATTTTAAGCCCCATCCTAAGTCTAACCGCCTATACTCTCAAGATGATTCTTAATGGGACACTTACCTGCAAAATGTAAACAACAGCCCCTGAGGGGGTCAGCACCTTTGCTGGTATGATTCTCTTATGGCCCCCAAGCTAACGGGGCTACGACGACTAATTGTTGATAGCATGGAGTTGATTAGATACACAATCATAATAAGAAGTGCAATAACACAACAATCCACCAATGAACAAGCATAGTTCACACACAATGAACGTCTTAAAAACATCCCCTTAATAAGTGAGTTAATCAGTTAACTCCTTAAGTTATGTTTCCTCTTAATCTCAGTCCAACCTTATCTTATCCTTATCTCAGTCTTAGAATACAAACCGTCCTTTAAATAGAAATGGTTGTATCTTATCTCCATGTTTATTTTTGTCGGGTCAAAAGTAACCCTAGCCAATGAGCTATTAACTCCATTGGTTGAATAAACAACTTATCTTAATTTTAGGATTTAGGTGATCCTACCGCACCATCTTAACCTGCCCCTACCTTGGACTGAAATCCAAGGTAGCTGAGTCGACTTTCGACCCTAGGCAACAAGTCTGAAGACAAGTCCTCAAGCGGAAGTCGGATCTGATTCAGATACCGACCCCCTTTCCTTAACATGCATGACCGGAGTCAGTCCCGGATTCCTCACCCCCCTTAAGTTCCAGTTAGTGAAAATCTTATAAACCAAGCGTTAGTTAAACCTTCATGGGTATTAACCAACTGTTATAGAAGTGTAATTCCTCATCTCATTCCAATGTGTACAAAGCTTAGTTAGTAACTAATCTCAAGTCACGTGTGTTAGTGTAAAGAAAACACACACACAATAACTGCAATAAAACCGGTTGCATGCTTTATCTTGTTTAGTCGGCACACATAAACAAATAGCACACAAGCCGAGGGACACCTCGTTAGCAAGCAGGTCACAAGAAAACCATACCGTTCACCGTCGGTTGTCCGGTTGTTTAATTCTCTTCTGGTTCCAAACTCTCAAATCCTAAAACATTCATCCCACTTAAATTATTAATTAGCTTATCTCAACTCAACTTGCTTAACTTACTTAGTCATAAAAGACCCCCATCTAAAACCACTTAAGTCTTACAAACTTAACCTTAAACATTTTTAAATCCTTTACTTAACTTAATCCCTTAAGTCCTTATATTCTCATCTTTCTTATCATCATTACTCTCTTAGTAGATTACTACTAATACATCTTAGCATTCTTAAAATTTCTTTTTTTTTTATAACTTAAGGGTCGACCGACCCAACCCCTGGGTCGGTCCATTCCAGTAACTTTTCCGTTCTCTAAAACTTACCCGACCGACCCAAGGCCAGCCCGACCGACCCAAGGCCCTCTGGGTCGGTCCATTCCAGAACCTTATTGTTCATTAAATTTTTGCCCGACCGACCCAAAGCCAGACCGACCGACCCAAGGCCCTCTAGGTCGGTTCATTCCAGAGACATTTCGTCTGGTTTAACAAGGTTCGACCGACCCAGACAGGGTCGGTCCCCTGGGTCGGTCCAGTGCAGACTCTTCTAAAAAATTGTCTAATTGCTCCTAAACTCTTCCTCAAGTTACCCAATATGTCCTAACATCATTTAGGCACTTAAACTCACCTTAAAACATCCACTAAACTCACTAATTCACCCACCAAAGATCTTCTTCACCATTTACTAAATCCTTACAAAAACTCCTAACACTTAACATTTAATTCCTTACATTCCCAACATGTGATTTACCTAGAACTTCAACTAACCCAAGTGTTCCCTCCTTAATAATTTTACCACTCCCTAAACATCAATGTTCATCATCGTTTCATTTACCAAAGCTTCCTCAAGGTCTTATACCTTAGTTCACACCTAAGTCATTTCAAGACTTTATTCCTTATTTCCTTCAAACTTTGAACAAGTTTCCTAACTTCTCTTCTCATGGTTTTGGTGCCTAAAATTCACCCTTATAACCCCTAGTTCCTCCTAGACATACCTAGGTCATCCTAATTCTCAAGAACACCTTAACTCATTCTTTTTCACCAAAACAACTCCTAATGTTTACTAGTACTCCCTTAGTTATAAAATCTCCTTAGAACATCTTAAACACCAAGTTTCTTCACCAAATTTTAACATGGCCTCCCTAGTATATTACTACACCCAAGCACTTAGGTTTTTCACCATTAAACAACTATAAACACTCAAATCCACAATACAAAATCTTAACACACAAATCACACCCATACCACACTACATCACAATATAGTGCATAAACTTAAATTGCTTGGCACATAGGCCCTTAAATGATTTGGATCTTAGGCCCTTAAATGCATAAATCTTAAACACTAAATTTCCCACATAATAATAGCCTTTGACCTGCAAATACACACAACAATGCTCCCATTGCAATAATAGTGTTCTTAAAATTCACTTTGTGATTGGTTAACTAACTCATTTTCCATTTGCTCCTTAATCAAAGTTCTCAAGTAACCATGTTTTTTCTCCTAGGTTTCATAACCCTTATCTAATGTAAAATTTAACCTAAACTTATCATCTATCTTATTCCCATCCCTTTAAGCAATAAAACACCTTAAGGTAAGACTTTTACCTTGTTTCTCCAAGCTTTTCCTCACACTTTTCCTCCTTAGCTTTTCTTGTTTGATTTTCGGCCACCAACTTAATTCCCCTTGCTAATGTTCTAACCAATATACAATGACTCTCATGAGTGCTAAATAACACACCAACCTTAAGGAACCATACCTAGGTTAAAAATGTGTTTTAAGGTATTAAAATGAGTATTTACCTTTGAAGTCTTAAGGTAAGCTTGGATATGAATCAAGAAGGACCTCCTCTAGCCCTTGGAGAATAGAAACAAGCTAGAACAAGGGATAAAACAAGATCCCATGAGAAGATGATTTTCGGTTATGAAGGAAAGTGATGGAAACTTAGTTTTTCTTAGAGTTTTCTTACCTTGAATGAATGGAGAAGCCCAAGAGCTCTTCAAACTGATTTTCCTCATCTAATGGTGGTTTGCCTTGGCACCAAAATAAAGCTTTTGGAGATTTGAAAGGATAGAAAGAAAGAGCTTGACCTAACTAAGAGTTATCTAAGCTTATTTTTGGATTTGGAGCTAAAATGGTGATTTGGTGAGCAAATTGAAATACCCCAAACCTTGATATGTGGTTTAAATATTAAACTATGGTATGTAAAGGCTAAAAAGTGCCTTAGGAACATCAGTGTACAATTTAAACCATAGTAAAATGCATAAAGCATTAAGACACAGTTTGAGCAAAACATGCTCTAAGCTATGAGCGAACTTGGTTAGGACCCAAAGAGCCTACCAAGATTTAATAATATTCAATTATGATTTGATAAGGCAAATTAAGTCTTAGAGAACCTTGGTAGACATAGGAACTAAACAAAACATAAATAAATACCTTAAGGTCATAAGAGCAAAAATGTGCTCTAAGCTTGGGATAAATTTGGTATAAGACCTAATGGTCATACTTATACCTTATAAATATGTTAATGAACATATTAAATCAATTACCAAAGAAAACCAAGCTTGAAAACAAGTTAAAACACAAAATGTGCTTTAAGGAGTCTTAAAGCACGTTTTGAAAAATTGTCTTTGTAAATGAGTTTTGAATGGCTAAATGTCATCATTACTCTTTAATTAACATGTGTACTATAGTATCACATTTGGAAGTCTATACCAATGGGAAATCAAAAATTTCACATCTATGTGCCTTGTTTTAGTGAATAGTAACTTTAATAAGCTAGTTTGTAACATATGATGTTATAAGTAATTAAATGAGTCAATAAAGACTATTATAACCCTAGACTACTAATGGGGGCCGGTTTTTGGGTTTGGTTTTTATTGAGGTGAGTCATCACCTTGTAAGTTAACAAAACAAATAACTAATGATAAAGCAAGTTACTATTGCTTATTACATTAATATCTCTTAAAAGGCAACCTATCTTCATTATCTCTTTCCTTCTTGCAATTCCCACGGTTTCCAAACTCTATCTTCATTCCTCTCATTCACGTTTTCTGACAGCAACACAACCCACCATTATTTTCCATCTTGACCACTTGTATCTCCTAGTCACTTGGCCAAATGAAATTCTAAGACCACCATTCTCTTCCCTCTCATCAAGCTCTTCATTCTAATCTTCTCAAACTTCAAGAGCCCCATTCGGTGCCATGGAGTTCACCATTGAAGAGTTGAGCTTGTCTTTCCACATATATTGATCTCCTTTGCTTCTAGGTAAGGAATCTCAAAGAAAAATCATGTTTCCTCCATGTTTTGTTGTTGACCGAAAAATAACATTGATGTAGCGCTTGTGTGTGACTTTGTTCTAGCTTCATTCCAACCTCTCATGGGACTAGGTGGGAGTCCTCTTTCATAGATATTCAAACTCTCTTCAAAGACCAAGGTTTAAAACAACTCATTAGTGTTTTTGAAATAATGTGAACCTAGGGTTTACAATGAGAGGAAGCATAAAGCTTATATATCATTTCAATGTTGGTATATGTTTAGTAGTTGACAAGGAAAAAGAAGGGAAAAGGAAGAAATGACTTACCGGTTGTTTAAGAGGAAACAAGAAAGAAGTTTGAGTGTAAAAGAGGTAAATATACTAACCATAATGTGGTAAATGCCTTAGGAGAAATGAGCTTATATTACTTGTTAAAATGATCTAAGGAGCCAAGGTGAAGGACCTAGTGAAATCTCTCAAGGAGTTTATTAAGGAATATGTCTTGGTGTATGTAATTGCAGGTCAAAGGCTTATATATTATGGAAATTCAGTGTTTAAGGTTTATGCAATTTAAGGGCCAAAGAGCCTGTTATTTAAGGGCCTAAGTGCCAAGCAATTTAAGTTATGCACTCTATTGTGATGTAGTGCTTATTGTGTGAAGTTTGGGTTTAAAAATGTGTTTGATGGATTTTAGGTGTTCTTGAATGAAATAAGGTAAAAACCTAAGTGTTTGGATGTGAGTATATACAAGAGAAGCTATGGCAAAAATTTGGGAAATGTGTAAGAAGTTCTAAGTGTTTTAAGTAAGTTTGGTGAAACTAGGAAGTGTTAAGGTGGTGAATAAATGTTTACTTGAGAAGAAAACATGTATTAAGGTGATTTAGATGATGCAAGGAGTAGGTATTATCTTGGAAGTTCTAGGATTCAAGTGTGTTTGAGAATGTATTTAAGTCTTGGAGGAGTTTGCAGGGTTTAAGGTTAGGTAATGTTGATATCCAAGGAATGGTGTGTTTAGGTAAGATGTGAAAAAGGAGGTTTAGTTAGTAAGAAAAGAGTTGAGAGGAAGGATGTTAAGGTGTAGAGGGAAAAACACCTTGGTGTAGTGGTTCATATTGATGAACTACCACTCAGAAATCTTAAGGAGGAAAACATCCCAAGTGCTAGGAATTTTGTAAGAAATTGTGAATGATTATAAAATGGTTTTGGTGAGTGATTTTTAAAGAGTTTAGCACATGGCTAAAGGTGTGTTTGAAGTGCCCAAATGAGGTTAGGTGTTTGTTTATAGGTATATGGGGTGAAGTTTGGAGTGAATGAGAAAAGGAAACACAAGGTCTGGGGCAGACCAGAACTTGCGACCGAAATTGCAAGTCGGTCGAGCCAGTTTACCTGCGAGATTGGCTTCTGGAATGGACCGACCTTGGGGACCGACTTGCAAGTTCGGTCGGGCTTGTATTTTGTGTACGGAATTAAGTTCTGGAACCGACCGAACATGGGACCGGACTTGGCAAGTTCGGTCGGGCTAAATTTCAAAGGAAGAAGAAGAAACTCTCGGGAAATGATCCGAACATGCGATGAACTTACAAGGTCGGTCGGAGTAGAAAATTTTGACGGAATGTGTTCTGGAATGGACCGAACTGGACAAGTTCGGTCGGTAGGGTCGGTCGGACCAAAAATGTTGTTTAAGGTATGGAAATGATGGTAATGATGAGGATTGATGGTTAATGAGTATGAGTTGTTAAGGACATGTTAGGTGAGTTTTAATGACAATTAAGTGGGTGTGAAAAGTTGTAATAAATGTGAAAGTAAAACAAGTTAAAAAGTGAAGTTATGTAACTAAGTTAACGGGAAAAAAATTTATAAGCATTAGACATTAAACAATCATGTTACCCCGAAGTTAATAAAAGTATATGTAATGTTATCAGTTGTTCGAGAATTGCTCGAGGACATAAGTGGACGTGATAAAGTGGACTCCGGTGACAGGTATGGTTTTCTTGCAACCTGTGTCCTACGGATTACACCGGCTTGTATGCCAATGTGTTTTTTCGTGTGTTTGCCACGTTATAAGATTAAATCATGAAACGAGTTTACAGTCGTTATGTTGTTGTATGTTACGGCCGATACCGGTAACCTCAAATGCGCTTGAAGGGCTAGTTAACCACTATTAGGTAAACGTAAGAACAGTATCCGGTAATAACGTTTCCGACCTAAGGAAACATTCTAACACGGGCTATGCGTGAGTTATTTTGTGATGTTGTTGTAAGTGTGACCCCCTTTGCGTGATTAACTCAGTTGTAATACTGTATTGTGTGCTGATGTGATAGGTTCCACAGCGGAGTCTTTAACTGTGAATATTTATATTTATGGGGGGTGAGGAATCCGGTTGTTCCGGTCGCGCGTTGTTTGGGAGTTTGTTGTATACAGTTTCTTCAGCTTCCTCTCTGTTGATTGTCTTCCTTCATTGGTCTTCGATCACCCTGAGCTTAACCAAGGCTCTTGACTCACGTCTGTTGGGGATTATGTATTTGTGTTCGGGTCACTAAACCCGATCCATCTTTATGTTAAGTTATTCGTTCGCCTAACAGAACGTAACGAGTTATGTAAACGAGCTTAGCATGAGTTTGACAGCATCCTCTAGGCTCTCCCAGTGCACTAACTATGTTTGGGTCGGTTCCTAAGAGAACCATTCCCGTTATGTTTGTATTTTGTGTGATGCAATATCTATTGCGGTATTATGTTGTGCACGTGGAACGTGCAAAGTGTTGTTAGGTGTTGTATGTAGTGTATGTTATATGTTGTATAATGTGGAGTGAGTGGATCATCGGTATGATCCCAGTTTGTGATAAGAGGCGTTTAAGGATACCCCGATTAAGGGTAAGTGTCGTCTATAAGGAAGTAGCTCCATTAGAGGAGGAACACTCTAGGATAATGAATACCATGAGTGACTTATCAAGTAAGGATATTATCCGTTTGTTGAGCCCATTGAGGCGAAATGTTATGTTTGTGTGTTTTACAGTTGCGTGCATGACTAAATATAATCAATCGCATGTTAAGACGACAATTAGTTGTGCGTGGCCCTTAGCATGTGGGCTGCGGATTACCATACCAGCAAGGTGCTGAGCCCCCTTGGGGGCCCCCCTTTCTCTTTCCCATTTCAGGTACAAGGAGCTGGAAGCCGTTCGAGAGTAGGCGGGGTACGTTGTACATGGGTAATCGTTTCATGTTGTATATATACAGTAGGTGTAGTAAGACCGAGATTGTTATCGGCATTAGTTATAAATACTCGGTATAGTTGGAAGGTGTATGTTTTGTTTGATTAATGGAAAGGGATAGTAATGTGTAGTCGCTCGGGAATTTAGTAGCCCATCAGACCGGTACAATGTGTATGTATTAGCCTTGTTAGCCACGTGGGTGGCTAACGGCGTAAACCAACGAGATAAGTAAGTGATGAGGTTGTTTTTCCGCTGCAGTTTATGTAAGTGTGTAAATTGTTGGATGGGGTGTTACAAAAAGTGGTATCAGAGCGAAGTATCGCTCTGATGACTGAATTACCGAGCTTAGGAAGTACCGAGTTAGGATTTAAGTACTTTGGGTTAAGGGTTGAGTGATAGCGTGAGAGGTACGCTAGATAGGAATTTCCAGTGTGTACTGGAAACCTACAATATCCATCCCACCCTCCACAATCCCGTTTATAACTTGGGCAACAACGCCAGAGAGATGGAAGTCCACTCTTACTCGGGAATACCCGATCTGGCTTTTAAATACCTCTAAAGGTACGGAGAACCTGTCATACGGTAGATCCCGAAAACTGGGAATCCCGGAGACGGTCTCCATCTGAACAATGTTAACCGCATTAAATAGCGAAGAGTGAAGGATTTTGTGTATAAGAGAATAGATTTCCGGCAACATGGGTCGACATGCAGAGCATCGAGAGTAACCAGCTTGCAACGCCCGACCGTGCAATAGGCAAGAAGTGGATTAGTGAAACCCGAGACGAGTGTCTACGGGACCACAGTTGATAAATAATACACCAACGGTGTACCAACCGATAAAGGAACTGCAACATAGTGCCCAATAGGAGACAAGTCTTAGTAACCACGACAAATACGTGGAACGGGCTACGAAGAGGAAACAATACAAAAGGAAAGGGGACTCCAAGAATGGGAGACACCCCAGTTGATAATTATTATGTGAATACAGTGAGAAGTCCCTAGAGAAGTTATTATCAAGACAGTAACATCAGTGAGGCCAACAAGGCCACTGATGACAGTGCGGATAAAAAACAATACCACAACCGGTATGTGTTTAAACCGATAGCCAGTTAGCATGGCGCACTGCCATAGCAAGTGCTGCTATAACAGGCTGTTCGGGAAGTTTATAACCACTACAAGTACTTAGTAAACTATTAGAAGTTAAATGTGGTCGTCATAACAGTGGAAAGGCCTGTTAGCCTAACCCCTGTAATTGTAAGTACACCAGTCAGCAAGAAGCTAGACTTGGTTAAGGTAAGAAGTGTTGTGAAACCATGAAAATTTTCTTTTAAAACCCAAATTTATTCAAACCCTTTTCTTTCCAAAACGAAATTTTCTTCCAAACCAACACTTCTTCTAACCTTCTTTTAAACCAAACCAGTAAAGCCAAGGGCAGATGACAAGGATACAACGATGGATAAACCTTCCCTCGATTAAGTTCGGGAAGCAAGGAATGAATATTGTCACGGACAATATAAGGGAGTTGACAACAGAATACTTCACCTAGGCGTGTGACGGACACTACGAGTGTACCAACTGAATTGTGGACGACCGCACTCCGATAGGAGCTTGTGGGCCTGACAGACCTACTTATGGGTTAGTTAGGTAAGTAGCAATGTATCAGTATGGTACCCCACATATGTATCGAGTGGAGTCCGAAACACGGGAAGTAGTCGACTCCGTCTACGGTCAGCAGTATAAATCAAACAAGAGCTAAAGATTACAAGGATGGATGAAGTTAAGGAACTCAGTTAAGTTAACGAGATTAAAAGGATTAGTGAATTCCTTTCAACGAAATGCTTAAGAGTCAGGAGGTGTGAAGTGCACTAACTGTAATGTAAAGACATCGTATACGTCTTAAGGATCCTCAAGGATAAACATGTTAGCTGGAACGGTGACCCAGCGTGTACATGGCAAGCAGATGCCTGATGTGGACACATTAATGTGTAACCAACGGATGAAACTCCCAGAATGAGTACCTACACTACCAGGAAATGCTGATCTTCACAGAAGGAGATAATAAGCCAGCTAAGAACGCAAACAGCATGGCTAACAGAATATACCAATAAGTGCGAACCGGATGTAATGGCATAACTTAACAACACCCGGGAGCAATCCTTGAAGGGTGTTCGCATCAACAATTGTTGAATGAAATGCATGACAGAAACACAAGGGTTAAAACTAACACCCAGTTAGACATAAGTTGTCAGGAGACGGACTGACAATCCTAAGTTGTCAGGAGACGGACCTTGTCATGGAGGCCAATACAACCTCTAACCATGTAATGTTGTACAGAGAAGTACATGTGTGGACAGCCTACAATGAGCGCAGCTCAAGGCAAATAAGCTTATAGGCCATAAATAAATGTGTTATGCAAATTAGATTTATTGCAGAATTTATGTTGTATAAGTGAATATAGTGGTAAACGAACCACTGCATTAAGAGTGGGATACCTCTCGATATTGTGAACCGCAGGAGCGGTAGGTGATGTGAATCAAGTTCAAAAATATGTTAAGGATGGACGATGTTATTATTGGAAGAGAGCAGTTAGCTTAGTATGTTGTGTATAAAGTGAAACACCGAGCTGAATAATGCCGGCTTGTGACTCGAATGATCGATGCTCAAGGAGCAATCAGTAGTCATCCAAATGAGTGATGAACCATAATATGAATAATACAAGTATATGTGTGGAAGTTAATGTGACAGTAAATACTATGTAAGCTGATGTTATACAAGGAGTAAGAGCACGGTGCGCAGTAAGCGACCGTTGTATAAGTATTGTTAAACGATAATGTAACAGATAAGACCAGTTGTGAGTTAAACTCAGTGGAGATGCAAGGTAAGCAATGTAAACAGAATGGGCAATAAGCCAGTGGTAGGTACTATGTGATGAGGGACTCAGTGTGAATTCCATGGCGAGTCGCATAAGGGATTTACTGTCAAGAGTTTACGCCTCTGCACTCTGTATGACTGAGTGTTTTGGTATTGCACTTGCGCAGTGATGATCGAGTGGGATAGCTAGGAATTGGAAACATGCTAATTGTAGAGAAATAATGTTATAATGGCCGATGCATAAGAAATGCAAGGCCGCACCAATAAAAGAGTACTAGTACAAAACCAAATGTGGAGGCATTGTTAACAGTAAGTGACTACAGTAGCACTAACTGCCAAATAGCGGTATGGAATATACCCCAAATGTTGTAAATAGCTGAGAGAGCACTACACACTAGGTAGTAGCTCAATCTCAACCGACAGTAAGTCGGAAGGGAACAAGTCTATCATTGTGAAATACACAGCTGTACACAGTAAATTGTTATGGAAGTTGATAGGAAGTTTATAACTCACCGAATTCGCTAACGGTAAGAGTTACATGCGTCGTTGAGAAACCATTGTTACCAAGATGAAGGTGACAATAGGGGATGTACAATACAGTAAGAATAACAAAAGGGCAATTAAGCTCTACAGTTATTAGACTTTCGCAGCAGAAACTAATGAGCCGTGATTCAAGTGTTTAATGTACATGGTGGACATGAGTGAATGGCTAATTATTAACGCCTAGAAGCCTAACAGGCCAATCGAAACCAACTAAGAGTTTAAACAAACTCCAATGAGAATTCTTGGTTTAGGAACTAAACCGCCAATATGGTTAAGATCCTCTAATCAGAATCCTTGTATAATAGACCGCGGTGGAAGTTAAGAGACTTCACGACGGCAAAACATTTAAGCTAATGTTTAGTGATTGATTACGTGGGCGTAATCCCTTTTAAGGGGGGGGGGGGGGTAGAGCGCAAAACCACTTAGTGCATATTATCGTACAAGTGTACGTGATTATGTTGTGCATAGTTATTGTTTTGATGATTGGTGTGTGTGTTACGTAACATACGCATTCATTCATGGTTGAATTGTGGTAATTGCGCACAGAGGATGCGAATACCATTGTGATAAGTGTGTGTATTTGTTAACAATTGTTTGATAGTACAAATGTGGGAGTAGAGAAACTCCCGGGGAACAAAACCCCACAGTGTATAAATATGAAATTGTGTTGTATTTTGATAAAATATATGTGTATAAATCTACTATATAGTGATTCAAGAAAGGGCATGATACCGACATAGAACCTAGTGAGAATAAGATTCCCTAGGCAACAGGATTAAAGTGAATGGAGGTAACTGATAGACGGAGTTCTATCCCTTGGAGATGTTATGATCATGATTAGAATGATTTAAAGATAGAAAATTGGAATGAGTGATTTTTGATGCTTGAAATGAAGTGGAAGTGGAACTTGATTTGCATGTGATCAAGGGAAGCCGAACAAATTGGAGTGGAAGGAAGTTCTACACTGATGCTGATGACATCAGGGTTAGATGATTCCTGAAGCTCCCTATAAGTGGTCACAAACAAACCACGCTAATAATGAAGCAAAGAGCTTAAGTTGGACTTGGAGTTTGTGGTTTTCAAAAAGGATTTTGAATTGGTATTTATAAAACGTCGATAGATACCTTACAAAATTAAAGTTTTTCTTACTTAACCTCACAAGGAAATTTTAAATTTAAGTGTGTTTTGATCTTCCAAAGGCACGGGGACGGAAGGTGTCCATCGCGACCGGGTTCTGCGGGATCACAGTGTATATAAAGGATATTTTGATTGTTATACATGCTATGACATGTGTTTGGTATGTGTGATAAAGGTTATTTTGACTTTGATCTCCTAAAGTGTATGCTATCAAGACCTATGAGTCTAAATGTGTTGTGTTACATAGACCTATGAGTCTAAATGTTGTTATGTTACCCAAGACCAGTGAGTCAAAGGGGTTGTTATGTATGTGTAATGTTGTTAAGATACCCGGACCATTGAGCCCGAGGTTATCATGTGAATATGTTATGTTATGTATGGGTGTGAATGTGTTGCCCGGACCATTAAGTCCGAGGTTGTGATGTAAAGTGTATTTGGTTATGGAAGTTTTATTTCTATAAGTAATCCCCCCGTATTCTAATCCAAGATGTGAGGGAAGTGTAAACTTCGAGGGCGAAGTTCTTTTAAGGGGGTAGATTGAAATACCCCAAACCTTGATATGTGGTTTAAATATTAAACTATGGTAACGTAAAGGCTAAAAAGTGCCTTAGGAACATCAGTGTACAATTTAAACCATAGTAAATGCAATAAAGCATTAAGACACAGTTTGAGCAAAACAGCTCTAAGCTATGAGCGAACTTGTTAGGACCCAAAGAGCCTACCAAGATTAATAAATTCAATTATGATTTGATAAGGCAAATTAAGTCCTTAGAAACCTTGGTAGACATAGGAACTAAACAAAACATAAATAAATACCTTAGGTCAATAAGAGCAAAAATGTGCTCTAAGCTTGGGATAAATTTGTATAAGACCTAATGGTCATACTTATACCTTATAAATATGTTAATGAACATATTAATCAATTACCAAAGAAAACCAAGCTTGAAAACAAGTTAAAACACAAATGTGCTTTAAGGAGTCTTAAAGCACGTTTTTGAAAAATTGTCTTGTAATGAGTTTGAATGGCTAAATGTCCATAATTACTCTTTAATTAACATGTGTACTATATAGTATCACATTTGGAAGTCTATACCAATGGGAAATCAAAATTTCACATCTATGTGCCTTGTTTTAGTGAATAGTAACTTTAATAAGCTAGTTTGTAACATATGATGTTTAAGTAATTAAATGAGTCAATAAAGACTATTATAACCCTAGACTACTAATGGGGCGGTTTTATGAGTGAGTCATCACCTTGTAAGTTAACAAAACAAATAACTAATGATAAAGCAAGTTACTATTGCTTTATTACATAATATCTCTTAAAAAGGCAAACCTATCTTCATTCTCTCTTTCCTTCTTGCATTCCCACGGTTCCAACTCTATCTTCTTCCTCTCATTACGTTTTCTACAGCAACACCAACACCACCATTATTTTCCTCTTGACCACTTGTATCTCCTAGCTCACTTGGCCAAATGAAATTCTAAGACCACCATTCTCTTCCTCTCATCAAGCTCTTCATTCTATCTTCTCAAAACTTCAAGACCCCATTTCGGTGCCATGGAGTTCCACCATTGAAGGCGAGCTTGTCTTTCCATATATTGATCTCCTTTGCTTCTAGGTAAGGAATCTCAAAGAAAAATCATGTTTCCTCCATGTTTTGTTGTTGACCGAAATACACATTGATGTAGCGCTTTGTGTGACTTTGTTCTAGCTTCATTCCAACCTCTCATGGCTAGGTGGAGTCCTCTCTTCATAGATATTCAAACTCTCTTCAAAGACCAAGGTAAAACAACTACATTAGTGTTTTTGAAATAATGTGAACCTAGGTTTACAATGAGATGAAGCATAAGCTTATATACTCATTTCAATGTTGGTATATTGTTTAGTAGTTGACAAGGAAAGAAATGTCTTACCGGTTTTAAGAGGAAACAAGAAAGAAGTTTGAGTGTAAAAGAGGTAAATATACTAACCTAATGTGGTTAAATGCCTTAAGAGAAATGAGCTTATATTACTTGTTAAAATGATCTAAGGAGCCAAGGTGAATGACCTAGTGAAATGCTCTCAAGGTTTATTAAGACATATGTCTTGGTGTATGTAATTGCAGGTCAAAGGCTTATATATTATGGAAATTCAGTGTTTAAGGTTTATGCAATTTAAGGGCCTAGAGCCATGTTATTTAAGGGCCTAAGTGCCAAGCAATTTAAGTTATGCACTATATTGTGATGTAGTGCTTATTGTGTGAAGTTTGTGTATAAAATGTGTTTGATGGATTTTAGGTGTTCTTGAATGAAATAAGGTAAAAACCTAAGTGTTGGATGTTAGTATTGCAGACGTTATATTGTGAGTGGTTTAAGTGTGTAATTAAATTAAAGAAAAAATTAAAACCCAAAATAAACGTCGGGCTGCAAACAAATCCCGGTCGCAGTAGTGTGTAGACAGAAGCGGCCGGGGTCAAACCGTGGGACTTATAGCGAGCTAAGGTAGTTCTAAGCTTGTCACAAAAGGGGGAAGTTAATTGACTTGTTTTTGAGAATTAAAAGAGCAGATTAAATTACTGAGTGCAGATGAATTAAATGGAACTCCGGGTTCAGGTTTTATATAATCTGATTAATTATGCTATCTCTTCCGGTTTAATAAATTAGTTTGGCAAAATTCCTGTTTTTATCCTAAGGACTAAGTCATAGACCCTTAAGAACTCGTTTACCAGAAAATGCTCGGTCTAATCAAGGTTCGAGCAGTACTATGTAAACGGACGTTAAATTCGAGGAATTATAATTGCATCTGTAAATACTAACTTATTAAATCAAATAAGTTTTCTCCCAGATTTACGGCTTAAATAACCTGTCTATTTATCACCTGGTCTGATCAAAATAGACTTAGGAAAGCATTTTAATAAATTCATGTAATTTATTAAAATGGTGAGAGAAATCCTTTAAGCGTAACAAACTGTATTTATTAAAACCGGTAAAAAATATTGATTACTAATTAAACAAACACATAATTAAAAACCTTGCCCGGAGCAAATCCTCCTTAGCCAGACATATTAACTGGTAATAAATCTGACAGAGGTTGGACGTAATAACAGCACGGAGACGATTAGTGAATGGAAAATGGAGAGGTCGAAGAGTGAAACATGTACGTAGGTTATTATAAGTGAAGTGGGTGAATTTAGAATTTAGAGAACTGGGGTATGAGATGTACGTGAGTGTTAATGGAGAGAATGAATGAGGTGAGAATGAGTGATTTTCTGGTTTTCTCCGTGCACTCGTAAGGCTGTAGGGAATGGGTATTTATAGAAGAAATGAGGAAGTCTTCCGTAGATATTTGCAGTTGATTGCCCACTTGAGTGCTTCGTTGATTGAAGCATTGATTGCTTCATTCATTTATTGCAGGGACAGTGGCGAAATGCGGGAGCGATTAAGGTAGGCAGTGGTTCGGATAGATAGATAAGGTGAAGAAGACGACTGCGCGAAGAAAACTAGTCCGGCGTCTATTTTAGTCTTGACCGCGTCGAAGACCGCCTGGCGGTTTGGTGTGTGGTGTCCGCCTGATAAGTTGCGGTAGTGGTAGTGTTGTCCGCTGGTAACGGGGCGGACAAGAGTGAGGAGACCGCTAGGCGGTTGTGCGAGAGTGGTCCGCCTCGTGGGTGAAGTCCGCCAGGGTTGCACCAGTCTTGTCCGCCACTTATCAGGCGGTTGCCTGTGAGACGTCCGCCAGGCGGTTGCATCTGAGACGTCCGCCTCCTCTTGGGCGGTTGCAGCTTGACCGTGGCCTATTTTTCTTCAAACTTTGACCGGCTCTAGATTCTTCGTTTGGACTCTGTTTCCTGAGCCGTTTGCGTCCACGCGTTCGTCTCTTCGTCTATTTACTCCCGGCTTGGTTTTCCTCATGTTAAACCAATAATTTTGTGAGAAAAACAATAAAACATAAACTAGAGGAAAACTAACCGAAGTGGAGAAATGAGCAAGAAAGTGCTAATATTAAACATGAAATACACCTATAAAACATGCTCATTTTGACACTTATCATATATACAAGAGAAGCTATGGCAAAATTTGGGAAATGTGTAAGAAGTTCTAAGTGTTTTAAGTAAGTTTTGGTGAACTAGGAAGTGTTAAAGGTGAATAAATGTTTACTTGAGAAGAAAACATGTATTAAGGTGATTTAGAGTGATGCAAGGAGTTAGGTATTATCTTGGAAGTTCTAGGAATTCAATGTGTGTTTTGAGAATGTATTTAAGTCTTGGAGGAGTTTGTTTAAGGTTTAGGTAATGTTGATATCCAAGGAATGAGTGATGTTTAGGTAAGATGTGAAAAAGGAGGTTTAGTTAGTAAGAAAAGAAGTTGAGAGAAGATGTTAAGGTGTAGAGGAAACACCTTGGTGTAGTGGTCATTATTGATGAACTACCACTCAGAAATCTTAAGGAGAAAAATCCCAAGTGCTAGGAATTTGTAAGAAATTTGTGAATGATAAAATGGATTTGGTGAGTGATTTAAAGAGTTTAGCACATGGCTAAAGGTGTGTTTGAAGTGCCCAAATGAGGTTAGGGTGTACTAGGATATATGGGGTGAAGTTTGGAGTTGAATGAGAAAAGGAAAACAAGGGTCTGGGGCAGACGAACTTGCGACCGAACTTGCAAGTTCGGTCGAGCCCAGTTTACCCTGCGAGAATTGGCTTCTGGAATGGACCGACCTTGGGGACCGGACTTGCAAGTTCGGTCGGGCTTGTATTTTGTGTACGGATTAAGTTTCTGGAACCGACCGAACATGGGACCGGACTTGGCAAGTTCGGTCGGGCTAAATTTTCAAAGGGAAGAAACTCTCGGGAATAGACCGAACATGCGACCGAACTTACAAGGTCGGTCGGAGTAGAAAATTTTGACGGAAATGTGTTCTGGAATGGACCGAACTTGGACAAGTTCGGTCGGTAGGGTCGGTCGGACCAAAAATGTTGTTTAAGGTATGAAAATGATGTGTAATGATGAGGATTGATGGTTAATGATGTTATGAGGTTGTTAAGGACATGTTAGGTGAGTTTTAATGACAATTAAGTGGGTGAAAAGTTGTAATAAAATGTGAAAGTAAAACAAGTTAAAAAGTGAAGTTATGTAACTAAGTTAACGGGAAAAAATTTATAAGCATTAGACATTAAACAATCATGTTACCCCGAAGTTAATAAAAGTATATGTAATGTTATCAGTTGTTCGAGAATTGCTCGAGGAACATAAGTGGACGTGATAAAGTGGACTCCGGTGACAGGTATGGTTTTCTTGCAACCTGTGTCCTACCGGATTACACCGGCTTGTATGCCAATGTGTTTTTTGTATGTTTGCCACGTTATAAGATAAATCATGAAACGAGTTTACAGTCGTTATTGTTGTTGTATGTTTACGTGCATACCGGTAACCTCAAATGCGCTTGAAGGGCTAGTTAACCACTATTAGGTAAACGTAAGAGAACGGTATCCGGTAATAACGTTTCCGACCTAAGGAACGTTCTAACCACGGCTATGCGTGAGTTAGTTGTGTGATGTTGTTGTAAGTGTATGACCCTCCTTTGCGTGATTAACTCAGTTGTAATACTGTATTGTGTGCTGATGTGATAGGTTCCACAGCGGAGTCTTTAACTGTGAATATTTATATATTATGGGGGGTGAGGAATCCGGTTGTTCCCGGTCGCGCGTTGTTTGGGAGTTGTTGTATACAGTTTCTTCAGCTTCCTCTCTGTTGATTGTCTTCCTTCATTGGTCTTCGATCACCCTGAGCTTAACCAAGGCTCTTGACTCACGTCTGTTGGGGATTATGTATGTTGTGTTCGGGTCACTAAACCCGATCCATCTTTATGTTAAGTTATTCGTTCGCCTAACAGAACGGTAACGAGTTATGTAAACGAGCTTAGCATGAGTTTGACAGCATCCTCTAGGCTCTCCCAGTGCACTAACTATGTTTGGGTCGGTTCCTAAGAGAACCATTCCTGTT
This sequence comes from Limonium bicolor, assembly GCA_023374045.1. Classification (NCBI taxonomy): domain Eukaryota; kingdom Viridiplantae; phylum Streptophyta; class Magnoliopsida; order Caryophyllales; family Plumbaginaceae; genus Limonium; species Limonium bicolor. The sequence goes on along the minus strand of CM041778.1, from coordinate 260,201,549 downwards.
ATGTTATGTATTTTGTTGTGAGGCAATATCTATTGCGGTATTATGTTGTGCACGTGGAAACGTGCAAAGTGTTGTTAGGTGTTGTATGTAGTGTATGTTATATGTTGTATAATGTGGAGTGAGTGGATCATGGATATGATTCCCAATTTGTGATAAGAGGCGTTTAAGGATAACCCGATTTAAGGGTAAGTGTCGTCTATTAAGGAAGTAGCTCCATTAGAGGAGGAACACTCTAGGAATAATGAATACCATGAGTGACTTATCAAGTAAGGATATATTATCCGTTTGTTGAGCCCATTGAGGCGAAATGTTATATGTTGTGTTTTACAGTTGCGTGCATGACTAAATATAATCAATCGCATGTTAAGACGACAATTAGTTGTGCGTGGCCCGGTAGCATGTGGGCTGCGGGATTACCATACCAGCAAAGGTGCTGAGCCCCTTGGGGGCCACCCTTTCTCTTCTTTTCCCATTTCAGGTACAAGGAGCTGGAAGCCGTTCGAGAGTAGGACGGGGTAGTCGTTGTACATGGGTAATCGTTCATGTTGTATATATACAGTAGGTGTAGTAAGACCGAGATTGTTATCAGCATTAGTTATAAATACTCGGTATAGTTGGAAGGTGTATGTTGTTGTTGTGATTAATGGAAAGGGATAGTAATGTGTAGTCGCTCGGGAATTTAGCCCATCAGACGGTACAATGTGTATGTATTAGCCTTGTTAGCCACGTGGGTGGCTAACGGCGTGTAACACCAACGAGATAAGTAAAGTGATGAGGTTGTTTTTCCGCTGCAGTTTATTGTAAGTGTGTAATTGTTGGATGGGGTGTTACACAAATGAAGATGGAGTATGTATGGGGGCTGTTATTACATAAATGAAGAAGGGAGGAGGATGGTGAAATAGGTGGGAAAATAAAGAATGAAGAAGAGAATGAAGAAGAGAGGAGAGAGGTAAGTAAAAGGTAAGATATTTCTTAAAGTAAATAGTACTATTATACTTCCCTCTTTTTTTTCTATAGTTTCTTACTCATGTGGTGACTCCCAACATCAAAACCGCCCCCCCTCTTGTTTAATAAGATATTTTTGGTCTTTGTTGACCAATTAATTAGACTAAGTTGACTTAAGCTTAATTTGGGCACTATTTGGTTACTATTCACAATTAGTGCACATATTCGTGAAATTTTTGATTTCCTATTGAATTAGACTTGATAATGTGATACTAAGTAGTACACAAGTTGATTAAGGAGTAATCATGGGCATTTAGCCGCTCAAAACCCCTTTCCAAGACAATTTTTTCAAAAATGTGCTTTAAGAGTCCTTAAAACACAATTTGTGTTTTAACTTGTTTTTGAGCTTGTTTTTCTTTGGTAATTGATTAAACATATCCATTAGCATGTTATTAAGGTCTAAGAATGATATTTGGGTGTTACCCAAAGTTACTCTAAGCTTAGAGCATGTTTTTGCTTAAATTGCTCTTATGGTGTTTCCTTGTGTTTTCTATGGTTTAAATTGTTTCTTGATGTTTATAAGGCATAATTTAGCCTTATTATACCTTATTTTTACATCTAAACACCATATCTAGGTTCGGGGTATTTCACCCCCCCATTTTCTAGCGTTGACCCTTGTCTTCCTTTTCTCTGGCTCAATTCACATTCTCTCATGCAAAGTCGCATGATCATCTCATTATCATATTCTTCCCTTTGTCTCATGATATGTAAGTTTTATTTTTCCAATGCTCTGAACTTAGCCGAATTCTTCTTAGGAGTGGGGTACCTAATGATTATTTTTTGCACGTGGGAGAGAGGCTAGGCTCCGCCTCTTGTCACCCTTTTCTAAGCTGGTTTCTCAAATCTCCTTTTTTTCCACCCTATTTCCTCTTCTCATCTCCAATCTTGCATCCCTTCTATTATGGCTGAGTCTTCCATGCATGCCCTGGTGGATGATTGTTGTAAGAAATACTAAAACAATATAACCTAAGCAAACAACAGGGCTAATGCACCCAAATCACTACAGTACAACAAGGTCATACCACAAGGAAATTGGTGTTTAATTCCCGAGCTTCGGTATCTAGTAATTGAAATAAAGAACGGTAAATGTGGTTTTAGCCGGAGGCAAGCGTGATGATTCAGTTCAATCAAATATAGAAAACAAACAATTGACTAAATGGTGTTTTGACGGATTAGATGAAGAAGTACCCTAGGATAGTGGGAAATCACTTAAATCATCCAATTAAGCTCATAAACATACCTCATTATAGTTGTCTATTAGAGTTAATATACAGTTTTCTAAATCTTGACCAATCAAATTTTATCTAATTAATCTCACTTCTTTATTTAAAGAAGGTTAGAGTCATTAGATAGCATTAGCAACAAGCTCCCAAGAATAGCCCTAGGGTCTTACCCCCTAATTGTAGAGTGCAAAAGTTCGGGTCTATTCCTTCATAACCCTTATCTCAAAAATTCCGTAGGTTTATTTTGTAACCCATAGGTTTATTTTATTTATTAATTTCTATGATTAATTTCGTAGTTTTTAGTAGATCAAAAATTCCGTTAACAAATTGGCGTCATTGCCGAGGACTAGATTTTTGTCTAGTCCTTAGCCTTGGTTGTTAGCTTTTTGTTTTGTTTTATTTTACTTTGTTTTCTTTTTGTTTTATTTTATTTTGTCTCTTAGTTTAATTTTAATTTTAGTTATTTCATTATTTTCCATGTATTACTTTTGTCTAATTATTTCATTTTCTTGTTTTTACGTTTATTCTAATTTATTTAATTTTAGTTTATTTTGTTTTCAGTAATTTAGTTGCTTTTGTTAATTTATTTCTTCCTTGCTTTAATTTAATTGTAATTTAATTTTTTGTTTCGTTTATATTTAATTTGTTTATCTTGTTTTGTTTTAGTTGTTTTTTTTATTCAATTTATTTCATAGTTTGTTTTATCTTTAATTATCTCTTTATTTTTGATAGGTTATTTATCTTAGGGAAAATTCACGAGATACCCCTGTTTTCTTTCGTAATTCACAATATACCCCTGTGATTTTAGTAATTCAACTTTAAACATGCTTAAATGTTGTCCAAAATTGATGAAACTTTACATGGACGATGCTAAAGTGTTATATTTTGGTCCAATATCAAATTTGAAGTTTTTTAAGCTCACATGTGACCCGTGGGACCCAATGAACAATCACATATTCATTGGGTCCCACAGGTCACATGTGAGCTTAAAAAGCTTCAAATTTGATATTAGACCAAAATATAACACTTTAGCATTGTCCATGTAAAGTTTCATCAATTTTGGACAACATTTAAGCATGTTTAAAGTTGAATTACGAAAATCACAGGGGTATATTGTGAATTACGAAAGAAAACAGGGGTATATCGTGAATTTTCCCTTTATCTTATTTATTTTTGTTCTAATTCCCTTATTTTGTGTTTACCTCTTCCTCTCATCTTGTGCAGGTAGTTAATGGTACATACATGTTCTCGGTCGGATACTTACATTGATTTAGATAAGGTTCTAGACCTAGAGATCGAGCGTACCTTTCAGTGGGCTAGACGCCAACATAGGTTTCGAAGACAATTAGACAAGGCGGCTCCAACGAATGGTGCTCAATCAATAAGGCAATTCAATCGACCCGAAGCTGTGCCTAGAAGGAGTCCAGCCGTTCTTCCCGTGCTCACTCTTGCACTTACAGAGGAGTGGAAGGGCCTGAGGCCTTCTCACCAATCTAACGTTGCTCGGGAGCTACCTGGAGGCACCTTTGACGGAATCATTCCTAATGACGCCCTTGATCATATTAATCGCTTTCTCATTCATATTGATCAGATTGGGTGTTTCGAGGGTCTGTTGGAGTATGTAAGGTTGACTCTTTTCCCCAATACTTTATTTGGTGAGGTTGCTAATTGGTTATATCGTCTTTCTTCTGGTATTATCACGACATGGGAGCAGATGACTACCAGGTTCTATGATAAATATTTTCCTATTTCTAGAACTATTGACTTGGTAGCTGATAAGTGCAAAACATATAGACTTTTTAAGGTTTAATCACCTTATTAATTGCAGCATTTTTAGTAATGTTTCTCACTTATCTTGGGTTTTTCCTATATTTATGTTGTTATGTTAACTGAAGTATTATATGTGTTAAAATGTAGGAAAAATGACAAACAAAGACATATATTAAAAGGGTTAAAAGAGAGGCACGTGAGAAGCACACAGAGGCATGTCCAGCCCATACAAACCGCATGAGCAACCGCCTAATATACATGCGGACAAGGGACAAGCGTCCGCCCATGCAACCGCCTATTATATATGCGGACGTGAGTAAGATAGAGGCAACCGCCTAAAAACAAGGCGGACGGAAGAGAGGTATGGAGGCGGACGTGAGTGAGTAGATAAGGCGGATCGTGAGATAATGTACCGCCCATCAACCGCCTTAAAACCATGCGGACATGATAGGAGACCGCCCGAGCACACTACTTAGACAACCGCATGAGGACAACAAAGCGGACACCATGCGGACATGTGTAAATTACAGATCTGGAAATAACGCGACGGGTTATCTTCTTCGCCGACTCGCTCCGCAACTTGACTCCGCCATTTCCTTTAGAGTCGCGCCTACCAGAAATCACTCACACGCTTATTTTCCTGTCCCCTGCAAATCGCTCATCAATGAGCTGCTGCTATGCTTCTTTCTTCTTCCTCTATAAATACACGCTCAGTTTACCTTACCCAGTGTCCTTTGAGAGGTTCCGTCCGTGGTTCCTCCTGGAGTTCCAATTCACACCATCATTCCATCTTCGTACCACTACCCTTCACTCACTCGTTCATTCCATTTCTAATCTCCCGCTTCTCCATTTGTTTTCTTTTCATTTCATTAGTTTACGTATACTCTGGGAATAATTATTATCTATCTGTATTAATTATGCAATATGTTTTACTGGTTTTAATTTTAATGAAGTTTGTTACGTTTTAAAGGTTTTCTCGCATTTTTTAATAAACCTCATGATTTACTAAAATGCTTTACTAAGTCTGGTTTTGATTTCATCGGTTGGAAAAGATGGGTTAATTAAGCCGTAAAAACTGGGGGAAACTTATTTTCAATCGTTTAATTAGTACTCAGATGCAAATGTAATCCCTCAACACTCCTCTGCTGTTTACAGGCATTTTGCTTGAGTTTCATCGGACCTTGCATTCAGGTAAACGAGTTCTGATGAGTTTTTCATCGGACCTTAAGAAATAACAGGAATCTTGCCAAACAGTTATAATTAAACCAGTAGACCTAGCAGAAAGAGCAGATATATTAATCTGAACCGAGTCCCGTTTAGTTTATCTGTTAACTTAGTTTATTTAATCTTCCCTTTTTATTTATAAAAAGTCAATTAATCCCCCCTCTTGTGACATGCTTAGGTACTATAATATGCACATTAGTCCCACGGTTCGACATCGGTCGCTTACATTTTTACTATACTACCACGACCGGGATTTTGTTGCAGCCCGACGTTTATTTTGATTATTTTAATTTCTTTTCTTTTAATTTTACACCAGTTTAACCACTCACGATATAACGTCTGCAAAATGGCGCCGTTGCCGGGGATTAGATTTATTCTAGTTCCTAAGCCCCGGATTATTCACCTGTTTAATTATAAATATTTTTCTCTTATTTCTGTTAATATATGTCTATAATATCTTGCTTAAATGTTAATATTAATATCTACTATTATGTTAATATTAATTATCTAATAATCTGTTAATATTAATTGGACACCTGACTCGGACATCTGACTTCTGACATCTAACTTCTAACTCTTATATTATTAACATTAAATTTCCATTGTCTCTAACATTTTAATTTCCATTGTCCTTAACATTTAATTTCCATTGTCTCTAACATTTAAATTCCCATAGTCTCTAACATTTAATTTTATGTAAATTAACAACTAACTTATAATTTATGTTATCTAATTCCTAACTTATAATTTTATTTCATTTTTATTACTAACCCATTATTTTATGACTTCATTATTTTTTGTTGTTAATAATGATAAAATTCAAAAAAAAAACGAAGCAGCAGGCTGTCCGCCTAGCCAACCGCCCCACTCCCATGCGGACACCACTGAAGACCGCACCGCCCCTCTGTCCGCCTAATCTCCACGCGGACGCCACACCCACGTCCGCCTCGATTCCGCGCGGTCGTCCACGCGGACGCGACTCGATATAGAAAAAAAAAACACTCTTCGACGCTGCGTTTCAAGACTTGTTCTTCCCCAATTCTGAAACTGAACCCACCACGACAGAGAAGAACACGCAGGCGCGAGCTCCCCTCCTCTTCAAATCGACACATCTTCTTCAATTCTCCACCAAATTACGCAAGGTTAGTACCGAAATCTTCGTTTTTCAATTCTCTACGTTTCTATAGCTTCAAATCCACAAATGATCAACTACACTAGGAGAAATTAAGGACTGAACTTTCGAACCCTAGGTCGACCCGTTCGAAAATTTCGGGCTTAATATGCGATTTTTGTCTCAAAATTCTTCTTCTACAATTATATTATACATGCACAAGGTTTAATCTACACTGATTATACTTAAATTTGTTGTTTTGGGTGAATTCCAAATTTAGGTATATGTAGATACGAGAACTGCTGTTCAAAAATGCATTTTTCGACTTCTGTAAAACCTTGTTGTTACATTAACCGATTAAAATATATGATATAGTAAGTTATATGTGGTTTATGCTGATAACGGTATTAAATTACCTTGTGTTTGATGATTTAATTGTGGAGAATCGTAGAATTTTAGGGGAAGTTCTGTCGAATTTTCGACAGAATTTATGTTGTATAATTATTCTGTTTATATTTCATATTATTTGTTCTACTTGTATTCTATTTTTGTTAATTTGCGAAGTTGTTTATTTAATACTCTGTTTGATATTAATTTTTATGTTGTTGTTTGTTTATTAATTTTATGTTGTTGTTACTCTGTTTAAATATTAATATTAATTGTTAACTGTTAATATTTGTTTACTTTCAATTCCAAATTATTAGTATGCCTCCTCGTATGCGTGGTGGTATTTCTGGTTCTGGTCCTGCTAGGGGCAACTTCCCCGGAGCATCATCTTCATCTGCACCTCCTCGTCATCCGGATCTTCGAGATGACGGATTCATTTCGGCAGAGGCCCGTGCCTGGTACGATCTAGGCAGAGATTTTGTGATGGAGAGGAGATTTGCACCTGAGGTGCTAGAGGCTGCAGGGGTGGACACCCTGTTTGACAGATTAGGACTTTCGATGGTCCTAAAGATAGGTGCGGGAGTCTTTTGTGCAGAGGTAGTTAGAGAGTTTTATGCTAATGCCCAGGCGGGCAATCTGAGCATTACCTCTTTCGTACGACATCGCCCCGTGGAGATCACACCCTCGACATTCTCATTTATCTTCCAGATCCCGGTTAATCCAGGCGATTGCCGAGGATTCACTAAGGACCACATGCATATGTCGAAGTCGAGGTGGCTTCAGAGTGTCGGAGGACCCGACATAGAGGGGAGGAGGACAAGGAAGTCCTCCCTTTCGCGAGTTTCCCCACATTGCAGCAGAGGCTTCTCTTGGAGATCCTCAGTCATCAGATTCGCCCATCTGCGGCGCATGATGCTTCTGATGAGGATTGTGCTTTTTAGACTACCTCCTCTCTCCATCTCCTCCCACTCAGCGCCTCTCCTTCAGCACATCATTTCGACCAGCTCCATAAGGTGGTTTCCTATCTGAGGACGAAGAAAAAAAGATCACCCCTATCTTCCCTTCCATCTGGTACTGCCTTCTCACTCACCTCCCAGCAGAGGCCATACATGGTGTAGAGATCCGGACAGGAGGGCACCCAGTCACACTGCAGACTGTGCGGCGCTGGGGTTTTATGCGCTCAGATGACGGTACTTGGGTCAGGGGTACCGCTGCTCGGTCTTCCACTTCATCTTCCACAGCAGCGGGGCCCTCTACGGGAGCTACACATTCAGCTGATCCCGACCCACAGTCCGCTGACACTGCACAGGGAGAGGAGCCCTACGTGCCGACTACTGACGTGATGCAGACTCCAGCTCCTGTTCTGCAGACGTTATAAATTGAGTGGTTAAACTGGTGTTAAATTAAAAGAAAAGAAATTAAAAACTCAAAATAAACGTCGGGCTGCAAATAAATCCCGGTCGCAGTAGTATAGTGAAAATGTAAGCAACCGGATGTCGAACTGTGGGACTAATATACATATAATAGTACCTAAGCGTGTCACAAGGGGGGGATTAATTGACTTGCAAAATAAATAAAAAGAAAGAATAAAATAAACTGAGTTGACAGATAAAATAAAATGGAACTCTGGGTCAGGTTAATATAATCTGCATAATCAAGCTATCTCTACTGGTTTAATAATTCGGCAAGGTTCCTGTAATTATCTTAAGGACTAAGTCATAGCCTCATAAGAACTCGTTCACCTGTAATGCAAGGTTCTAATCAAGGTTCAAGCAAAAGCCTGCGAACGGCAGAGGAGTATTTGAGGAATTACATTTGCAACTGAATACTAACTTTAAATCATAACAAGTTTCCTCCTCCAGTTTACGCCTTAATTAACCTGTCTACTTATCACCTGGTCTGATCAAAATAGACTTAGTAAAGCATTTTAATAAATTCGCGAGATCTATTAAAAAGGCGAGAAGATTTTTAAAACGTAACAAACTGTATATAAATAAACCAGTAGAAATATTGCATAATTAATACAGACACATAATAACCGTTCCTAGAGTAAACGTAAACTAGCCTAACATATTAAATAGAATAACAGAAACAAGAATGATAGAAATCATCCGTAATCACTCCGTCTCGCTCTGCTATTTTGTATACGTAGGCTAGAGGTAGATTTTGTGGAATGAAGAGAAAATAAAATGGAGAAGACTGGAGGAAGGGATAATGGATCGGTAGTGTTTCTCGTGGAAGGGGCTTATTCTTTTTGAGCAGAAGCTCGTGGCTTTTATAGAAGAAAAGAAGAAGAAGAAAGGAAGGAGAAGGAAGCACGCGTGCCAGTGGATGAATTATTGATGATTGATTGCAGCTCATTGATTGCAGACAACGCGTGAGTGAATTAAGGTAGGCGGCTGCAGATAGTGGACGAGTTGCAGCGGGCGAGTTGCAGACAGCAGACGACAACGACGACGGGCGAAGAAGATAAGCTCGCGACGAGTTTTAGTCTGGTCCGCCTTGTGTCCGCTTTGGTACCGCCTCGCGGTTGTTCCTGCCCGCCTCCACTACCGCCAGATATGGGGCGGTTCTTCCTTGGTCTTGTCCGCCAGTTTGAAGGCGGTAGCCTCCTCCACCGTCCGCCACATTGACCGCCAGCTTATAGGCGGTTGCCTCAGAGTGGTCCGCCCCTAATGAGGCGGTTGCATGAAAATCATGCATGCATACCCCTCCTCCACGTGACCTTCTTTAATCCCTTATAAACATACGTATGTTTTAGGTACTTTTCCTACAATTTAACACATAAAATACATCAGTTAATATAACAATATAATTATAGGAAAAACCCTAGATAAGTGAGAAACATTACTAAAAATGCTATAATTAATAAGGTGATTAAACCTTAAATAGTCTATATGTTTTGCACTTATCAAACTTCCTCACACTTGACTTTTGCTTGTCCTCAAGCAAATAAGGAATAGAATTATCTCTAAGCCATAATAATAAAACAAGATTAAACAAGTGTAGAAGGGAATTTAGACAAAGTGACAATTGAAAGAATAATTCTGCTCTTAGAAGTAGGTTTTATAAACAGTGAAGAAGAACAATTTAATAAAAGCATAGAAAAACTAGACTGCAGAAAACAAGTTAGATTAACCTGGGATTTTCAACTAATTTCAATTCTCTAACCCGGGATGACAAGGGGTGTGAAGTAATGCCTTATTCCGCAATACCTTTCAACACCACGTACTCATGTTTATAAATATAAATTGCAATTTTTTATTTACATCTCTTTTTTTTCTCTTTTGGATGCAAAAATTGTATATACAGAACATCCAATTTTTTTTTAAAATTGCATTATTTTTCTGTACCCCAGACTTTTCTCTCTATCCTTGTAGCGGTGTTGGGTCTTCTATCCCAGATCACGAGACCTTAGGTAGATAGGTGTTAAAGCACCCCAAAGAACTTAATAACCGGATAGACGAGGCCTGTTTTGGTTAGAAAAATTCATAAACAGCGGAGTACCTTGTCTTTATCCTTTTCTTTTCCCCGACTTTCCACATATTTCCATAATCCCAAGCTAAACTAAATTGATTTTTACAATTAGCAGATCTATCATTTTTCGAGTGAAAATAGAGTATTTTAAAGGTAAATAATTTTATACAAACTCCTTTAAATAAAACCATCTTTCAGTTGTCACTTGACATAATTTCAGACACTTCTACAATTATTTTATCTCATTTTTATCAATCAATTTTTTATATAGGCAGTTTAGAGTAGCAAAAAGCGAGTGTGGCATTAACGAACAACTGTCATATTTTCAGGGAAAGGTTTCTCCTTCCTCACACTTAAGAGGAGCAATGTCCTCATTGATCAGAATTAAATCAAGAAAAGGACCTTTCACAATATGACAGACTCATAAAGGATTAAATTAATATTGATATAATTAAGGAAGAACTGTAACTCCCCTTGTATCGTAGATTGAGGAAGGTATCCTTCCTCACACTTAAAGCTTTGGTAGGGGTGAGACGTTCCTCACACTTAAGTTCAGCCGTCGGAATGTGTAAGATGTTCCTGTAATAATATTCTAACAGCCAGAAGAACTCAAGTTAATTCTCCTCGTTCTCTCTCCTTTCTTTTATTTATAAAAATATATATATATATATATATATATATATATAAAAATTATGGAACACAAAACATAAAATAAAATAAAAAATAGTAGGACAATAAAATGTAACCACTGGGTTGCCTCCCAGTAAGCTGCCCGTATTTTTAGTCTTTGGCTAGACTCCCGCTTTGTTATCCTGGATCAAAAATATAAGTAGACAATAGCTCTGCCAGGATAACGAAGTTGGCAGTAATTAAAAGCAAACCACCTGGATCAAAACAAAACGTTACTTCGGCAAATAGCATAGGAAAATGAATACTCCACAAAACCTGGTGTTTGAGGAGGTACTGCCGGTAACGTAGTTCTAGCAGAAGACCCGGCGGTGATGCTTTTTCTTCCTCTATGTGGAGGATGTAAACTTCCTCCTCTTGTAGGTGAGGCTTGCAGAAAGAACGCTTGATATCATCTTTAGAGAGAACTGATTCTTCAAAGGTGATAGTGGCGTTTTGTTTGGATATGGTGGCGGGAGGTGATGGCAATTCCTTCTCTTCTTTTTTGAGGATGTAAGTATCCTCATTGTCTGGGTATATTATAGAGAAGGATGGAAAATAGCGGTAATTGATTTTGAGAGAGGGGTCTCTATGAATGGCTCGTCTGTAGTGGGTGTTCTACCTCTTGAACTGTTTCGCTCATTGATTGCTCTAGTAGTTGAGCGATTCTCTCCAGGTAGTCTGGTTGATCTTCTAACCAGAGTTGCTCTTGGACTATGAGACAATCCTCAAAATCATGAGCTCCCCCACATTCGGAGCAGTATAAATCCTGCCAAAATTCAAACGCTTCTTCCATTTGCCGTGTACAGATATTTTTTTTTTTGAATTTTCTTAAATAAAACGAAACTACTGAAACAGGTTAGAAAATAAAATGATTAGAAACAAACATAATAATAATATAACCAAAATATAAAAGATAATAAATATAAACAACAAACAAAAATAATATAAACAAAATATTCTAATAATACAAGTGAATAATCCGGGGCTTAGGGACTAGAATAAACTAGTCCCCGGCAACGGCGCCATTTTGCAGACGTTATAAATTGAGTGGTTAAACTGGTGTTAAATTAAAAGAAAAGAAATTAAAAACTCAAAATAAACGTCGGGCTGCAAATAAATCCTGGTCGCAGTAGTATAGTGAAAATGTAAGCAACCGGATGTCGAACCGTGGGACTAATATACATATAATAGTACCTAAGCGTGTCACAAGGGGGGGATTAATTGACTTGCAAAATAAATAAAAAGAAAGAATAAAATAAACTGAGTTGACAGATAAATAAAATGGAACTCTGGGTCAGGTTAATATAATCTGCATAATCAAGCTATCTCTACTGGTTTAATAATTTGGCAAGGTTCCTGTAATTATCTTAAGGACTAAGTCATAGCCTCATAAGAACTCGTTCACCTGTAATGCAAGGTTCTAATCAAGGTTCAAGCAAAAGCCTGCGAACGGCAGAGGAGTATTTGAGGAATTACATTTGCAACTGAATACTAACTTATTAAATCATAACAAGTTTCCTCCAGTTTTACGCCTTAATTAACCTGTCTACTTATCACCTGGTCTGATCAAAATAGACTTAGTAAAGCATTTTAATAAATTCGCGAGATCTATTAAAAAGGCGAGAAGATTTTTAAAATGTAACAAACTGTATATAAATAAACCAGTAGAAATATTGCATAATTAATACAGACACATAATAACCGTTCCCAGAGTAAACGTAAACTAGCCTAACATATTAAATAGAATAACAGAAACAAGAATGATAGAAATCATCCGTAATCACTCCGTCTCGCTCTGCTATTTTGTATACGTAGGCTAGAGGTGGATTTTGTGGAATGAAGAGAAAATAAAATGGAGAAGACGGGAGGAAGGGATAATGGATCGGTAGTGTTTCTCGTGGAAGGGGCTTATTCTTTTTGAGCAGAAGCTCGTGGCTTTTATAGAAGAAAAGAAGAAGAAGAAAGGAAGGAGAAGGAAGCACGCGTGCCAGTGGATGAATTATTGATGATTGATTGCAGCTCATTGATTGCAGACAACGCGTGAGTGAATTAAGGTAGGCGGCTGCAGATAGTGGACGAGTTGCAGCGGGCGAGTTGCAGACAGCAGACGACGACGACGACGGGCGAAGAAGATAAGCTCGCGACGAGTTTTAGTCTGGTCCGCCTTGTGTCCGCTTTGGTACCGCCTCGCGGTTGTTCCTGCCCCCGCCTCCACTACCGCCAGATATAGGGCGGTTCTTCCTTGGTCTTGTCCGCCAGTTTGAAGGCGGTAGCCTCCTCCACCGTCCGCCACATTGACCGCCAGCTTATAGGCGGTTGCCTCAGAGTGGTCCGCCCCTAATGAGGCGGTTGCATGAAAATCATGCATGCATACCCCTCCTCCACGTGACCTTCTTTAATCCCTTATAAACATACGTATGTTTTAGGTACTTTTCCTACAATTTAACATAAAATACATCAGTTAATATAACAATATAATTATAGGAAAAACCCTAGATAAGTGAGAAACATTACTAAAAGTGCTATAATTAATAAGGTGATTAAACCTTAAATAGTCTATATGTTTTGCACTTATCATGTTCCTATCTCCACAGATCTACAGGCTCAGTTCCAGACCTTCCATCAGATGCAGCAGCAGATGCATCAGCGCTTCGAGAGCTTTGAGCAGACTCAGCAGAGGATGCTGGCTGAGCAGTCACTGATGACGCAGCGCTTGGATCGGAGTGACGAGTTGTATTCACGGATGACGCAGCGCTTAGACCAGAGTGACGAGTTGCATGCACAGACCGCTCAGCTCATGCAGCATCTCCTCGCTCAGATAGGCCAGGGACCAGCACAACCTCCACCACCACCGCAGTGATTATTATTATTGTTATCTTTATTTTATTTTATATTTCTCTGACTTTTTGTAGACTCTTACTGTTTGAACCTTGTGCTAACTTTTGTTATATTCAGGAAGGTAACAGTGTGGTTTACTTTATGTTTATTTTTGTGTATTATTATTTATGTTTTTCATATTATTATTTTCTTTTGGTGCCATTTGAGTTCTGCTGGCTATATATGGTTTTCTTTTCAAAATAAATTCTATATCCAACATATAGCTGAACTCGCCTATGGGAGCAACCACAGTTGCTCTAGGAAATTCGATACCTTCGGTTGAACACTTGCGCGAACTTAAGTGTGAGGAACGTCTCACCCCTACCAAAGCTATAAGTGTGAGGAAGGATACCTTCCTCAATCTACGATACAAGGGGAGTTTCAGTTCTTCCTTTATTTTATTAATGTTCAACCTATATTTAATCCTTTATGAGTCTGTCATAATTTGAAAGGTCATTTTCTTGATTTTAATTTTGATCAATGAGGACATTGCTCCTCTTAAGTGTGAGGAAGTTAGGAGAGACCTTTCCCTGAAATTATGACAGTTGTTCGATAATGCCACACTCACTTTTTGCCACTCTAAACTGCCTAAATTAAAAAAAATTGCAAAAAAATGAGATAAAATAATTGTAGAAGTGTCTGGAATTATGTCAAGTGACAACTGAAAGGTAGTTTTATTTCAAGGAGTTTGTATAAAATTATTTTCCATCAAAATACTCTATTCAGACTCGAAAAATGATAGATCTGCTGATTGTAAAAACCAATTTAGTTTAGCTTGGGATTATGGAAATATGTGGAAAGTCAAGGAAAGAAAAGGATAAAGACAAGGTACTCCGCTGTTTATGAATTTTTCTAACCAAAAACAGGCCTCGTCTATCCGGTTATTAAGTTCTTTGGGGTGCTTTAACACCTATCTACCTAAGGTCTCGTGACCTGGGATAGAAGACCCAACACCGTTACAAGGATAGAGAGAAAAGTCTGGGGTACAGAAAAATAATGCAATTCAAAAAAAATTATATAAAAATAATATGTGCTTTGTATATACAATTTGCACATTCAAAAAAAATGTAAATAATAAATTGCAATTTATATTTATAAACATGAGTACGTGGTGTTGAAAGGTATTGCGGAATAAGGCATTACTTCACACCCCTTGTCATCCCGGGTTAGAGAATTGAAATTGGTTGATAATCCCAGGTTAATCTAACTTGTTTTCTGCAGTTTAGTTTTTCTATGCTTTTATTAAATTGTTCTTCTTCACTGTTTATAAAAACCTACTTCTAAGAGCAGAATTATTCTTTCAATTGTCACTTTGTCTAAATTCCCTTCTACACTTATTTAATCTTGTTTTATTATTATGGCTTAGAGATAATTATATTCCTTATTTGCTTGAGGACAAGCAAAAGTCAAGTGTGAGGAAGTTTGATAAGTGCAAAACATATAGACTTTTTAAGGTTTAATCACCTTATTAATTGCAGCATTTTTAGTAATGTTTCTCACTTATCTTGGGTTTTTCCTATATTTATGTTGTTATGTTAACTGAAGTATTATATGTGTTAAAATGTAGGAAAAATGACAAACAAAGACATATATTAAAAGGGTTAAAAGAGAGGCACGTGAGAAGCACACAGAGGCATGTCCAGCCCATACAAACCGCATGAGCAACCGCCTAATATACATGCGGACAAGGGACAAGCGTCCGCCCATGCAACCGCCTATTATATATGCGGACGTGAGTAAGATAGAGGCAACCGCCTAAAAACAAGGCGGACGGAAGAGAGTATGGAGGCGGACGTGAGTAGTAGATAAGGCGGATCGTGAGATAATGTACCGCCCAACCCGCCTTAAAACCATGCGGACATGAGAGGAGACCGCCCGAGCACACTACTGAGACAACCGCATGAGGACAACAAAGCGGACACCATGCGGACATGTGTAAATTACAGATCTGGAAATTAACGCGACGGGTTATCTTCTTCGCCGACTCGCTCCGCAACTTGACTCCGCCATTATCCTTTAGAGTCGGCGCCTACCAGAAATCACTCACACGCTTATTTTCCTGTCCCCTGCAATCAATGAGGGTGCAATCAACGAGCTCAATCAATGAGCTGCTGCTATGCTTCTTCTTCTTCCTCTATAAATACAACGCTCAGTTTACCTTACCCAGTGTCCTTTGAGAGGTTCCGTCCGTGGTTCCTCCTGGAGTTCCAATTCACACCATCATTCCATCTTCGTACCACTACACCTTCACTCACTCGTTCATTCCATTTCTAATCTCCCGCTTCTCCATTTGTTTTCTTTTCATTTCATTAGTTTACGTATACTCTGGGAATAATTATTATCTATCTGTATTAATTATGCAATATGTTTTACTGGTTTTAATTTTAATGAAGTTTGTTACGTTTAAAGGTTTTCTCGCATCTTTTTAATAAACCTCATGAATTTACTAAAATGCTTTACTAAGTCTGTTTTTGATTTCATCGGTTGGAAACAGATGGGTTAATTAAGCCGTAAAACTGGGGGAAACTTATTTTCATCGTTTAAGTTAGTACTCAGTTGCAAATGTAATCCCTCAACACTCCTCTGCCGTTTACAGGCATTTTGCTTGAGTTTTCATCGGACCTTGCATTACAGGTAAACGAGTTCTTATGAGTTTTCATCGGACCTTAAGAAAATAACAGGAATCTTGCCAAACAGTTATAATTAAACCAGTAGACCTAGCATGAAAGAGCAGATAATATTAATCTGAACCGGAGTCCCGTTTAGTTTATCTGTTAACTTAGTTTATTTAATCTTCCCTTTTTATTTATAAAAACAAGTCAATTAATCCCCCCTCTTGTGACACGCTTAGGTACTATAATATGCACATTAGTCCCACGGTTCGACATCCGGTCGCTTACATTTTTACTATACTACCACGACCGGGATTTTGTTTGCAGCCCGACGTTTATTTTGAGTTTTAATTTCTTTTCTTTTAATTTTACACCAGTTTAACCACTCACGATATAACGTCTGCAGTAGCTATTTTGCTAGCATTTAAACAGACAGGATCTGAGACGATCTACGAGGCATGGGACAGATTCAAGGAGATGCTCTGCCAGTGCCCACACCATGACCAAGATTGGACTTGCATAGCCATGACGTTATTCCTCGGGCTCCACCATATAAATAAGACTGGGGTACGATCTACTTTGGGTGGTGACATCCTCAATAGATCCGGCACCGACTTCATGGCGGCCATGGATACCTATATTGAGGAGGTTCACCAGTGGGGATCTGAAGGTAGCAGAACTATGTCTATTGTGGAGTAAAGGGTGTGCAGAATCTTGATCCTTGGATGGCTCACATGGAGGAGACTCAGGCACAACAAACTACTCTGGTAAACTATCTGGTTAAAAGATTTGATGATTTTATGATTAATCAGCAACCAGTGCAGCAGGCGAAGAGGATTGCTACCAGCTCATCGGATCCACTTTGTTGTCAATGTGGGGGTGTTCATGCTTTTGAGATGTGCCCACAATTGGAGGAGATGAGACAAGCTGAGGAAGCTCACTTTGTGGGGGTAGGGGAATTACCAGCCTTGGAAAAAAAGCCAGCATCCGAATCTCAGGTATGGTAATCCCAACAATGCTTTAAACGCTAACCTGTTGCAGGACAATCAACAGGGG
This sequence comes from Limonium bicolor, assembly GCA_023374045.1. Taxonomy (NCBI): domain Eukaryota; kingdom Viridiplantae; phylum Streptophyta; class Magnoliopsida; order Caryophyllales; family Plumbaginaceae; genus Limonium; species Limonium bicolor. Next base: position 260,184,138 of record CM041778.1, on the reverse strand, counting down.
CCACATGGGTTCTCTTGGCCTTCTTACAATCTAGCCCGCACTAGGGCTGCCCATGGTAGGTTAACCGTCTTATTCGGTTAACTGCTTTCGGTTAACCAGATCTTTAGTTTTCTAAAATTTAATTCCATTACCATTTCATTTAGATTTGTTAACCGGATTCGGTTAACCGTTTAATTTGGTTTTCTAAAATCCAAATTCATTATCATTCCGTTTAGACCGGGTAACCTTTAGTTCGGTTCGGTTTTATCGGTTAACCTTGTAGTCGTATATTTTTTTTACTGATGAAACCCATACCATTAATATTATAGTACAACAATGATCATTCACCTAAATCATGAGTGACAAATCAAACACATATGACAAAAAATATAATAATATGTATATTCCCTTAGTAGCTAACATTAATTATTATATAAGGTGGACATTTAATATTAGGGATTTTTCAATATTTATATTATCGATTAACCATGGTTAACCAAGCGGTTAACCGTTATGAAAAATTCAATACCGTTACTGAAACCGAAACCAATCAATTTACACAATTCGGTTAACCGTACCACAAAAACAGGTACGGTTAACCTAAAAACAGGTACGGTTCACTTCGGTTTCAGTCGGATACCGCGGTTTCGGAATTTTTTGGGCGGCCCTAGCCCGCTCACAAGGCCAGTTTCAGCAGGGCCAGAGTTCCTATTAGCTAGTTGCACCTCAACAACCTGCTAAATCCTCCTCAGATGCAAAGATGGACCAACTTCAAGAATTGATTGCATCCATGGCGAGTACTCAAAAGATTCACACTGAGACGCAAAACACTATCAATCAATCCTTGATGGTTGGTCAGAAAAGTTTGGAGAACACGGTTCAGAGTATGCAGCAGCAGATGAATCAGATGAACCAGATCTCCTTAATCAGCAACAACAACGACAACCTGGCACATTTCCTTCCCAATCTCATCCAAACCTAAAGAACTCAGCGAAGGTGTTGGTTGTTTGTGAAGAAGTGGTATCTCCTGTGGTTGATCTTGAAGATGGGCTCTCCTCCACTACAATAACTTTGAGAAGTGGAAGACAGTTGGAAGATAAAAGCAAAGAACAAGTAGTTGAAGACCAAACTGGTGAAGCTATTAACCCTTCTTCTGTTGATGCACCTTCAGGGTCTTCAGTTCCTCCTAAGGTGAATTCTGAGGAGATTTAGGCTCCCATTCTTCCTACTCCCTTTCCTTCTCGTATTACTATTGATGTTTCTTCTTCCTCTCCTAAGCATGTTGAACTCCTATTTCCTAATAGGATGAAGATGAAACATTTAGATGAACAATTTGCTAAGTTTTTTAGCATCTTTAAGAATTTAACTATCGATATCCCTTTAATTCATGCTTTATAGAAGATGCCTAATTTTGCCAAATTCTTGAAGGATCTTCTGACAAAGAAAAAGAAGAAAGAGGATAAAGAAACAGTCCACCTGTCAGAGGAGTGCTCTGCTGCCCTTCTTCGAGCACTTCCTCATAAGCAGAAGGATCCAGGCAATCCCATTGTCCCTTGTATTATTGAAGATGTAGGTTGCAGCAGTGGCTTGTGTGACTTAGGTGCTAGCATCCATATCATGCCCTACGCCACCTTCGTGAAGGTAAGAGGTGGAGAGTTGCAACCAGTCCCCTTCAAGCTCCAGCTAGCCGACAAATCTGAGATCAAACCAATGGTATTGTTCGAGATTTAGTAGTTGGGGTGGACCGTTTCATTTTTCCTGCTGATTTTGTTGTGTTAGATGTGGATGATTATTTAGAAGTTCCTCTTATTTTGGGTTGACATTTTCTGAGTACTGCTAAAGCTGTTATTGACGCTAATGATGATAAGATTACTTTGCGGTATGAGAACGAAAAGATTGAGTTTGACATAAAAAAGATGATGAGGTCAACTTATAATTCTGCTCATTCTGTGATGTTGGTAAGTCTGGTGAATGATGATGGAGAAGATTATGATTTGTTAGATAATTATGACATGTTTTCCTTTACTTCTTTTTCTCTTACTGATTCTGAGCCATTGGAGCAAGTACTTGTTGCTTCTTTGGAAGAAAAGACTGCCAATCTTGAGGTGAATGCAGCTCTTGCTCATATAGAGAAAGGAAGGGTTGGTTTTCATGTTTATCGCCCTCCATTTGAGAGGCTTGATAGAGAGATTCAGAGGCCGATTCCTTCTATCGAGCAGCCACCTGCACTTGACCTTAAGGAGATCTTTTCTAACCTTAAGTATTCTTTTCTTGCTGATAATAATTGCTTGCTTGTCATTGTATCTTCTTCTTTGACTTCTGGGCAGGAAGACAAATTACTTGAGGTTTTGAAGAGGCACAAGAGAGCGATCGGGTGGACCTTAGCTGATATTAAAGGCATTGACCCGACCTTCTCACAGATCACATCTATATCGAGGAGGATTATAAGCCCGTCAGACAGCCTCAGCGTTGGCTCAACCCTATCATGCAGGAAGTTGTCGAGAAAGAGGTGTTGAAGCTTCTGGATGCTGGGATCATCTACCCCTTTTCTGACAGTACTTGGTTAAGTCCTGTGCAAGTTGTGCCTAAGAAAGGGGGTTTTGAGGTTGTCCTGAATGATAAAGGTGAGTCTATTCCTCAAAGAAAGATCATTGGTTGGCGTATGTGCATTGATTATTGGCGTTTGAATTCTGCCACCAGGAAAAATCATTTCCCTCTATCTTTTATTGATCAAATGTTTGAGAGGTTGGTTGGACAAGAATATTATTGCTTTTTAGATGGTTTTTCAGGGTACTTTCAGATTCCTATTGTGGCAGAGGACCAAGACAAGACCACTTTCTCTTGTCCTTATGGTACCTTTGTGTATAGTAGAATGCCCTTTGGACTGTACAATGCTCCTGCCACCTTTCAGCGTTGTATACATACAATCTTTGCAGACTTCATCGAGCAGAGCATTGAGGTATTTATGGATGATTTTTCTGTTTATGGCTCTAGCTTTGATGTTTGTTTGGCTCAGCTTGATCAAATCCTAGGCCGATGTGAGAAGACAAATCTGGTTCTCAACTAGGAGAAGTGTCACTTTATGGTCAAGGATAGGATTGTGCTAGGCCACAAAGTTTCAGCTAAAGAAATCGAGGTTGATCAGGCGAAGATAGAGGTAATAGAGAAGCTTCCAGCGCCTACGTGTGTCAAGGAGGTAAGGCTTTTCATGGGTACGTAGGATTCTATCGTCGGTTTATTTAATATTTTTCTAAAATTGCAAAACCGTTGACTGATCTGCTTCTGAAAGATGCCCCCTTTGTTTTTTCTGATGATTGTTTGTCTGGTTTTGATTTGATTAAGCAAAAACTGGTAGCTGCACCCATTGTTGTTTCACTTGATTGGTCATTATCTTTTGAGATTATGTGTGATGCCAGTGATTATGCAGTGGGGGCAGCTTCGTGCCAAAGGAAAAACGAAATTCTCAGGGTCTTTGCTATGCAAGCAAGACTTTAAATGATGCACAGAGGAACTACCACCACTGAGAAAGAGCTTCTGGTTGTGGTATTTTCCCTAGATAAATTTAGATCATATCTTTGGGGGAGTAAAGTAATTTTTCATACTGACCACACTACTCTTCGATATTTATTTGCTAAGAAAAAGGCCAAGACTCGCTTGTTTCGATGGATTCTCTTGTTACAAAAATTTGACATTGAAGTAAGAGATAAGAGTGGCAAATTGAATGTCATGGCAGACCATCTTTCTAGACTGGTAGTTCCTGATGATGGTGTACCAATTAATGATTTTTTTCTGATGAAATTGTTTTTGTTTTGCATAAGGTGCACGAGCCATGGTATGCTGGCCTGGCCAATTATCTTGTTTCTGGGGTGGTGCCTCATGATTTTTCTTATGCTCAAAAGAAGAAATTTTTATCTGATGCTAAGCATTATATCTGGGAAGACCCTTATCTTTTTCGAGTTCGTGCAGATGAGTTAATTCGCAGGTGTCTTCCAGATGATGAGCTTGTTAGTGTCATTAAGTTCTACCATTCCAGGGAGGCTGGAGGTCATCATGGATCTCATCGGACAATGGTAAAAGTTTTGGAATCTAGTTTTTATCGGCCTACACTGCATAAAGATTGCCAAGCTTTTGTAGCCAAGTGTGATAGTTGTCAGAGGCTAGGCAACACTTCCAGACGGCACGAGAGGCCTTAACATGGTATTTTAGAAGTTGAATTATTTGATTACTAGGGTATTGATTTTATGAGATCTTTTACTTCTTCTCAGGGTTACCGGTATATTCTCGTGGTCGTTGACTACACGTTGAAGTGGGTCGAAGCTATTCCTTGCCGACATGCTGATTCCAAAACGGTGATTAAATTTATGAAGAAGCACATCTTTACTCGCTACGGGGTTCCTAGGGTGATTATTAGTAATGGAGGATCATATTTCTATAATCTCTCCTTTGATGCTCTAATGGCTAAGTATGGAGTGTGCCATAAAGTTGTTTTGCCCTACCACCCACAGACGAATGGACAAGCTGGCGTGTCCAATCGAGAGCTCAAGTGGATTCTTCAAAAGACCGTCAGTTCTTCTAGGAAAGATTGGTCTTAAAAGCTCGATGACGCTATATGGGCCTTCAGAACTTCATTCAAGACTCCCATTGGGATGTCTCCTTTCAGGTTAGTTTATGGTAAGTCTTGTCATTTGCCTGTGGAGTTGGAGTATAAGGCATACTGGGCACTTAAGGTCCTGAACTTTGTTATTCATGCTGCTGGTGAGAGGAGGAAGTTTCAGCTCTCGGAACTCGAAGAGCTAAGGGATCAAGCATACAACAGTGCAACGATATATAAAGAGTGCACCAAGAAGCTCCGTGATCAGATGATTCAGAGAAGGGATTTCCAAGTTGGAGATTTGGGCTGCTTTACAATTCCCAGTTGAAGCTTTTTCCTGGGAAACTTAAGTCCCATTGGGTCGGTGTAACACCCCGGATTTTCTAAAATTTTATTAGGTCAATTTTTTTACAATTCAAGTTTTATATTGATAAGCAGCGAAAACAAAACCTAATCCGGCGTATTACTGCCACACTCATAAAGGAACGAGTGTGAAGCCTAAACAAGTAACTAAATAACCAATTCATTATTTTTGACAAGAAAATCCAATGTCCATATTAACATTTTCTTAAAAATGCACAAATCTTAAAGACTAAAATAAAATTCAATAACAAATAAGTAGCCTATGTGGAGTCGCCTTCCCAAACCTCAAGGACTTCATCAGTACCTGTGGCAGAAATCCAAACAAACATAGAAATGGCCACGATAAAGTCAGAAAAACTGAGTAAGCTACCACTTCACCACGTAAAAATCATTTTCTCTTTAGAAATCATTTTAACAATATAACCACACAACATACAACACATTTCAACAATATTAACACACAACAACAAAATTATCATAACTGTAAAATACTTCACATTGGATTTCTTTAGTAACCCAAAAATATATTAGTCAGATTATTTTAATTATCTTCCTTGTCCCAACGTGCAGCCAGAACAAAACAACTTTACTTTCTCTTTGGGTACAACACGCAGCTGTAACCCGGACCCCAACACGCAGCCGGGAATCCAACCAAGCCACTAAATCCTAAGTGTGCACACCCCCAATAGTTCAAAGGACTAAGGAGTAGATCTAGGGCTAATTGTGTCCTAGTGCGGCCCACAGTATTTCAAACTTATGCGTCCTAATGCGGCCCGCATTTATCATCTCATTCATGTGTCCTAATGCTGCCCACATGCACCATGGTTTTCTCCTCTTAAAAATTATTTTATTCGTTATTATTCTTTACCATATAATCTCATCAAAATCCACATATTTCACCATAAATAAATTATGATATCATCCTTATTGAATAAATAATTCAATTTTCACAAAATCATTTCTTTAACGATTTCACAACAATATCAGTTGATCTCATAAATAAACTCATAACAATTTTCCATCAATCTCTTTTTTTTAAAAAATTATATATTTAGATAACCACTGATATCCATTACAAAATAAGTCACTCACATAAGAAAATGAAATTATCACTAACACTTAACACTTCAATCTCAAACAATGATCACACACAAAATTCACATCCACGTGAAAATTCATTATTATAAATATAATAAAAATTAGTGAACGTAGTAACTTACTTGATATTTAGCAACGATTCGCAACAACCCAGCACAAAATATATTGATGTTGTCTTTCACAAATTCAGAGCTCTGCTACCTATGCGCCGCGGATTACATAGGAAGAAAATTGACTTATCTCTCCATCTCTACTTTTCCCTTTGTGTGAGTTGATATGCTGGATCTTCTTCTTACTATTTTTTTATTTTTGTTATGCGTGTGTATGGAAAGTAACAAGGGCATTTGTTTTTTCCTTTTGTTTGTGCCTACATATGCGCTGGTAAGGTAGGGATGAGTGACGTATATGTATATATATATATGTATGTGGAGCGAAGAGTAAATAAAGAGGAAATGAAGAAGCAATATCTTGTTGTCTAGCTCATAGAAGAATGCAAAAGAGAGATGACTAGAGGGAGATGGGAAAGATAAGAGACTAGATTGGCTGATGAAAATGAGTAGGATCACAACCCATATATAGCTGACCAGGAAGTCTAAAAAGTGAGGGAATGCGAACCAGAAGGAATATAAACTTATTTATTAATGAAGATACTTAAACCGTTTAATTGAATAATTGAAAACTAAAGGTTAGGGAATACGTAAAGATAAACTTATCTATTAAACAAATTAAGGAAATATGGATAGACGTAACCGACGTAATATATAGAGTCGGGAAATACGCAAGGACAAAACTAACTTATTAACTAAAATAAGAAAATATGGAAAGATAAAACCGACTTAGTAAATAGAGTTAGGAAATATGAAAGATGATGAAACCGACCTCTTAAATTAAGTAACAACAATTATAGTATTAAAGTAAGTAACAAAAGTTAAATTAAAAATCAATCATAGCCTTTAAACATAAAATTTATTATAATTTCATTTCTAATAAACAAAAGTACCATATTAATAAAAAACATGAGGATCATTATTATGACATAAAAATTACAATCGACCTATTTTAAGACATGTTATTTTATTAACACGAATTATCTTTATTAAATATATATACTATGCTCGTAAATTATAGTGTAATACCATAAACTATATATTATGCTCGTGAACTAATATACTTATAAACTATATAATAGATGTATTTTAAATCAACATTACTCTTTGAATCATATCATTATTATTATTACTCCATTTTTAATTAATAAATATACCAAGTTAGCTAGAGAAATACAAGGATCATTAATACGAAGATAAAAATGACCACTACCATAGTTTTAAAACAGATTATTTTATTAAACGCATTGTCATTATTAAATATTGTATAATATGCTCGCAAACTATATAATATATTTGTAAACTAGAAAATAAATGTATTTAAAATTTAGGGGTATTTCAGAAAATACCAAAAGATGTCACCGACATATGGTAAAACTAACTTATTAAGTGTATGTAATAAAATCAACACTAACATTATTATAAACAAATAAATACACTAAAATAATAGAAAATACACATGGATCATATTATGACATCAAAATCATAACCGACTTATTTTCAAAACATATTATTTATTAATATGAACCACCTTTATTAAATACTATATAATGTGCTTGTAAATAATATAACGTACTTATAAACTATATAATATACTTGTAATCTATATGATATACATATAAACTATATAATTATGTATTTGAAATTTAGGGGTATTTCATTATTCCCCTCTTAAATAAAGCTTCGTCCCCGAAGCTCGATCTTACCCCATTAACCAATGGTCCTACTAAGAAATAAATCAATTATAGCTACTTTACATTAAGGTTTATATCATATCACACTAGTGCAGAAAATCTTTTTTACCACGGTTATTTTGCCTATATACCACGGTTATAAACCGTGGTTTATACTCGCGTGGTATATCGGAAAATCGCAATAAACCACGGTTTGAAACCGTCGTTCAAAAGACGGATTATAAACCACGGTTGCGCTAAAACCGTCGTTTAAAGCCGTTTCTGTCGCGGGATCAGACCGATTTTATACCACGGTTTGGCTTTATAACCGTGGTATATAAGGCTTTTATACGACGGTTCATCTACATAACCGTGGTATATGACTCTTTTATACAACGGTTCTCTAACCAACCGTGGTTTAAAACGTCGTTCCACTGAATTTTAAACCACGGTTTTTACATAACCATGGTTTTTTTTTCTTTTTTTTTTAGTTTTTCTTGTTTTTTAGCCTCTACCATGTGTTTTCCAACACAACCCAATTTACAATCACATATACAACCTGTACAGGGCATCCAACTGGTATTGCCCTTTGGTAACCAACCACACTATATATGACCATAAACCAAGTTGCCAATTTGAATTGCAACATCGAAAACGAATTGCAAACAAACCCATTCAAACTTTCAAAAATAAGAGAGAGTTGAACTTTACAAACTTTGAGAGTCTACGTTGCTTCAGCACAAACAAAAGTCTAAGTCTAACTACACTAGGATAAGATCTAAGAAACACTCAAGTAATTTTTACACCAAAACTGCGATAAATGATCTCTTACAAAGTCGAGATCCATCTTGGAATACGTGCTCCCTGCTTTTGTGAAAAAAGAAACGATCTGTCCATAAAAAGAAACTGATCATCATTAGTACACACAATTTTATTTAAAACGCAATAACTTTAACTAAAACTTTGATTGGTATGGGTTACCTTGTCATATCATCAAGCGTGTCAATATTTTGTACAATCTCGAACATGTACCGCATCACATAATAGCCACAGCTCCGTGAATTAGGCTGTTTAGGACACTGTCATCACACCATCCATTGTAACACCCCTACTACGCACATAACACTACTTGAAATCGCAGCGGAATATAAACCACTAAACAGTAACTAAACGAATGGTGCTACAACGCCGTCAACCACCCACGTGGTTAGCAAGGCTGAAAAAATACAAGTGTACCGGTCTGATGATCAGACTCCCGAGCATAGAACTAACAACCACATATATACATCAACAAAATACCGAGTGTTTACATAAATCCTTCACTGTATACCGTCACTGTAAACTGTCATAACCAAGTATATAATACTCCACGGGAGCACAGGCGCATCCCGGGCCAACATCCAAAAGTACTCAAAGTAAACTACATCCTAGGATCTAGAGCCACTCCGCTTCTTCGATCCTCATCCTGCAGTAAAAGAAATATGGATCCTCCGAGGGGGTCAGCAACCCTTGGCTGGTATGGCTAACGCGCAGCCCATCGGCTACCGGGATACGCGCAACCAATTGTCATGATGACATAGCATTCATTTTTAAACACACAAATTATACATGTATATCACATCATGGGTATTGTACACAACATCACATACATCACACACATACGATTCCTTTTAGGAAGAGAACCAGCACAGTTAGTCCCCATTGAGAGCCTAGAGAATGTTGCCATGCTCATACTTAGCTCGTTACATAACTCGTTACCGTTCGGTTAGATTGAACGGTTAACTTAACACAAGGTGCCTCGGATATAGTGATCCAAGCACACCAAAATAACACATAGTATGCCCCTGTGGCCCGACGTGAGTCAGTAAAATAGCCTTGGTTAAGCTAAAGGGAAGGTTGGAAACCAAATTGGAAACACAACCATAACATACCGAGAGAATCGAACCGGTTATGACATCGACTCCCATACTCACACGCGTGGCCGGAACAGACCGGACTCCTCACTTCCCCCGTTAGCCCTTGTTAGTAGTTCATCATTGAACTCAACAAACAATTCACAATAATAGGTCAAGTCTTGTTAGACACACACAAGGGAAGAGAGAGTCATACTTAACAACATAATAATATTTAACAACTGTAAACTCTTTACATGGTTTAATCTTACAAGTCATAAACGCACAGAAAAACAAACAACACACAAGCCGGTGTAAACCGGTAGGCAACAGACTGCAAGAAAACCATACCTTGGTCCTTGCCTCGATTGGTTTCCTCCGTAGGTCACTCCTATACATAGTTAATAATGTCCGTTAATTATTTATTTAACTTCAAACTTGCTAAGTATTTAACATGATTGTAAGACATGTTTTAATGTCTATCTCACCCTAGGTTACCTTCATTATTCACCCTAGGGTTAACTACTTAAGTCACATTCTTTTCTGTTTTTTTTTTAAATTTTGGTATGTCCGACCCACCGTCCGACCCACAACTGGGTCGGACCCTTCCAGTGGTTTTCGGGTCTGCAGAACCTTACCTTGTCCGACCCATGTCCGACCCAACCTTCTGGGTCGACCATTCCAGAGAACTTCATCGACCTCAGAACATATATGTCCGACCCATGTCCGACCCACCCTTCTGGGTCGGACCATTACAGAACATTTTAAACCCGCCTTACAAACATGCCCGTCCGACCCACGTCCGACTCACTTGACTGGGTCGGACCATTCCAGAACATTTTCCCTCCTTTGAAATATGACCGTCCGACCCATGTCCGACCCACCCTTCTGGGTCGGACCATTCCAGAACAATTTCTTGACGTCTAACAGAGGCAGTTTGGGTCGGACCCCTGGGTCGGACGCCCTCTAAATTTACCCAAACTTTGTCAAATCTTCACCAAACTTTTCCTAAAGCCTCTTAATGTTTCCTAACAACATTTGGTAACCTTATATCTACATACAACATCCATGAAACTCCTTTTCTAAGTCCTTAAGCCTTTACTTATTTCCTTGTGAAATTTCTTAACACTTATAACATTTTACACTAGGTTTCTAAATGGTGTTTCTCACCTATGATAACTACTATCCCAGAATGCTATCTCCTCCTCTTAACATCATCTCTTAAGCATTAATTCTCACAACTAACTCCTTATATCATTCTTGAAATTCTTTTCCAAGTGTACACTTTCTCCTTATTTTACCCAAGTTTGCCTAAGTTTTTACCTAAGTCCCAAAATGACTTTGGTACATACTAAAACCTCAAGATCATGCCTAAGTCCTTGTTACACTTTAGAACACTTCCTAGTTCATCAAAATTCCTTTAAAACATCTTGAACTCTTTATTCATTTCCTAAATTTCGACATAGGTTCTCCTAGCATTTTGTTACACCAAAGCACATTGTATTCACCAACAAATAACCAAGAATACTAACAATTCATCAAACACTTTATTATACACAAACTTCACTCATATAGCACTACATCACAATATAGTGCATAATTTAAATTGCATGGCACTTAGGCCCTTAAAGTGCATAATCCTTAAACACTGAATTTCCACAATATATTTGCCTTTGACCTGCAAATACACTCAACACACATATGCCTTTTACTAGTCTCTTGAGAACACTTTACTAAGTCATTCACCATTTGCTCTTTAGGTAGTTTTAATAAGCATTTATAAGCTCATTTCTCCTAAGGCATTAAACAACATTAGGTTAGTAGATTTACCTCTTTTCCAAACAACTTCTTTCTTGTTTCCTTATAAAAACCGGTAGGGTATTTGATTCCTTGTCAAGTTCTAAACAATATACAAACATTATAATGAGTATTCAAGCTATAAGCTTCATCTCATTGCAAAACCCTAATTTTTACATCATTTCAAAAACATTAATGTAGTTATTTTACCTTGATCTTTGAAGAGAGTTTGAATATATATCAAGAGAGGACTCCACCTAGTCCATGAAGAGTTGAAATGAAGCTAGAACAAGGTCACACAAAGAGCTCCATCAATGGGTATTTTCGGTCACAACAAAAACATGGAGGAAATGTAGTTTTTATTTGAGATTCCTTACCTAGGAGCAAAGGAGAGTAATAATATGTCAAAATACAAGCTCAAGCTCCTTCAATGGAAGAACTCCTTGGCACCGAAATGGTGGTCTTGGAATTTTAAGAAGATAAGAATGAAGAGCTTGATGAGAGGAAGAGATTGGTGGTGTTTGTTTTTGATTTGGACAAGTGAGCTAGATTTTACAAGTGGTCAAAGATGAGGTTTAATGGTGGTGGTGTGGTATTACCGTGAAAGAGAAGGAAGAAGAGAGGTTGAAGAGAGTGTGGAGCCGTGTGAATACAAGGAGAAATGAGAGAATGAAGATAGAACTTACTTTTAGGAGATATTTGTAGTAATAAAGTAAAAGTAAGTTTAATTAGTTTTTTTACTTATTATATCAACTAGAGAGTGGTGAGTCACCACACTTAGAAAACCGGCCCCCTATAATATAATGAGGGTATTTTAGTCTTTGTTTGTCAATTTAATTACTTAACACAACATATGTTACAAACTAGCTTATAAAAATCACTATTCACCAAAACAAGGCACTTAGAAGTGAAATTTTTGATTTCCCATTAATATAGCCACCCAAATGTGATACTATGTAGTACACATATATATTTAAGAGTAATGATGGACATTTAGCCATTCAAAACTCATTTACAAGACAATTTTTCAAAAATGTGCTTTAAGACTCCTTAAAGCACATTTTGTGTTTAAACTTGTTTTCAAGCTTGGTTTTCTTTGGTAATTGGTTTAATAAGTTCATTAGTATATAAATGAGGTCTTGGTAAGTTCATTAGGTCTTAACCAAGTCTATCCCAAGCTTAGAGCACATTTTGGCTCTTATTGACTTTAAAGCACATTTTGTGTTTTCTTTGTTTAAATTTTGTTTACTAGTGTTTCTAAGACTCTTTTTAGTCTTAATACACCATATTTAGGTGTTTAAACAACATAACTAGGTTTGGGGTATTTCATCCATGGATTACCAACTTTAGACAGATCAAAAATTAAACGTTTAACTTTAATACAAAAATGCATGCATAAATTAAATGATTACTTACATGTATGTAATGGAAGTCCAAGATGGAGAATGGTTTCTTCTCATCACTCAAACCAAGCTTATGACCCCTCATAAATACAGCATTTTAAAATGAAGTCATTTATTGCCAATAATCTAGGGCAAGCTTAAAATAAATACAAAATGCATTAAAATTTTAAATACTCACTCCTTCAAATATTTCTCTACAGCGATCTCTCGAAGGTCATCAGCTCCCAATGGGTCTAGTATCAACAAGTATGAGGTGTTGATACAAAACACCATCAACATCCAATGATTACTACTACAGGTAAAACAAAGAATGTTTTGTAGTACAATATTTTTAATTTATCACATAATGTAATTAGGAAGCAAAAAATTCCAGTTATTGTGTACTTACATCTGATGATATGGGATCAGCAAATATTTGCTTTTTATTTGCATCGCAGTACAAAATCCCTGCCTCACGTGCTCTGCACATCCTTGCTCATCCAATGCGGCCTGACTTGCTGACATCAATTGCGGACACAAGAAAGAGAGGGCTATTAATCTCTTGTTCGCTAGCAGTCTACTAGTCAAACACCTAAACAACATTTTTTCATAAGATATGTTAAATAGCTTAAAAAATGAAAGATAATGTAATAATTTAAAAGATACTTACACACAATAGACCTGAATCACAGAGATGTTAAGCAGGTCTCCCATAAAAAATTCTCTTAGATCGCTCACGGTAATCATCAGATCTCTAGGCTCAGGGGAGTGGAAAACATGCTTAGACACTTTCATGTTGAAGTTGGTGACAGACTGCGGCCTCGTCATGAAAAAGTCATACAACATTTTTTGTTTGGCTGTCAGCTTCTTCAGATACTTGGGTGTCAGAATGGGGGATCTCCTAAGAGTCATATCGAAAGGTTTCACCACTTCCTTTCTCACACTCCGACTCTCCTCATTTGATTTCACAACTTCCTTCCCCTTATCCACTTTCCTCTGCTTAACCGGTCTTAATTCCTTATCAATCTAATAGTATACAAAATTTAAATAATAAACATATCAGTCAACAGTCAAGTTAAAAACTAAACAGTAAGCATGTAAATAGTTTACCTTGTCACTGACATCAATGAGAGAATATGGCCATGGAACAACTGAAGATTGTGCTTGACCTATTTTACTCCACTGATTCCACTCCAACGAAAGAGGAGAGTCCTCATGGCCTCGCACAATGTCGTCTACCATCACACGAGCGTGAAGAGGTGGGATGAGCTTGAAATGTACTATAATGTTCGGTCTGGTCGCTAAAACCCGACCGTATGCAACATGCACAGTCTCACCATCCAACACTTGAAACAGATGGCATGATTTAGCCACCTACATCAACTCACAACAGTAAGCAAGGTAATAAAATTATATTGTTTTAAAAGTAATGTTAAAATATTTAAGGAGGAAAAAAGAACAAACCGGAAGGTTTTGATAAGGAAATGTGTCTCTGGTAGAAGAAGAAGGTGCAGGATGATCCACCATCAGAGTATCCGCCGTCGTGGTAGGAGAAGATGTCGGTGTAGGATCATCGACCATCATAGGATCCGCCGTCGTGGTAGGATCCGGAGTAGACGTCGGTCTAGCAGTAGGTGCCGGTGTAGGAGACGCGGCCACTGTCGATGTATCCGCCGTCGCGGTAGGAGCAGACACCGGTGTAGGAGTAGGTGTCGGTGTAGGAGCATGCACCTGGCCCAATACTAAAGCCTCAAGTCTTCGCAGGCGCTCCTCGTAGGCTTGACGCTCCTCAGCGTGATGTCTTTCCGACTCAGCGTGACGTCTTTCCGACTCCTCCAACCGGTCGTGCACCCGTTCATCCACCATTCTCTCTATCATTTCAGCCTGCGGTACTCTCGACCGAGACGTAGAAAACACGTCTTTTTGGCGAACTTCCCCTCCAAGCCCCCGCACTTGCCCTGGATGATCCTTTTGCCCAAGAGCCTTATTCAGTGGATCATCCTGAGACGGAGGGGCCAGAACCATCTCCCATCGCTCAGTAGATCTAGACTATTTTAAATTACAAAAATATTAGAAATGAAGTTACTAATTAGTAAACAACAACTTTTAAACATATATCAACAACTGACTGAGTGCCGTCTTCATTAGTTTTCGTCAGTAAGCCCTCGCTCTTCCACTTCTCCAACCGCCCCGTATATCCAGCTCGCCCCATGTAGTGCTTATATATATTCTTCGCCTGGTTACGTCTCACTTGTTCTTGACGTAGCTGTTACAAAATTTGTATATTTATAAGTTATACATAATAAAAAAAATATTTGTTGAATTTTATTCCTTAAATAATTAAGAAAGAATATTTGTAAAAGTACCTTAAACTCTTCAGTCTGGCGATGGTCGTAGAATATCTTCCAGTCCTCCTCCGTGATCATACCATCATACACTACCCACGGCGGTGACCTCTTGGAGCCCGGTTTGGTAATCCAACCATCTACCAACCGATGCTTGAATTGTCGCAGCGATGTCGCTAGAAGTGATTCAATCTTCGTCCGAAGTTCATCCGCGACTTTGTACTTCTTCTGCACCATCTGCCACATGATGTCTTGTCTGCCTTTTCTTGTTCCTTCCAATCCTTATTAATCGAGCAATGGATTTTACCATCAATCCCAAGTAAGAAGCAAACTGCTGCTTCGACCCACCAGAATGTCGGAGGTACTTGTCCCAGATCAAATCGATGGGAGAATCTTTCTTCACCTTCAACCCACGGTCGGTCCACGTCCCTTCCGAGGGTTTGCGAAGTAGATGCAGCTGGTGGTTCTTCAGTAGGGACGTCATCGTCAATATCATCCAACCCCAACAGTAAGTCCTCTTCGACTCTATCGTCAGGATCCATAATCTGAAAAATAATCAATAATTAACAAGGTTAATACGAACATCTATGAATCAAATATTGAAACATGACAAAAATGAAATAATATAATATTGTCAACCAAACTTACAAAATAACATTTCATCGTTCAATCCACAATCCTTCATTGTGGTCGGACCTTCGATATTCAAAATTAGTTACATTATCTACCTCCATCGGCAACCGAATAGGTACATCTGTTTCATCTTCACAGTCGTATTCATCCTCATCAACAATATTATCAATCCCAACTATCGATCTTTTACTCTGCATTACAATAGACCATCTGGGATTAGACTGATCACGACAGTAGAATACTTGTTTTGCCTTTGATGCAACAATAAAGGGTTCATCAGTAGGAGCCGCTGTCGTTAAATCAACTAGCTTCATACCATGATCCTCCTCACGATATCCCTGTTTGTTGTCCACCCATTTGCAACGAAATACGCAAGTTTCATAACTAGTGTAATTCAAGACCCAAATATCCTCAATAACACCATAATATTCGTTCTTCAGTGTATTACGACTTGTTCCTGTGAAAATGTCTTGTGAAGCGATAAGATGCACACCACTGTTCTGGTTTGTCGATTTACAATCTTGATTTGCAGTGTAAAAAGAAAATCCATTTACATCATATCCTTCATAAGACAACACATCGAGATTTGGACCAAGTGCCAACAACTGGATCATTTCATCCACGTTCCTTGAATCTTCATACAACACCTTCTGTCTGAACCACTTAACAAATGTTGCATTCTGCTTTTTTTAATTTGGCATTACTCATCGTTGGGTGTTTTGTTTTGAGGTAGGCTAGGTGTGCATCGAAATACGGTTCAACAACTTCAGAATGATTCAAACAACCAGATGTGCCTTGTTCAATGTATCAATATCAACTCTGCATAATTTTTTCCCACAGGTACCAACCCCTTTAAGCCTGCCATCATGTCTTGCTTGCGGTAATCCAATAACATCAACACCGTCTAAGTAGTGAGTGCAGAAGTCAACTACCTCCTCTGTTACTGTCCCTTCAATTATGCTTCCCTCTGGACGCCGACGGTTTTTCATTTTCTTTTTCAGTATACCCATATATCTCTCAAACGGATACATGTATCGAAGGTATAACGGACCACAATGTTTGATCTCTCTAACAAGATGAACAAGTAGATGCACCATAATATCAAAAAACGAAGGAGGAAATACATTTCCAACTGACACATGGTGATCACAAGGTCATTCTGTAGTTTATCCAGCGTCTCCACATCAAGCACTTTACACGAAATTCCTTTGAAGAAAACACATAAATTTGTAATAGTTTTCCTGACATCAGCTGGAAGGATCCCACGGATTGCAACCGGAAGTAAGTGCTGCATCAGCACATGATAGTCGTGAGACTTCATCCCTACCAATTTAAGATCAGACATTGATACCAAACTTGATATGTTCGATGAGTAACCAGATGGCACTTTAATATGACGAAGAGAACTACAAAAACTTATTTTCTCTTCTTTGGATAATGTATGACAAGCGGGAGGCAAGAATGTTCTTTTCCCTCTTTGTTGTGGCGCGAGTTCTTCCGTATACCCAATTCAACCAGATCTTTTCTACCCTTTAAATGGTCTTTTGTCTTTCCTTTCACGTTTAGTAGTGTCGCAGATACACTTTCACCAATGTTTTTCTCCACGTGCATAGCATCAATGCAATGTCTCACCTCTAAATGTTGCCAATATTCAAGTTCCCAAAATATTGATTTTTTCTTCCAGATGCTCTTTTCAGTGGCTTTAATTGGTGGACCGAAGTTGTTCACAACATTCTTCAACTGATTGTAAGTCTCAGCAGCAGATAGTGGTGGTCGTGCGACTGCATGATCCGTTTTTCCATCAAACTCTTTTGTCATCTTACGGTATTTGTGACCTTTCGGGAGGAATTTCCGATGGCCCATGTACACATTTTTCCACTGTGTTTTAACCGTATACTGCAAGTTCTATCTCCACATATAGGGCACGCTAGAGCTCCTTTAATTGTGTATCCCGAGAGGTTCCGTATGCAGGGAAATCATTGATTGTACAAAACAACATAGCCGGAGCGTGAAGTTTTCCATATCGTATGAATCATACACTGTCGCACCTTCATTCCACAACAATTGTAAATCGTCAATAAGTGGTTGCAAAAACACATCAATTTTGTTTCCCGGTTGTTTTGGAGCCGATATCAACAGAGAGAGGAGAATATGTCTGGGTTTCATACACAACCAGGGCGGCAGATTGTATATTGTCAATAAAACAGGCCAAGTACTGTGTATACTGCTCAAAGTGCCATAAGGGTTCATCCCATCAGTGCATAAACCAAGTCTTAAGTTCCTTGGGTCTGTAACGAATTGAGGGTATATTCTGTCAATGTTTCTCCATTGTGGTGAATCGGCTGGATGTCTCAATTTACCATCATTCTTTCTATGGGTAGCATGCCATCGGAGGTTCTCAGCATCTTTCTGAACTGCAAACAAACGTTTGAATCGGGGAATTATCGGTAGATACCACAACACCTTCGCAGGAGAACCCACTTTAGTGCTTATGTGGTTTCTCTCACCCTTTTTTACATAGCGTGATTCCCCACATTTAGAGCAATGGTCATCCAACTCATTCTCCTTCCAGTACAACATACACCCATTTGGACAAGCATGTATTTTTTTATATTCCATACCCATCAGACACATTAACTTCTTTGCTTCATAAGTTGTTGTGGGTATCACATTGTCCTTTGGTAGTACACCCTTCAGCAGTTGTAAAAGATCTGTAAAACTCACATCACTCCATCCATGTCTCGCCTTCAGATTGAATAGTTTTAGGACAACGCTCAATTTGTTTTGTGTTTGCGTATCACATCCACTGTATAACGGTTCCTTTGATGCTTGCATCGGATTTTTGAATGTTTTGGGTTTATTGGAAAAATGTTGTTCAACATCTTCCATCATTGCATTGAGGTCCTCCTGATCATCTGAATCACTAACTAGTGAATCATCTTAAGTATCCCCAAAAATGTGTGAAGCATCCATTTCTGATTGTTCTGCAACGACGTTATGAGCACATTCAAACACTTGTACTGAATGTTGACCATGCAGTATTGTTATGGCTTCATAATCTTCTGTAAACCCTCTGCAAATCAGATGATCCTTAATCTTGTCCACACCTCGGTATTTGAAGCCGTTCTTGCAATCGACACAAGGACATCGAATATATCCCTTATCCCTTGGTTTAAGATTGTCAACAAGGACTTTACAAAATTTATTGACCCCTTCTAGGTACTTGATGTCCAATCTGTCACTGTACATCACTGAGCGCTCCATCTCCTTTTTCAACACACACCAGATGTCGTGAACTTGTTCCATTGATCTCCTCTTTTTTTATTTACAGATTTAACAACCTAAACCTATCCAATCACCTTCGATCTCACCTAGGAACAAGTTAATAATATACAGTAGTTCAGTGATAATTTCGGCAGCATTACCCTACAGTTCTCCTAGTGTAGATATATATATATGAATCGTTTCATTTCACATATATATATGTACACTAGAAGAACACTAGGGTAATGCTGCTAAAATTATCACTGAACTACTGTATATTATTAACTCATTCACAACCTAGATGGTGAGATCAAAGGTCATTGGACAGTCCCAACAGGGACTATCTAAGACATACCTCTATCAGGTAAATCTCAGACAGGTAATTCTATGTTTGAATTGATTTTCCATTGTTTTAATAGAAAAACAAAAATAAATTGAAACATTTTAAATACCAACCTGATGAGTACTGGATGGTCAGCTAGCGCGAACAACACAGAAGAAGGAGAAGTAGGCAAATGCTCTTGCGCGTAGTATATAACACCTATTCAATGAAATTAGAATAAAGTTAAATTCTGGAAAAAATTTGGCATGACCTTTACGTATTTTTAGGTACTACACACTTTTTTATATATGCAAATCCAAACACAATAACAACATTCTCAGCAAAACGCACACAATAGACATCATCAGAATGGGAAGCATGCATATTATATTTATGTCAAGCAGCAGCAGTTTATAGTGGATCACTCAAATTAATAAGCATGCCACTAAAATATAGAACTTCCAGAATCATAATCAGAATTACAAATCAATTTATATATTTGATATTAAATCTTCCGTTATTATGAAATAATAAATAATGCGCTGCTTTACATAATTAAATTCGAGTATTATACCAGTTCGATCTGTTTGCTCCCCTCGCGTCTTCAGTCTGATTCTGGTCGAACTCGAAGCAACCTGGAAATCGCCGGTTCAAGAAAATAGTTAGCGAAATAAGGAGGTAACAACTACAGAAAAATGTAGCTTTAGATATATTAAAATAATCAATTGGGATGTTTTGGTTTAGGTCCACATAATTAATCAATTGAATCTAAAATAATTAAGTTTTAGTTCACAAGAAAAAAGAAATTAATTGCTAGCACTACGCCAGAATACTACTGTGGGTTCAGATCAGGCAAGCCGGTGGCAGAAGTTCACGTGCGTGGCAGCAGTTAGGGCGACAACCGGTCTCGTCAGAAATTCAAGACTGCGACTTCAATCAAGAAATGATAAGTTCTCATCTTAAAAGTTATAAAAACAATAAAAAATGGTATTGTGCAAGAGATGAAAAAAAATTAAAAGTGTGAGTAATTCTATGTTTGAATTGATTTTCCATTGTTTAATAGAAAAACAAGAATAAATTTGAAACATTTAAATACCAACCTGATGAGTACTGATGGTCAGCTAGCGGGAGGTAGAGGAAGAAGAAACGGGATGCAGTAACACCTAATGATATTATGATAAGGTTTTAATTTAAAAAATAACATGAATAATTGAACAAATGAACAAACGAATAAAATCATTCTTAAAATACTAACCTAGTGAGTAGTGATAGTCAACTCGGAAATGGAATGGAAGAGGAATTTTTCAACCATAGTAACACCTATCCAATGAAATTAGAATAAGGTTAAATTCTGGAAAAAAATTGGCATGACCTTTGTGTATTGTTAGATTCTCCACACTTTTTTTAAGCAGAAACAAACACAATAACAGCATCAGAATACAGGACCCATGAATTAATTTACCAGCCACTTGTATGAAAAAGAGAAAGAAAAAATTGGGATATCACTAGAGGCCACATAATTAGGAAGATGGTCTATCTTTCGCCTTTGTTCTATGTTTTGTGTTTCCTACTAGTACTTCATTTAAACTGAAGATGATCATGACAATTTGTGTACCGGGCCCAGGGTATCCTTTCAGTTCTGGGTGTAAGTTGATCCTCATTGTCAAACAATGTGTATCTATTAGGCTCATAATGAAATTACAACTGTTAGTCTATGCTAATGTAGATTATGAACGGGCATATGTTTCAACTTTTGATCAGTGTCAAATCGTCAATTCAGTAACTTTCTTTCTCTGAGTGACTGTACATTACATCAATCTCAAACACTACTCTTTAACAGAGAGATCATGTTTCAGTTAGATGTTGGGTATCTAGGATATTCAGCTTGGTCTTTTATTCGTGTGCAAAATGAAAGGTTTCTTGAAGTGCAACAATAGTATCATTTTTTATTTTTTTGATAGGTGGCACTGCACTATATTGCTTAATGTAAAACAGAAACAAAAAACAAGCACATATACTCACAGTTTCGGTAATACCATATAGTTGCAGTAATTATACTATCGATTTTGTTTCAGCAAAACAGAAACCAAAAACAAGCACATATACTCACAGTTTATTGTTTGATGTAAAAATGCAAGCTAAAACCTAATTAACCTGGCCGGATTTAATTGTAGGTGGTGGCCGGGCGTGCGTGGTGCGGCGGTGCGAGAAGCGGGGCGGCGGAGCGGTGAGGTGGTGAGCAGCGTCGAAGTTGGCGCGCCTTGTTCGTTGTTGGGCGACGATGGGGGAATTCGGGGCGGCGTGGCGAGACGGCGGACAGGGCGGGTGACGGGACAGAACAGCGGAGGAAGAGGGGGCGGCAGCGGAGGAGTGGCTGGTTTTTTGAAATCACCAGAGAGCAGAGAGATGGCGTCAAGTCGAGGAGGAAGAAGAAGAGGAAACGCGGGGTTTTAATTAGAAGAGTTTTAAACGACGGTTCCCCGAAAAACCGTCATTTAAAATGTTAAGGTGACGCAACATAAACGACGGTTTATCAACAACCGTGGTTTATATTATCCCGGCGAAACTATAAATGATGGTTCCGTCAAAACCGTCATTTATTATTAGCTAAATACCACGGTTACCTATAGAACCGTGGTATAAAGTCTCGCGATTATATTATATATGACGGTTTCGATAAGAACCGTGGTATAAAGTCTCGCTGTTAGGTTGTATATGACGGTTAGCTTTAGAACCGTGGTATATAATCTTTAAACCACGGTTACAGGTAAAACCGTGGTTTAAAGGGCGTCACATAAAATCTTTTTTCTACTAGTGTCACTAACAATAATAAATTTGGTTATTGCATTCTACCTCACTCAAAAGAATATTACGTCCTCGTAATTAACTTAGTGTAACACCCCTACCGGTAATCTCACCATTACTCTTAACCCGTCTACATTATCAATACACCAGCAGCGGAAATTCTAATACAACCGGGGGTGAAACAATGCCGTTAGCCACTCACGTGACTAACAAGGCTAGTTCCAAACAACAATACAACACACTATCGGTCTGATGGGTCTTTACCGAGTACACTACACAAACGATGCTTCCTTTACTTAAACAATTCTCAAGTCAATACAACCTTTAACACCACAATGTACAATACAATAACCATTCAATACTATACCGAGTATCTACAATTCCCAAGTTTATCGATGACCCTTCGGTCTTACAACCCACAATACATAAATACAATTCCCTTAACAACTACCCATATCAATAACAACCCCGTCCTACTCTCGAACGGTGTCCGGCTTAGCTGTCAGACTCTTACAGTGTTCATATTCACTTCGGGTACCTGCACACTAAAAACGTTCCCCCTAGGGGGTCAGCTTACGCTGAATATGACTTCCGCATACCCCGCGTACTAGCGAGGGTACGCCGACCATTTGGTCAAGAGCATGCGGTTCATTTTAATTCAAACATCATGCAATACATCAATACATCATACATGTACATTCACACAACACTCCACATTCAATCCAGGAATACAATCCACACAGATATCACGCCCAGCTCGTTAAATTCATTTACCTTATTCTTAAACCTTGAGAGACCATATCTCAAGTGAGTTTCATTCTCGTCATTACCAACCTTCCACCCCTACCGGGTAGTTTACTTAACTCCTAGATCATTAGACACCCTCAGTCCCGATCTAGTTTCTTAATTATTCTACTCTTGAATAATTTTAAGTTAAGCCTCAAAGGTCTCCGGGCAGAGACATATATAGATCTCACCACCGGGCTTTTATAATCTCAATACAGGATTAGAAACATTCTCTCATGTTCCCTCTTCCTATCCCATAATACCCAGCTTACCTCTTTAAACGGGTAAGCTCTGCCGGTCGTACTCCAGTCGGGCACCACTATGTGGCACACGGCCCCGCAGGGCACCACTATGTGGCACACGACCCAGTAACAAGGGAGTTTGACCATGGATTCGGAAACATACGCTCTGTTGCTTCCTCTTCCTTGCACGCGTGACTCACAATCCCCCTAACCCAGCTCTCGGGTTAGTAACAATAGGTACTCATAAATAAATACATATATAAATATCAGTCAACCGCATCTTTCTCGATGCTATCATACAACTTAGGAGATTTTCCTATTACGTTGTATCTGCCGATTTAAGGGTCGCCCCTACACTTCCATTACTTAGGTACTATGTTCGTTTTCAACATTGAGTCACATCCTAGCATAGGAGGTCAACTATTCATGTTATGGACGTTCTCTAGTTTCGTGTGTCGCTTGTTCTCATTTCGAGTAAATGTTTAAGTTTGATTTTTCGTTGTCCATTAGTCGATGGTTTTCGTGTGTTATCTCTCTTTCGTTATTTCACATCATTACTCTTTCTTCGAGTCCCTAGTCAAACAAGACTAAACTATGAGTCGAACTACCAATACACAGTCACTTACAAGTGACTCATTCACCATTCATCCATTTCATGAATTATACAAACTTGGTCTAAATTCAATCCAGCGAACAACAATACAATACAAGCACCATTAAGTGCACACAATCCGGTTCGTGCATTTATCTTGTTAGGTGATCACACAATCAAACAAGCACACAAATCGGGGTAACCAGGTTAGGATACAGAGCATGAGGAAATCATACCTTTCACCGGGGTTATCTTTTTCCGGGTGTTCTCACGTTCCTCGGCTCACACATGTTCCTCGACTCTTATTCTTGAGCCACAAATTACATGTCAAATGGTTCAATTAATATTAAGGTGTTACGGTGGGTACATAATTGCTACTCCCGTACTTACCCTGTTATCCCGTTATTTCGGTTTAACTTAATGTGCTTAGTTCCTCAACTTACTCAATCACTTCTCAAACTTGTTTACACTTCTTAGGACCTTTAAAGGTCACCAAACAACTCCTAAACATCATCTAAAACCAATACCAATCAATCCCCCATGTTTTAAAGCCTTAAAAACACTTTCTGTTGAATTTTGGGGGTGGTCCGGGACCTGGTCCGGACACTAGGTCCCGGACCAATACTGCTGCTAACTCTCGGCCATATTTTCATAGGTGGTCCGGGACTTTGTCCATCCCTCAAGTCCCGGACCAAGTGCTGGGAAAAGTCTCGGCCTATTTTTAATGGGTGGTCCGGGACTTTGTCCAAGGACCAAGTCCCGGACCCTGCTAAAATCTGCTACAAGGGTGATTTTTCATCCCCTAATCAATCCTTAAACCACTCTCAAACTTTCCCTAATCTTTCCACAAGTTTTCTACATAATTAAACACCTCAAAACACTCCTTAAACCACTCCAAATCATTGGTTAAATCCACTACCCAATTCTTGCTCAAATTCATTAAATTCACATTCTCACATTTTGCATTTTGCACTCTTATGCATTTCTAACTTCTTCTTGCTAGTTTATACATCCTACCAACCTCACCAAATGCACCCATGATCATTCCAATTCATTCCTACACATATACCATTCTAAAACCCAAGTACACCTCTTGTTTCCAAAGTCTTGCACTCTAACTCATTCCTAGAATTTCTAAGGTTCTCTTAGCCATGTTGCTACAGATTTTACACTCTTCCCCCTAGTTCTCTAAATACCATTTCAAGGCTATCAATCCTCTCCTCTCAACACTACAAACACCTAGGTCCTCCCATCTCATAAGTCATCTTACAACACTCGTTTTTCTACTAAGATTTCGCCATAACCTCCCCATAATTCTAACATTCTCCAAACCATCAATTCACATCAATTTACATTCCTAATCTAGCCACACCCACAAGGGGTCCTACCAGCACACAATATCAATCCCAAGCTCATCAACATTCCATAAAACACAATATACCACAATAGCTCAAACTTTAAATACAATGGCACTTAGGCCTTAAATCCACACGAGTTCACAATCGCCCTCAAATTCAATCAACTACATTAATTCACATTGTTTGGGTTCATTATTTAAATTTAACCCATCCCAATTCCTAAAGCAATTAAAACAAGCTTCAAGGTAGATTTCTTACCTTAATTCACAAGTTCTCTTTTAATTCTCCTCTTGCTCCTCCTCTCTCCAAATTCGGTCAAGTGGGGATGGAGTTGCCAAACTCCATCCCAACATTCAATAACACAAAAATGCATTCCATTAATCATCTAAACCCTTAGAAATCTCAATTCAATAAAAAGGGCTTAGAGCACAAGTTAGGGTTTACCTTTTGGGCCTTTTAAGAGGGATTCTCACCCTTGAATCAAGAAGGGTATTACTCCACCATTGGAGGTTGAAATGAAGCTCAAAATCAAGAAGAAAACAAGGTGTGAGAGAGAGCCAAAATCGGCTACCAAGGGAGGAAGAGCAAACGTGAGTTTTTCAATGAAATTTTTACCTTAGAAGAAAAGGAGACTCCAAGCTACAAGATGGTGTGCTTTTCTCTTCAAATGGGGAAAACCCATGGAGATGAAACTCATCCTTTTCGAATTTTGAAAAGAGGGAAGTGTAGAGAATGATGAGGGGAGTTCAAATATGTAATTATTTTTGTGATTGGAGCTTTAATAAAGCTGGGCATGAGGTTGAAGTGGGAGTAGCCATGGAAGGGCTGCAAAAACGTTCAAACCAGAGAGAGGGAGGAGAAAATCACAAGGAAGAAGGGAAAGAGAGGAAAGAGAAGAAGAGAAGAGGGAAATGAGAGGAGAGAGGTATTTTTTTACTTTTGTACTTTTCCTCTTTTGACTTTTCAACTCTTGAATTAATTAGCTAGTCAAGTGTGAGTGTGTGTGGGCTAATTACCAGCTAAAAACCGGCCCCACTATATACCCATGCTGGAGCGTTTTTCGTCTTTTACAGAAAACGCTCGTTAGTTTACCCGGTTTTGGTACTATTCACTTACCGGGCCCGTTTTCCGGAATTTTCTTGTTTCTTTAATTTTAATGGTTATTATACTCCCATTAATGTTTATTTATAGTTATTTGATGAACTATAATTTTTACGGGTTCGTTTGACCACTTAAAGTCACGTTTTCGGGTTTTCTCGAAAAACACGCGCTAAAGCTTTATTAGCGTTTTAATACATTATTTGGATTCGTTTTCTTCGGGAATTGTTCCCATATATTATTTAGGCATTATTAAGCCTTTAAAATTCATTCGGCACCCTTTTCAAGATTATATTTCTCCTAGGGTCACTTAACGCTCCCTTTAGCGTTTTTCGCTTTTTAAGCGTTTTCTTGTTTCTTTTGGATTTGTTCTTTTTACCAAAATTCATTAGGCACTAATAGGCCCTCAATATCGTATTAGAGTAATTTAATCGCCCTAATTAAGTTCGGGGTGTTTCAATCTACCCCCTTAAAGAACTTTGCCCACAAAGTTGGTGAGTCTACTATTGTTAGTCGTTTTGACATATCGTCTGCCGAGGTCATTATCTCTATAACCCTACAGGCTCAAGGTCAGTCCAGCTAGTGTGTACATACCGGTACACACCAAATCAGCTAACAAGCAATTTGACAACCGTGGGTACCTACCAACACCACACAACATACATCCCAGTACCATGCAACGTGCGTACACACCCATACATCACAAAACAATTTACCCCATGCACATACCAGTGCAACGCAAAACAATTGTCAGCCATGCACATACCGGTGCAACACCAAATAGTTACCCTAGTGCAATTTACCGTGTGTACATGCCAGTACAACACAAGCATACGTAACAGTATAACGCCAAACTAATCTCAATCCATGCTTACTGCATTTATCCTAGCAAGATTACTTATGACCACTTACAGGGAGCCTCAAGAATCATTCAACCCCGATGTGATCAGCATCAGTGATGAACAATCTCTCCGCCCCAATTTGTGTTCCATCTCCCTTGATCACTAGTAAATCAAGTTCGACTTTGCACTTCCATTTCAAACAATCAGGTATTTCAATCATTTACCATTTTCTATCTTCTTAATCATTCTAGTCATAAAACAAAGTAAAGCATCTCCAAACGGTGGAACTCGGTCCATCAATCATCCTCCATTGTCTCCAAATACTTACTTTTAGAAATTCAATGTGTGTTGTAATTCCATTCGGTTTTATATCCTCCATTCATTCCCAAATAAAATCGATCAATTCACCTAGGGGGACTCAATTCCCACTAGATTCAACTTCGGTTTAATACCAATTTATACTCATCAATTTTCCTCAAACATACATATATCTCCACACCAGTTTCATACCGGCTCATATCTCATACTATCCCCAATCATTTACAAGAAAATACAATCAACTCAAGTCACCTAGGGGACTCGATTCCCACTAGGTTCAACATCGGTTTCGTACCGATTTATTCTCAACAAATCTCCCAAATATACTCATCCATACCATGTCTAATCCCAAATCGAATAGTATGCCTAATCTCGAATAGGCATATACCACCGGGGTTCTCATTAGTTTCTCTACTCCATTCGCCTCAAATCTCTCACAATTAATACTCCTTTCACTTCAAATTTCACAAATAATCATAGTTTTCCCAATGAGTGAGTACAAATGTTTATGTAACATAAGTACCCATCATCAAAACAATTTCTTTTGCGCTATGCGCATAGTAGTTTACGCCCTTACCACGTGAAACATACACTTCGCGATTTTCGCTCTACCCCCCTTAAAAAGGGATTATGCCCACGTAATCTACCATGTGTCAACATTGGTCATAGGTCGAAGGCATTCAGCCGTCATGGAGTGGTTCACCTTCCAAGCGGTCTATTACACAATGTATTCTGGTCAAAGGGTCTTAACCAATTTACTGGTTTAGTCGCTGCACCAAGAATTTCCATCGGAGTTTATTTAACTCTTAACCGGGTTCGGTTCTAGCCTTAGAGGCTTCAAGGCATTGATAATTATCCATTCATTCACTAGGTGTATTAAACCTTTTGAATTTGGGCCCACTAGCTCCTGCTGCGCGACCCTGATAACCTAGGGTTTACTTACCCTTCTCGTTATCCTTAATGTGTTATACACTATCCTTTTATCCCTTTTTATCTTGGGAATAATGTTTATTAATGAAGTGTGGTATCTCTTACCGTACGCGAATTCAATGAGTTACAAGTTTCTTATCCAGTTCTCTGGAATCAATGTACATACTATTGTGTATTTGAGTGATTATTCACTTGGTTCTCCCGCCTTATTGTCGGTTGAGGTTGAGCCACTGCTTAATTGTAGTGCTTCCTCCATTACTAGTGGCTTCTGAACTATGCTCACTAAACTGGTTTTGTACCAGTGTTCTTTACTCATACGACCTTGCATTTTATGCGTCGGTCCTGTGCCTCATCAGTCTCCTTTCTACTCTTACTACAATTGTCACCTTCCCAATTTCCTAGCTATCCCACTCGATCATTACTGCACAAGTGCAATACCAAAACACTCAGTCCTACAGGGTGCAGAAGCGTAAACACTTGGCAGTAAATCTCTTATGAGATTAGCAATAGGAATGAATATTGTTTCCTTGTTTCTCGGTCTGTCTACCATCTTTATTCATCAACTCCATCTCAATGTATGATTTATCCACATGTACTGGTCGCTTGCTGCGCACCATGTTCGTATTTGTTTACAACTTTGGTTCCTATGGCATCCGCTATTTCATTAGCTTCTGCTCATGTTTTACTACCATTTAGGCAATGGTTCGCCATTCACTTGGCTGGTTATAGAATACGATATTCTTTTATCCCTCTGAGCTCCTTGAACGTTATTGGTTTGATGCTTCAGGTTATACCTATACGGCATTCCTTCTGAATCGGTTACTCTTCGGTTACCAATAATAGCTTATTTCCACATTGCTTGGCAATACTTGTATGCTCAAGCTTCACTACATTGGTAGTTCTGAAAGGGATATATTTTCAGAATTTTATTGTCGGTGTCCTCTACTTAGGGATTTGTATGTTTACCGCTCTTGCGGTACCGCCTTAACGAGGGGTATCTTTACTCGTTGGTTATTAAATAATCTTATGGTGTTGTTCTTGGCAACTCTTCATATGGTTCCATGTGGGTTTGCAACTGTTGATTCTACATATTGTAGCGGTTCCATGGCCTACTAGCCCCGTTGCCTAGAGCTCTGCTCATAGTAGGCGGTTTACAAGTATCACTTCTCCTTATACCATCAACTGGTTTAGAGGTAACATTGGGCTCCATGATAAGATCATCGCATCACGCTTCCGTTCGTTGGATGCCCTTCAAGTCTCTTGGTATTGATTGGTACCTTGCCATAATTCAGGGTATCCCCTGGGTAAGTGGGATCCCTTCGGTGTTCTAACCGAGTGTTCGTTATGGCTCCATGATAAGATCATCGCATCACGCTTCCGTTCGTTGGATGCCCTTCAAGTCTCTTGGTATTGATTGGTACCTTGCCATAATTCAGGGTATCCCCTGGGTAAGTGGGATCCCTTCGGTGTTCTAACCGAGTGTTCGTTATAGCTCTGGTTTCAACACTTCGTTCAACTATGTTGTCCT
Organism: Limonium bicolor; assembly: GCA_023374045.1. Taxonomy (NCBI): domain Eukaryota; kingdom Viridiplantae; phylum Streptophyta; class Magnoliopsida; order Caryophyllales; family Plumbaginaceae; genus Limonium; species Limonium bicolor. The sequence goes on along the minus strand of CM041778.1, from coordinate 260,154,193 downwards.
TGATACCCTTTATGGGCTGCTCCTGGGTGTTGTTGATTATGCATTTACATCCAGCTAACATTTATGAGAATGTGTAATTTACTCCGCATTGCAGTTCTGGACTCCAAATTGTCCCATTGGGGTTATACATCTCCCGCTCTTAGGGTAGGCCATGTGTGATTCCCTTAAGGTTTTAACCGGTTTGGTATTTCCTTCAGTGGTGATCGGTATCCTCCAGTACCTTAGATGATCACCCTGGGTATTTATGGTGGTTGTTCTGGGAATCCTATCCCGTTCATTGATCATTGGGGTATTCCCGCGAGGCATTTGCCTCACTGTGCTTAGCCCGGTATCCATCCGGCTATTTCATGCTTTTGTTCCAATATCCTTGAGACATCTCCAATGTCTTTAGTCAGTTACTAGTGCTTCCCGCGCTTCCTAACTCGTAATCGTTCTTCTAGAGTGTATTCTTGACTCCTTAGCTTGTAAGCTAATCTGAGTTCCTTCGACTGTTCAAGGTGTCCAACTCTTCCGGTTTTGTATTCACTTATGGTCCGTAGAACGGAGCTGACTACTTCTCGTGTTTCGTGCACTGCATGTATACATACGTGGGGTACCATATTGGTACGTTACCACTTACCTGACTAACTCACAAAAGGGTCTGTCACGCCCGCATGCTCCTTCGGAGTGCGGTCGTCCCACATCCCGTATTTGGGTATACTCATAGTGCTCGTCACACGCCTAGGTGAAGTATTCTATCGTCAACTCCTCTTGTATCATTCTATGATACGCACCGTGATTCTCTGGTTTGGTTTTAGATAAAATCTGAGGTTTAAAAGGAAGGTAGTGGTTTGAACAAAATTTTGGGTTTTGAAATAGAAAACTTGAGTTTAAAGGAAAATCTTCATGGCGTTGCCATGTCTGAAGTCTTAACCAAGTCCAGCTTCCTGCTGACTGGTATGTTCGTTAATGTAATGGTCGGGCCGTTAGGCCTTTCCAATGTTTGGTTCCTCAAGTTCTTAGGATTGGCGATCCTATGATTACTTCCATCTGCATGATGGTGCTTAGTAAGTACTTGTTAGTGATTTACCGTCCTCCAACATGTCTTGCTGTTGCTGCACTTGCCTTGGCAAGTGCGCGGGTACGTCGGTTTTTAGGTTACCTTATACCGGTTGCGGCATTGTTTTCCATCCATACTTGGTGGTGTTATTGGCTCTTCCATCCATTTCGATCTTAGTGATCAATTCCTGAGTAATCTCTTAGTATTCTTGACAAAGTTGTCGATATTTCGGGGCTTCTCGACCTTTGCGGTACTCTGTGTATCTTGTTTCGTTGCCCGTTTCCACACCTTAATGGTGGTTACTGAGGCTTGTCTAACCCTTAGGAGTTACATCGTAGTCCTGTTGGTGTAAGTTTCATGAATTTCCTCATAGTTGTCTGCACTATGTTATTCGGGTATTATCGCCCTTTTGGCGTTTTAGGTTTGGAGTTAATCCAACCTTGACTAATTCCATAGTTGGTTTGTCTACCGTTGACGATGTTGTCATACATTACAGTCCGTAGATTCTCTTGTCTCGGTTCTGTTACTCTGCTTTCCTGCTCATTGTGTAGCTATGCTTCCCTTCTTGTTGGCTGCGCATGGTTCTCGCGACTGCGAAGCATGTCGCCCCATGGTGCCGCAAATTTCATCATCGTCCTATATTTAGGATCTTCAAATTTCTACCGTTCAATACAGTTATTGTCGCTGATACGGGGACCGTCTCCGGGATTTCCAGTTCTTGGGATCTAACGTATGACTGGTTCTTTCCCTTTACCAATTTCGCTTACAACTGCCAGATCGGGTTAACCCGAGTGTGAGAGGTTTTTCCATCTCTCTGGCGTTCTTTTCCCCAACTTATAACGGGGTAGCGGAGGGCGGGATTGGTCATGTAGGTATCCAGGTCACACTGGAAGTTCCTATCTAGCGTACCTCGCACGCTAACACTCAACCCTTAGCCCTAAGTCTCTAATTCCTAACTCGGTATTCTCCTAGACTCGGTATTTAGACCATCAGAGCGATACTTCGCTCTGATACCACTTTTTGTAACACCCCTACCGGTAATCTCACCATTACTCTTAACCCGTCTCCATTATCAATACACCAGCAGCGGAAATTCTAATACAACCGGGGGTGAAACAATGCCGTTAGCCACTCACGTGACTAACAAGGCTAGTTCCAAACAACAATACAACACACTATCGGTCTGATGGGTCTTTACCGAGTACACTACACAAACGATGCTTCGTTTACTTAAACAATTCTCAAGTCAATACAACCTTTAACACCACAATGTACAATACAATAACCATTCAATACTATACCGAGTATCTACAATTCCCAAGTTTATCGATGACCCTTCGGTCTTACAACCCACAATACATAAATACAATTCCCTTAACAACTACCATATCAATAACAACCCCGTCCTACTCTCGAACGGTGTCCGGCTTAGCTGTCAGACTCTTACAGTGTTCATATTCACTTCGGGTACCTGCACACTAAAAACGTTCCCCCTAGGGGGTCAGCTTACGCTGAATATGACTTCCGCATACCCCGCGTACTAGCGAGGGTACGCCGATCATTTGGTCAAGAGCATGCGGTTCATTTTAATTCAAACATCATGCAATACATCAATACATCATACATGTACATTCACACAAACTCCACATTCAATCCAGGAATACAATCCACACAGATATCACGCCCAGCTCGTTAAATTCATTTACCTTATTCTTAAACCTTGAGAGACCATATCTCAAGTGAGTTTCATTCTCGTCATTACCAACCTTCCACCCCTACCGGGTAGTTTACTTAACTCCTAGATCATTAGACACCCTCAGTCCCGATCTAGTTTCTTAATTATTCTACTCTTGAATAATTTTAAGTTAAGCCTCAAAGGCCTCCGGGCAGAGACATATATAGATCTCACCACCGGGCTTTTATAATCTCAATACAGGATTAGAAACATTCTCTCATGTTCCCTCTTTCTATCCCATAATACCCAGCTTACCTCTTTAAACGGGTAAGCTCTGCCGGTCGTACTCCAGTCGGGCACCACTATGTGGCACACGGCCCCGCAGGGCACCACTATGTGGCACACGGCCCGGTAACAAGGGAGTTTGACCATGGATTCGGAAACATACGCTCTGTTGCTTCCTCTTCCTTGCACGCGTGACTCACAATCCCCCTAACCCAGCTCTCGGGTTAGTAACAATAGGTACTCATAAATAAATACATATATAAATATCAGTCAACCGCATCTTTCTCGATGCTATCATACAACTTAGGAGATTTTTCTATTACGTTGTATCTGCCGATTTAAGGGTCGCCCCTACACTTCCATTACTTAGGTACTATGTTCATTTTCAACATTGAGTCACATCCTAGCATAGGAGGTCAACTATTCATGTTATGGACGTTCTCTAGTTTCGTGTGTCGCTTGTTCTCATTTCGAGTAAATGTTTAAGTTTGATTTTTCGTTGTCCATTAGTCGATGGTTTTCGTGTGTTATCTCTCTTTCGTTATTTCACATCATGACTCTTTCTTCGAGTCCCTAGTCAAACAAGACTCAACTATGAGTCGAACTACCAACACAGTCACTTAGAGTGACTCATTCACCATTCATCCATTTCATGAATTATACAAACTTGGTCTAAATTCAATCCAGCGAACAACAATACAATACAAGCACCATTAAGTGCACACAATCCGGTTCGTGCATTTATCTTATTAGGTGATCACACAATCAAACAAGCACACAAATCGGGGTAACCAGGTTAGGATACTGAGCATGAGGAAATCATACCTTTCACCGGGGTTATCTTTTTCTGGGTGTTCTCACGTTCCTCGGCTCACACATGTTCCTCGACTCTTATTCTTGAGCCACTAATTACATATCAAATGGTTCAATTAATATTAAGGTGTTACGGTGGGTACATAATTGCTACTCCCGTACTTACCCCGTTATCCCGTTATTTCGGTTTAACTTAATGTGCTTAGTTCCTCAACTTACTCAATCACTTCTCAAACTTGTTTACACTTCTTAGGACCTTTAAAGGTCACCAAACAACTCCTAAATATCATCTAAAACCAATACCAATCAATCCCCCATGTTTTAAAGCCTTAAAAACACTTTCTGTTGAATTCTGGGGGGGTCCGGGACCTGGTCCGGACACTAGGTCCCGGACCAATACTGCTGCTAACTCTCGGCCATATTTTCATAGGTGGTCCGGGACTTTGTCCATCCCTCAATTCCCGGACCAAGTGCTGGGAAAAGTCTCGGCCTATTTTTAATGGGTGGTCCGGGACTTTGTCCAAGGACCAAGTCCCGGACCCTGCTAAAATCTGCTACAAGGGTGATTTTTCATCCCCTAATCAATCCTTAAACCACTCTCAAACTTTCCCTAATCTTTCCACAAGTTTTCTACATAATTAAACACCTCAAAACACTCCTTAAACCACTCCAAATCATTGGTTAAATCCACTACCCAATTCTTGCTCAAATTCATTAAATTCACATTCTCACATTTTGCATTTTGCACTCTTATGCATTTCTAACTTCTTCTTGCTAGTTTATACATCCTACCAACCTCACCAAATGCACCCATGATCATTCCAATTCATTCCTACACATATACCATTCTAAAACCCAAGTACACCTCTTGTTTCCAAAGTCTTGCACTCTAACTCATTCCTAGAATTTCTAAGGTTCTCTTAGCCATGTTGCTACAGATTTTACACTCTTCCCCCTAGTTCTCTAAATACCATTTCAAGGCTATCAATCCTCTCCTCTCAACACTACAAACACCTAGGTCCTCCCATCTCATAAGTCATCTTACAACACTCGTTTTTCTACTAAGATTTCGCCATAACCTCCCCATAATTCTAACATTCTCCAAACCATCAATTCACATCAATTTACATTCCTAATCTAGCCACACCCACAAGGGGTCCTACCAGCACACAATATCAATCCCAAGCTCATCAAAATTCCATAAAACACAATATACCACAATATCTCAAACTTTAAATACAATGGCACTTAGGCCTTAAATCCACACGAGTTCACAATCGCCCTCAAATTCAATCAACTACATTAATTCACATTGTTTGGGTTCATTATTTAAATTTAACCCATCCCAATTCCTAAAGCAATTAAAACAAGCTTCAAGGTAGATTTCTTACCTTAATTCACAAGTTCTCTTTTAATTCTCCTCTTGCTCCTCCTCTTCTCAAATTCGGTCAAGTGGGGATGGAGTTGCCAAACTCCATCCCAACATTCAATAAACACAAAAATGCATTCCATTAATCATCTAAACCCTTAAGAAATCTCAATTCAATAAAAAGGGCTTAGAGCACAAGTTAGGGTTTACCTTTTGGGCCTTTTAAGAGGGATTCTCACCCTTGAATCAAGAAGGGTATTACTCCACCATTGGAGGGTTGAAATGAAGCTCAAAATCAAGAAGAAAAACAAGGTGTGAGAGAGAGCCAAAATCGGCTACCAAGGGAGGAAGAGCAAACGTGAGTTTTTCAATGAAATTTTTACCTAAGAAGAAAGAGGACACCAAGCTACAAGATGGTGTGCTTTTCTCTTCAAATGGGGAAAACCCATGGAGATGAAACTCATCCTTTTCGAATTTTGAAAAGAGGGAAGTGTAGAGAATGATGAGGGGAGTTCAAATATGTAATTATTTTTGTGATTGGAGCTTTAATAAAGCGTGGGCATGAGGTTGAAGTGGGAGTAGCCATGGAAGGGCTGCAAAAACGTTCAAACCAGAGAGAGGGAGGAGAAAATCGCAAGGAAGAAGGGAAAGAGAGGAAAGAGAAGAGAGAGAAGAGGGAAATGAGAGGAGAGATTTTTTTTACTTTTGTACTTTTCCTCTTTTGACTTTTCAACTCTTGAATTAATTAGCTAGTCAAGTGTGAGTGTGTGTGGGCTAATTACCAGCTAAAAACCGGCCCCACTATATACCCATGCTGGAGCGTTTTTCGTCTTTTACAGAAAACGCTCGTTATTTTACCCGGTTTTGGCACTATTCACTTACCGGGCCCGTTTTCCGGAATTTTCTCGTTTCTTTAATTTTAATGGTTATTATACTCCCATTAATGTTTATTTATAGTTATTTGATGAACTATAATTTTTACGGGTTCGTTTGACCACTTAAAGTCACGTTTTCGGGTTTTCTCGAAAAACGCGCGCTAAAGCTTTATTAGCGTTTTAATACATTATTTGGATTCGTTTTCTTCGGGAATTGTTCCCATATATTATTTAGGCATTATAAAGCCTTTAAAATTCATTCGGCACCCTTTTCAAGATTATATTTCTCCTAGGGTCACTTAACGCTCCCTTTAGCGTTTTTCGCTTTTTAAGCGTTTTCTTGTTTCTTTTGGATTTGTTCTTTTTACCAAAATTCATTAGGCACTAATAGGCCCTCAATATTGTATTAGAGTAATTTAATCGCCCTAATTAAGTTCGGGGTGTTTCACTTAGCGATTACCTCATAACTAAATCAAAGAATGAGGAACAATTAGATAAGATTTTGAGCTGCAATATTTCACGTCTAAGTTCACAACCACAAGACTATAATTCATACAAATAAAATTCCAATCATTGTCAATAAGATACAATTCAATATGGAATTTCAATCATCAAACATTCATTCGATATATCGATCCTTCTATAAAAGGAATTACTATAAATCACAAAATTCATAATATTATCACTTGAGCATCATAGGCTATTAACATGTCATCAACTTTGACTCATATCTAAAATCACCACTTATGCCTTTGTGTCAACATATACCGCAATCAATATTTCGACATCAAAGCATAAAAACATTCAATCATAATCACTCAAAATTCTCAAATGCATTAAACAAGAACATCAAAAGTAATTCCCCCGAAAGACGCTCCTTCTTAATCCTAACACCAATTTAGTCCATTTTTATTTTTCTTAACTATTTTTCTCATTTTGCTCTGATACCACTTGTAACCCCCGGATTTTTAAAATTTTTTTAGGTCAATTTTTTTACAATTCAAGTTTTATATTGATAAGCAGCGGAAACAAAACCTAATCCGGCGTAGTTACTGCACACCGCAAAGGAACAGTGTGAAGCCTAACAATTAACTAAATAACCAATTCATATTTTTGACAATAAAATCCATGTCCATATTAACATTTTCTTAAAAATGCACAAGTCTTAAACTAAAATAAAATTCAATAACAAATAAGTAGCCTATTGAAGTCGCCTTCCCAACCCCAAGACTTCCAGTACCGTGGCAGAATCCAAACAAACATAGAAAGGGCCACGATAAAGTCAGAAAACTGAGTAAGCTACCCTTCACCACGTAAAAATCATTTTCTCTTTAGAATCATTTTAACAATATAACCACACAACATACAACACATTTCAACAATATTAACACACAACAACAATTTCATAACTGTAAAATACTTCACATTGGATTTCTTTAGTAACCCAGAAATATATTAGTCAGATTATTTAATTATCTCTTCCTTCCCACGCGCAGCCAGGACAAAACAACTTTACTTCTCTTTGGGTACAACACGCAGCTGTAACCCGGACCCCAACAACACGCAGCCGGGAATCCAACCAAGCCACTAAATCCTTAAGTTGCCACCCCCCAATAGTTCAAAGGACTAAGAGTAGATATAGGGCTAACTGTGTCTAGTGCGGCCCACAGTATCTCCAAACTTATTGTCCTAATGGCCCGCATTTATCATCTCATTCATGTGTCCTAATGCTGCCCACATGCACCATGATTTTTCTCCTCTTAAAAATTATTTATTCGTATTATTCTTTACCATATAATCTCATCAAAATCCACATATTTCACCATAAATAAATTATGATATCATCCTTATTGAATAATAATTCAATTTTCACAAAATCATTTCTTTAACGATTTCACAACAATATCAGTTGATCTCATAAATAAACTCATAACAATTTTCCATCAATCTCTTTTTTAAAAAAAATATTTTAGATAACCACTGATATCCATTCAAAATAAGTCACTCACATAAGAATGAAATTATCACTAACACTTAACACTTCAATCTCAACAATTATCACACAAAAAATTCACATCCACGTGAAAATTCATTATTATAAATATAATAAAAATTAGTGAACGTAGTAACTTACTTGATATTTAGCAACGATTCGCAACAACCCCGCCAAAATATATTGATGTTGTCTTTCACAAATTCAGGGCTCTGCTACCTATGCGCCGCGGTTACATAGGAAGAAAATTGACTTATCTCTCCATCTCTACTTTTCCCTTGTGTTGAGTTGATATGTTGGATCTTCTTCTACTATTTTTTTATTTTTGTTATGCGTGTGTATGGAAAGTAACAAGGGCATTTGTTTTTTCCTTTTGTTTGTGCCTACATATGCGCTGATAGGTAGGGATGAGTGACGTATATATTATATATATGTGTATGTATTGGAGCGAAGAGTAAATAAAAGGAAATGAAGAAGCAATATCTTGTTGTCTGGCTCATAGAAGAATGCAAAAGAGATGACTAGAGGGAGATGGAAAGATAAGACTAGATTGGCTGATGAAATGAGTAGGATCACAACCCTTATATAGCTGACCAGGAAGTCTAAAAAGTGAGGGAATGCGAACAGAAGGAATATAAACTTATTTATTAATGAAGATACTTAAACAGTTTAATTGAATAATTGAAAACTAAAGGTTAGGGAATACGTAAAGATAAACTTATCTATTAAACAAATTAAGAAATATGGATAGACGTAACCGACGTTATATAGAGTCGGGAAATACGCAAGGACAAAGCTAACTTATTAACTAAAATAAGAAATATGGAAAGATAAAACCGACTTAGTAAATAGAGTTAGGAAATATGAAAAGATGAAACCGACCTCTTAAATTAAGTAACAACAATTATAGTATTAAAGTAAGTAACAAAAGTTAAATTAAAAATCAATCATAGCCTTTAAACATATAATATTTATTATAATTTCATTTCTAATAAACAAAAGTACCATATTAATAAAACATGAGGATCATTATTATGACATAAAAATTACAATCACCTATTTAAGACATGTTATTTTTATTAACACGAATTATCTTTATAAATACTATATACTATGCTCGTAAATTATAGTATAATACCATAAACTATATATTATGCTCGTGAACTAATATACTTATAACTATAATATATGTATTTTAAATCAACATTACTCTTTGAATCATATCATTATTATTATTACTCCATTTTTAATTAATAAATATACCAAGTTAGCTAGAGAAATACAAGGATCATTAATATGAAGATAAAATCACCACTACCTAGTTTTAAAACAGATTATTTTATTAAACGCATTGTCATTATTAAATACTGTATAATATGTTCGCAAACTATATAATATATTTGTAAACTAGAAAATAAATGTATTTAAAATTTAGGGGTATTTCAGAAAATACCAAAAGATGTCACCGACATATGGTAAAACTAACTTATTAAGTGTATGTAATAAAATCAACACTAACATTATTATAAACAAATAAATACACTAAAATAATAGAAAATACACATGGATCATATTATGACATCAAATCATAATCGCTTATTTTCAAAACGGATTATTTTTAATATGAACCACCTTTATTAAATACTATATAATGTGCTTGTAAATAATACGTACTTATAAACTATATATATTGTAATCTATATGATATACATATAAACTATATAATTATGTATTTTGAAATTTAGGGGTATTTCAGTCGGTCCTTTCAAAGTTGTTGGTATCACTTCCTATGGAACCTATGAGCTTGAGAATAAAAAGAGTGAAGTTTTCAAAGTCAATGGGGCTCGATTGAAAAAATTACGTTGGTATTGTTGAAGCTAATATTGATTTGCATGTAGTTTCTTTTGTTCAGGATCAGCTGGATACTCCAGCTACTTCATGCCTTCTTGCTCCGAAGGATACAAAGAAAAAAATCCCTTGGAGACTTTGTTTTGCGTTTAGGAAGCTTCGAAAGCTCACTGTAGGAAGTTGTGGTATTCTTAACCACACTTCCTCTTCTTCTGATCAGTAAGCTCGGGAAGTCTAGCTAGAGACTTTAAATCTGAGCAGCTTGGTGGGAGGCAACCCATCTCACTTTCCTTTTCATCTATTTACCTTTCGATTTGTTTATTTTTGTTCTTTATTTCTTTTCTTTTTGAGCTTATGGTTTAGTTTTTACTACACTTGATTTCTTCTGGTTGCGTGGAATAACTTTGTAGGAACATTCTCTTCAGTCCATAACTGAACTTAAGCGTGGGGGCGTTTTGAGGACTTGCGCGTATAAGTTAGTGAAGTATTCCTTTCTCCTTTTATTCATCATTTGAATGTAGTTTGTGTAGATGTTTGATAGTTGTTTTCTTTTGGTTGTTATTGCTTAATGGTTTAATAATTTACTTTAAAAAAATAAAAAAAAAACATGGAAAAAAAACGAACTCCTTGCAGGAGTACTTCTTCTTATATTATTATTTTGTTTATTACTAATTTTTGTGTTATCTTGTTTCTCTTATGATTTACTTTGCAGAATTTTATTTTTCTGCCGGATCATAAGTGTGGGAGACTTCTTTGGACTATGCACACACTTCTGCTGTCCGGATCCTTGGGGAGTATTCTATTCATCATCTACTTCTATAATTTTGATGCTTCACTTGTTTTTATTTTGCTTTACTGATTTCCCCCTTTGGATTCCACACACTTATTGAATTAATTCTTTTTACGCAATATGGGCATTGCTTTGGTTTAAGTGTGGGGGACAATTGCCTCTATCGCAACTTGTTCTTGAGTTTGTCTTTCTTGCACTTGTTTAAGTCTTGTTAATGGAGATAACTGAAAGAGAGACATGGAAGAAGCTAAGCAAGTTGACAGGTTTGGGGTGTGAAATTTTTTTCGAATTATTGTGGTTTTATTGCTAAAATTGAAGTCTTTGTCTACTAATGCTAATATGATTGAGAATTTTTGCCATCCGAACCTTATTTTTAACTTTGAGCCTTGGAATGAATGGTATGAAAGATGGAAAAGAACAAAGGCAAGGTACTCCGCTGATCCTTTAAGGCATTTTCTGATCCTAAAACAGGCCTCTTTTACTCGGTTATTAAGTCCTTTGGGGTGCCTTATCACCTAGCTACCTAAGGTTCTTTGAATCTGGGATTAGGGCTGGCAAAACGGGTTGGCGGGTCGGGTTGAGCTTAACCCGAACACGACACGATTAATAAACGGGTCGACACGAACACGCCCCATTTAATTAATCGGGTCATGTACATCAACCCGAACACGAATATACTTCAACCCGACCCGACCCGTTTGACACGATTAGTTTTTCGTGTCAACCCGATTAACCTAGTAAAACTTGACTAATCTGATATTGATGTGCGGCTATTCTCTCAATTCAAAATTCAAAATTCAAAATTCAAAATTCAAAGATTAAAGAGCACTATTACAACAATATAATTTAAATTCAATGGGTTGAGTAAAAAAATTAAATTCAATGGGAATTGGGATTCATCATGTGCCGATTTGGGTGTTGGCTGTGTGGTTGGATAAAAGAGGAGAGTAGGTGTTATAATTTTAATCGGTAATGAGTTTGGATATATATATATATTATATATATATATATATATATATAGATATATATTCAACTTAAAAGTTAAACGGGTTGGCGGGTTACACTAGTTCGACCAGAACCCGACCCGATTATTAAACGGGTCAACCCGGACACAACCCGTTTATTTAACCGTGTCAAATTATAAAACCCAAACCCACAAATTTCGTGTCGTGTTCGTGTTGGTCAAACGGGTCGTGTTGAAATTGCCAGCCCTATCTGGGATAGTTGACCCAAAGACGCTACATGGGTGAAGAGAAAAGTCTGAGGTGAAAGAAACAAATGAACTTCAATTGAAGTATCTATGCATCTTTTGAGCTAAACGTTTTAAATAACTTCTATCAATAGGATCATGAGTGTGTGGCATTGAAAAGTGAAATGGAATAAGATCTTACTTTATGCCCCCTTGTCATTCAAAATGGAATGTGAAGGAAATGGTTGTTTGACTCATGGTTAAAGGCTCGGTTCTTATGGTGAGTCTTCTCTCTCAAAGCTTTGTTTTGTATGACTTTTCGCACTTCTTGGTTTGTTCTAAAAATTCTTTTTTGCTTAGAGTTGGAAAATCTAATCCCCCAGACCGAAAAACTTGCAAAATATTTTTATGTGTTCTCTCTCTTTAGTTGTTATCTATTGGCTTGATTGAACTTTTGTTTGAGAGATTTGTTTGGGGACAAGCAAAAGATAAGTGTGGGGGAATTTGATAACTGATTAATGATATATCTTTTAGCGCTTAAACTGATAAGCCACCAACTCTTCATATTTTATGTATTAGATTTAGGAGTATATTAGTCTAAATAAGGTTAAATAGATAGTATTTATGTTAAATTATGTATTAAAGCATTTTATTTGTACAGAATTATGTTTTATATGCTTTTTATGCAAGGCACGAATTCCTAGGCAAAAGTTCAAGTGATGCGGACGTGATGCCGGATGCCTCCTGCACGGCACAAGCATGGAGCAGAAAAGAGGCTCTGCCGGGTATGTTGTCGGGTACTTCCCATCCGGCATATGTGAAAAGTCACCATGGTTGACCAAATGGTGGTAGTTATTTACAGTTGACGGATCCAACTGATGCCGGGTACGGTGCCGGACATTCCCTGTCTGGCACATGCAACGTTTCGCCTGACAGTTTTGACCGTTAACGGTTACTCACATTTAACACGTGGTGCCGGATGACCTGGACCCGGCATGCCACCCGGCACATGGAGATTTTGTTGCCTAAGAGTCTGCATCATTTGATACACTTCAACACCCCTATACACTCCATTCATATCTCCATTTCCACATCCACTCCATTATTGGTGTCCAAGGAAGTTCTGTAGATCCATCCATGCGAAGAGAAGAAGAAGAGCTTGTCAGGTTAAGGCCATGACCATTTCCTTCTCCTCTTGTATTCTCTTCTTGTAGTTGTGTGGATGGTGAAGTAGAATTCCTTGTTAATCTTTGGTTAGGGATGATTTTCCTTGTAATTACTCTTATGGTTATTAATAAAAGTGCAAGTTTCATCAACTAAGGTTCTGGTCTTCATACAAGTAGAATGAGATCGCTACTTGTTCTTTTTTCTTCTAAATTCTACTAAGGTTCACAAGACAAAAGTAGAATAGGTTGAGGGGTCTTAGTGGTCTTTAACGGTGTTGTTCTGAAAAGTGGGCAACATGACTTAAGATGGGAATTAATCTGTTTTTCTCCATTATCTTGTTCGTTTTTTAGGTATTAGACATGCACGGAGCAAATGTGGGTAATGAGTCTTGTTGTCAGACCAGAAACAGGAAGTAACATTCACAACTTGAAGGTGCCAGGTGTACTACCGGGTGTTTGATGTCCGGCACATTCAAAGATCTTGAAGGTGTCGTGCATCTCTTGTCCGGCATGACATCCGGCACATTCATTTTTGCCAGATTAGTTTCAAATTTGTAGTTTAGCCTATAACCATACTTGTTCTAATATTGAGTATCATCCCGAGTCAAAGTTAATTTATTTTGTTAGTATTTTTAGTGTAGAATTGATATTTACATTTCTCCCCTTGTTTTAAAATAGGCTATTACTAGGATTAGGACTGATTTTCTATTAAGTCCCTCGGGTTCGATACTCTCGGTCATAATCTACTCACACTGTACTCCGACCGGGATTTTGCTACCCGTATTGAGTTGTAGGGTTTATTTTATTATTTTATATTTCTTTCATTATTTTATTCTTTTGTACATCCTTTTCCCCTACAAATTTTCTGTTAGCATAAACCCCTAATCTTTCTTGTCTTTTTCCTAACTTTCATGATTTAATAATATTCATATCTTTTTTTAAGTGAAAATACCTCGGATTAGCTTGTCTTGGTGTGTTTACAACTTAGGATGCGATCCAGGAGAAATTCGGCACAAAAACGCAACATTGGGTCACATCTGGACTTCACGTCCAACCTTTTCACCCGACCGGGCCATCCGTGGTCCCAGATCGGCCGTCCGTGGCACCGGACGTGATCAATTCTGTTTTCTCTATTGTCCGGACCAACATCCGCCCCATTGCCCCGGACGTGTTGTTCCTGTCCGGCTAACTGATCCGGATGGAGACCCGGACGTGCCTAGACTCTCCCTTTCCGAAGCTTTCACGTGTCCGGATGACGTGTCCGGCCCTGTGACCCGGGTGTGATCAGACGGACCGCCATATTTACAACCACGAGTGCAGCGTTGACAATTTCTAATATACAGCCGTACAGCCCACGTGTCCGGCCAACTGACCCGGACAAGAGGTTCGGACGTCTCACAATGCTAAAAATCTCGTGTGACAACTCTATCTCTTGTCCGGCTAACTGACCTGGACAGGGTAGCCAGACGTGTGTATATTATGTCTGAAAATTCTATTTTAAAGGAGCATGCGCGAGACAGAAGAAGACATTCAGAATTGAGAGGCGCGATACAGACGCGAACAAGATTTTCAGAGACGCAACACCGCGACCTAGTTTCTTTCCCTATAGCCGTGCAACCGAGGAGGAATCTCTGTATCACTTTCATCAGTTTGTTCAACCCTACGACTTGTAGATCTTCAGATTAACTAGAGATGATTTCTACACCTTATTCTCTTATTGTTTCATCTGTTGTTATGCTTGGCTAAGGGAATAAACTCCAGGGAATGGTGATTGTAAATAGTTAGGCTTTTGTAGTTTTATTATCAATTGATATGGGATTATCACGTTCTATGCAGGACAGTTTTATTTGGCTAGGATTTAGTCATTTAGAAACTTGTTAGAATTTTCCGAACCCTATTTCCTAATCAGCTGGTGATAGAACTGCATGACTTAACTAGGAAAGGCCACCTAAACCCGGAGTTTCATTTTATTATCCTATTCTCAGTTACTTTCTTCTTGTTTTCTATTTTATTAATCTACAACTTTCCCCCAATTTACAGCCTTTGCTAGGATAGATTTGTTCGCTCCGTCTCCTAGTTTGATACCCCGGTTCCTCATATTACTTTACTGCTATGACCGGAAATTATTTTACTACCCGTAGGTTTATTTTATTTATTAATTTCTAGGATTAATTTCATAGCTTTTAGTAGATCAAAAATACCATTTGCACCCCTACCCCGTCCAAGGGTGGTCCGTACCCACGGATGTCCTGTCTGGGGTCCCAGACGCCATGTCTACAACCACAGTCACCCCTGGATAGTGGCATAACTTTATATCTTTTGAAAATTTAAGGTTTTTAGTTTATGTCCGGGCCCACAAACACCTTGTTTGTGGCCCCACACCCTTTAAAATTATTATTTTGTGTAATTTTGGATTTTCTGATCAATTTAGTTTTCCAGGGTCTATGGGTACGGACATTAGGTCCGTGGGTGTCCGTGGCCACGTACCCTTTAAAATTATTATATTGCGTAATTTTTTTAATTTTCTGATCAATTTAGTTTACTAGGGTCCGTTGGTACGGACATTAGGTCTGTGGCCACAGACATTTTAAAGTTTGACCTAATTCGGCCCCCGAAACCCTAGTTTAGGTATTTTCAATTTTCACATTCAATTTCAGTAAAAAAATACCAAAAAACACAAAAAAGCAGAAGCCGGCACACTTAGGCTAGATCAACTTTATAATAAGTCGTTAATGACATAAGTAGAGGAAATATAACTCATAAGGGTAGTGAATGTAATTTGAACACATAACAGTTATATACCAAGCCCCCGAACCCACACTTAAGCCTTTCCTAATTTACTGTAGGCTAAAATTAGGTGGCGACTGATAATGGGTTCTAGAGGGCTAACCCTGGTTTTAATAATTATAGTTTTATAACACAGTTATTAAGCTTAGGTTATAAGTGGGCCTAAAACCTATACAGATCCTAATCAACACGAAGAAACATAGATAATGGTTCAAAAACCCAAGGCTCACATCAGGCTATTGTAGGATCAAGCTCCAGGGGATGGTTATTTCTAACTTAAGGTAATTTTGTGATTTGTGTACGAGTTGATCTGAGATATTTCCGGATTGATGCAGATTTATTTATTCTTGCACTTTACAAAAAAATTCACGAGTTTGTTGAATAGTTTTACGAGTTCTACTATGAACAAATCAGTGATTAATAGAAAGGTCAATTAATCTGTGAACTTGTGGATAACTAAAATGGATAGATTAGGTTTTTCTTTAGGTGTGAAAAATAAATTCCTTGTGCTTACTCACCTAACGTGTTTTGCTTGAATTTGGATTTGATTTAGCATGTTATGTAAGATGAGCTCTGTAAAGGCTAGGATTTAGTTCTAGAGAAAATTATGGGAATTTCGCCAATCCAAGTCTCAAATTAACTAGTGGAAGATGCACAATCTAATAAGCAAAAAATATAACCTGGACCCGGGGTTCCACCTCATCCACTTTATATACCCACTACTTTAGCTTGCTTATTTATTTGCTTTCCAATACTTTTAATTTATGGAACAACCAACCCCCTTGAATTTTCCATTGCTTTTAAGATTAGGCTTATTTATTTTTGAGTCCCACGATTGAATATCTGGTTGCTACGTTTTCCATACTACACTGATCGTAATTTTTGCAACCCGAAGGTGATTGATTTATTAAATTTCTTGATTAATTAATTTAGTTTTCAGTAGGTCAATTTTACCTATTTTCAAAATGGCGTCATCGTGGGAGACTTGACGTAGTCTAGTCCTTAGCTTTGGTTATCAATTGTTTATATTATTTTAATTTATTTCATTTCATTTGATTTGATTTATATTTAATTTTTAGTTTATTTTGTTTTAGCTATTTCTTTAATTTTGATTGTTGATTTCTTCTTGTTCTACTTAAGTTCTAAGTTCAAATTTTTGTGGTTGTTCTTCTTTGTTGTTGTAGGTAATTGGTGAATGCACAGTACTCGTTCTCGAGGTCTACAAGAAGATAACTTGATCAAGAGAGTGAGCGCACTCTTCATCAAGCGTTGAGAGCTAGGAGAACTCTTGACTTCACCATGGTTGGGAACCAACCACCACAGATTGAGGGTGATCAGATTACCTTGGGTGGAATCAACTGACCTCTAGCTACTTCCAGAAGAGGCCTTGTTGTTCATCCTGAGTTGACAGTAGAATTATTGGCAGAGTAGCAGAAGCTCAAACCGGGTCATCATTATGCTATTGTTCAAAACCTCTCTGCGGGGACCTACTTTGGAGCAGATCCTGCCGACGCACTCGATCATGTTCTTCATTTCTTGATCCATCTGAACTAGCTTGGTCTACAACCAGGATTAAAG
Organism: Limonium bicolor; assembly: GCA_023374045.1. Taxonomy (NCBI): domain Eukaryota; kingdom Viridiplantae; phylum Streptophyta; class Magnoliopsida; order Caryophyllales; family Plumbaginaceae; genus Limonium; species Limonium bicolor. The sequence goes on along the minus strand of CM041778.1, from coordinate 260,136,786 downwards.
GAGTATGCCCGGTCGTTCCTATTTTAGAATAATTTGTTAAGAGAAGCACAAAATGGTTTCATCGTCTACCTCCTGGTATCATCACTACTTGAGAGCAGATGACGGAACGGTTCTATGAAAAATACATCCCCATCTCACGGACTCGCCAGATGATAGCAGTTGATGTCTTTCATGCAGTTGCAATCTGAGACGTTTTGTGAAGCTTGGGATTGATTTAAAGAGTTGCTTCGCTAGTGACCCCACCATTGGAAAATTGAAACCTCTCTAGCTCAAGGGTTTTACAAGGTCTCAGAGATGAAAACAAGAGAGAAGTTAGAGCTTCTTTAGGAGGAAACCTTTTTGCTAAGAGTGGAAAGGAACTTATGGCTGCCATGGAGTCTTGTTGTGAGGAGCTCAGACAGTGGAGCCACAGTAGTGGTAGTGTTTATTCTATTAGTGCTACTTCTTCCTAGGCTTCATATTCTGTGATGAAGAAATTAGCTGGTGAGCAAGCACATTTGAAAACCACGATGGGCAGCATGGTTAAAATGCTCAAGCAGCTCACTCTAGGACAGACCGCTACTTAGATAGTCAAGCATATGCCTTCTGGTTCCAATGATCATTGTTGTTCTCAGTGTGAATGACCTCATGAGTTTGATAATTGACCTCAGATAGTGGAAAGGAAGCAGATGGAGAATGTCAACGTTGTGGGTCAAACTTACACTAGGCAACCATGGGTGCAGAATCAACATTCAAATTTAAGGTATGGAAATCCTAATAATGCTTTGAATTCTCATCAGCTGTAGCCCCAACAGTCGACTTAGGGAGGACCTCCTGGTTTCTCTCGACTTCAGTACAATCAGCTTTGGTCACATCAATCTCAGTACCAGCAGTCATCTTTGACTTTAAATAATGATAACTTTCAGGAGATGATGGTTGTACAATAGAGTCAATATGAGCAATAGATGGTGACTAATCAAAACTAGACACAGTCTATGCAGAACCTACGGGAATAGATGAGTCAATTGACTTAACTATTATTGCACCAGAGAACTCCTTGTTCACTACCTTCTTAAACAGATCTGAAATGCTAACGAACAGTTGAAGGAAGTGATTATTCGTGATGCAATAATTGTTACGGACTACCTTGAGACAAATGAGGTGCAGAGCGTTACTCTATGCAGTGGAAGACAACTTGATCATGGTAAAATGAAAGAGAGTCAAACTAATGAAGAGACCAATCTCCTTCTTCTAATATTGCTGCACCATCAAGGCCTTCTGCCCCTACTAAGGTAGTTAATGAGAAAACCCAGGCTCTTGTATCTTTCCATTTTAATATTACTTTGGTTAAGAATTCAAAATGAGAAATGGTTCCCAAGGGGCATCCTTTTCCTAACCGTCTTAAAGAGAAAGAGCTTGATGAGCAGTTCGGGAAGTAATTAGGAGTGTTTTCAAAGATGTCAATTAATATTCCTTTGATTGATGCTAGTAAGCAGATGCCTAACTACATTAGGTTTATGAAGGACTAGATTTCTAACAAGTGTGGGGTTCAAGGAGAGGGATATCATTCAGCTGACAGAGAATTGTTCTGCAGCTATCATGCAGAAAATACCCCCAAAGTGTGAAGATACCGGTCAGCCTATCATCCCTTGCTCCATTGAAGACATGAGTTGTGGATACGACCTCTATGACCTTGGAGCAAGCATAAATTTGATGTCTACACCATGTTTAAAAGCTTCATGCTGGTGAGCTCGTGCCCATTCACTTTAACCTCCAGTTAGTTGACATGTCTTCTATCACTTCTCAAGGTATGGTGGCATTGTTGGAGTTGGTAAGTTTTTCTTTTTTGATGACTTTTTTATTCTTAACATGGATGAGGACGTTGAGATGCCTCTAATTTTGGGTAGACATTTCCTTTGAAATGCTAAAACTATGATTGATGTTGATAAAGAAAAGATCACTCTTAGATTTCATGATGAAGAACTCAGCTTTGACATTAATAAAATCATGAGAAAACTACATCTCATGTTGTTTTTGCTTCTAATTTGATTAATGATTTTTCTGACATAGAGGATGATTTTGTCCTTAAGGGAACTGATGCTATTAACCCCTTCCTTGAGTCTTCTGATGTTTTAGAGCAGGTTTTGCGCCGATCAATTAAGGATGACAAGGAGAGTTTTGAAGTAGCTTATGTGGTTCAACTACTCAATCAGAGCCGCTCATATTTTCTCCGATTCACTCCTCTTGTGAAGAAGCTTAACAGACTTATCCAGAGGCTCATTCATTCAATAGAGAAGCCACATGCCCTTGAACTTAAAACTCCTCCATCTAATTTGAAATATGCTTTCTTGGCAGAGGGTAGCACCTTGCCTGTTATTATCTCTTCATCTTTGTATGTTTCGTAGGAGAGCAAGCTTCTGAAGAAGATACATAACGGTGATATGTGGTGGTCGGTTGCTGATATTGAGGGAATCAATCCAGGATTCCTGCACTCACAAGATATTCATGGAACATCATTTGGAACCAGTGTGGCAGCCTTAGAGGAGATTGAATCATAACCTGAAGGAGGTGGTCAAAGCGGAAGTGTATGATGTTGGTATCATCTACCCGATCTCCGATAGCCAGTGGTATCTCTAGTCCAGGCTGTTCTAAAGAAATGAGGGATTGTTGTGGTTCCCAATGAAAGGGATGAGCTAGTTCCCCAGAGACAGACAACTGGATGGAGGATGTGCATCTACTATCGCCGCTTCAAAGATGCCACAAGGAAATACCACTTTCTGCTCCCTTTCATTGATCACATGCTTGAACGGTTAGCTGGCCAGGAGGTCTACTGCTTCATTAATGGCTATAGTGGCTACTTTCATATTCTCATTGCTCCTGAAGATCAAGAGAAGGTGACATTCACATGTCCATATGAGACATTTGCATATCGAAGAATGTCGTTTGGTCTTTGTAATGCTTCTACTACATTCTAGTGGTGTATGATGGTCATCTTCAATGATTTCATTGAGTGCAAGATTGTGGTGTTCATGAATGATTTTTCTATATATATATGTTTAGAGCTTTGATATTTGTCTTGAGCAATTGATTAGATTCTGGGCCGCTATGAGGTGACCAACCTAGTGCTGAATTGGAAGAAGTATTATGTCATGGTACAAGAGGGTACTGTGTCGGGTCACATAGTTTTCAAGGAGGGCATTGAAGTAGATAAGGCAAAAGTGGAGGTTTTGGAAAAGATGCCTTCGCCAACTTCAATGACAGATGTTCGCTCAATTCTTGTTCATGCAAGATTCTACAGGAGGTTCATTCAGGACTTTTCGAAGATAGCTAAGCCCCTGTCAGATTTGCTGCCGAAGGATGTCAAGTTTCAGTTCAGATATGAGTGGAATTGACAATTATTACTTACCACTACTTTGTGTGCGATTATTCCTATTTATTTTCTTTCTTATCTTTAATGTCTCATCCTCGTGATTTTAGATGGACAATGTTTAACGACGAGGAAGATGAACACAAAAAGAAGTGTTGAAATGTAATTTATTGACAGATGGGTAGTATAATTGAGGAGTACACGGGCAAGACGTAATGCGAGAAGTATGAGCTGACATTTATATCATCTTTAGTTGTAAAAATAATTGTATAATATACTACTCCCTCCTATTCAAAATATCTGACGTTTTTACACGAAAGATGACATACAAGAACCGCAATAGTAGCGGAGACCCCCATCTTAAAAAAAGGATTTTTGACAAAGAATTCCTTCTCCTCGAAGAAGTCTTTGCGATCTTTGCTGCGATCTAATCTCTGACCGGCGGTGGCATCCTGTCGTCTCCTTGGAAAGCCTAGAACAACTCGTCAACTCGAATGTAAACCAGATCAAAATATGGACTTTGTATTCCAAGTGGATGGTCTAGCCAAAGAAGTTACGAAAATCACGAAGAAAAAGAGAAATGTTTCTGATTGGGAGATCAAGAAATTTCCCAATGATTAATGTATCCGACAATCTTGGAAGAAATGAGGTTTCAACTAAACCATCGTACAGTGAAGCTTTGAGTTGAAAGGAAAAAGAAACCCCCATGGTATCGCCTGATGACGACATGTTAGACCAAGAAGAAGTAAAAAAGACGAAGAACTAATAGACGATGATCTCTTATATCCAGTAGTGAGGTTCCCAAAATAATGGATACGGGAGATCGACATAGAATGGAGGAACGTAGAAATCATCAAATTATTAGGTAAGACTTTCCTCTTCATATTTTAACTGATAGGCTGAATTAGAGGTGGAAAATAAGGGTAGATTTGAGGTTTTCTTTGTGGGTAATGGCTATCTCTCGGTCAAGTTTAAGTTGAAGGAAGAAAGGGATATGGCATTGTACGATGGTCCATGGATGATAGCGGACCACTATTTGAATGTAAGAAGGTGGGTTAAGAATTTTGACACTAAATCGGAAGCCCTTGCAAATCTAGATGTTTGGGTAAGGTTTCTGGATCTGAAGGCTGAATTCTTGACTGAAAAATGCCTATCAACCATAGGTAACAAAATAGGGAAGGTTCGCAAGGTGGAAATCATGAGAACTAGGATAGGGAATCCTCTTAGTGGCAAATTTTGCATTAGTATAGACTTGTCAAGACCGTTAATTGGAAATTCAAAGTTTTTAATAAGATCCAGAAGGTAGAGTATGCAAGCCTTCATTTACTCTGTTTTAATTATGGGCGATATGGGCATCGTAGAGATAAATGTCCATTGTTAGACAATGAGGATGCAGTTATCAATGATGGTGGATACAAGATGGTGCAATACAAAAAAAGGAAGATGATTCGGTAACGAGAGAACATTTCGGGCCACGGAGGAAAGTGAGTAGGAGGAGGAAACCTACTAACAAAAAGGCCGCTGAAGCTGTGGGGGAAAAAGAATTGGCACCTAGGGAAGGGAATCAACACCCCATTAAAGAAAAACCAAGACTTGAGACTATTGGATCTATGGAGGAAAAAACAAGAAAATGAGTCACATAATGTCATAGCTCTAAAGAACAAATTCGAATCCCTTGGTATGGGTATTGAATAAAATGGAAATTTTGGAACTACTCGAAGGAAGGAAACTACTGAACTAGAGAGGGATAAGGTGGATCAAGAAGCACCAACAATAGATAAAAGGACTAATGATATCCTAGAAGAAGCTGAGGATTCCGGGAGAGAAAAGTATAGCATGGAGACCAAGCATAATAAGTATTCTAACATGGCATTATCCTTAGGAAATACTCAAAATACTAACAATATAAAGTGTTGGATGAACATATGGACAACATGTCTAGTTTAAATGATGATGTTATGTCTATTGGTGATGCTTGATGTTTTATGTTGATGAATGTGTGCTCAATCTGTATTATATTCATCTACCGTGGTTGGTAATCTTAAGATAGTATCTTGGAATGTTAGAGGGGCGGGTAAGGGTGGTTTCCTTCCTTCTACTAAAAATTTTAAGTCCTTTCATAACCCTGATGTGTTGTTTATCTGTGAGCCTAGAATTAGTGGACAAAAAGCTGATAGTAACATACTAAGGATTGGTTTTCCTTACTCCCATAAAATAGATGTTATAGGTTTTAGTGGTGGGCTTTGGTTGTTTTAGAGGAATAATGTGTCTCTCAATATTCTCAAAACTGAAGACCACTCTATACATACTCTCATAGGTAATGGTAATGTTAGCTTGTTAGGCACTTTTGTTTATGCCAAGCTTTCAAATGCTGATAGAATCAGACTTTGGAACCAGTTGAATCAGCTTGCTCCCACAGATAATAGACTATGGTTCCTAATAGGGGATTTCAATTCCATTCTCTCATTAAGGGATAATAAAGGAGGGATTAGAGCCCTTAACCAAGGTAATTCAGCCTTTAGTGATTGGGTGCAAACCAAAGGTTTGAGGGACCTTCCTTCAAAAGGAAATAATTATACCTTGACAAATAGATCTATATTTGTGAGATCGGATAGAACATTAGTTTCAGCTGATTGGGCTAATAGCTTCCCTTTGAGTTGGATAGAGAATCTACCTAGGATATGCTCTAATCATTCTCCAATTGTCTCTTCCTTAATTCTTCTCTTCCTAATCCTAGTAAAGCTAGACCCTTTAGGTTTCAAGTAGTGTGGGCTGAACAACCTAATTACAAGGAAACAGTGGAAAATAATTGGAAACCTAGCTGGGACCTCAGTCATAATTTAGGGAACTTGAGCTCTGTTCTTAACGAATGGAATAGGAGAGTCTTTGGAAATATTTGCTATATCAAAAGAAGGTTAGATGCTAGGTTAGCTGGCATCCAAACAAGCCTGGAAAAGAAGCAGAATCAGTTCCTTAGAGATCTTAAAATTAAGTATTCTAAAGACTATGAGGATATCCTGATTAGAGAAGAAATTTTTTGGTTCCAAAAAGCTAGAGACAAGTGTGTTAGATTTGGAGACAAGAACTCTAGCTATTTCCATAGGAAAGTTGATGTAAGAAAGACTAGAACCAAGGTAATTAGACTGGAGGACAACAATGGCTCCATTGTGGAGGGTGGGGATAATTTGATGAACTTATCTAGGGATTATTTTAAAAATCTCTTTCAAGAAGAACAACAGGGACCCTTAAACCACATTGGCCATGACTTTCCAATGTTAGATACTTCTAAGAAGTTAATTGTTTCCTCTCTGCCCACTATAGATGAAATTTGGGAAGTACTCAAGTGCATGAGTAATTTCAAGGCCCCTTGGACAGGATGGTTTTCAAGTGTAGTACTTTACGAATCATTGGAACCCGATCAAAGATAAAGTCTATGATTTTGTTAGTAGGGTCATCGAAAGTTCTACTATAGATAGAGAGTCTAATTCTACCCTTCTATGCCTTATCCTAAAGACCTCTTGTCCCCTGAACATGAAACAATTCAAGCCCATCGCCCTCTGCAATGTAACATATAAAATTGTCTCTTAACTATTAGCAAACAGAATACAAATAATTTCTCCCTAAGGTAATATCCCCTCGACAATGCAGCTTTAATCCTAGAAGAAACATTCAGGACAATCATGTTCTTATGCAAGAGGTAATATTTTCCATGAACAAGACTAAATGTAGGGATAGTTGGGCGATTCTTAAGATAGATCTCGAAAAAGCCAATAACAAAATATCATGGGCTTTTGTTAGAGAATCTCTCACCTGCCTTAATTTACCCTCTGATTTTATTAGTTTGGTCATGTCTTGTGTTAGCTCTGTCAGCATGAGGGTTCTTTGGGAAGGGTCTCAATCTGAGAGTTTTTGCCCAAGTAAAGGACTAAGACAGGGGGATTCTTTATCTCCTTACCTTTTCATCCTTTGCATGGACAACCTTTCCCATTTTTCGCGGATGATCTGATTTTGCTTGGTAGTGCTGATGTCTCTAATGTCTTGAATATGATGAGTATCTTACAAGATTTTTATAAATTTTCTAGGGAGCAGTTAAACCTGTGAAAATCTAAAATATTGTTCTCTAAAAATGTTAGCACCAGTAGGAAAGTTGAAATCAGTAGACATGTTGGGATCACTTTCGCTGATAATTTCAGGAAATACATAGGTGTTAACCTTATTGAGGGGAGAACCAAAGTTAATAATTTCAGTGATCTGGTTGAAAAAGTGAAAACGAGGATTAGCAGTTAGAAGGCTAGGTCTCTATCTTTTGCTGATAAACTAGTGTTAGTCAAAGTTGTTCTTAATTCCATACATATTTATAATATGATAACTCAAAGGATTCCTAGTACTACTTGTAACAAGCTGGAGAAACTATCTAGAGATTTTTTTTTTGTGGGGTCATGGGAGTAATGAGAGGAAACTTCACAACCTTGCATGGAACAAGATTTACCAAACCCAAACAGGAAGGAGGTCTGAGCATTAGAGAGATGAAAATAATGAATAAAGCCTATTTAGCTAAACTTTCATGGCGGTTTCTAAATAATCAATAGGGTTTATGGCAAAGGGTCTTAAGGAATACTAGGAGTGCCTCAAGTAGCTGGAAAAGTATCCTAAAATCTAGTGAGCTGATCAATGAAGGTGCTAGATGGAACTTTGGCAATGGTAAAAACATTAAATCCTGGACGGACAAGTGGCTGACTAATAACTCCCTGATTGGTTTTGCTAGACATCCTGATAGAGTTGATAAGGATTGTACAGTTGGTTACTTTTGTTGTAATGAGGACGGATGGAAATGGAATCTGCTAAATGATTGTCTTCCTGATAATATACTTGATATGCTTGCAAGTAAAGGTATTTTTGATCCCAACCTCAAGGACTCTATTGTTTGGCCAGTTGACAAATATGGGGCCCTCACTGTCTCTTTAGCATATGAGATACTGAGAACTCATGATGTGCAAGATCCCATTTGGAAATTTGTTTGGAAACTTCAAGTTTTTGAGAAAGTGAAAACTTTTGTATGTATGGTTGCACACTAGAGCCTCAAAACTAAATGTTTGCTAGCCAACCGTAAGCTTTCTCAATCTAATAAATGTGACTACTATGATGATAAGAAGGACACAGTCCATGTCCTTAGAGAATGTAAGGTTAGCAAACATGTTTGGAAGTTTCTATTGGGTGATAATCATTGCTCTAATCCTTATTCTAATTTAAGTTTGCATGACTGGTTAATCAGTAATCTCAAATGCTCTGTGATGCTGGCAAAATTCAAAGCGAGATGAGTGGACATTTTTACTATAACAAGTTATGCTCTCTAGAAATGAAGGAACTTGAAATTTCACAATAACCTGACTGAAACAGATATGCCACTTATTTTTCTCAATTTGAATATACAGAGGTATTGGTTGGAGATTGGCTCAAAAGTAGGAGGGTAGAGCAAGATCGACAGATAGCTTGGCTGCCACCTCCAGACGATTTCATGAAAATAAATATGGATGCAGCAGTGGACAAGGACGGATTCGTTGTTGTAGGGGTTGTATTAGAGATCCTAGAGGCTGAAGTATGGGCCATACATGATGGATTAAAACAGCAAAGGAAACCAGTATCAAAAGAATCATTTTGGAATCAGACTCTACGTAGGCAATCGATTTGGTCCAAAAGGTTGTTGATGGGAACCCTCCCCAGGAATGTCTAATAAGAGGATCTCAAAAAAGGCTAAGCTTTTTTGAGGATTACACCATAAGCAAGAATGTAATAATGTTGCAGAAGGTGTAGCAAAATATGGACTAAGGTGTAATATGGGGTACCAACGAGTAGAAAGCCCTCATGAATGTTGTATCCCTTTGTTAATCCATGATCAACTTGATTTGGTGGTTGATTGCTAAATAAATAAAAGTTCATTCTTGATCCAAAAAAAATCTGTCGTTTTAGAGATGTATTTGGACTTAAATTTGTCCAAATACATCTCTAAAACGACAAATATTCTGAATAGGATGGAGTATATTATAAAAATTTGTATACATTTACATTTTGAAATAAGTAATTCCATAGAACTAGACATACATATTCTCATTTTCATTAATTCAAAATATTCTTAAATACTATTCATTTCCATACGAAATTTTCACTAATCTGTTGAAAGCTCAAATCAATAAAAAGTACGTAAAAGTATAGGTAAAGTTTGGAGTCAAAATGGATCTGATATCTCCTTGTATTCGTTCACATGATACAGAATCTTTCGGTTTCTAACTATAGTGCACCTAAATTGTGTGTCAGAGTCGTGCGGTTCCACCACAGCTACATGTAGAGAGATCCATGGGACGAAGATTTCTTAGTAAAAGAGGAAGGGAGGACAGCCAGGATTAAATTAAAGCAACACAAAATTACATAGTTAATAGTATCATTAGATTTGAACGTTTTAAGGAAAAAAATAAAGAGGTATATGTGGAATTAAATAAAGTAATGACAAAGTCACTAAACAACGATATTAAGATTATACACAGAATCTTATGATTTGTTGTAGTATCAAGAGTTAAAATATCCCATCCCATTCATAAATACTCAAGCAGCAGCTGCCACATGATGAGCTTCAAGAGCCCAATTATAATAATCAGAATCGTCCTGATGTTTTCTCAGTTTCACCCCACCCTTCTGTCGTCTCCCACTGACCAAACGGAGCCAAACTCTTTTTCTTCTGCTTTTTTATTTCACTATTTTACTCCCTCCGTTAATTAATATCTGTCGAATGTGATTCTTATTTAAAAATATCTGTTATTCTAGCTTTTTAACACACTTCTTTCTACTTTTACCCTTACTATTCAATATAAAAATAATTATTATCTAAATTTAAAAAGTAAAAAGTAGAAACTTTTCTTAATAAATATGTAAGTTTATAAAATCAACTAATTTTTTTTGTTGCAATAGTAGTACTCCCTCCGTCCTGAATTGACCGTCCTGTTTACTATTTGGATATGTCGTTTGACTTCAATTTTTAACATATAAGATAAATTAATTTTGAAAATTTAAGTTTGCATAAGAATCCTTACATGATAACTATTGGTACAAAAATTAGTTTTATAAAATTATTTTATCTTATATGCTTAATATTGAAGTGGAAAAACGTGCCATAAAGCAAACACGACGGTCAATTCAGGATGGAGGGAGTATTAAAATATGATGGGTTTTATGGGATTTAGTAAAGGATGGCAGAGACAACAGCTGCAACTGTGCAGAGAGACGAGCTGGGTGCCTGCCTGCAGCATAAAGCCAGCCAGTGAGTCAGTAGAGAGATAAAGGGAAAGAGCAAAAGCAAATAGAGGTAGCTATGAGAGAGAAAGAGACCGATAGAGAGGTGCTGCTGCTATACTGCTACTGATGCTGGTCAGCTGCTACTGATGCTGCTGCAGTCATATTAACTCATAATACTAACACTCAGAGGACTACTGGTTAGAGAGAGAAAGACAGACAAAGAGAGTAAGAGAGAGAAAGAGATAGAGAGGTGGTGGTGGCAGCAATATGATCAGAACCATTAGTTTTATCCATGTACAGCAGATTCTGCAGGCAGGGACACAGCTCTACAGTGGTCCTTTTTCTTTTGTGCTCGTAAAAATAATTGTAAAAAAAAATTAACACCTTTCCTTTTTACCCTACCTGCCTGCCTGTGCCTGCCTCTCCGAACTCTTCTTTAAACTACACTTCTCATCTCAGTCTCATATCCTTTCTTCTCTTTTTCTTCCTTTCTTCTTCTTCTTCCGCGTTTCAAACCTCTTCTTCTTCCCCAGTCAGTTCACAGTTGACGACAGTAAGTAGTAGTAGTATCAGTAGTAATAGGGGTTTGAAACAGACCCACTTCATCCTCTTTTCTTTCTTCTGATTCCTTTTAACATTTTTTATTCTTATTGTTTCCCAGAGAAACGACTAGCCAATCTCAACAACAGCAGCACCAGCTACAATAACTTTTCTTTTTTTGTATCTGTAAGTCTAATCTATAATCAAAATGTCTATATTACTGCGCCTCCCCTGCCTGATCATCATCAAACTAAACTAAAACTGAGGTCGGCTTATTTATTCTTATTCTTTTTCCTTTTTTTTTTCTTCCTAGTTTTCAAGATACCATGATGATGACTACTGGTACCGGGAGAAGCACACCTGGTAGTGCACCCGGTGGAGGCGGTGCCGGTGGCAAGTATCCGTTTACTCAATCTCAGTGGCAAGAACTCGAACATCAAGCTCTTATCTACAAGTATATGGCTGCTGGGATGGCCATACCTCCTGAACTTCTCTTCTCCATCAAGAGAAATTATGACTCTTCCCTCTCTTCCAAGCTCTTCCCCTACCAATCTTCACCCAGTAAGTAAATTTATCTCATATACACTTGTATCTGTGAAGCATACCCATGCCTACTGTTTTCTTACTGGGTTTTTCTCAACGAATCTTCGTTCATCATCATCATTTCTGTGCACTCATTAATTTAAAATAAACTGGTGTTTTGTTCTTGTCTTCTTGTTCTTGCCGCCTAACCCAGTTTCCTCTGGGTATCATGTGCTGCTGCCCTTGCCTTGAACTAAGCACTAGATATAATATTAAACTTCATGAAAGGCATATTCTCCTCTTGGTTGGACAGTATTATATTGGTTTCTATTTCCTCTTTTAATGTTTCTAAAAGATGCATTGTTTATGCTTTCCAGTCGGATGGAGTCCATATCAGATGGGATTAGGGTATGGTGGGAAGAAGATAGACCCAGAGCCAGGTCGGTGCAGAAGAACTGATGGAAAAAAATGGAGATGCTCAAAAGAGGCGTACCCAGATTCCAAATACTGTGAGAAGCACATGCACAGAGGCAAGAACCGTTCAAGAAAGCCTGTGGAAACAACATCAACATTGACGACCAACTCTACTGTCGCCAACAACAACAATTCCCTATTGGCCAATAGCTACAACACCCCCAATAATCCCTCTTCCATCGTTTCACCTTCTTCACTGTTATCATCCTCTCAAATCTCCAACAAAACCCATCACCATGCCGCGTCTTCGACCTCATCCAATTCCTCTTCCACCTACCACTCCCTCTCTTCTTTCTCCCCAGTCGGATTAGCTGCTGGACCTGACACGAATAATTCTCTTCACTATGGCCGTCCGACTGATCATCATCAACATGGGTCTTCGTATGACGTTACGAACGCCCACTTTCTCTACCCTCATTCGTCGTCAGCCAGACCCCCTGGCAGCAATCTTGATCTGTCAAATCAAGACAGCTCCTCTGTACACTTGCTTTTTGACTCCGGTGCTGCTGCTTCTTTCAGGTATTTCCACAAACACATTCTAAACAACAGCTGGCTCAGTAAGCTTTTTCTAAGTATCTTCTTCTAAAAGATGCTATCTTGACCGACAGCAGAGATAGGTATGCTCATGTGATGAAAGACGAGGTAGGAGGGGTAGGGGGAGAGCATGCTTTCTTCACTGACAGTTCAGGTTCCATGAGAGGATTTACCGGCGCATCCTGGGGAAATCCCCAACAGCAGCAAGACACAAATCATAACCTTCTCAAAATGGGTGTCGCTGCTGCTCATTCTTCCTTGGACAACAGCACTAAACAAAGTGGTGGATACCCAGCTTATCACCTAGAACTCAACAAGGCCGGCGAGATATCAAAGCAAGAAAAGCAGCAGCAGCTATATGTTTGGGGCAGGGATTTTGGGTCTGATCAGCAACTCAAAATGGGAGACACGAGAGATCATCCTCATCATCATAACCCAAACGAAGCTAATGACAAGACCATCCACCATTTCTTTGATGAATGGCCTCCAAAAGAAGGTGGGAATGGTGGCGGTCGCGGCGGTGGGAGAGACCCATCTTCACCTTGGCATGATGCTTCGACTACTCAGCTCTCAATCTCCATGCCTACACCTTCCCATGATTTCTTCCTGTCCAACTCCACCAGAACTCATAATGGTAAGTTAACTATTATTGTGTTGTTGAAAATTAATGCAGCTATCTCATTGTGCATGGAACATGAACTAATATGTTTTCTTGATTGGTATCATGCCAAACTGAACAGATATTTTGTTTTCACAGCCGATGAATCCGCATCTTGTTTCTTCTGTGCTTTTTTTTTTTAGAGCTATTATTTCAATATGTAAGATATTGTAGATTGCAGCCTTGTTTTACTATACATTAATGATGTTGGGTTATCATGTTACAAAAATGCTTACATCATGTCAAACGAAGTATAAATATCACATGTCCTTAATTTTGTTTGTTTTTATTGCAGAAAGTTGAGCTTTTCAAGGTTCATTAGTGGGTCTCTGAATCAGAGGCCAGAAGTAAAGAGGGGCAGTTCTGATATTTGGTGGGTAGTAGGGAGAGTAGTGGTGGGTCAGTTCCCAGTACCACCTCTTTCTCTGAAATTTCATTTAATTTCTCATTTTCTTTCCTTTTCTCTCAGACAGTTCTCTCTTACCCTCTTTTTTTTTTCAGTTTTAGTGCAGCTGTGTATCTTTCACTGTATCTGTATCTGGGTGAGGGAGAGTGACTAGAAGACAAAGAAGAGTTCTTTCTTTTTTGTTTGGTTTCAATTCTCTGTTTTCTGCAAGTTTATTAAAAAGGATGAGCAAAACAGAAGATGTGAAGGGGTGCCTGGCTTTGGCTTGTATGTTTGTTGGGTGGATTGATGATGAGTTGAATAATTTACAATGTCTGTACCTCTCTTACTCTCTCTGACTCAGTTGTTCATTTATGTATGTTTCTTCATTTCAGCAGAGGACCCATGTGTGTTCCTTCCTATTCATTTAATAACTTTTTTTCACTTCACTCATTCTCTTGTTCATATCACTCCAACCCCACCTCCTTGTTTTACTCCTTTTTCCTGTGCTGTTATCATGACTACTGATTCACCGGAAGGAACCACTCAAACTTTAGTGGGTAAATCTGTTTTCCGTATTCTATTTCTCTTCTCTGTGGGTGTCTCTCTGTTCCAAACACAGATGACAGCTTCATCTCTTTTGGCTCCTTACTTCTCTGTTGCTATCAGACTGAGACTGTTTTTCTTTTGGCCTTAAAGCTTTTCTTTCTGCCTACTCGTCCGTTTTTTTTTTTGTTTTAAGATGCGGGTATCCCTATATTCTCCCAGAATGTGATCATGTAGGGACTATTGGAGAGTGTCTCACCCTCCTTTCAAAGCATACTGTTTTGGGTGTTATCTTGTACTCTGAGACCACTTTGTTTGTCTTTCCGCTAGAATCAATGCTTGTAATTAATTATAGACTGTGTGAAATCTGCCGGGGTATAAAAAATAGGCGGTCTAATTGATGTTAAATAGTAGTAATTGCTTTGTTGGGTGGCTAGCTCAGTCGAGACTATTTCAGGGTTTGGAATTCGAAGCATATCTCAAGGTTACAAGCATTTAATGAAATTCATGGTAATGATTTTGATCGACTCCCTATCCGTTTGGAATCGAGGACATGTTTTAGTTTGTAGTATTGAATAAGATCACACAAATACCTATGAACATTGGTTGTGTTGCTTACCAATATAATAAGGGTGACACAAACTTTAAGGTGGACCTCATGCAATTGCAAAATACTGAGCGAGGCTGATTGACCATAATAACCTACAATTTTGTCCTTAAATAGGCTTTTGGTTCCCGTGGGAATCTTATCATTTGCTTTGCTTCTCTAAAATTATTCTCAAGGAACAGCCAACGTTTACCCCTCTTTTTTTTTCTTTCTTTCTTGGGCATGTGAATTTGGTGATTATCAAGAAGACACGAATTCGTTAGTTTGTAATGTTGTTTGCTACCTGAAATAAAGAATTCAAGAGCTCAACTCAATCTACAAGATAAGGCTCTACAAACAGTAACAGCATGACCGTGGAAGTGAGAAGAGACATTTAATGACTGAGTGGAACTTTGGCGTCAAAGAAGAAAGGGAAAAGAGAACAGCGTCATATAAGGAGTCCGTGGTTGTGGAGAAAAGGTAGGAAGGGACGGTGTATGTGTGTGTTGTGTCAGCTGAGTATAAACAGTTAAGGGAAAGCTGGCCTGGCACTGACGACAGGCACAAAAGATGTGATACCACATTCACCCCAAATATACAGTTTAGAAATGATGATAGGGTTTCCTTTTTACTCCTCTCCGCCTGTACAAGAGCATAAATTACACCTGACCCATTTTCATTTTTCATCCCTCTTTTGTTTATCTTTCACATAGATATCAAAGGGGAAGCAAAAAACAGAGAAGGATTTGCCATAATGAAATCTAGTGAAGATTCACAACACACACACTTATCATATCATTCAGGTCTGCTTGTTGCTCCTTTGCTAACTTTTCCATTTCCTCCGTCCATAGACTTGAATTTTTTTCTTACAACTGGTCGTCTTGGCTACTAGTAAAACAATATTATTCCGCATTAGGTGACAGGGATCTGAGATGCTTTGCTTGCTTTTAACTCTACATGAAGCATATCTAGCTGTAAGATTTCCTATGAATTAAGGGTCCGTTCGACTGAAGGATTAATCTTGGACGAATTTCAAACGCAGCTATTTGCTGCTTTTGGATTTAAAAGTCTGTGAGAGAAGTGTGGGCCTAGAAAAAAAAAGTAGCAAATGAGATGTGAACAGGTGGCAGATTAATCTAACAAAAAAATGGAATGCAGTAAACGAACGGACCCTTAGTGGGCATTCACCACATGATTTCCACTTGGCATTATGAAAAGTCCTCTTTTTTTACCAGCTCACAGAAATTTATTAATCCGTACTAAAAAATTGCAGAAGTCGAGAACTTCCAATGAAGTAGGAGAAAACATGACCTCAATTGTTTTATTGTGTTAAAACCTCCCTTAATTTGACAAAATTTCAATAACACAAAACGAGATATATATTTTCAGAGTTATCATTTCGTCAACCAAAAAGGAAAAAATATGCAAGCCAAAAGGGGGCCCTGATGTTTTTGTCGGTCTAGTATATTGGGGTGTACTTGAACAAACTATATAAATGTGAAATTTAGTGGTTGGGAGTGTTAGAGTATATTTAATATATTTGTATATCTTGTATATTTAGTATATTCTAGAAGAAGTCTCTGTACATAATTCTATAAATACTCTTCAATATCAATAGTAAAAGGCATTCAGCCTATTCTTTTAACATGGTATTAGAGTCAAGTTCTACCCTAAACATTTTTTTTTCCGCTGCAAACCCTCTCGCCGCACTATTCCATCGGATTCCACAATTCTATTGAGAATTCAAGGCCGCACTATTCCATCGGATTCCAGCCGTAACCCTCTGCAGACTGCACCATCGCCCCCATCATCTATCACCCGCATACTCCAAGCTGCTGCACATCATCGTCCATACCATCCATCGCCGACCACTTACTTCCAACATCACCAACCACCACCCTGTTCACATATTCATCCACTCCAGCGCCGTTTCTTGTGTGTTATTCGCTCTCGACCCCGTACGCCATACCATCACCACACTGCTCATCAGCCGTCCACCCTCACCATCAACAAACACTCCAGGTTGGTCTGATCACTGGTTGTTATTTTTGTGAGCGTACTTCTTTCGACTGGTACAATACAGTTTGTTTTTCAACATGGGTGATAACGGCAACACTGCTGGTCTAGAAGCACAACCGGCAGCACCATCTAAGCCATCAAAGCATCCCGCTTTGTCCATGTCTAATATCAAATTTGTTGTCACTGAGATTCTTGATTATAGTAATTACCTGTTATGGCGTGAATTGTTTATTTCGGTGCTTCATGGTTACCAAGTTTATGATCATATTGACGGCACCGTTGCTCCCTCTCCAGAGTCTTCGGAATATGTTCAGTGGGTTTTATCATAGATTCAATCCACGCTGTCTCGTGATATTCTCCAATCCATTATGATTCCAGGACAACGTATGACAGCTCACATGGCTTGGACAAAAATTGAGTGGATGTTTCACGATCATGTTGAATCTAGAATTGTTCAACTTCGTCAAGAATTCTATGGTCTGACGAAACAGGAATCTTCCATGAAGGATTTTTTATCCAAGCTTAAGGACATCTATGATTGTCGTGTTTCAGTTGGTGATACTGTTACTTCCAGAGATCTTTTGCTTCAGATTGTGATGGGCCTTGGTCGTGATTACAATGCTATCACTTCGATTTTTCTCAGTCAGCAACCGCCACCTTCGTTTGAGCAGATGAAGTCAATTTTATTCATCGAGGAATCCAAACTGAAAAATCAACAGCCACAAGTATCTGTTCGCACTAACCAAGTCCTTATTGCTCAACCGCAGGAATCCCCTACTGAGTCTGTCATCAGTAAAGATCGTGGGAATCAACAACAATGTCGTGGTGGTGGTCGCACCCACAGAGGGGGTCGTGGAGGGCGTACCAGAGGTCGCGGTACTCGTTCTTTTTTTCAACCCTTTCGACCCCAACAATCATCTTCTCCTGGTTTACTTGGACCATCGCCAATTTCTACACCTCGCAACCAGCCAAATTGTCCCGTCGGATTGCAAAATTATCGAAATCCGATTCAATGCTACACTTGTGGTGGATTCGGTCATGGTGCTCGCTTTTGTCCATCACAACCAAAAGTTACAGATGGAACTCTCCAAGCCTTCTCAGTTTATCCTGCTTCACACTTCGACATTGATCCTTGGATTCTTGACTCCGGTGCCACCTCACACATGGCGAATCATGCTGGTAACTTACTTTCTAGCTCTCCTTATATTGGTACTGCTCGTATTAGCGTTGGTAATGGTGCTATGCTTCCTATAAATAAGATTGGGTCATCAGTCTTGCAATCTGGTTCTCGTAATTTCATTCTTAAAAATGTGTTGGTATCCCCTGCTCTTACTAAAAATTTGATATCCATACGTCAATTTACTAAAGACAATAATTGTAGTATTGAGTTTTTTCCCTCTTGTGTTTGTGTTAAGGATCTTCATACGAAGACACCACTTCTCAGCTCCACTAGCACAAGGCAAATTCGTGTGTACGGGACCGCCGTGCATAACAGCGTGCGAACTGGGTGATATGGCAGTCCAGTCAGCAGTTGACTGGACTGTTTTTGCTGACTGGGTTGTCTTTTTATCATATTAACTTTAAATTGTTGTAACTTTTAATATATAAGTCCAAAATGAAAAAAAATTATATCACTGTTCACCTAAATTCAAGCTCTTCAAAACAAGACCAGTCATTGATATGTTTTGACAAGTTAAAAAAAACTATTTTTACATGAGTATGATGATACACTAAAATCATATATGATTCATTAGTTTTGATATTATGATTCATTAAAATTGATATTATGATTCATTAAATAATAAGTGGTGAATTAGATTATAAATTTTGGAACCGATAAAAAATCATTATTGTTTTGTAATGGATTATTATTGTTGTATAGTGTATTTTAAACCTTATATGATGAATCATGTATTTTTCATACATACCAAATATTGTTTTATATTTTTTTTATATGTTTGTGATGATACACTAAAATGAAGATATGATTCATTAATTTTGATATTATGATTCATTAAAATTGATATTATGATTCATCTACTAATAAGTGGTGAATTAGATAATAATTTTCGGAACCGATAAAAATTATTATTGTTTTGTAGTGTATTATTATTGTTGTATGGTGTATTTTTAAACCTCATATGGCGAATCGCATATTTTTCAAACATATCAAATATTATTTTGTGTTGTATTATTGTGTAAATTTTTTTATTCTTATAGGTTTGCGATGATACACTAAAATGAAGATATGATTCATTAATTTTGATATTATGGTTCATTAAAAGTGGTATTATGATACATTAAAATGATGTTATGAATCATAAGTCTCATTGATATATATATAGATATATACATGTAATTAATATAAATTTTTAAAGTTCTCAAAATATATCCATGTTTGGTCTTATTTTGAAGAGCTTGAATTTACATGAATAATAGTATAATTTTTTTACATTTTGGACTTATATTTTAAAAAATACAATAATTTAAAGCGAATATAATAAAAAGCAACCCAGTCAACAGCTGACTGGACTGTTGACTGGGTGCCAGCTCATCCAGCCGCACTCAAATTGTACGCGGACCATCCGCACCATCACACGTCTGCTAGCACAAATGACTTGTATCCTCTTCATGGACCATCCATAACACCATCTCCTTCGGCTCTCATTGCTGCACGAGTTAACTTCCCCACCTGGCATCGACGTTTAGGCCATGCTAGCTCTAGAATAGTTTCTTATCTTTCTAAAAACTCTTTCATAAGTTGTAATAAGTCTGATCGGTTGGACACGTGTGTCTGTCATGCTTGTCAGTTAGGAAAGCATGTTCGTTTGCCATTTGATCATTCTACATCATATACATCATTTCCTTTTGAACTAATACATTCGGATATATGGGTTTCTCCTATTGCTTCTCATTCTGGATTCCGATATTTCATTACCTTCCTGGATGATTTTTCACATTACTGTTGGGTGTTTTCTCTTAAACATAAGTCCGATGCTTTTGTTACATTTCAAAATTTCGACGTTTACGTTCGAACCCAGTTCAACACCACTATTAAACAATTTCAATGTGATAATGGAGGTGAATATCTCAACAAGTCTTTCACTTCTTTTTTTCAAACACATGGAATCCAAGCTCGTTTACTTGTCCATATACCTCTCAACAAAATGGGAAGGCTGAGAGGTTGAATCGTACTCTTGGAAATATCATTCGAACTCTTCTTTTTCAAGCCTCAATGCAACCTTCTTTCTGGGTTGAAGCCCTTTACACTGCTTGTCATACTCTTAACTTGTTACCCACATCACTATTATCTTATAAATCTCCCCACGCGATGCTTTATGGTTCTCCTCCTACTTATACTCATCTTCGGTTTTTAGATGTGCGTGTTATCCTAATTTGTTTGCCCAAGCTCCACATAAGTTGTCACCGCGCTCTTCATTGTGTGTTTTCATTGGCTATCCTTCCAATCACAAAGGATATCGTTGTTATGATTTGGCTACTAGGAAAGTGATTATCTCTCGTCATGTTACTTTTGATGAGACTTCTTTTCCTTCCGCTCAGAAATTTGTACCAGTGTCTTATTCTCCTTCTTGTACTTCTTTTCAGTCACCTATATCTTTTGTTCCCCCTGGTTTACTATCTAGAGCTAAATATGTGTCTTCATCGCCTCGTTCTCCTTGTGCACCTCCCATTTTGTCCACTTCGTCACTGCTACCTTCTTTCTCCCATACGAATCTCCAACCTAGTCATCCCACCTCTTCCACGCCTACCAATGTTGTTGTTCCACAGGATGTCCTTCCACCTCATCATGCAACTCCACAACAAATTGAATCCTCCCCTCAAAGTCATCCTTCACCACCGCATGCTTCTCCACCACAAAATGAATCTCCACCACAAAATGAACCTCCACCACAAAATGCTCTTGCCTTACTAGATCACCAAACATCCAATGCTAAACCTCAACATCCTATGATTACTATATCTAAGACTGGTATTCAGAAACCCAATTCTATTTATTCGTTGCATGGAATTATTGCTAATGCTTTACCGCAGGAACCCATGATGGTTAAGGAAGCTTTGGAGGATCCTATGTGGTTACAAGCTATGTAAGAGGAATTCGAGGCTCTACAACGCAATACCACTTGGACACTTGTTCCGCGTCCCCCTGGTGTAAATGTTATTGGATCCAAATGGGTTTTTAAAACAAAACAAAAGGCTAATGGTTCTTTTGAACAGTGCAAGGCACGACTTGTTGCCCCAGGCTTCAACCAACGTCAAGGAGTAGACTGTGGTGATACATACAACCTTGTGGTTAAGCCCACTACTATTCGCATCGTTCTTTCTCTAGCTTTGTCTCGTGGTTGGCCTACGCGTCAACTTGACGTTAAAAATGTTTTCCTTAATGGTACATTGGAAGAGTCTGTTTATTTAAAGCAGCCTTCTGGGTTTGTCAGTACTAAGCATCCATCATATGTCTGCAAGTTGCATAAAGCTTTGTATGGGTTGAAGCAGGCTCCTTGGGCTTGGTATCTACGCTTTACCACCTTCCTTTGTTCCCACGGTTTTATCCATAGTCATGCAGACTCTTCTATGTTATTTTTTCAATGTGGATCAGATATGGTTATTCTTCTACTTTATGTGGATGATATTGTTCTAACCGTTTCTTCGGCTGCTTTGCTCCGCTCTATCATTTCTCTCATTCAATCAGAATTTGCTATTACTGATCTTGGGGATGTTCATTATTTTCTGGGTGTTTCTATTGCTCGGACTTCCACAGGATTATTTTTGTCTCAGGGGAAGTACACGCAAGCTCTTCTTGATCGGTGTGCTATGGGTGAGGCTAATCCAGTTTCAACACCCGTCGACACTAAGTCTAAGTTTTCCTTAAATGATGGTGATTTACTTTCAGATGCTACAAAATACAGGAGTATTGTTGGTGCACTTCAATATTTAACATTTACTAGACCTGATATTGCGTTTGCCGTTCAACAAGTTTGCTTGTTTATGCATGCTCCACGCACTAGTCATATGCAGGCTGTTAAGCGCATTTTGCGTTATCTTCGTGGTACTCTTGATCATGGACTTCTTCTTCGTCCGGGCTCTCTTGATAAGATGGTAGCCTATTCTGATGCAGATTGGGCCGGTTGTCCAGATACTCGTCAATCCACTTCAGGGTATTGTGTGTTTTTAGGTCCTAATCTCATTTCTTGGTCTTCTAAAAGACAGCACACTGTTTCTCGATCCAGTGCTGAAGCTGAGTATCGTGTTGTTGCGAATGCTATCTCTGAAGTGGTATCCCTTAATTCGTTATTGTCTGAGTTAGGACACCAAGTATCTGGCACCACTCTTGTGTTTTGCGATAATGTTAGTGCTATATTCTTGGCATCTAATCCTGTGCAGACACAACGTACCAAGCATGTTGAGATTGACTTGCATTTTGTTCGAGAAAAAGTTGCTACCGGTACCATTCGGGTTCTTCATGTTCCCTCTTCATTGCAGTTTGCTAATATCATGACTAAGGGCCTTCCGCCTATATTGTTTAAGGATTTCCGCTCCAATCTGAATGTTTGTTCGTCTCCCCTTCAGATTGCGGGGGGATGTTAGAGTATATTTAATATATTTGTATATCTTGTATATTTAGTATATTCTAGAAGAATAGTCTTTGTACATAATTCTATAAATACTCTTCAATATCAATAGTAAAAGGCATTCAGCCTATTCTTTTAACAGGGAGCAACCCCAAAGGGGGAAGACTGAAAGGCTACAAACATACTATTGTATTATGCTCCCTAAATAAGCAGAAGCAGAATGAAAACAAGATTCCAAGAACGTATGCATGTTTTGTCCATCACTAATGTAGATACAAGGAAACATCCCCCATCCCAACTCTTTAGAATACCCATAATTACCCTTTGCACAAGAGCAAATGGCATTCCACATCCCATAAATCTGTTCAAATTCATATAGCATTGATCCTCAATCTTCATCATGGTAATATTACAAAAAGAGAAAAAAGATGGGGATCAGGCCGAGAAGCATTATTTCGTTCTATCATTCAAGTCCAGCAAGAAGTATTTGAATACACAATGACTAAAAATGCAGAAAACAGGCCATAACAGCAGTTTATGTTTATGATAAACTGTTATTACGTAACAACTTGGTAGACAAACTCTACTCTTTGATAAGCTGCAGACTTATCATATTTTATGTACTAGATTTAGGATTATATTTATCTAAATAAGGTTAAGTAGTTAATATTTATGTTATATTATGTATTAAAGTGTATTATTTGTTCAGTCTTATGTTTTTATATGTTTTTCATGCAAGGAAACACTTTTGACCAAAATGCCGGACATAAGGCCGGTTAACTCCTGCACGGCACAAGCGTGGACCAGAAAAGGTGCTATGCCGGGTACATCCCAGCCGGCACAAGTAAAAAGTTGCCTCAGTTCACCAGAAGGTAGCAGTACATGAAGAGGTGTCTTTTGATGAAGAAGTGCCTTTTGATGAAGAGGTGTCTTTTGATGAAGAGGTGTCTTTTGATGAAGAGGTGTCTCTTGGCAAAAAGGTGTCTTATGGTGAAAAGGTGTCTCATGGTGAAAAGGTGTCTCATGGTGAAAAGGTGTCTTATGGTGAAGAGGTGTCTTTTAGTTGGAAAGATGTCTTTTGGATGAGAAGACACTATGGAAAGACATCATTTGGTGATGTGTCTTTCCATACCAATACAACTAGGGTAAAAGGTATCTTTTGCTAAAGACATGTCTTGAAGGTGTATCTTTATGGAAAGACATCATTTAAGATATGTCTTTCCATAGAATCACTTCCAACACCTATAAATACCCTTCACATGTGGTCATTTGAGAACACACTTCAACATACCAAATCCACTCCATTAACTTCTATATTTTCGCCTCACTCCATTGTTGGTGTCTAAAGAAGTCTACGGATCCATCCACGCAAGAGAAGAAGAAGACCTTGTCGGGTTAAGGCTATTAATATCTCCTTCTCCCTCTTTGTATTCTCTTCTTGTAGTTGTGTGGATGGTGATGTAGAATTCTTTGTCTTCTCTGGTTAGAAATGGTTCTCTTTGTAAACACACTATGATTATTCAATAAAAGACATAAGTTTCAACTTGGAGTTTTGTGTTTTTTTTTTGCAATTGGAATGAAGTTGCTTCTCCTTCCATTTACTTCAAATTCTGACTTTATTAAGGCAGAAAGGTTGAGAAACTCTAGGTGGTCTTTCCATTTGTCTTCTACAATTTAGAGGATGAAAACCTAAGATTTAGTATTAGCCATGTTATTCTCCCCTTGTCGGTTCGTTGATTACCAAATATTTGCTAGTCTTCGATAATGATTAGGGAGTTCTTGGTTCGGGTTAGAACTGGAGAAGTAGTTTGCCATTTAGGCCCTACACTTACCTTTTGCTAGTCCTCGAGCAAAATTAGATTAGGAAGGAGTAAATACTTATGCACAAAACAGATAAACTCTAGGATGACAATTAGATAAATATTCTCAACTATTTGACTCTAATCCACAAGTATCACTTAAACCTCCTTATTCCATCAGAAACA
Source organism: Limonium bicolor (assembly GCA_023374045.1). Classification (NCBI taxonomy): domain Eukaryota; kingdom Viridiplantae; phylum Streptophyta; class Magnoliopsida; order Caryophyllales; family Plumbaginaceae; genus Limonium; species Limonium bicolor. Next base: position 260,112,319 of record CM041778.1, on the reverse strand, counting down.
TACGATTGGGTATAAAAGCAAAGACTTTTTATAACCGATCAAAAACTTTTGAGCTATTTTGCATAAGGGATTTTTGTAATCTCTCCTTTTTCCGGTTTCCATCATTCAGCTCTATTTTTCAAGAGTTTCTGAATGTGGCCAAGACACTCATAGATGGTTTTTATATTCAGCCCTATTTTGCAAGGGTTTCTGAATCAACCATGAATTTTTTTGCATTGAAGAACGGGGAATTTAGGAGAAAAACAAAAGGAAAAACTCTCGTTTCTTGCTTTTATTCTAAGGTAGTTCATTGCAACCTCAAGGAATATGATGCTTTACCTTTGGAAGAAGATTTTTCTTTCTTTTTGTTTTCTTTTTCTTCTTCTTCTTTCTTTTTTTCACAGAATCCCTATTTAAGATTTTTCACCCAAAAGATTTTTCACAATTTGAAAAGAGAAGGAAATAGTACCCAGAAGTACATAAAGGAAAGAAGTAGGAGAAAGATCATATACTCATGTTTAAATAAAAAGAATCAAAAAGTTAAAAACAGGAATCTACAAGTCATTAGAAAGCTTACCTCTTGAGAGAACAAGCATTTATTCATTCCTAATCTCATCTTAATCAAAAACATGCAAAAAGTTTTGTAAAACATTGATTAAACACAAAACTTAAGCATATTATTTTAGATAAAAACTTATTTTTATTTTTTTTAAAGGGGGGTCCCTGCCCTACACTTGGCAGGAACACTGTCCCCAGTGTTCGAAAGAAAAAGAAAATAAATGAAGAAAGACTTTAATAAAGAAAATTAAAAGGAATTAAGAAGAAAATGACTCCCCTGTGGTGAAAGAAGACCAGACGAGTGGGGGCTGCCCTACACTTAGCCTTTTGGCTACTTGGCGAATGATCAAAGATTTAGGAAGAGATTATGACCGATCTCGCATACTCCCATTGATCATGTTGGCGTTGGAGACTGGAGTTGACCAGGCGGTCATAGTTGAGCAAAAAGTTGCTGCAGCGACTTATGCTCCATGCGAACGGTCAGATCTCTTGCAATTTCCATTTCCTCAGGTGTTGAAAAATCTTGGAATTCGGTGAACTAGGTGTGTGGTCATGCACTAACCACATTCACCTGCTGAGGAAGAGAGCTCTTGCCAATCGCCTGCTGTATTTGAGTATTTGGGTAGGGAGTGTGCTTGAAGTGCATTCATCTAATTTACTTTGGAGGAGTATACAAAATTTTAAATTAAACAAATTATAGTATGAAAAATAATAATAAGACAGGAATGTTACCAATTCAAGAGAGAAAAATAAAAAAAATAAAATAAATGAATTTTTTTTTTGAATATGTCGGACATAATGTCGGGCGCCTCGTATCCGGTAATGGACTTCTTCCATTAATGCCGGATTGGTTTTACCCGACTTCCTGCCCGACTTGTTTAAACTTGAAAAGAAAATAAAATAAATCAAAAAGAGAGAAGAGATGGATAGAACGATATGTTTGTAATAACAAATAAAAAGATATCTACATAATTAACTTTGCAAAAATTAAAAGAAGAAACAAAATTGCGTATGCCGGACGTGGTGCCGAGTGTGCAGAGCCCGACAATGGACTTCCTCCAAGATTGCCGGGTTGATTTTACCTGGCGTTACGCCCGGCGATTTCAAACTCGAAAAAAAAAGAAATAAATTAAACGGGAAAGAGAAGGTAAAAATAAGATAAGAGTGAAAATAGGAAGGAATATTTACAAACAACTCTAAATTTGAAGAGAGAATACAAAATAACAGTTTAAGGTTGAAAGTGCCGGGTTGTGCGCCGGGTAAATCCTATCCGGCGTAGGACTTCCTCCAATATGCCGGATATAGGAGACCCGGCATTACGCACGGCATGATCAATCTATAAAACCAACAACGAATCAAAAAGTTAGAAAACAAGAAATGTTGAATGTGCCGGGTATGACTTATCCGGCCGTGCACACGACATATTCAAAATTAAAAAAAAAATGAATCAAATCAAAAGAAACAAAGAATGAAGAATAAATAATAAAGAATAAGAATATGGCGTTTTACCGAATTTAGGACTTGGACTAATTCCAAGTCCCCGACAACGGCGCCAATTTGCTAATTAGAAAATTGTAGGAAAACTATATATATATAAAAAGAATAAAATGATAAACTAAACCTACAACTCTACTACGGGTAGCAAAATAAAACCCGGTCGAAGTATAGTGTAAGTATATTACGACCGAGAGTATCGAACCCAAGGGACTTATAGAAAACTAGTCCTAATCCAGGCAAAAGCCTATTCTATAATAAAAAGGGGAAAAGTAAATGTAAGTATAAATTAAGAAACTATCTAAAACCTAATCTAAAATAGTATTTATAATGATCTACCCCAGATTCGTAATGGTAAACGTCATAAAGACACATATGATCACCCAGGAAAAGAATAAACTTCGAATCAACCAACTCTTGATAATGCCAGGTGGCATCCCTCCATCACAACTCTTTAGAATACCCATAATTACCCTTTGCACAAGAGCAAATGGCATTCCATATCCCATAAATCTGTTCAAATTCATATAGCATTGATCCTCAATCTTCATCATGGTAATATTACAAAAAGAGAAAAAAAGATGGGGATCAGGCCGAGAAGCATTATTTCGTTCTATCATTCAAGTCCAGCAAGAAGTATTGAATACACAATGACTAAAAATGCAGAAAACAGGCCATAACAGCAGTTTATGTTTATGATAAACTGTTATTACGTAACAACTTGGTAGACAAACTCTACTCTTAGAGAGTAGTCTTTCCATCTATTGGTCAAACAGACAAATTAAGTTGAAGTTGCAACAAACGAGCCTAGATTATTTTAAAAATTATAGTTCTTGCGCAAATAATGGGCAGGAGAGACGGATTGGTATGACTACATACGTGATAATTATTTATATGTTTTTGCAAAAGGTAATACTGTTAATCAATTGATTTAGTGAGACAGTATTCATGATTAATTGTAGTTTATATATGAGGAATAAGTTAATTGACACACTTTTTACATCTTTGTCCCTCCAAAGCCTTACGACTTTTCTCGCTTTAAGATGTATAAATTAACACCACAATCCCAATTTATCAGGTATCAGCTTTTGACTCTGAATGTATCTATCACACTTGAGGTCGAAATGCTATCCTCCAAGAACATAACTTTGAAGTATAAGCAATCCCCCAAGAATCACTGTTTATGTTATGATCTTGACAGTAATGAGACACCAGTAAAAAAAAGAAATGTTGTATTAGGTTGTCTGAACATTATAACCCTAGAGCACACTATATTTAGGAAGAATTCTGGTCAAAGGGTGTTTCACCCCTTCAATTTCCCACTAACAGTTGTTTCTATGAGTCATTCCCTCTTACGGTTGATTTTTTGCTCTTGTAAATAAAACGATAATGCGAATAGCGGTTTGTAATTCTTTGCGGAAGAAAAAAGGCATTAATTTTCTTTTGCAAAGGCTTTCTTTATTTTTTATTTTGTAAAGAAGCCGATAACCTCATTATCGGTTTCTTTGCATAAAAAAAAAATGAGCAGTCAACTCTTCTGCAAAGAAGCGTGGTTATTGATTTCCTTTGTTTATTTCATTTTGCAAAGAAGTCGATATCAGTTATAAACTAGAGATAACACAAAAAGGCAATAGAAAGCGATAAAATTCTCATTACATAACATGTGAGTATGAGGGCTTTTATTTATAAAGAAAGGAAGTAAAGAGATAACCCAAATAACTGGGGTAATATGGACATTCACTATTTAAAACACCCCCTTGAATGTCTAACATTGATTGCCTCGTTGAAAAACCTTGCTTGGAAAAACTTAGTCGGATAAAAACCAAGACTAAGGAAAAAATATTGCAATCATATATTCTCCCCCTAAACAAAACGTGCCTTCAAATCTCTAAATATGCGTAGTCCAATTCTGCGAATTAATGTTTTGAAAGTCAAAGTAAGGAGCGACTTAGTGAATATATTTGCCAAATACTCGCTTGAGCGGATTTGTTGTATATCAATTTCTTCATTCTTATGAAGCTCATGGGTAGAAAATCTTGGGGGATATGTGCTTCGTTCAGTCTCCTTTGATGTACCTGTCTCTCATTAGAGGTATACACAACATTGTCTTCATATAAGATTGTAGGAATTTTATGATCAAAAGATAGGTCACACGTATCTTGTACATGCTGGATCATGGACCTTATTCAAACAGATTCTTGATTAGCTTTGTGCATTGTTAGAATTTTCTGCATGATTAGAGGAGGTGACGACGGTCGTTTTCTTTATAGCTTTTTGTGATATAGCTGTACCTCCATGGATAATTACATAACTTGTTTGCGACCTTGCGTTGTGAGGATCAAATAGGTAGCCAACATCAGCATAACTTACCAGACTAGACTTAGGTGCCTTTGGGAAGAATAACCTTGTATCCATTGTACCTCAAAGATAATGGAGTACATGCTTAACAACATTCCAATGTCTTTTTGTTGGAGCAACGCTATATCTTGCTAATAGATTTACTAAGAATGCTACATCATGTCAAGTATAACTCGCCAAGTACAACAATGCTCCAATAACACTTAGATATGGGACTTCAGGGTCAAGTAACTCTTCTTCACTTTCACGGGATCTAAATGGGTCCTTGTCTACATTTAGGGGCCTAACAACTATTGGGACGCTTAATGGATGAGCATGATCCACATAAAATATTTCTAGCACCTTTGTAATATAGTGAGCTTGATGTAGGAATACCCCACTTGGCGAATGCTCGAGTTTCATCCCAAGGCATAACTTATTCTTACCAAGATACTTCATCTCAAATTCTGACTTCAAACATTCAACAGCTTGTTGAAGTTCTGTAGGTGTTCCAATTATGTTGCGGTCATCAACATAGACTGCAATAATAACAATCCTAGATCCACTTTTCTTTATGAATATACAGGGACAAATCGAGTCATTCTTATAGCCTATCTTAAGTAAAAATTTGTTGAGGTGACTACACCACATGCAACCCGACTGCTTTATTCCATAGAGGGATTTATTAAATTTAATAGAAAAAATTTCTCTAGGGCTTGATTTAATGCTTCAGACAATTTAAATCCCTCTAGTAGCCTCATATAAATGTCGCTATCAAGAGATTCATATAGATAGGTTGTAACCACAAATTAACAAAATATAGATGGGCTGAAACCACATCCATTAAATGAAACTCAAGATTTTCTTGGATTACCAAACTAATATAGTATCTAAAACATGTGGCATCCATAACTGGGGAATAAGTTTCTTCATAGTCAATACCAGGTCTTTGACTAAAATCTTGTGCACCTAGACGAGCTTTGTATCTAACAAGTTAATTATTCTCGTTTCATTTTCACACAAACTGTAACACCCCTACTAATCCTGCTCCTAAAAATAATATAATCGCAGCGGTAAATAACAGATTGTCGTTCTAATGGTGTCACAGTTATCACTCGCCCATACGGGTGATAACGAGTTACCTGATAATCAACATGCGAAACGTGTTCCCGCAGTGACCACAAGAGATAGATAGTAGTACTTAAACAATTTAAAACAAATCTAACAACAGCCAATTATTACAGACCGTGAGCATCTAAACCAAATACACCCCGTTTAAACAACCCGAGTCCAAAACAACCTGAGTATCACACCGTACCAAGTCTAAACCAACAGTAATATCACAATAGTCACGCCTCGCTGCGACCCACCAGCTAGTCACCTGCATGAAAATGGTTTGTGGTATGGAATCAGCCCCTGCTGGGTATGTCATCACATGCCCCGTCATGCCCCCAAAGACCCCTCAATTATTTGGTCGAGAGCATGAGGTTCATTACATGCAATACCGTTTTCATATTTAAAACTGTAAAACAACTAACAGTAACATCCATACATTAAACACATCCATCACCATATATAATATAACCACAAGTATAACCAATGAACAACCAAGCGAAACAACGAGAATAATAAACAAGTACTAGTTCTCGTCCATGGTGTAGAAACCAATATCGTTCGCCACTGTATTATTTGTTCAGTTATACCTAGTGACAATGTCTCGTTAAAACGACATGCCTCTAGTTACCCATATATTATGGCGGGTCACCCACGGCAGTAGCCACTCCAACGGTAGAGTCTCCGACCAACGAGCCATTCTAGCTCACGGGAAATTTTCTTGATACTTGCGGACCCGTACGCGGACATCCTGGTATCGTTTTTGTGATCACAGCGCGCACCAAGTGCCACATCCTCCTGGCTTTACTTTCCTTCCTTAGTTAATTATTTATTCCATCGCATCGCATTACCAAATTTTCCTAACACAGCAGACTAAGGTCATTAGTCCAATCCGGAGTCTGTAAACTCGGGATCCAGTGTTAGATACAAGAGCGGCGTATAGAAAGGCCAATGCTCCGTATAAAAGTCTCGGATAATATGTATATCTTATTATCCTAGTGCTACAACGTTTTTCTGACGATCCTTATATTTCATATAAGATAGCACTATAGCCGCTAGTTCGTTTTATATATATAGGTCCATATATACGAACCGGTACTGTTAACTCAACAACAGTAATAATAAGCAGCTATAAATATACAATTCATGCATATTAATTATCACATTCAGACAAACAATCTTATCACAGATCACACAGAAGTCTGAACTGAGGAAGCCCTCAGAGGCAATCAGAGACACATAACAACATACCGTTCACCCTGGTGTATTACGGTGGAGTGTGAATCAGCAAGATCCTATGCTCCTTGTGTAGTCTCTAACAGTCTAAACAATACATAATGCTACTGATTAGCATACCGTATAACAACACAATTCTACGGTACCCCGTACCGTCACTAACACCTCCCGGTTACCCCCCGTTATTAGCTATCAACATTTGTCGGGTTTTAGGTTTAACTCGAGATTGAAAAAGTGTTATATTACATGCGTAGTTTGTCTTGTATATTAATATACTTATTGTTGAACTCGTTATCGCATGTGACTTAACTCACCCTTGTATGTCGTATAGTTTATTTCATTATTGCATGTGTGATCCTTTGTCATGCATTATGCATCTCACCTTAGTATTTATTTTCCTAAGGTTTGTCTCTTTTTTTTTAAATTCAATGTGGTATAATTCATTTGTAAACAATACTTTGAATGTATAAATTCTAATTATCCCATGTATACTCCTAACATTAGAATTCCACATCTAATGTTTGTAATTCTTTTCCCTTTTATCATATGTCATTTTTCATTATGAAAACACATGGTCATTAAACCATATTATATTTTTCCACCATAACATATATTTATTTATGTGTATGTATTATGGAACTATTTCTTATATGGTAAGTCTTATAATATATATTCATTCTTTCTAATGAATACCTCTTATATTATAAATGTTATAATCCTTATAACATCAAAACCATATTATAAATTCCATTTAAAAATATTAATATTTCCAAACAGCACCTATGTTCTTAAATATTTACAAAACCCACCACTTAGTTAATATAATGTTACATTATTGTTATATAACATATCTTATGACATTTAAGTCATTTAAAACAATTATAACCTATAGTTATATTTTGTTTATAAAATACCTAATAGCCCCTTATATTTTTGGTTTCCATTATACACCACTAAAATTCTATAAATCACAATTCCATCCCAATTTATAATACATAGTTTTCTAATTCCCTTAAACCATATATTACATATATCTTTCTAAAACCTTATATATCATTTCAAAAATTACCAAACTATACCAAAAGGTTATTAATATTATTCCTAACCTTATACTCCTTTTAAATCTCGATTTTCACCCCTTTGTTACCCATTTGTAACAATGTTATAAAGTATCTTATATTATACTTATATAACTCATATAAACTCCAAATTTAACCAAATAAATTTCTAAAAATTCCTAATAACCTAAGGTTTGTACTAAACTCCATTTAGTACCCCAAGTTTTCGGAAATTACATTATAGCTCCATCTCTTTTAAATCTTTTACAAATTAATACTTATCTTAATATAAGGTAGTATTTTAATTTCTTAAATTTTCCAAACTTGGTCAAAGTCTCCTATATAGTCAACTTTGACTTCTAATACCAAATGGGAACCAATTTTTCGGTAATCACTAATAATAACCTATACTTTTCTATTTTTACAATTTTGACCCAAAACTTTGTATAATGTTATAATTTTTATTAAATTCATTTAAAAACCCTAAATTGCTCTAAATTAAGCCCACGGCTTTCTAATTTCCTAGTAATTACGAATTGGCCCCAATTTTAATTATAAGCATAAATAAAACTAAATAAGCTTATAAACTTAAATTAAAATGGCCTAATGTCATGGCCTTATTACAACCTTGAACTTGCAAAATAAATTACACAATAAATGTCTCAAAATATTGCATATATTCTCGGCCTCACTTTGGTTTAATTATTTTTCCACATAATGTCATAATTTGACCATTATGTTAATTAAATCTCTTAAATGACTAGCTTAATTTATCTTAGCCATTTTTTTCCATTTTTAGGTCAATATGACCTATATGTAATTTCACTCTTGGCCATATATATATATATGCTTAAAAATTATAAAAATCATAAGTTTAAGGTTTTATACCTTGGTTATTCCTTGTATGCACTCGGCCTCTTGTAGGAAAATTCACCACATGATTTAGACATGTTTAATACACAAAAACAAGATATGGTTACACTCCAAGCTTGAGCTTAACCATAAGGAATAATTAATGTAAGATTTAAGGCAAAAATCACCTTAAAAATGCAAGGGAAGTTCTAGGTGGTTTCAACCTGAACCAAACACACCACAAGGTGTTAGATCCACCATATTGACATAGGAAATAGTTAGATCACAACAAGCTACCTTGTTATTAGGTTTTACCTTGGAAAATGCCTTAAAAGAGGGTATTTCCTTTGGATCTTGGTCACCCTTGCTCCAAATGGCTAACCAACTGAATGAACATGTAAATATGAAGATTATGAGTGTATAAACTCATAAAAATTGAAGGAAGAAAACCGGATGTAGAGTGGAGAGGCTTAAGGTATGTTTTTACCTTAAAATGCAATTTTGAGCAACCTTGGTCCCTCTACTTGTCTCAACCGAGTTTAGCTCTTGTTCTAACCTTAGAACACTGAGAATAAGCCATAGGAATTGATGAGTCACGAAATCTAGGTGTAGGTAGTGAAGAGATGAAGAAAAAGGGCTAAAAATGACCTTAAAACACTTACCTTAAGAGCTTAGGAGTTAGATCTGCCTTCCATGCTCAAGAACAAAGCTTGAGAGCTTCAAGGAAGGGAGGAACTCGGCTGGGCAGGCTGGAATCGGACAAGGAGGAACAAAGAGATGGGTAAGGTTTGAAATAATTGAAAAAGTAAGTTTTACTATTGCAAATTGAATATTAGGTAGTAATTTGTCTACTAATGATTGTGAGCTGTCTCCTCCCTCTTGCCAGCCGATTTCCTATGGTCCAAATGGGTCAATTAATTGACCATTGACCATACTTGGTCAATATTGACTCATGCGGGCCCCACTTTAGGGTTTTATTAATATTTTAATATTAAATTTGTAAAAATTCGTAAATTTCTGGAATTAAATTCCTAATATGATATAATGTGATATATATCATATTTAAGGTAATTATAACTTTAAGCCCATTAAAAATCAATTTAGAAGGCAATCTCACAAAAACGTGCTTTAAGGTGTTTTAGTGCACATTTTTGTGTCACAGGGTGTTCCTGGCTTAGTTCTCCTTGAGAACGGTTTTTTGTGTTCCTTACTTCATTATAATACTTAGGAATCCACTTTGGATCCTATTTGAGGTCATACAATCTTTATGGTGTCTTAAAGCACATTTTTGGCTTTACCGATCTTAAGGCGTGTTTTGCCTTGTTGCGATCTTTTAGATTGTTCCCCAATAATATTTAGATGTTTATTAATCATCTTAGATCATTTAATTATATTTTAAAGGTTAGGGGTATTTCAGTCTACCCCCCTTAAAAAGGCTTCGTCCCGAAGTCCTTAACCCTCTACAGTTCACCTAAGGAATCAAGTTCCACTAAGTAACCAAACAGTCCATTGCTAGGGAGTAACTCCCACTAGGTTCAGACCTAGTCTATACATACAGCATATATTAAATAACCAAACTCATGGTATAAACTCATTCACATCACAGCACTAAACAAGGTGCACATCCAACTCATCAACCAAAAGTACTCAGCGGTACTATATATATATTCAACCAGGTGCACTAAGGCACATACACAAAATGTATCATACATACAATCATCCAAACAACATGTATGACGCAGCATACCAACAAAAACACCACAAAAACAAGACCTAATGCACAACATGTGCGCAAGCCAAGTGGTGTCTACCCCCCTTAAAAAGGGTTTGACCACGAACCCGTACAAGTATCACAGCTACTACTCGAAGAGTGCTGGTACTTCGCTCTCATGGAGTCCTCTAACTCCCATGTAGCCTCCTCCACCTCATGGTTCGACCAGAGAACCTTGACCATGCTAACGGTCTTGTTCCTAGTCTGCCTCGTCTTCGTATCGAGAATGCGGAGTGGTACTTCTTCATATCGTAGAGCGGGGTCCAATTCTAAAGTCTCTGGCTGCAAAACGTGCGATGGATGGGGCACATACTTCTTCAACTGTGAAACGTGAAAGACGTTGTGCACCCTCCCGAGCTCTGCTGGTAAATCCAGTCTGTAGGCTAACGGGCCCACTCGCTCCCTAATCGCATAAGGTCCAACATACTTTGGGCTCAACTTGCCCTTCTGCCCAAACCGGAATATTCCCTTCATGGGTGACACTCTGAGGAATACCATATCGTCGGTAGTGAACTCAATGTCCCTCCTCTTGGTGTCTGCATTTGCTTTCTGCCGGTCCTGAGCTGCCCTCATGTTCTTGCGAATCTGTAGGACATCCTCCTTAATCTGCTCTAGGTACTCCGGTCCTAGAAGCGTAGTCTCGCTGGCCTCATCCCAGCATAAAGGAGTCCTACACGGTCGACCATAAAGTGCCTGGAATGGTGGCATCTGTATCGAGGAGTGGTAGCTGTTGTTGTAGGCGAACTCTATCAAGTGTAGACGCTCTAACCAACTCCCCTGGAAATCTAAGGCACATGCTCTCAGCATGTCCTCCAGTGTCTGGATGGTCCTCTCACTCTGACCGTCGGTCTGTGGATGGAACGCCGTACTAAGCTTCAACTTTGTACCCAAGGCTTCCTGAACCTGTCCCCAGAATCTGGACAAAAATCGAGGGTCCCTATCAGAAACAATAGTCTTTGGCACACCATGGTGCCGGATCACCTCCTTCTGGAACAAGTCCGCTAACTTCGGGACGTTCCAGGTATCCTTCATAGCAACAAACTTTGCCACCTTCGTCAGACGGTCCACAATGACCCAAATCGTGTTCAGTCCTCCCTTAGTCGGTGGGAGACCGACAACGAAATCCATCGAGATGTCCTCGAACTTCCAACAAGGAATAGGCATAGACTGCACTAAACCTCCGGGTCTCCTATGCTCAAACTTAACCTTCTGACAGGTCAAGCATCTAGCCACGTACTCAGCTACATCCTTCTTCATCCCGCTCCACCAGAAATGAACCTTCAAATCCTTATACATCTTCGACGAACCAGGGTGGACGGATAAGGACGAGCAATGAGCCTCCTGGAGTATCTTCTCCTTCAGATCAGGAGACGACTCCGGAATACATAATCGGCCATTCAGTCGTAACATGCCATCATTACACAGTTCAAATCATACTTCTGTCTTTCAAAACAACCCTCTGACATTTTCTGTTTGATGCTCTCCAAATACTGATCACTCTCCTGAGCAGCTCGTATCTCATCAATCATACTGCTGCTCGCTACTAGTGTAAATAATGAATGAGCTCTACGGCTCAGGGCGTCGGCAACTACATTCTTTGCCCTCTTTGTACCTCAGGTCTATGTCGTAGTCCTTCAAGAACTCGACCCATCTTCTCTGTCGCATGTTCAGCTCCTTCTGAGAGAAGAGATGCTGTAGACTCTTGTGATCAGAGTAGATAGTGACTGTCACACCATACAAATAATGTCGCCAGATCTTCAAAGCGAAGACTACTGCGCCTAACTCAAGTGTGTGGGGTAATTCACCTCATGCTTCTTCAGCTGTCGGGATGCGTAAGCAACTACCTTCCCGTGCTGCATAAGCACACAGCCTAGACCGGTTCCAGAGGCATCACAATATACCTCGAACCCATCGGTGCCCTCAGGGATAGTAAGAACGGGCGCCGATGTCAGGAGATCCTTCAGCGTCTGAAAGGACTACTCACACTCTGCAGACCATAAGAACTGGGATTCCTTCTTCATTAGATTAGTCATTGGTTTAGCTTCTTTGGAGAAGTCCTTCACGAACCTTCGATAATACCCTGCCAAACCCAGAAAGCTACGGACGTCTGTGACTGTCTTCGGCCTTGGCCAACTCTTCACTGCCTCAATCTTAGCAGGATCTACAGATATGCCGCTAGCTGATATAATGTGTCCTAGAAATGACACGCTGTCCAACCAGAACTCACACTTAGAGAGTTTGGCATACAGCTGGTTCTCTCTCATAATATTCAACACCTGTCTCAAATGTAACTCATGATCTTCCTTGGTCTTTGAATAGATCAGAATATCGTCGATGAAGACTACAACTGAACTATCAAGATGCTCTCTAAAAAGGCGGTTCATCAAATCCATGAATATGGCTGGCGCATTCGTCAATCCGAATGGCATAACGGTGAACTCGTAGTGTCCATACCGTGTCCTGAAAGCTGTCTTCTCAATATCACCCTCTGCAATCCTAATCTGATGGTAGCCAGATCTGAGATCTATCTTCGAGAACACACTGGCCCCTCTCAGCTGATCAAATAAATCATCTATCCGTGGTAATGGGTACTTGTTCTTGACTGTAACCGCATTAAGCTCGCGGTAGTCGATGCAGAGTCGCATACTGCCGTCCTTTTTCTTGACGAACAGCACTGGAGCACCCCAAGGAGAAACACTAGGTCGAATGAATCCCTTGTCGAGGAGGTCCTCCAGCTGTAGCTTCAGCTCCCTCATCTCAGCCGGTGCCATACGGTAGGGTGCCTTAGCAATAGGGCCCGTACCTGGCAACAAGTCGACGGCGAACTCAACCTCGCGCACAGGCGGCATGCCTGGCAGCTCATCAGGAAATAAGTCGGGAAAATCTACCACGACTGGAATGTCTACGTCCGTCACGTCGCTCTGTCTCGTGTCCTGTACATAACAGAGGAAGGCTTGTCGGCCCTTCCTAACATCCTTCATCAGGGACAATGCTGACACGATCTTGACAGTCGGCTCTCTCCTCACACTGCGGTATGACACTGTCCTGCCGCTCGGCCCCTTCAGTAGTAGTCGATGCTCTGCACAATGAAGGCGGCCCCTATGCTTCTGTAGCCAATCCATGCCCACTATATGTCAAAACCCAAGTTCTTGAACTCAATCAGATCAATGGGGAAGGTCTCAGTCATAATGCTGATCTCTAACCCTGTATACTGTCTGGTGCAACCTACTTTCTCCTTCGAAGGAAGGGTGACTGAAAGTCTGAAAGCTGTTCGGGGGTGGCCCCCAGCTTCTTAGCAAATGCCGAGGAAATAAAAGAATGCGAAGCCCCTGAGTCGAACAATACGGAAGCACTAACACCATCAATAGGAAAGGTACCTGAGATCACCTCTCGTATTAGCATCGAGTCCCAATAAATCACTAATTTACTGTTGTTTGTAATTGTCATACCTGTGATGACATTACCAGACTCCTTGGCTTGCGCCATGTCTAGGATGCAGATGGTACCCTCCTTTCCATTTCTATGCCTGAAGTTATGAATTATCGGTATCAACAAAACTGAACACATACTTGAAGGTATAAACTCTTATTTCATTCATCCAACTGTATTATACAAGGTTACACACTTAGCTACTGCTATTACATCAATACTGTCTGAAAGTCAAATTTAAACGGCCGGTCGGATGTGGGTATCATTCACTAACTGGTGGTGCGGTATTGAGCTTAATGCTCTTAATACCATGATATACAAGTCTCGACTCTCCACCAAATACCAACACATCCCCAGACTTGAGGATGATCTTGCTTGCTAGATCCATCCTCTTCTGGTCTCCATAGATAAACTCAGCATCATCGCCGATGGAGAATGACACAACCGGTATTCCTCTGGTGATGGACTCGGTCGTCTCATCACGGTCCTGGTGCATTCCAAGCTTTCCTCCCTGCTCATAGTAGTTGATGATGCAAACGTCAGGTGTCATGTCGGGTAATGGATAAGTCTCACAGTCTTGAGCAATATCCATTGCGTTTCTCACCAAGGTAAGGAAACTCTCAGGTATCTAGGTATAGATACGTCACCTACCATCCTCACCTCTCGATAAACCCTAGCTTGTGGATCCCAATCTTTCCCTAAGCACATCATGTGCAGTTTCATTCTAGAACCACTATTAAATACAGGGGTATAAAAACCTCCTATGCCCTTACCCAAAGCTCTACACTCATTCACTATGGTGATTTGCTCATCTAGGGTTAGGAACTCTCTGAGAAGTATCATGCCCGGTCTGACTACATGACACAACTCACTAGGGTACTCCCGTCTTTCTTCCACGGGTCTAGGTGATCTCTGTCTTGTAAGTGTGGGATAGCAGATGTCGAAGTCTCCTAAGAGGTAAAGGTTTCCTAGGTAAGTTGTTCATCTAAAGCGGTAACTTAAACACACATTCATGCTAAGGTAAAGCGTTTAACACTTAGTCATGCTTTCATACAATGGTTAAGGTTTCAAATGCTAACCTTCACCGCGCTGGGTACTAGTGCCAGCGCCTGAAGCTCCCGCTGCATTCAGCATACGGTTGCCCGGGGTTCCTCTGGCTGGTTCTGCTGCTGTGGCTGCTGATGCTGCTGCCCTCTCTGGGCTTGGGGCGCCGGCCCCCTCTGGCCACCTCGAGCTCCACCTCCTCCAGCAGGTGCGCTCTGAGTCCCCTTCTGCGGGCGGTACGCTCGGCTATCTGGATTAGCAAAGCACTCGAACGACCTGTGGCCCTTCTTTCCACAATGGTGGCAGTCCACCGCTTGCCCGGTGCAGTCGACACCCGGGTGGTCTTTACCACAGCGCTTGCAGTGAAAGTGGCGCTGGGGTGCAGAACCTATTATCATATCACACTCAGGTTAGTACAAGGATGGTAATGGGTAGTGTAGTACACAATTCATTCACAAGGTTAGATCGCTTACCCTTAGGGGGTACAGATCTAAGAGGCTGCACATCGTAGGTAGGCCCGGTCAGCAACGGGACCTTGTCCTTGCCCTTTTGGCTGGCCTGCTCCTTCTTCTTCTCCCTCCAGGAGAACTTTTTCTTCCTGTGATCGTCAAAGTGTCAGGAATAGCAGGTATAAAAGCAGCAGTAAGTAAGTAATTTAAATGGATTAAATAACTTAAGGTGGTTCTTACTTCCAGCCCTTACTGCCTCCGCTTCCAGCCTCAGTTCCGCCTCCTTCTCTGGGGCCTTACGCTTCTGCCCCTGGCCGTCCTCCCTGTTCACCATCATCTCAGTCCGAGAAGCGGTCATAACACTCCTGTATCAATGAGTTCCCCGAACTTGTAATAAATCAAACTGAGTTATAGGTATAACTGTCAATTAATTTTACCTGACCGTAGGGTACAAGGTAGCACCCATGGCGGCCTTGATAGCATATCTCAACCCGCCTCTAAATTCTCCACTTCACAGCATCAGAATAAACAACTCCTGGGACAAGTCCAAGAGCCCAATAAACAAGGAGTAGTACTGATCTACTGTCATACTACCCTGCCTCAGGGCCTCAAACTCCTCCCTTTCCTCTGCTTCAAATGAGCAGGATAGTACTTCTCTCTCAACAATTCCACAAAACCTCCATCCAAAACCCTCTATAGCAAGATAATGTGCCTTCACGGACCTCCACCACGTGCTGGCAGCGTCCTTCAGGTGAAAGGCTGCTATATCGACTCGGTGCTCAGCAGGCACATGTATGGCATCGAAGGCCTTCTCGTGCTCAACAATGTATCTCTCCAGGACAGTGGGGTCAGCAACTCCATCATAGGTAGGTACTCGCGTAGCTACGCTCTTCAGCCAATTCGGCTCTCTAGGTGCGGGTACGGGTGGGACTACCGGTGGTGCAGGTGGTGCTCCTATGTGGATACCTCCCATCTGGGCTAGCTGAGCGAAGACGGCAGCTACCGTCTCAGCCACGCCCACGGCTGGGGCCTCCGGAGGACCTGCTCCAGGCCCGCCGCCTCTTCCACCACCTCCTCTACCTGCTGATCGCCTCCCAGAAGACATCTGAAGAATTCAAAGTTAAAGTCAACACTCGGTACAATACCGTACTTATCTCAACCATAAGTTCACATAGCCCTAAAAGGCATAAAACACATTGTCCCCGACAATCTCCTAACTCAAATCATTTACACTATCTCCTTGGTACTGGTGTGTGAATAACCTAGGCTCACGGTACTTAAACTACTATCTCTTGTAATCAGAGCGGTACTCCGCTCTGATACCACTTTTGTAACACCCCTACTAATCGCTCCTAAAAATAATATAATCGCAGCGGTAAATAACAGATTGTCGTTCTAATGGTGTCACAGTTATCACTCGCCCATACGGGTGATAACGAGTTACCTGATAATCAACATGCGAAACGTTTCCCGCAGTGACCACAAGAGATAGATAGTAGTACTTAAACAATTTAAAACAAATCTAACAACAACCAATTATTACAGACCGTGAGCATCTAAACCAAATACACCTCGGTTAAACAACCCGAGTCCAAAACAACCTGAGTATCACACCGTACCAAGTCTAAACCAACAGTAATATCACAATAGTCACCCCCTCGCTGGCGACCCACCAGCTAGTCACCTGCATAAAAATGGTTTGTGGTATGGAATCAGCCCCTGCTGAGTATGTCATCACATGCCCCGTCATGCCCCCAAAGACCCTCAATTATTTGGTCGAGAGCATGAGGTTCATTACATGCAATACCGTTTAATATTTAAAACTGTAAAACAATTAACAGTAATATCCATACAATAAACACAACCATCACCATATATAATATAACCCAAGTATAACCAATGAACAACCAAGCGAAACAACGAGAATATAAACAAGTACTAGTTCTCGTCCATGGTGTAGAAACCAATATCGTTCGCCACTGTATTATTTGTTCAGTTATACCTAGTGACAATGTCTCGTTAAAACGACATGTCTCTAGTTACCCATATATTATGGCGGGTCACCCACGGCAGTAGCCACTCCAACGGTAGAGTCTCCGACCAACGAGCCATTCTAGCTCACGGGAAATTTTCTTGATACTTGCGGACCCGTACGCGGACATCCTGGTATCGTTTTTGTGATCACAGCGCGCACCAAGAGCCACATCCTCTGGCTTTACTTTCCTTCCTATTAATTAATTATTCCATCGCATCGCATTACCAAATTTTCCTAACACAGCAGACTAAGGTCATTAGTCCAATCCGGAGTCTGTAAACTCGGGATCCAGTGTTAGATACGAGAGCGGCGTATAGAAAGGCCAATGCTCCGTATAAAAGTCTCGGATAATATGTATATCTTATTATCCTAGTGCTACAACGTTTTTCTGACGATCCTTATATTTCATATAAGATAGCACCATAGCCGCTAGTTCGTTTATATATATAGGTCCATATATACGAACCGATACTGTTAACTCAACAACAGTAATAATAAGCAGCTATAAATATACAATTCATGCATATTAATTATCACATTCAGACAAACAATCTTATCACAGATCACACAGAAGTCTGAACTGAGGAAGCCCTCAGAGACAATCAGAGACACATAACAACATACCGTTCACCCTGATGTATTACGGTGGAGTATGAATCAGCAAGATCCTATGCTCCTTGTGTAGTCTCTAACAGTCTAAACAATACATAATGCTACTGATTAGCATACCGTATAACAACACAATTCTACGGTACCCCGTACCGTCACTAACACCTCCGGTTAACCCCCCGTTATTAACTATCAAATTTGTCGGGTTTAGGTTTAACTCGAGATTGGAAAAAGTGTTATATTACATGCGTAGTTGTCTGTATATTAATATACTTATTGTTGAACTTGTTATCGCATGTAACTTAACTCACCTTGTATGTCGTATAGTTTGTTTCATTATTGCATGTGTGATCCTTTGTCATGCACTATGCATCTCACCTTAGTATTTATTTTCTAAGGTTTGTCTCTTTTTTTTTTAAATTCAATGTGGTATAATTCATTTGTAAACAATACTTTGAATTATAAATTTATTATCCCATGTATACTCTTAACATTAGAATTCCATATCTAATGTTTGTAATTCTTTTCCCTTTATCATATGTCATTTTAATTATGAAAACACATGGTCATTAAACCATATTATATTTTTCCACCATAACATATATTTATTTATGTGTATGTATTATGGAACTATTTCTATATGGTAAGTCTTATAATATATATTCATTCTTTTTAATGAATACCTCTTATATTATAAATGTTATAATCTTATAACATAAAACCATATTATAAATTCCATTTAAAAATGTTAATATTTCCGAACAGCACCTATGTTCTTAAATATTTACAAAATCCACCACTTATTAATATAATGTTACATTATAGTTATATAACATATCTTATGACATTTAAGTCATTTAAAACAATTATAACCTATAGTTATATTTGTTTATAAAATACCAATAGCCCTTATATTTTCGGTTTCCATTATACCACTAAAATTCTATAAATCACAATTCATCCCATTTATAATACATAGTTTTCTAATCCCTTAAACATATATTATACATATATCTTTCTAAAAACCTTATATATCATTTCAAAAATTACCAAACTATACCAAAAGGTTATAATATTATTCCTAACCTTATACTCCTTTTAAATCGGTTTTCACCCCTTGTTACCATTTGTAACAATGTTATAAAATACCATATATTATACTTATATAATTCATATAAACTCCAAATTTAACCAAATAAACTTCTAAAATTCCTAATAACCTAAGGTTGTACTAAACTCCATTTAGTACCCCAAGTTTCGGAAATTACATTATAGCCCATCTCTTTAAATCTTTTACAAATTAATACTTATCTTAATATAAGGTAGTTTTAATTTCTTAAATTTTCCAAACTTGGTCAAAGTCTCCTATATAGTCAACTTTGACTTCTAATACCAAATGGGAACCAATTTTTCGGTAATCACTAATAATAACCTATACTTTTCTATTTTTACAATTTTGACCCAAAACTTTATAAAATGTTATAATTTTTATTAAATTCATTTAAAAACCCTAAATTGCTCTAAATTAAGCCCACGGCTTTCTAATTCCTAGTAATTACGAATTGGCCCAATTTTAATTATAAGCATAAATAAAACTAAATAAGCTTATAAACTTAATTAAAATGGCCTAATGACATGGCCTTATTACAACCTTGAACTTGCAAAATAAATTACACAATAAATGTCTCAAAATATAGCATATATTCTCGGCCTCACTTTGGTTTAATTATTTTTCCACATAATGTCATAATTTGACCATTATGTTAATTAAATCTCTTAAATGACTAGCTTAATTTATCTTAGCCATTTTTTTCCATTTTAGGTCAATATGACCTATATATGTAATTTCACTCTCGGCCATATATATATATATATGCTTAAAAATTATAAAAATCATAAGTTTAAGGTGTTTATACCTTGGTTATTCCTTGTATGCTCGGCACTTGTAGGAAAATTCACCACATGATTTAGACATGTTTAATACACAAAAACAAGATATGGTTACACTCCAAGCTTGAGCTTAACCATAAGGAATAATTAATGTAAGATTTAAGGCAAAAATCACCTTAAAAATGCAAGGGAAGTTCTAGGTGGTTTCGACCTGAACCAAACACACCACAAGGTGTTAGATCCACCATATTGACATAGGAAATAGTTAGATCACAACAAGCTACCTTGTTATTAGGTTTTACCTTGGAAAATGCCTTAAAAGAGGGTATTTCCTTTGGATCTTGGTCACCCTTGCTCCAAATGGCTAACCAACTGAATGAACATGTAAATATGAAGATTATGAGTGTATAAACTCATAAAAATTGAAGGAAGAAAACCGGATGTAAGAGTGGAGAGCTTAAGGTATGTTTTTACCTTAAAATGCAATTTTGAGCAACCTTGGTCCCTCTACTTGTCTCAACCGAGTTTAGCTCTTGTTCTAACCTTAGAACACTGAGAATAAGCCATAGGAATTGATGAGCCACGAAATCTAGGTGTAGGTAGTGAAGAGATGAAGAAAAAGGGCTAAAAATGACCTTAAAACACTTACCTTAAGAGCTTAGGAGCTAGATTTGCCTTCCATGCTCAAGAACAAGGCTTGAGAGCTTCAAGAAGGGGAGGAACTCGGCTGGCAGGGGGAATCGGACAAGGAGGAAGAAAGAGATGGGTAAGGTTTGAAATAATGAAAAGTAAGTTTACTATTGCAAATTGAATATTAGGTAGTAATTTGTCTAATGATTGTAAGCTGTCTCCTCCCTCCTTGCCAGCCGATCTCCATGGTCCAAATGGGTCAATTAATTGATGACCATTGACCATACTTGGTCAATATTGACTCATGCGGGCCCACTTTAGGGTTTTATTAATATTTTAATATTAAATTTGTAAAAATTCGTAAATTTCTGGAATTAAATTCCTAATATGATATAATATGATATAATATCATATTAAAGGTAATTATAACCTTTAAGCCCATTAAAAATCAATTTAGAAGGCAATCTCACAAAAACGTGCTTTAAGGTGTTTTAGTGCACATTTTTGTGTCACAGGGTGTTCCTGAGCTTAGTTCTCCTTGAGAACGGGTTTTTTTGTGTTCCTTACTTCATTATAATACTTAGGAATCCACTTTGGATCCTATTTGAGGTCATACAATCTTTATGGTGTCTTAAAGCACATTTTTGGCTTTACCGATCTTAAGGCGTGTTTTGCCTTGTTGAGATCTTTTAGATTGTTCCCCAATAATATTTAGATGTTTATTAATCATCTTAGATCATTAATTTATTTTAATTTTATTTTAAAGGTTAGGGGTATTTCAGTCTCCCCCTTAAAAAGGCTTCGTCCCGAAGTCCTTAATCCTCTACAGTTCACCTAAGGAATCAAGTTCCACTAAGTAACCAAACAGTCCATTGCTAGGGAGTAACTCCCACTAGGTTCAGACCTAGTCTATACATACAGCATATATTAAATAACCAAACTCATGGTATAAACTCATTCATATCACAGCACTAAACAAGGTGCACATCCAACTCATCAACCAAAAGTACTCAGCGGTACTATATATATTCAACCAGGTGCACTAAGGCACATACACAAAAATGTATCATACATACAATCATCCAAACAACATGTATGACGCAGCATACCAACAAAAACACACCACAAAAACAAGACCTAATGCACAACATGTGCGCAAGCCAAGTGGGTGTCTACCCCCCTTAAAAAGGGTTTGACCACGAACCCGTACAAGTATCACAGCTACTACTCGAAGAGTGCTGGGTACTTCGCTCTCATGGAGTCCTCTAACTCCCATGTAGCCTCCTCCACCTCATGGTTCGACCAGAGAACCTTGACCATGCTAACGGTCTTGTTCCTAGTCTGCCTCGTCTTCGTATCGAGAATGCGGAGTGGTACTTCCTCATATCGTAGAGCGGGGTCCAACTCTAAAGTCTCTGGCTGCAAAACGTGCGATGGATGGGGCACATACTTCTTCAACTGTGAAACGTGAAAGACGTGTGCACCCTCCCGAGCTCTGCTGGTAAATCCAGTCTGTAGGCTAACGGGCCCACTCGCTCCCTAATCGCATAAGGTCCAACATACTTTGGGCTCAACTTGCCCTTCTGCCCAAACCGGAATATCCCCTTCATGGGTGACACTCTGAGGAATACCATATCGTCGGTAGTGAACTCAATGTCCCTCCTCTGGTGTCTGCATTTGCTTTCTGCCGGTCCTGAGCTGCCCTCATGTTCTTGCGAATCTGTAGGACATCCTCCTTAATCTGCTCTAGGTACTCTGGTCCTAGAAGCGTAGTCTCGCTGGCCTCATCCCAGCATAAAGGAGTCCTACACGGTCTACCATAAAGTGCCTGGAATGGTGGCATCTGTATCGAGGAGTGGTAGCTGTTGTTGTAGGCGAACTCTATCAAGTGTAGACGCTCTAACCAACTCCCCTGAAAATCTAAGGCACATGCTCTCAGCATGTCCTCCAGTGTCTGGATGGTCCTCTCACTCTGACCGTCGGTCTGTGGATGGAACGCCGTACTAAGCTTCAACTTTGTACCCAAGGCTTCCTGAACCTGTCCCCAGAATCTGGACAAAAATCGAGGGTCCCTATCAGAAACAATAGTCTTTGGCACACCATGGTGCCGGATCACCTCCTTCTGGAACAAGTCCGCTAACTTCGGGACGTTCCAGGTATCCTTCATAGCAACAAACTTTGCCACCTTCGTCAGACGGTCCACAATGACCCAAATCGTGTTCAGTCCTCCCTTAGTCGGTGGGAGACCGACAACGAAATCCATCGAGATGTCCTCGAACTTCCAACAAGGAATAGGCATAGACTGCACTAAACCTCCGGGTCTCCTATGCTCAAACTTAACCTTCTGACAGGTCAAGCATCTAGCCACGTACTCAGCTACATCCTTCTTCATCCCGCTCCACCAGAAATGAACCTTCAAATCCTTATACATCTTCGACGAACCAGGGTGGACGGATAAGGACGAGCAATGAGCCTCCTGGAGTATCTTCTCCTTCAGATCAGGAGACGACTCCGGAATACATAATCGGCCATTCAGTCGTAACATGCCATCATTACACAGTTCGAAATCATACTTCTGTCTCTCAAAACAACCCTCTGACATTTTCTGTTTGATGCTCTCCAAATACTGATCACTCTCCTGAGCAGCTCGTATCTCATCAATCATACTGCTGCTCGCTACTAGTGTAAATAATGAATGAGCTCTGCGGCTCAGGGCGTCGGCAACTACATTCGCTTTGCCCTCTTTGTACCTCAGGTCTATGTCGTAGTCCTTCAAGAACTCGACCCATCTTCTCTGTCGCATGTTCAGCTCCTTCTGAGAGAAGAGATGCTGTAGACTCTTGTGATCAGAGTAGATAGTGACTGTCACACCATACAAATAATGTCGCCAGATCTTCAAAGCGAAGACTACTGCGCCTAACTCAAGGTCGTGTGTGGGGTAATTCACCTCATGCTTCTTCAGCTGTCGGGATGCGTAAGCAACTACCTTCCCGTGCTGCATAAGCACACAGCCTAGACCGGTTCCAGAGGCATCACAATATACCTCGAACCCATCGGTGCCCTCAGGGATAGTAAGAACGGGCGCCGATGTCAGGAGATCCTTCAGCGTCTGAAAGGACTGCTCACACTCTGCAGACCATAAGAACTGGGATTCCTTCTTCATTAGATTAGTCATTGGTTTGGCTTCCTTGGAGAAGTCCTTCACGAACTTCGATAATACCCTGCCAAACCCAGAAAGCTACGGACGTCTGTGACTGTCTTCGGCCTTGGCCAACTCTTCACTGCCTCAATCTTAGCAGGATCTACAGATATGCCGCTAGCTGATATAATGTGTCCTAGAAATGACACGCTGTCCAACCAGAACTCACACTTAGAGAGTTTGGCATACAGCTGGTTCTCTCTCATAATATTCAACACCTGTCTCAAATGTAACTCATGATCTTCCTTGGTCTTTGAATAGATCAGAATATCGTCGATGAAGACTACAACTGAACTATCAAGATGCTCTCTAAAAAGGCGGTTCATCAATCCATGAATATGGCTGGCGCATTCGTCAATCCGAATGGCATAACGGTGAACTCGTAGTGTCCATACCGTGTCCTGAAAGCTGTCTTCTCAATATCACCCTCTGCAATCCTAATCTGATGGTAGCCAGATCTGAGATCTATCTTCGAGAACACACTGGCCCCTCTCAGCTGATCAAATAAATCATCTATCCGTGGTAATGGGTACTTGTTCTTGACTGTAACCGCATTAAGCTCGCGGTAGTCGATGCAGAGTCGCATACTGCCGTCCTTTTCTTGACGAACAGCACTGGAGCACCCCAAGGAGAAACACTAGGTCGAATGAATCCCTTGTCGAGGAGGTCCTCCAGCTGTAGCTTCAGCTCCCTCATCTCAGCCGGTGCCATACGGTAGGGTGCCTTAGCAATAGGGCCCGTACCTGGCAACAAGTCGACGGCGAACTCAACCTCGCGCACAGGCGGCATGCCTGGCAGCTCATCAGGAAATAAGTCGGGAAAATCTACCACCGACTGGAATGTCTACGTCCGTCACGTCGCTCTGTCTCGTGTCCTGTACATAACAGAGGAAGGCTTGTCGGCCCTTCCTAACATCCTTCATCAGGGACAATGCTGACACGATCTTGACAGTCGGCTCTCTCCTCACACTGCGGTATGACACTGTCCTGCCGCTCGGCCCCTTCAGTAGTAGTCGATGCTCTGCACAATGAAGGCGGCCCCTATGCTTCTGTAGCCAATCCATGCCCACTATGATGTCAAAACCCAAGTTCTTGAACTCAATCAGATCAATGGGAAGGTCTCAGTCATAATGCTGATCTCTAACCCTGTATACTGTCTGGTGCAACCTACTTTCTCCTTCGAAGGAAGGGTGACTGAAAAGTCTGAAAGCTGTTCGGGGGGCCCCCAGCTTCTTAGCAAATGCCGAGGAAATAAAAGAATGCGAAGCCCCTGAGTCGAACAATACGGAAGCACTAACACCATCAATAGGAAAGGTACCTGAGATCACCTCTCGTATTAGCATCGAGTCCCAATAAATCACTAATTACTGTTGTTTGTAATTGTCATACCTGTGATGACATTACCAGACTCCTTGGCTTGCGCCATGTCTAGGATGCAGATGGTACCCTCCTTTCCATTTCTATAGCCTGAAGTTATGAATTATCGGTATCAACAAAACTGAACACATAACTTGAAGGTATAAACTCTTATTTCATTCATCCAACTGTATTATACAAGGTTACACACTTAGCTACTGCTATTACATCAATACTGTCTGAAAGTCAAATTTAAACGGCCAGGTCGGATGTGGGTATCATTCACTAGAGCTGGTGGTGCGGTATTGAGCTTAATGCTCTTAATACCATGATATACAAGCCTCGACTCTCCACCAAATACCAACACATCCCCAGACTTGAGGATGATCTTGCTTGCTAGATCCATCCTCTTCTGGTCTCCATAGATAAACTCAGCATCATCGCCGATGGAGAATGACACAACCGGTATTCCTCTGGTGATGGACTCGGTCGTCTCATCACGGTCCTGGTGCATTCCAAGCTTCCTCCCTGCTCATAGTAGTTGATGATGCAAACGTCAGGTGTCATGTCGGGTAATGGATAAGTCTCACAGTCTTGAGCAATATCCATTGCGTTTCTCACCAAGGTAAGGAAACTCTCAGGTATCCTAGGTATAGATACGTCACCTACCATCCTCACCTCTCGATAAACCCTAGCTTGTGGATCCCAATCTTTCCCTAAGCACATCATGTGCAGTTTCATTCTAGAACCACTATTAAATACAGGGGTATAAAAACTCCTATGCCCTTACCCAAAGCTCTACACTCATTCACTATGGTGATTTGCTCATCTAGGGTTAGGAACTCTCTGAGAAGTATCATGCCCGGTCTGACTACATGACACAACTCACTGTCTTTTCTTCCACGGGTCTAGGTGATCTCTGTCTTGTAAGTGTGGGATAGCAGATATCGAAGTCTCCTAAGAGGTAAAAGGTTTCCTAGGTAAGTTGTTATCTAAAGCGGTAACTTAAACACACATTCATGCTAAGGTAAAGCGTTTAACACTTAGTCATGCTTTCATACAATGGTTAAGGTTTCAAATGCTAACCTTCACCGCGCTGGGTACTAGTGCCAGCGCCTGAAGCTCCCGCTGCATTCAGCATACGGTTGCCCGGCGGGTTCCTCTGGCCCTGGTTCTGCTGCTGTGGCTGCTGATGCTGCTGCCCTCTCTGGGCTTGGGGCGCCGGCCCCTCTGGCCACCTCGAGCTCCACCTCCTCCAGTAGGTGCGCCCTGAGTCCCCTTCTGGGCGGTACGCTCGGCTATCTGGATTAGCAAAGCACTCGAACGACCTGTGGCCCTTCTTTCCACAATGGTGGCAGTCCACCGCTTGCCCGGTGCAGTCGACACCCGGGTGGTCTTTACCACAGCGCTTGCAGTGAAAGTGGCGCTGGGGTGCAGAACCTATTATCATATCACACTCAGGTTAGTACAAGGATGGTAATGGGTAGTGTAGTACACAATTCATTCACAAGGTTAGATCGCTTACCCTTAGGGGGTACAGATCTAAGAGGCTGCACATCGTAGGTAGGCCCGGTCAGCAACGGGACCTTGTCCTTGCCCTTTTGGCTGGCCTGCTCCTTCTTCTTCTCCCTCCAGGAGAACTTTTCTTCCTGTGATCGTCAAAGTGTCAGGAATAGCAGGTATAAAAGCAGGCAGTAAGTAAGTAATTTAAATGGATTAAATAACTTAAGGTGGTTCTTACTTCCAGCCCTTACTGCCTCCGCTTCCAGCCTCAGTCTCCGCCTCTTTCTCTGGGGCCTTACGCTTCTGCCCCTGGCCGTCCTCCCGGCTGTTCACCATCATCTCAGTCCGAGAAGCAGCGTCATAACACTCCTGTAATGTATCAATGAGTTCCCCGAACTTGTAATAAATCACTGAGTTACAAGGTACAACTGTCAATAAGTTTTACCTGAACCGTAGGGTACAAGGTAGCACCCATGGCGGCCTTGATAGCATATCTCAACCCGCCTCTAAACTTCTCTACTTCACAGCATCAGAATAAACAACTCCTGGGACAAGTCCAAGAGCCCAATAAACAAGGAGTAGTACTGATCTACTGTCATACTACCCTGCCTCAGGGCCTCAAACTCCTCCCTTTTCCTCTGCTTCAAATGAGCAGGATAGTACTTCTCTCTCAACAATTCCACAAAACCAGTCCATCCAAAACCCTCTATAGCAAGATAATGTGCCTTCACGGACCTCCACCACGTGCTGGCAGCGTCCTTCAGGTGAAAGGCTGCTATATCGACTCGGTGCTCAGCAGGCACATGTATGGCATCGAAGGCCTTCTCGTGCTCAACAATGTATCTCTCCAGGACAGTGGGGTCAGCAACTCCATCATAGGTAGGTACTCGCGTGTCAGCTACGCTCTTCAGCAATTCGGCTCTCTAGGTGCGGGTACGGGTGGGACTACCGGTGGTGCAGGTGGTGCTCCTATATGGATACCTCCCATCTGGGCTAGCTGAGCGAAGACGGCAGCTACCGTCTCAGCCACGCCCACGGCTGGGGCCTCCGGAGGACCTGCTCCAGGCCCGCCGCCTCTTCCACCACCTCCTCTACCTGCTGATCGCCTCCCGAAGACATCTGAAGAATTCAAAGTTAAAGTCAACACTCGGTAAAATACCGTACTTATCTCAACCATAAGTTCACATAGCCCTAAAAGGCATAAAACACATTGTCCCCGACAATCTCCTAACTCAAATCATTTAAACTATCTCTGGTACTGGTGTGTGAATAACCTAGGCTCACGGTACTTAAACTACTATCTCTTGTAATCAGAGCGGTACTCCGCTCTGATACCACTTTTGTAACACCCCTACTAATCCTGCTCCTAAAATTAATATAATCGCAGCGGTAAATAACAGATTGTCGCCCTAATGGTGTCACTGTTATCACTCGCCCATACGGGATAACGATTTACCTGATAATCAACTTGCGAAACGTATTCCCGCAGTGACCACAAGAGATAGATAGTAGTACTTAAACAATTTAAACAAATCTAACAACAACCATTATTACAGACCGTGAGCATCTAAACCAAATACACCTCGGTTAAACAACCCGAGTCCAAAACAACCTGAGTATCACACCGTACCAAGTCTAAACCAACAGTAATATCACAATAGTCACGCCTCGCTGCGACCCACCAGCTAGTCACCTGCAATAAAATGGTTTGTGGTATGGAATCAGCCCCTGCTGAGTATGTCATCACATGCCCCGTCATGCCCCCAAAGACCCCTCAATTATTTGGTCGAGAGCATGAGGTTCATTACATGCAATACCGTTTTAATATTTAAAACTGTAAAACAATTAACAGTAACATCCATACATAAACACAACCATCACCATATATAATATAACCACAAGTATAACCAATGAACAACCAAGCGAAACAACGAGAATAATAAACAAGTACTAGTTCTCGTCCATGGTGTAGAAACCAATATCGTTCGCCACTGTATTATTTGTTCAGTTATACCTAGTGACAATGTCTCGTTAAAACGACATGTCTCTAGTTACCCATATATTATGGCGGGTCACCCACGGCAGTAGCCACTCCAACGGTAGAGTCTCCGACCAACGAGCCATTCTAGCTCACGGGAATTTTCTTGATACTTGCGGACCCGTACGCGGACATCCTGGTATCGTTTTTGTGATCACAGCGCGCACCAAGAGCCACATCCTCCTGGCTTTACTTTCCTTCCTTATTAATTAATTATTCCATCGCATCGCATTACCAAATTTTCCTAACACAGCAGACTAAGGTCATTAGTCCAATCCGGAGTCTGTAAACTCGGGATCCAGTGTTAGATACGAGAGCGGCGTATAGAAAGGCCAATGCTCCGTATAAAAGTCTCGGATAATATGTATATCTTATTATCCTAGTGCTACAACGTTTTTCTGACGATCCTTATATTTCATATAAGATAGCACCATAGCCGCTAGTTCGTTTTTTATATATAGGTCCATATATACGAACCAATACTGTTAACTCAACAACAGTAAATAATAAGCAGCTATAAATATACAATTCATGCATATTAATTATCACATTCAGACAAACAATCTTATCACAGATCACACAGAAGTCTGAACTGAGGAAGCCCTCAGAGACAATCAGAGACACATAACAACATACCGTTCACCCTGGGTATTACGGTGGGAGTATGAATCAGCAAGATCCTATGCTCTTGTGTAGTCTCTAACAGTCTAAACAATACATAATGCTACTGATTAGCATACCGTATAACAACACAATTCTACGGTACCCCGTACCGTCACTAACACCTCCCGGTTAACCCCCGTTATTAACTATCAAATGTGTCGGGTTTTTAGGTTTAACTCGAGATTGAAAAGTGTTATATTACATGCGTAGTTTGTCTTGTATATTAAAACTTATTGTTGAACTTGTTATCGCATGTGACTTAAATACCCTTGTATGAGATAGTTTGTTTCATTATTGCATGTGTGATTCTTTGTCATGCATTATGCATCTCACTTAGTATTTATTTCTAAGGTTTGTCTCCTTTTTTTTTTTAAATTCAATGTGGTATAATTCATTTGTAAACAATACTTTGAATGTATAAATTCTTATTATCCCATGTATACTCTAACATTAGAATTCCACATCTAATGTTTGTAATTCTTTTCCCTTTTATCATATGTCATTTTTATTATGAAACACATGGTCATTAAACCATATTATTTTTTCCACCATAACATATATTTATTTATGTGTATGTATTATGGAACTATTTCTTATATGGTAAGTCTTATAATATATATTCATTCTTTTAATGAATACCTCTTATATTATAAATGTTATAATCCTTATAACATCAAAACCATATTATAAATTCCATTTAAAAATTAAATATTTCCGAACAGCACCTATGTTCTTAAATATTTACAAAACCCACCACTTAAGTAATATAATGTTACATTATTGTTATATAACATATCTTATGACATTTAAGTCATTTAAAACAATTATAACCTATAGTTATATTTTGTTTATAAAATAC
Organism: Limonium bicolor; assembly: GCA_023374045.1. Lineage (NCBI taxonomy): Eukaryota > Viridiplantae > Streptophyta > Magnoliopsida > Caryophyllales > Plumbaginaceae > Limonium > Limonium bicolor. Next base: position 260,082,218 of record CM041778.1, on the reverse strand, counting down.
CAAATAGCCCCTTATATTTTCGGTTTCCATTATACACCACTAAAATTCTATAAATCACAATTCCATCCCAATTTATAATACATAGTTTTCTAATTCCCTTAAACCATATATTATACATATATCTTTCTAAAACCTTATATATCATTTCAAAAATTACCAAACTATACCAAAAGGTTATAAATATTATTCCTAACCTTATACTTCCTTTAAATCTCGGTTTTCACCCCTTTGTTACCCATTTGTAACAATGTTATAAAGTATCTTATATTATACTTATATAATCATATAAACTCCAAATTTAACCAAATAAATTTCTAAAAATTCCTAATAACCTAAGGTTTGTACTAAACTCCATTTAGTACCCCAAGTTTTCGGAAATTACATTATAGCCCATCTCTTTAAATCTTTTACAAATTAATACTTATCTTAATATAAGGTAGTATTTTAATTTCTTAAATTTTCCAAACTTGGTCAAAGTCTCCTATATAGTCAACTTTGACTTCTAATACCAAATGGGAACCAATTTTTCGGTAATCACTAATAATACCTATACTTTTCTATTTTTACAATTTTGACCCAAAACTTTATAAAATGTTATAATTTTTATTAAATTCATTTAAAAACCCTAAATTGCTCTAAATTAAGCCCACGGCTTTCTAATTTCCTAGTAATTACGAATTGGCCCCAATTTTAATTATAAGCATAAATAAAACTAAATAAGCTTATAAACTTAAATTAAAATGGCCTAATGACATGGCCTTATTACAACCTTGAACTTGCAAAATAAATTACACAATAAATGTCTCAAAATATAGCATATATTCTCGGCCTCACTTTGTTTAATTATTTTTCCACATAATGTCATAATTTGACCATTATGTTAATTAAATCTCTTAAATGACTAGCTTAATTTATCTTAGCCATTTTTTTCCATTTTTAGGTCAATATGACCTATATATGTAATTTCACTCTCGGCCATATATATATATATATATATATATAGCTTAAAATTATAAAAATCATAAGTTTAAGGTGTTTATACCTTGGTTATTCCTTGTATGCACTCGGCCACTTGTAGGAAAATTCACCACATGATTTAGACATGTTTAATACACAAAAACAAGATATGGTTACACTCCAAGCTTGAGCTTAACCATAAGGAATAATTAATGTAAGATTTAAGGCAAAAATCACCTTAAAAATGCAAGGGAAGTTCTAGGTGGTTTCGACCTGAACCAAACACACCACAAGGTGTTAGATCCACCATATTGACATAGGAAATAGTTAGATCACAACAAGCTACCTTGTTATTAGGTTTTACCTTGGAAAAATGCCTTAAAAGAGGGTATTTCCTTTGGATCTTGGTCACCCTTGCTCCAAATGGCTAACCAACTGAATGAACATGTAAATATGAAGATTATGAGTGTATAAACTCATAAAAATTGAAGGAAGAAAACCGGATGTAGAGTGGAGAGGCTTAAGGTATGTTTTTACCTTAAAATGCAATTTTGAGCAACCTTGGTCCCTCTACTTGTCTCAACCGAGTTTAGCTCTTGTTCTAACCTTAGAACACTGAGAATAAGCCATAGGAATTGATGAGCCACGAAATCTAGGTGTAGGTAGTGAAGAGATGAAGAAAAAGGGCTAAAAATGACCTTAAAACACTTACCTTAAGAGCTTAGGAGTTAGATCTGCCTTCCATGCTCAAGAACAAGCTTGAGAGCTTCAGGAAGGGGAGGAACTCGGCTGGGCAGGCTGGAATCGGACAAGGAGGAAAGAAGAGATGGGTAAGGTTTGAAATAATTGAAAAAGTAAGTTTTACTATTGCAAATTGAATATTAGGTAGCAATTTGTCTACTAATGATTGTGAGCTGTCTCCTCCCTCCTTGCCAGCCGATCTCCATGGTCCAAATGGGTCAATTAATTGACCATTGACCATACTTGGTCAATATGACTCATGCGGGCCCCACTTTAGGGTTTTATTAATATTTTAATATTAAATTTGTAAAAATTCGTAAATTTCTGGAATTAAATTCCTAATATGATATAATGTGATATATTATCATATTTAAAGGTAATTATACCTTTAAGCCCATTAAAAATCAATTTAGAAGGCAATCTCACAAAAACGTGCTTTAAGGTGTTTTAGTGCACATTTTTGTGTCACAGGGTGTTCCTGAGCTTAGTTCTCCTTGAGAACGGTTTTTTGTGTTCATTACTTCATTATAATACTTAGGAATCCACTTTGGATCCTATTTGAGGTCATACAATCTTTATGGTGTCTTAAAGCACATTTTTGGCTTTACCGATCTTAAGGCGTGTTTTGCCTTGTTGAGATCTTTTAGATTGTTCCCCAATAATATTTAGATGTTTTAATCATCTTAGATCATTAATAGATCATTTAATTATATTTTAAAGGTTAGGGGTATTTCACAACACCCATTTATAACCACTGTTTTACCTTACTGAGTGTATGTGTAACACCCCCGAAAACCCAACAGTAGTCTGACGGTGCGCCAAACGATATTACAAAAAGTCTAAGCAGCGGATTCACATCCATCCGGGTGTCACGACGCCAACCACCCACGTGGTGACACAACAACACCACAACAACAAGCTACGGTCTGAATGACTGGAATTAACCTTAACACAAATCCAAGTACCAACAGGAAATACAAACCAAGTACCGATTGTCTACATCATAAGTTCTTATTAAATAACACAACCCGAAACATACAACAAGGTCTAGTGATACATAGTCACAACCATACATCTAAAACATACTACTTAAAAGGTCTTGCCCAGATGGACTACCCCCATGGTAGTCACCCTGCCTACTCTCCGCCATCGTCCAGATCCATACCTGTAAAAAATAAAGGACTCAGCAAAACTATGCTGAGTATGAACGTGTGTAGCCCGTATGTTCCGGGCCACACGACTACTTGGTCGAATATTATTAAGTCAATTACATGCTATAATAAAGCAGTAAGGCACACCACAATAAATCATGACATCATACCCACTTTAAGGTAGCATAGCAATATCAACAAACATCCAAGCATAACATGCTGGCATCATAGCACATCAAACATGCAACCAAGCACATCGAGCTGCTAGTATAGCAACAACAATCATGTAAGTAATAAAACGTGTGCATAGGTATTTATACCCATGATCCTCACTATGGGATCATACGAGCGTTGTGTGTTTTCATTTCTTTTCTCTTGTTCCCGTAAAGTGTATTTTCTTTCTCTTTCCTTGCACCAGGTCTGGGGATATAGTTTAGATCCCGTGACCATCTCATGTAGGTGCTAGTCTTTTCCTTGTTTCTTTAAGGGTTATTTGTGAATTCTCTTATCACCACCATTTGGAGAACGTTTTCTTCATAGCTAATCCTTCATACCCGGATAGCTCTTTCTCTCTCTGTTGTCTTTAAATGTTACTAGCCACTGCCCCGGATACCAAGGGTCTGTCTCCCTATTCCTTTTCCATGTTACTAGCCTCTGCCCCGGATACAAAGGGTCCGTCTCCCTATGCCTTTTCCATGTTACTAGCCTCTGCCCCGGATACAAAGGGTCCGTCTCCCTATGCCTCTTAATGTTCTGGTCTCTACCCCGGATACGAAGGGTCCGTCTCCCTATTCCTTTTAATATCATTGGTCTCTACCCCGGATACAAAGGGTCCGTCTCCCTATTCCATTTAATATCATTGGTCTCTACCCCGGATACAATGGGTCCGTCTCCCTATTCCTTCTAATATTATTGGTCTCTACCCCGGATACAAAGGGTCCGTCTCCCTATTCATTTTTAATGGTATTGACTTATCATTATCATTGATAATTCGACACCATAGTGGGCTTCATTAGAGGTCCTCTATAGTTAAGAGGAGTTTTCCCTTTATGTAGTTCCTTTGTTTGTTTACGAAGTTCGTTATGTTTCATCTCAGGTTTCATCAACGAGAAGGGACTACACTACTGTGTGCGCGCAAGCAATATGCACAATAATAGCAAGCGGGTAAGCAAGGAACATAAGCAATCCATTCACATGCTTTACACAAGCTCACAACAGACAAATAAGCACGGTAAAACCAACATTCGTTTTCATGCATTAGTCTTGTGGTCATAGTCAAACAAGGCACACAACACACAAGCCGTGTAACACGACAACATACGAACCACACATGTCCATACCTGGTTCAGAAGAAAAAGTTGTCTCACACACGGTGTCCTGGTTGGTGTTCGTTTGGCCCTAGAGTTAATTAAAACAACATATCAGTTTATGATTTCATGTGACGACCATTGTGAACGTTTCATAGTTTATCTCAACTTATCGGGTGTTGTTCCCCAGGTGAACCTTGAAATGTTTTAGTTAATATTAATCCTCAGAACTTTCCAAGTATTAATCTTAGACTTTATCAACTCCTTGGACATTTACATTCTCATTTTATATGTTAACTAAGTCCTGCCATCTAGCTAATGTTTTAGGGTATTCTTAAGCATCAACTTGTAACAAGTTACCCAAATTGACCATTCACCCACATTTTCCTCGTAATTACATCATAGCCCCCTTTTTCTTATTACCAACACTTTAATTATTTAAACCTCATATTATACCTCTTAATGAATTTATATTATTACTTAAATTTCCAAAACCTTTCTAGATTTATATACCACTCCCCTTAAATACTTAAGTTTCCATCCATGCCCCAAAGTCTAGGTGATTACCTAACTTACCCCTAACTTTATAATTGCCACAATTTCATACTTAACTCTATAGTATAACCCATAGTTAATGAAAGTATTAAGCTTACTCAAAAATTCTGTAAAGTTCCCAACAACCCTCAAGGGTTCCTTTATTTACATTTCAACCCATATAATTTTGGTAATTACATATATTTCCTTTATATTTTTACTCCCTCCGTCCCACCTTGACCGTCCTATTTACTATTTGGACATATCGTTTGACTTCAATTTTTAAATATAAGATAAATTAATTTTGAAAATTAAGTTTTGCATATGATTCCTTACATGATAACTATATAATACAAATTTAGTTTTATAAAATTATTTTACCTTATATGTTTAATATTGAGGTGGAAAAACGTGCCAAAAACAAACAGGACACTTATGACGGGACGGAGGTAGTAAGTATATTCTGACTTAATATCTCTTCAGTACCTAAAATATTTATCCTTATCATTTTAATTTGGTCAGTCCTCAAATGTGGTCAGGGTTGACCACTTAAATTACTCATTGACCGGTTCTGATAGTATTTACGAAGCTACCCCCATAGTTTTCTAGTTTTACAATTTACTCCTTTTATTTTATAAAATTCGTATTTAATACTTACAAAATTTCCTAAAACCATTCCTTCGATCTCATTTACCCTTTTGTACTCACATTTAACATTTTTCACACTTGACCTCTCATTGTTTTATGATTATTTGTTTTTGTTATATAAAGTATATACTTATGGTTTGAAATTCATCTAAGCCCTAGTAAGCTATAAGTATGTAAGTATGTCCATATTTCCCTAAGTGTTCCCAAGTACTCAATATTATCGCTATAACGATGCTTTCTCATCAAAAAATTCATATAATCTTATAGATCACCCACTAAATTATTTATGGCTATTTAAAGCTCAAAATACCTACTATATGGCTTTCGAAATAGCATACTGATTATCTCAAAATAGTATCCAACGTCTCCAAAGTTTTGTTATGACCACAGTTCGTACAGAATTTTACAAAAATCTTTTAATTTAGTTTTCCTCCCATATTAACTACAACCAAATTAATTTCACATTCCTACTTCAATAGACACGTATATATATATGTATATGGATAGATAATAGGTATTCCCATCAGTACATATACGCAACTATAATTTTTTAATTTCTTTTCACCACCGCATGTTACGTATTAGTAATTTGAGGTACTAAACATATATTAATTCTTGTCATGTATTGACGCTCAGCAGCACGAATATTTCCGCACCTCAGTTGGTATGCGATATAAACCCACAACCCACATACATATATGCATATATCTCCATCTCCATTTTCGGTTCCTTTGCATTACGGCAAGCTCACGTAACTCACATATATACACATTATCATTCAGATGCTACCTCCACCTGCACGTTGGGATTTTCTCTTTTACAAGTCATGCATGTTTATATTACCATCCCCAGCCCATATTGCTACGCATAGCAAGTCTAGCAGTACATATATAAAATATATATATATATATATATATATATATAGATAGATAGATAGATATATATATTTCCCATGTTACCCATCCCTCCTTGGTTTGATTATGCCGCATTTAATTGATAAGTTTTGAGACCTAGCTATTATACATCTATAATCGGAGGGTATGTTCGGTTTTCTAACCTCGTTTTGCTTTTCCTTTTGCTGGGGTTTTCGAGAGTGTTTTCCGGTCGGCTCTTTTGTATATTCCTTTCATGGTGTTTCGTTGGTGGATTTCTGTTCAACAAGGTAGGAGTGGAGCTTGCGTGCATGAACACCTGGGACAGGAAGAGGGTATTCTCAGCAGCTGCAACAGAGGCGTGGTTCAGTATATTTTTTTTTGTTTTGGAACATACAGGGGAGGGTAGTGTACGGGCATATCATGCGTGGATCCTCTTACCTTGTTTTGGACTGGTCGATATGCGGTTCTGGTGTGGGTTTCAGCTCAAGGAACAGTAGCCTTCTAAGCCCAGTAAAGGTGGAGAACAATGCGCAGAAGAGTGGGTGTTTCATGTCCAGAAAAGAGGTAAGGGAATGACATTTTCTCGGTATAACAGAGCGAGGAAGAGGTGGGTTTCAGCACATTTTTTTGTTACCGTTAAACTCACAAAAAAAACAAACTTCTCCAGCTGGTGTCTCCTCTAGTGGTGTTTTGGGAGCTTTCAGCGATGGTTTCCTAGCCTTGACAGCAAGGAGGGTGATGAGCAAGGTGATGTCGTGATGTCTAGAAAAGAAAACTAGAGCAGAACATGGAGGAAGTAGGTGTTTACCGTGACCAGTCAGTTTTGTTGTCCTGGTGCTTGCGAACTGGAACAGAAGGAAGCTCAGGTGGGCTTCTTTTTTGATGTTCACTGCAACAAGAAAGGAAGAGGAAAGATGGGATGAAGTTGGGGATGCCTCTGGGAGGAAGAAAGCGACCGTGAGAGCATGGAAACAGAAAGTACCATTACCTTGTTTTTTTTCTGTTGTGTTGTTCTGTTGGATACTCACCGTAAATGAGTTCAGGCTGGGGGATATTTGTTGTTTATTGTAACTGAATAGAGGAAGAAGTGGTATGAAGTGGACAAGATTACCGAGAGTGTACTGGGGATGAAGGAGGATCAGTGGGGGTTCTCTTGTGGCTGTCGCTCCTGAACTGGAACAAGAAGAGGGAATGTGCTCCTGTTCCGGTGGGATCGCGTGGGACAAGAAGGAATGAGTTCCGTTTTTGGGTTTCAGTTACCACTGATAGTGGGTTCATGTTGGGGAGCAGGGAGAGCACAACGGAGTTAGTGTCTGATGTGAAAAGAAGGGAGGGTGCTCAAGAATAATGCAGAAGAGGGGAGGTTATTGACGTGGAGTTTCAGAAGCATGCCAACCTGGTCGCTAGTGGGGCGCAAGTGCTTATGGGGGTATGTTCAGTCTCGTTGTTGGAGAAAAGGGCAGGGACGCTAGTTTGTGTCTGTGCGGCTCCGAGCTGTGCACTGATCAAGAAAAAGGACGGCATTTGTGTACATACCGAGTTCAAAATGGGGAATGGGAGTGCTGTGTTCCGATAAGAGAAGAAACAGGGGAGGTTGTGTTGGGCACTAGTGCGTTGCGTACTGCTCGAAAAGGAACCAGGAGGGAGCGTACCTGTCGATGGTGGAAAAATAATGTGTCGACAGTAGGGGGCAATTTCAATCGTTTAGCATTACCTCTTCTGTAGTCGAGTTAGTGATTTAATTCGTCTGATGATGTTTCATTAACTGTAGTGTCCAAAGGCATGTACGGTATACTACCAAATACAAGCATAGCTCAATGGTTAAGTCATTCACCGGAAAGGCTAGTGGTGCTGATTTAAGTCCCGACAAGAGCATGTTTCACTCTCTTTTTTTTTCATTATATATACTTGTCTATCTTCGTACATGTATATATACGACTATATTATTATGTCGTGCCTATTTTTGTACACACATATATATATATAGACGTCTATGTTATTATGTCGCGTTATCAGTTATATATATATATACGTGACTATTTTTATCGAGTCGCGTTGTTACTTGCATATGTAATATACGTGCCATTTTTTTTATACGTATATATGTATACGACCATTTTATTTTGTCACGGTTTAGTTATTTGTACCTATGCGACGTTATTAGTTATATATACAACGTTGTAATATTGTAACATTGTGTATATATTTTCATATACGTATATACATATGTACGCGACTGTATTAGTGAGTCATGTTATCGTGTTCTCGGACATATATATGTCCGTACTGAATTTAATTGTTTGTGCATTATCACATGTCTCGTATTTTTGACACGTTACTCTCAGATGATCTTCTCGCTTTTATGATTTTATGCATTTAATTGTTTAGGGGTGTTTCAGTATGGACTACTGGTCCAAAGGTCCAAAAACCTCACGTTTTTAGTGAGTTTAATTCTACTTCAATAGCATCTTTCTATTTTGGCCAATCATTTATTTGTCTGCATTCTTCTACAGATTTTGGTTCATGATCTTCTTCATCATTCATAACTTGTAGCGACATTATATGCAAAAATTCCGTCGACGCCTATTTCATGTTGGTTCCATCGTATTCCAGTCATGACATAGTTGATCAAGATCTCTTCATTATCATACTCGTTTCAGTACCTGATTTTTCTGCATTTCAATAATGTCATTCTACAGACTCTTCAAGAGTCTCACCCTTCTCACTAGACCATCACTTACCATCTTTAATGCTGCTCTTTTCGTTTTGAGGGTTTTATCTTTGGAACCGACTGGCCACACTTTACACGTATGTTAGACTCATTTACAATCTGTCCTCCTTGGACATCAATTTTAGTAGGAGCATTTGCTGCCGGCACATATCACTTTGTCACCTGATTTGGGCCAGTAAATGCATCAAGCAATTGATTTGCCATCCTTTTTGAAGATTAACAATATGTTGAACGTCTAGTTCACATTGCTTAGTGGAAGATCATAATGCGGTAATGACAGTTCATTCCATGTAATCTCCTTTACCAATTGCTTATTTTTCCCCTAACGGTGGGAAATGTGACTCATCAAAATGACAGTCAGCAAATCAAGCCGTAACAAATCCCCTGTTGTTGGCTTGTGATATGTAATAATCGAAGCAGATTCAAAACCAACATATATTCTCATTCTTCTTTGAGGCCGTATTTTGGTTCTTTGCGGTGAAGGTATAGGAACATATACCACACAACCAAAAATCCTTAGATGGGAGATATTTGGTTCTTGATCTGTAACCATTTGTAATGGTGACAACTTATTATGGCTTGTTGGTCGATGCGAATCAAGGTAGTTGCATGTAATATAGCATGTCCCCAAGCAAATATTGAGAGTTTTGATCTCATTAGTAACAGTCTTACAATTAATTGTAGACGTTTGATCAAAGATTCTACCAACCATTTTGGCTATGCACATGAGCTACTGGATGTCCAATGATTATTCCAATGGACATACAATAGTCAATGAAGGCCTTAGAGGAAAATTTACCAGCATTGTTCATACAAGTGGACTTGATTTGATTTTCATGAAAATTGGCTCGCAATTGAATCAGCAGAGTCAATAATCTTGCAAATGCCATATTACGGTTGATAAAAAGCTAACATATGACCATCGACTTGTCTCAAGTTTAATTGGGGATGGCTTATAATTAGTTTTCCTTAAGAACAAAAAATACATGGAAACTATTTAGTAGAAGAAAGCTTTTGTTTTTCACATGTAACCACATGAACTTTCCATAATTCTTTGCATCATGATTGAACCAGGATGACCTAACCGTCATGCCAAGTTTTGAAATCATCAAGGTTTTCAATTTGTCAACAACATATATTTCAGTTATATTGATATACACATGGTACAACCTAGAGAAATACAACTAGAGATTTCCAAAATTTGTCTTCTTCTAGCTTTCACTTTTGTGATACAAATATATTCAACATTTCCATCATTTGCCGTCTCAGTGTGATACCTATTCCGGTGTATATCAATGAAACTCAACAGGTTTCTTTGAGACATGGTAGAAAATAATGTGTTTTCAATGCATATTTTTGTTCCCATGGGTAAAATAATATTTACTTTTCCACACCCTTTGTTAATACTTGTACTACCAGATATGGTACTTACCTTTGTCGCATAATTTCATAAATAAGAAAAATATTTTGTATGCCCAAGAATCGTGTGCGTTGCAACACTATCAATAAGACATACCACTTCATCATCCATCAATGACCTCTTCAAAGAGAATTATTCTTACATTTTGTCATAAAAAAAACAAATATTACACGATCCTAAAGTTTTGTTTTTGTGACATCATTTTAATAGCAAAATTAAAACTTTTGATGACTTTTTTCTTTAAATAACATTAAAATTAAACGTAAACATCATAGAGGTCAAAAACTTGACATGTGAACATACATTATCATATTATGTCACTTATATAGTTTTTAAACAGTTACTACAAGCAGTTTTCATAAATTTCCGATGGTGCTATGCCATCATGATTCTTCATGAATCTTTATACAATGTTCATCTCGTAAAAAAAATGTCTCTGCCGATGAGTTAATCAGGTGTTATACCATCTTTGAAATCATTGATTTGCTCTATACCTTTCCTTTTCATATATTATCATAATTTACTAACACAAATCCAATATCATATCATACCAAAATCAAAGTAATATGGCACTATAATATTTATATATGAAATTATCAAAAAAACTTTCTAGTTTGATACCTTTTATAACATATCACAATCAAATTTTGATGCATAATGTCCATTACAACATATTGAAGTCATGATGCCATTTAGACTTTGCCAAAGTTAAATATCGATATTTATGTGAGTATGAATAAAAAACTGAACCATATATATATAAATCAAACAACACATAATAAATGAAACAATGATCGAAATGTGACGCAATGCCTCACATGATAATTATTAATGGTACAATACTCCCACGTGATATTTAATGTCTGGCATGATGCCTCACGTGAAGTTAATATTTGTCGCGATGTCTCACCTGATACTAATATATAAATAATGAATAAATAAATAAATGCAAACATAATAACTTAAGCTATATAAAATAAATGAAATAATAGACAATAAATAAGATTTGGTACAATGTCTCACATGATATTTATTTCTGGCACGATACCTCGCGTGATAAGTAATTCTGACATAATTCTTCATAATTTTTGATATGGCAAGATGCCTACAAATAAATGAAATAATTAACAATAAACAAAAATCTAGCGTGATGCCTCACGTGATATTTAATAATGTATGTCATGATGCCTCACATGAAATTAATATCTGACATGTTAGCTCACATTATTATATATATAAATAAATAAATGAGTGAGCATAATAACTTAAACAATAAATGAAATAATAAAAATATTCTGACATTATCCCTTATGTAATTTAATGCAATAAATAAATACAAACCACTATAGTTCAAGCAATATAGAATAAAAAAAATATTCAGCACGGTTTCAATCGGGTGGCTTCTTTCTCTCTTTTCGGTCTCAGACACAAGGGGAAACTTTTTTTTGATGTGAGAAAGTCTAGGTTCTAGTTATGGAAGATCGGTATGATCCCCGTTTAACTTCTTAATCTGTGACTACTTCACAAACAAATCTCACACAACAATTCTTCACAAACAAATCCCACAAAACAATTCTCCACTACAACCATTTGAAGAATCCATAGTTCCAACATTATAGTAAGTAAATCCCGTTGATTTCCGGTTGTAAGAAACATTTAGAGTTACCGGACTCTGCACTTACAATGTATCGTCTGAAATTTTTCATCTATTGTGGTTGTATAAGTGTGGGATACATGATTGATGTGCTATTGGTGAGTATGATAGAGAATGGACATTTTATAGCCTTACAGTGAGTTTTATAGCTTAAAAGGGCATCTGCATGAATAACTCGCCGTTAGAAACAAAAATAGCCGTTTTTGTATTAGGGGCATTTCATCAACTTTGCCATAGTAGCATTTCATGACTTTCACAATTTTTTGAAAAGTGATCGTTGAAGTCTAAATATACCATTGAACAGTGGAACGACCGTTTAAGGGAAATAAATCTTTTTTCAGACGTTTGACGGAAAGATAACGTCCGTCAGCGTAGATGGCATTTCATGGACTTTCCAGAAAATATAGTGACATTTCATGATTTTTTTAAGTAGCATTTCATGAATTAACTAAAAATATAGTGACATTTGATGAAATTTCCCACTATCAATCATATACCTCATATTTCTTTTTTTTCTTTTTTTTTCTATAATTGAAAAATTAAGGTAAAATAATTTTGTTTTCTTCTTTTTAGCTGGTGTCACCAGAATCTAGAGAAAGTATTAATGTTCCGTTGTTAACTATTTTATTTACTATTTAGATATATTGTTTGACATGAGTATTTAAAATATAAGATAATATAATTTTGTAAGTCTAAATTTTAAAATTGATTTTTTACCGATGTAAAAATATGTTAAAACCAAGAAGACTGTGGACTTGTTTTTCAAAAAAAGAAGACTGTGGACTGATGGAGTAAAAGTCTACTGCTGGAAAAGGCGCGACCTTTCTCCGTTCGCAAGAAGCTAGCAACTGCTTTCGTATTTAGATCGTTGTTTCAAAGTTTATATCTTCAAACCAATTTATTAGAAAATTACCATGCGATTTTTAGGTAACACTCTAATTAATTACACCTAATTTGATATTAGCATATTTTTGTTATTTTATTTTATTTGTTTTCTAATCGTAACAAGATATTTTCCTAATCTGAAGTCCCATTCTCATTTCTCAATATGTACATAATTACTCTCGCGCTTCTTAATCTTTCTCGACCCTAGCAATCAAACGCCGACAAGTTCCCCGCCTACTCCACCTCCGCCTCTGCTCGACGCTTGAAGAGACACCCCACAAGTATTTGCTTCTTCTCGACTCTCTCGCTTGCAGCAATCGCAGTCAAGTATCGAGGTTCTACTATCCTGCTCTGCTTCCCTGGTTATTCTTTTCTGTCTTTCACTCACCATTCGTTTAATCTTCTACTCACATTTTCGGGAGTAGGCCATCGTCAACCGCCATTGGATTCGAGATCAACGAACAACATGACAGACGCATCCAAAAAGGTATGAACAGATTGATCCATTCACCGTTTCATCAAGTATGGATTTTTGATAACGCATTGCTTTTTCTGGCTTCCGCAGATGAGATTCAAACCAAAAGTTCCTTCACACAGACCACCGAAGCCTATCGTGCCTAAAAAGTACGTTTTCATTCCCTTTTTCGCTTACAGGGGACTGTAGTTCCTTTTGTGATTGCCTGAGGATGTATTTGTTTCTCAACTCTTCCGTACTCACCTTTTTTAGGGAGTATTGGATGATGATGATGCTGAAGCTGCAGAGAGAGAAGAACTTTTCCGACGCATGAATGTAGTGTTTGAATCTATCTGCACATATACTGCTAATATTTACGCTGTTTTGGTCTGTTTGTACTTTCAAATTGCTCAACTTTTTATGATGATAGGAGGAACGGGTTGCTGGAAAGCCCAAAATTGAGAGGAAAGGTGAATTCCCTTTTAATTTAGCTGTCTGTCTTACACTAGTGTGTACTGCCGGGATATATTGCAAAATTTCTGATCTTTTGAAAGAAGCATTGCGTTCTATCAAGAAAAGAAGACTAATTTATGTTACTGTACCTCTTGCGTTTGTCAGGAAGCGTCTAGCTCTGATCTGAGATGGAGTGTTTATTTGGTGTGTTATATTACGCTTCCATTTACATGCATGCTGATAAGATATTCCTGTAGCATCAAAAGCTGCAGAATTCATTTGATAAACAATCATGCTTAAATTGCATGTCCTAAAACATTAACCATGACTGGTAATGTCCGTGTTTATGGGTATCCTGAATAAATCAAATACTTGATTGAATGTCAGCTGAATGTCTTCTGTTCTGCATGGATGATGATTCAGTGTTTTGTAAATGTTGGTACTTTTCAAAGTCTGAGCAACTCTTCTGAGTGTATTTGTTGGAATTGGCTGCGGATAATTCTAAAGTACAGATTTTTTTCTCAGCTTTTTGTCCCACATTTGCCTTCTATTGCCCTATGATTCTTAGAATTTGTATAGACATCTAGATTGCATTACCCATTATCTTTACAATTTTCCTTACGTCACTTTTCTTTTTCACTGCTAGTTGTCTGTATCTTCATATGATCTGTTCTCATATGTACTAATAGTCACCTTTCTTTCTCCATTGCATATCTACAGAAGCACCTGTTCGTGTTGCCTTGGTGCTGGGGCTTCCAACATGCCTATTTCTACAACCCATTCAAAGATTCCATCAATTCCAAAATCAAAGGTACATCATTCAAACATTCTCATAGTTCTCCACAATGATAAAGTAGTAGCTGTTCATCCTATTGTCCAGTTTTCAATCTTTTAGACGCTTCATTTGATTTTTGCGATGCACTGTTTACTGCTATTTATGCTGCAGATGATCCTGGTTTTGCTGATTTTAAACAGAAAGAGTATACTGAACCTTGGGTATGCAAATCCTTTTGAGCTTTGTCAAAGCTCTTCATGTCTTTTTCCTTTAGTTTAATTTTGTATTTTATATATCTAAACGCATTTCATTTATTGAATATTTCTGCAGAACTATGAGGGTGAATATCCCCGATTCTTCCTTTACGAAGACCCTATTCTGGAAATCCAGGTTAGAACTATGTTTCTGTACGAAATTTGGCACTTTGCTTTGCTGGATGAATTGCGGCTGTTTATAGCTTGATGTGTAAAATGGTGATGTTAGCTTATGCATGTGTGTGTGTAAAAGTGCACTTGCTAGCCTTGGGTGTGAATGACAAGTGTCTTGTTTTGCTTAAATATATATAAGAATGTTGACAGTGCTAGTAGCTATTGGGAAGTCCTTGGTCTTGTCTATATTCAGCTTCTTATCACTTCCCTTTCTAGGCAATATGTTGATGGTTTACCTTGATTTACACTACCCTGTGAAGAATTAATACATTCGGAGCGATGTATAGCAGTTAAGGAATGAAATCCTTAAAAGAATACTCCCTCTGTCCCGGTTTGACCTTCTTGTTTACTATTTGGACATGTCGTTTGACTTCATTTTTAACATGTAAAATGAAATAATTTTACAAATCTAAGTTTTGAAAGAAATCCTTATGTCAAAAACTATATGTTGTAGAAATTTGTTTTATAAATTATTTGATCGTATTTGTTTAATATTGAAGTGAAAAAACGTGACAAAAAGCAAACAGGAAGATCAAAATAGGACGGAGGTAGTACTATTTTTTTTCATCATCCAATGATGATCCTAACAGCCAAAAAACAACTAAATCTAGACAAGCCTTCAGTTCTTTAAGAAATGGGTGACAAGGGCATTGCTTTGTGTTCTATCCCAATATTGTGTGTGTCAATCCCCAAACTAGTTGACTTTCTTAACATGTAGTTGTAAGTTTCAAATTTTGATAGTGTACTGTAACCAAAAACTATTTCTCTTATAATTGAATTCAAAAGGGTTGTTGATTAATTTCAATGATGAAAAGAATGATCAAAGATAATTGGTTCGTCCACTTTTCTAGAGGTCCTAGACGAAAGGAATTCGGGCATCCTTCAAACATGACCCACATGGATGAACGCAGAGGAAATGCAGCTGAGGGCTGGGCCTTATGGTTCGTAGTACTACCCAGAAGATCCATGTTTTTCCACGATGTGTGGATTTTGTAACGTATGACAATGAATCATTTTTGCTTGCAGGATGATAGCCCACAACCAAAAGCTGATGTTTTTCCAACTACCAAAAGCCTTTCAATGACGAGGCCCGTAAATGATGAACCAGGCACCAGTACCGTAATCCAAACACAAATCCGAACACAAATCCATCACGTCCGGGTGGTCCAACAGAAGGATTTGCGGGCTCAGAGATATGCAGTCTGGGTTAATGGGCAAGATGCTGGTGTATAAAAGCGGCAAAGTCAAGCTTAAACTTGGTGATACCCTTTTTGATGTGAGTACAGATCATACTATTGCTTAACACTAGAGGTTTATTCTCGAGTTATCCGCTATATGTACTTTTAATTACTGGCTAGTTTTTTTTCTTTCATTTTGATTAAATATTTTTGCTGGTGGATCAGGTGAGTCCTGGTTCCAAGTGTATTTTGCACAGGATGTTGTGGCGATAACACGAAGGAGAAGCATTGTTTTGTGTGTGGGAGATTTGAACTGCCGTGCTATTGTAACTCCTGATGTTTGATTCCATTTTGAGTCGCTTGAATGACAGTCACCTGGTTAGGAATAGTTTTCTCCTTTCATTTTACGCGTTTGAACATGCAACATAGCAATTTTGACACGGTAACATTTTTTTCCCTTAACTTTAGGGGATTGAGAAACAAAAGTTTTGGTTGGCGGGGAGATGGATAGATTAGGGATTAGCGATTAAAGGGAGCATTATTACTATGATTTTTATGTTATACTATGTCATCCGCTCAACCCTGTGGATCACATTGAATTCATAGTTAAAAAAGCGCACGATCAGACTTTACATATTTTATTCTATGTATGCTGCTAGCGAGATGGTGCCTTGGCTTCAGTGGTTAAACTAACATAACCCATTGCAAGTTGCAGCCTATAGGAGGGAGTAATATTTTATGTAATCCGAACTACAACCTATAGAAAGCATGTGGTGTGGAACGTCCCACCTATAAACATAAGGGAAATAATAATAGTAAATGTTAAATAAATTGCATTTAAAGATAACATTTCTCATGAGTACTTTTGATGAAAATTTTAATATTTTTATAAAATCTTAAATTGTGATATATTTCTGAAGTATGAAGTGACGGAGCTATGCAACTGCAAACAGGGAAAATGATATACTAAAAACTAAATTAATTAAACCTAGAAACTAATAAATTAAAGTCCTGTCGGGTTGCAAAAGTCCCGGTCACAATAGTATAGCTAACAGAAGCAACCGGGTATCAATCCACGGGATTTGAATAAATAAACCTAAGTCCTAAGAAAACTAGAAATTTAGGGGGGTTGTGAATTGTTTTTGTAACTGAATTAAGAAAGCATAAATAAAATAAACTAAATGAACGATTAATGAAAGTAAATTGATGGATTCAGTAAAATGAATGGTACTCCGGGTTCGGGTTGTTCTTTACTGGATAAATCTAGCCAAATCTACAGTTTAATTATGAGAAACGGACAGGCCAATTCTTTTTTTTTTTACTCTCTTCAATGCTAAATCCTAGTTCATTGAAGAGCTCACCTATCAGAACATGTCAACTCTAATCTAGAAGCTGGCAAAACACATATAGGCGAAATACGTGCGAAGAATTATTAGCTTTTGCAGAAAAATTATCTATCCGACTAATCTTTATACAAATCTCCAGATTAATTTGAACTTCCTGTTAATCACCTTATCTGATCAAAACAGGATTCGCAAAACAACTCTATAAATGCGCAAATTTAATAGAGAAGATGAATGATTAGCATTAACCTAGAAACAATCCGATACAATCTCATAACCAAATTACAGAAATTCTAACTATCTTGTATCCATTGCGAACAACCCTTCCCTAGAGTTATCCCTACTAGCCAGACATATCAAATAATCGAGTGAATACAGTCAAAAGAGAATTCATCTAAGGAAAGGAAAACTCCCAAATTGAGTAATTATCCAGACTCGGGGATTTGCTGACGCAAGGGTGAAGACGATGAATGACTCCCCTCTGGCGATGCTCCTCAACGATGACGATGATGTGCTTGATGAATGTGGATGAAAGTGAAGCTGATGCTGATGGAGTGGATGAGTGGAAAGAGTGTTGTTTACCAGCGTGAGAGTGTCGTGATGTAATGATATGTAATATCCTCCCTCATCTCCTCTGATTAGGTCACTTATATAGAGTTTCTTCTTCTTCTTTTCCCTTCAAAACGCCGAACTTCTGTTGAGAATTTAGTCGCTTCCGAACATTGGTCCGACCTTCAATGTTCGGACACATGGTTTTGAGCGCTCCAATTCCTAAAGTCTCGACTTGTGTCCGAACTTCAATGTTCGGACACAAGTTCGGACATGCAGCGTAGAGCAGACTTTCGACTTTTCTTCATTGTGACTCTCGAACCATGTCCGAACTTCGAAGTTAGGACTGAAGTTCGGACACTTCATCAGGCACAGCACTCGAACTCTCGACTTGCGTCCGAGCTTGGATGTTCGGACACAAGCTCGGACATACCTTCAAAACCTTCTAAATTCTTCGTTCTGACTCTAATTCGACCCCCGTTTGTTGCATCATCACCCTCGTGAGTTAATCTACTGTTTCCTTGGATTTTCTCTGCATTTAGCATACAAAACGGTATCAAGTCTTAACAAGCAACAAACCAAAGGAAAACGTAAGATAAGTGTGGAATATTATCAATGCGCATATGAAAATTAAGCATTAAAGACCACTAAAACCATTCTTATTTCACACTTATCAAACCTCCTCACACTTAACCTTTGCTTGTCCTCAAGCAAAGCAGGAGTAAGATATCTCAAAATGCCTTAGTACCAAACCTTGGGATTGCACAAAATAAGAGGGAGTTAAGCCATAATAACAACCCAAGAATCGATCTGCTCCTGACTGCATGTCTCTTAAACAATGAAGCAAGCTTTTAAAACAAGAAAAACTATGAAGAAGTCAGATCACAAAGTCAAAACATCGAGTAACTCAGAACCTTCCAACCGTTTCTCTTCTCAAACCCGTGGATGACAAGGGGTGTGAAGTACTGCCATATTCCGCAGTACCTTTCAACACCACGTACTCATGATCTAATTAAAGGATTTGCAATAAACATAAGACTTTAAAGAGCCTCCTCTTTTTTTTTCTTCTGTTTTTTTGCATATATATCAAATTGTTCGCACCATTAATTCATCTCCCAGACTTTTCTCTTCATCCTTGTAACGGTGTTGGGTCTTTTATCCCAGATCAGACGATCTTAGGTAAATGGGTGATGAAGCACCCCAAGGACTTAATAGCCGGAGGGAAGAGGCCTGTTTTGGTTCAAAAAATAACTCAGATCAGAGGAGTACCTTGCATTTATCCTTCATTCCAGACATTCTCATCATTCCCAGGCTCCAAGTTAAACCAGTTATGACTCCATAACTAACTTGTCCACATACATTTAATAAAATTCAGTCATTTCTAAAATATGAGCACACACAGATTGAGCAAACTAATCCTTAAAGTCATCACCGGACTCGACTCCACAACGAAAATTCACCCAAGTATTCAACGCATTGAAGCACTCCAAGGAACTTACCCCCAGAAAGCCCAAGACCAATCAAAAATTAATGCGGGATGCAAAATAAATGGCTGACACATTCAGAAAGATCTCCCCTTCCTCACACTTAACGAGGAGCAATGTCCTCATTGTTCAGAAAAATTAACACAAGAAAAGGATCTTACTAAATGTGTCAGACTCACAAGGGTGGTAGTGAAGATTTACAGAGTTATAACACGTTAAACCACAAGCCGCACATAAACAAAAAATAAAGGAAACTGAAAACTCCCCTGATTTCCTTTGTGATTGATTGAGGAAAAGTTCTTCCTCACATTTAATGTCCTGCTAAGGGGGAATGTTTCCTCACACTTACTTCCAAGCAAGCGTCCAACATGGAATCATCACGGTAAAGCATACTTGCACAAAAATAGCAAACAAAACAGAGAGGTATGCTGGAAGCATCGCATTAGTAATGATTAGTACTTGGAGTTCAAGAGAAGAACATAACTAAAATTGAAATAAAGAAAAACACAACTCAAATAAACTAAAAAGATCTAAGTCTAAAAGAACTGAAAGTAAAACTACAAAGAAGTCCAGAGATGGTTTCCAAACAAAATTAACATCATCCATCAACATCGTCACTGTGGGGGCGGGTAGTACGCCTGCCACTGTTGAAGGGTCTTGATCTCCGCCTGGTAGCGATGATCTATCTCCATGAAGCGGGACTCGAGCTGATCAAATTCACAGCGAGTGACATACTCGCTCCCAGGGGCCGGTAGTGCAGCAAATTCCTCTTCCTCTTCAACTACAGCAGTAGGAGCCGGCTCTGATGGACCCTCACCTACATCTCGCTGGCGCTTCTGTGGTCTTGGGGCAGCCTTCTTCCTCCAGGCCACCCCGTCAAACTCGAACCACATCTTCTTCAGGGCGCCAATGTCAATAGGCAACCGTGTAGCATGCAGCCCCTCAGATGGGATGGTGACCCTCTGCCTCCGAAGTATCTGGCAAATCATGACCGGATAACCGAGCTTGTGTCGGTCCTTGTGCTCCATAATGTACTGCAAATGCAAGAAGATTACCCATGGCAAGTAAGTAACCTCAGCAGCCCCAACAAACTCCGGATTCAGCACTGCCTGAAGAAGAAGGAAATCGGTCTGGTTCAGGTCCGAGCTTTGCCCTGGGAGAACATTCGCAGCCAGCAGTGCGAAGAGGACTCTCTCTCGAGGGTCCTGAAGCAGATCAGCAAGGACGACCTGCTTTGATGGGTCATCTCCTCTGCGTCGCCGTGGCCCTTGAACCATGAGTGGGGTGTAGTGGTTTAGGGCTGCTGCCTTGAAGTCAAGCGGGTTAAGGTTTTCAGGATGGTCGGGGGCAGGATAAGGAAGATCTAAATAGCGAGCAATCTCCATCGTGGAGATTGTCACTTTGTCATCGTCAACAGTAGATCTGATCTGCCCATCCTGGTAGATAGCATTCGCATAGAACATGCGCACCGCTCTTTCGGAGTACGAGCCCCCCATATCCAGGATTTTACCCCAACCAAATGGGTCCAATAATTCTCTCAACCCCAGCTGACGCTCCAGCTCTGGCACTACACACCGTTCTGCGATGATGTCCATATCCTTGGCAAACCATTCTCTGGCTGCGTCGTTTCTAAATTCATCTCGTGTAACTCAGCGACTTGAACTTGCGCCGGCTCTCCCAGCCTGCTTAGAACGGCCAGTAATTCTGCTCAACATCTTGTTCAAGTTGAATGAGTAATTAGAAGCAGGGAGAAAATGAAATCTGCAAGATTTCAACTCAAAAACCCCCAATTCGACAGTTAGGGTTCGAATGGCTTAGCTCAAAAATCGGGCTGATTTGGGGAGTTCCTGGTCAATTTCGAGTTCCTGGTCAATTTCGAGTGCTAGGATGGTAGAGAATTCAAAAACGAGGAGATTGATACCAAGATTGTTAAATTTGGTGGAGAAATTAGAGAGTTGTGAGAGATTGAAGGAGAGGGAGAAGTGACTGCGCTGTTGTTCTTCGCGGTGGAGAGTTAGGGGTTTGCTTCGGAATGTGTCGTCCGCGCTGTTTAATTTCAGAATTATCGTGGTGTCCGAACTTCAATGTTCGGACAGAAGTTCGGACAGACATACCTGGGCAGTGCTTCATATCGTGTTCGAACTTTGAAGCTCGGACCAAAGTTCGGACATCTCGTATTTACCTTTGCCAAACTCTCGAATCAGGTCAGAACTTCGATGTACGGACAGAAGTTCGGACATCGTCGTTCTTTCTTTTCGAATCTTCTCCGCGGCATGTCCGAACTTTGAAGTTAGGACTGAAGTTCGGACATCTCGTTTTGCACAGGCTTCAATCTCTCGATTGTGTCCGAACTTTGAAGTTCGGACAGAAGTTCGGACAACACTACAGATGCAGAAACCTGCTCTTTTCTTAACCAAAAACAATGTAAACAACTTTAACACAATAAAAAGCTTAAATAACCAAAATAGAACTGGAATAGAGTACCGATAATACTGGGTTGCCTCCCAGTCAGCTGCTCCTCTTTAAAGTCTTTTAGCTAGACTTTTTCCACTTGATCAATCAGAGTAAGTGTGGTGGAAGCTCCACAACAGCCTACAACAAGTTTCTTCAACCTTCCCAATTCTTTCCGCATTCGCCAAGAGAATTTCTTCTTCATATTCGAACTCATCTCTTGAGAAACTATCTTTGTTGCAGAATTGGATTCACTCCCAACAAAGAATATTGCCTGCATAGGAAAAAGCTTATGATCAGTACCAAGATAGCTTTTTAAACGAGCACCATTTACCTTGAAGGTTTCACCAGCTTTGTTCTCTAGCTCGTATGCTCCATAGGATGTAACTCCTACTACTCTGAAGGGGCCTGCCTAATGTGATTTCAGCTTCCCAGAAAAGAGACGTGGCCTAGAGTTAAAGAGCAACACCAGATCCCCCACTTTGAAGTCTCTCTTTTGAATCATCCGGTCGTGGATCCTTTTTGTGCGCTCTTTGTAAATCCTTGAGCTGTCGTATGCCTGTTCTCTCAGTTCTTCCAGTTCAGAAAGTTGAAATCTCCTCTTCTCTCCAGCATCACGTAAATCAAAATTGAGAGCTTTTAAAGCCCAATAAGCTTTATGCTCTAGCTCAACTGGGAGATGAAAAGCCTTCCCATACACCAGCTTAAAAGGAGACATCCCAAGGGGAGTCTTGAATGCAGTTCTATAAGCCCACAAAGCATCATCAAGCTTGACAGACCAATCCTTCCTAGAGGAGTTGACTGTCTTCTGAAGAATCCATTTTAGCTCTCGGTTACTCACTTCTGCTTGACCATTAGTTTGGGGATGATAAGGTAAAGCAACCTTATGAGTCACCCCGTACTTAGTCATCAGGGAATCAAAGGCCCTATTGCAAAAGTGAGAACCACCATCACTTATGATAGCTCTGGGCACACCAAATCTAGTAAAGATGTTTTTCTTCAAGAATTTCACCACAGTTTTAGCATCAGCAGAAGGGCAGGGGATTGCTTTGACCCACTTGGAAACATAATCTACAACAACAAGGATGTAGTGGTTTCCATGAGAAGAAGGAAATGGCCAGTAAAGTCAATACCCCAGACATCAAATAGCTCAACTTCAAGGATTCCCTTCTGAGGCATCTCATGCCTTCTTGAAGTGTTCCCCATCCTCTGGCAGTTATCACAGTGAGAGCAGAAGCGGTGGACATCCTTGTGTAGAGTGGGCCAGTAGAAACCACACTCTAACACCTTAGCAACTGTCCTAGTAGGACCATGGTGACCACCTGCCTCTCGAGAATGGTAGAACTCAATCACACTGTCAACTTCTTCATCGGGGAGACACCTTCTAATTAAACCATCAGCACACACTCTAAAGAGATAGGGGTCCTCCCAAACATAATGACGGGCCTCAGAAAGAAACTTCTTCCTCCGGTTGTAGCTTAGATCATGGGGAATCAAACTAGAGGCAAGATAGTTAGCCAGGTCAGCATACCATGGCTCTTTAACTTTCCAATTACAAAGACTGTTTCGTCAGGGAAGAATTCATTTATGGGGACCCCGTCATCTGGAGTCTCAAGCCTAGATAGATGATATGCAACTCCATTCTGCTTCCCTTGCTTATCAACAACTTCCAAGTCGAACTCTTGGAGAAGCAAGATCCATCTCAGGAGTCTGGGTTTAAATCATTCTTTTGGAATAGGTACTTCAAAGCAGAGTGATCGGTGTGCGCAATTACCTTACTTCCCAGCAAATATGGCCTGAACTTATCAAGAGCAAACACACACAGCAAGTAGCTCCTTTTCAGTAGTGGTGTAATTCTTTTGAGCTTCAGATAAAGTCTTACTTGCATAAGTGATAACCCTCAAAATTTTATCCTTCCTCTGATAGAGCGCAGCACCAACAGCAAAATCACTAGCATCTGTCATGACCTCAAAAGGTAGAGACCAATCAGGAGGAACCACAATAGGGGCAGAAATGAGGTTACTCTTGATAGTTTGAAAGGCTTTCAAACACTCCCTTGAGAACTGAAATTTCACATCTTTCTGCAGAAGATTAGACAAGGGCTTAGCAATTTTGGAAAAGTCCTGGATGAACCTTCTATAGAACCCTGCGTGACCCAGAAAAGATCTAACACCCTTAACTGAAGTGGGAGGAGGCAACCCCTCAATGACCTCCACCTTAGCCTTGTCCACCTGAATACCATCTTTGGAGACCCTGTGTCCAAGCACTATACCTTCATGTACCATGAAATGGCACTTTTCCCAATTCAAAACCAGATGGGTCTCCTCACATCTGCCTAGTATCTGATCCAGCTGATCAAGACACACATCAAAACTATGGCCATACACAGAGAAGTCATCCATGAAAACTTCTATGCTCTTCTCAATAAAATCATTAAAAATCGCCATCATACATCGCTGAAATGTGGCTGGAGCGTTGCAAAGACCAAAGGGCATCCTTCTATATGCAAAAGTACCATAAGGGCAGGTGAAGGTGGTCTTCTCCTAATCCTCTGGCGCAATGGGAATCTGAAAATAACCACTGTATCCATCAAGGAAGCAGTAGAACTCTTGTCCAGCTAGCCGCTCCAACATTTGATCAATAAACGGTAGCGGGAAGTGGTCCTTCCTTGTGGCTTCATTCAAGCGCCGGTAATCGATGCACATCCTCCAGCCAGTGGTTTGTCTCTGAGGCACCAATTCACCTTTCTCATTGGGCACTGCAACTATTCCCCCTTTCTTGGATTAACTTGCACAGGGAAAACCCAGGCTATCGGAGATGGGATAAATGATGCCTGCATCCAAAGCTTCAAAACTTCAGCTTTCACTACTTCTTTCAGGTTTGGGTTTAATCTCCTCTGGGGCTACCTCACTGGCTTGACACTATCTTCCATGTAAATTCGATGAGTGCAGAACCCGGGACTAATCCCTTAATATCTGCCACTAACCACCCAAAGCTCCTTTGTGCCTTCTTAACACCTCCAAAAGTCTGCATTCCTATGAAACAGACAAAGATGAAATAAATAACAGGCAAGGCGCTACCCTCTGCCAAGAAAACATACTTAAGATTGGAAGGGAGAGTTTTGAGTTCAAGAGTAGGGGGCTTCTCTATTGAAGGAATGAGCCTCTGAGTAGGCCTGTCCAGTGGCTCCACAGGAGGAGCATAAGGGCGAAAGTAGGTTCGACCCTGGTTAAGCTGCTGGACAACAGTAGCTACCTCAGTGCTAGCCTTATCATCCTCAATTGAGTGGCATAACACCTGCTCTAGCAAATCAGAATTCTCAAGCAAGAAAGAAGAGTCATCAGCATCTTTAGCAACAAAAGCATCATAATCATCAGAACAATCAACATCAACCAAAAGCACAGCATGAGAAGAAGCATTTGTTCTCATCATCATAGTAATATCAAAACTGAGTTCCTCATTATTAAACTTAAGGGTGATCTTTCCTTTGTCAACATCAATGACAGTTTTAGCAGTTCGCAGGAACGGTCGACCCAAAATCAATGGCACTTTAACATCCTCATCCATATCAAGAATGACAAAATCAGCAGGGAAGAAGAAGTTACCAACACACCTACATGAAGCTCACCAGCATGAAGCTTCTTAAACATTGAATAAGGCATCAAATCTATACTCGCTCCAAGGTTGTAGAGTCCAAAACCATAGTCCATGTCTCCAATGGTGCAAGGGATGATGGGCTGCCCTGGATCTCCACACTTTGGAGGAAGCTTCTGCTGGATGGCTGCAGAGCATGTCTCTGTCAGCTGAACGATCTCACTCTCCTTAAACTTTCGCTTGTTAGAAATCAAATCCTTCACAAAGCAAGCATAATTAGGCATCTGCTTAATAGCATCAATCAAGGGGATATTGATAGTAGGCTTAGAAAACACACTCAAAAATTTCCCAAATTGATCATCAAGTTCTTTTTCTTTCAATCTATTAGGGAAAGGAAGTTCCTTAGGAACCACCTTACCTTGGAATTTTTAGCAATCAAAGTATGAGAAGGGGAAGAGATAGGAGCCTGGGTCTCCTCAACAACTACCTGGAGGGGCTGGAGGCCCTGACGGTGCACCAGTGCTAGAAGAAGGAAGACCGGTCTCTTCCGCCAGCTTGGTCCTCAACCACTTGATCTTTATTTATCAACTGCTTCCCACTTCTTAAGGTAACTGCGACTACCTCTCCAGAATCTGGACAGTCCTCAACTACCACGGCTTCTGAGACCGACACTGCCTTCAACTGCTCCTTAGGATTGGCGTCTGGTTGGGAAGACAGTGATCTAGAAGGTCTCTGCTGTAGGAGGAACTGAGTAAGCTGACTCATCGTTCCCTGCATCTCCACCATGGCTGATAAGCCGCAGACTTATCATATTTTATGCATTAGATTTAGTATTATATTTATCTAAATAAGGTTAAATATATGTTATTTATGCTCATTATGTGGTAAAGTATAATATTTGTACAGATTTATGTTTTTATGAGTTTTTCTTTGTGCAAGGAATGATTTCTAGGCAAAAGTTCAGTTTGAAGCCGGACTCCATGCCGGGTAGTTTCTGCACGGCATAAGCACAGAACAGAAAAGTGGCCTTGCCGGATCTAATGCCGGTAGATTCCATCCGGCATAAGTGAAGAGTCCGGCCACGGTTGAACAAGCATAGCAGTTTTATTGACCGTTGGTGAAAGGGATGATGCCGGGTGTGATGCCGGGTATATCCTACCCGGCATATGCACTGTTTCGCACGGAATTGACGGTTTCGACCGTTAACAGTTGGGCGCATTTATCACGTGTGCCGGCTATTTGGGACCCGGCACGACGCCCGGCATCGACACAATTAATGCCTATAAATAGGCCGAGGAAGGCTACAATTCAACACATTCCAACAGACATATACACTCCATCCACGTCCTTATTTCCGCCACATTCCATCTGTTGGTGTCCAAGGCGTTTCTACGGATCCATCCACAAGAAGAAGAGAAGATTTCCTTTTCGGGTTGAGGCTATGTTCAATCTCCTTCTCCCTTATGTATTTCTTCCTTATTTGAGTGGATGGGTGAAGTAGAGATCCTTGTTAGGCTTTGGCTAGGGATGAATTCCTTCTATGTAAACAATATGATTATTTCAATACAAATTCAAGCGTTCATTAAGATTCTGGTTCTTAGTGCAAGTGAATTAGTTGATCACTCGTTCTCTTTATGCAAATTCTACTTGAGGGGGAATTTCCCAAGAGTAGGATAGGTTAGACAAATCTTAGTGGTCTTTGATGTTTTCATCTATAATTTAGGGTTAGCATTAAAGATTGCGAGTTAATCCATCTTCCCCCATCTCCTTGTTCATTTCGTGGCATGATATATGCTCGATTTGTTAATGGGTTTTGAGTTTCTTGTTCGAAGCAAGAGAGTGGTTTTCACCATATGAACGTGCCGGATGCACTGCCGGGTGCTTCCTGTCCGACACATTCAAGACTTTGAATATGCCGTGCATCTGATATCCGGCAGGACATCCGGCGCAATCATGTTGGTTGGTTAAGTTCGTGTCTTGAAGTTGCATTGCGTGATCATGTTGTTACTTAGGGTGGTTTAGTCCTAAACCTCGCATTTAGTTAGGATTTTAGTTAATTAATTGTCACTTACATTTCCCCCCTTTTGTTATTATAGAATAGGCTTTTGCCCGGATTAGGACTAATTTTCTATAAGTCCCTTGGGTACGATACTCTCGGTCGTAATATATTTACACTATACTCCGACCGGGTTTTATTTTGCTACCCGTAGTAGAGTTGTAGGTTTAGTTATTATTTTATTTTATTTTTATGTATATAGTTTTTCTTACAATTTCTCTGTTAGCAAATTGGCGCCGTTGCCGGGGACTTGGAATTAGTCCAAGTCCTAAGTTCGGTAAAACGCCCTATTCTTTATTCTTTGACTATTTGATTCTTGATTCTTTAATTTATTTTCGCCCTTAGTTTTGCAGACTTGAATGTGCCGTGCTTGGTGCCGGGCGTCTGTCACCCGGCCAACTCGGAGGAAGTCTGATGCCGGATACGTTCTACCCGGCACTGCGTCCGGCATGTTCAAAGTTTTTCAAAATTTATTACAGTATTGAGTTCTCGGCAATTTAAAGTTGTTCTTGCTTATTCCCATTCGTTATTTCCCTCTCTTAGTAGTCCCTATATCATGATTCTTTAATTTAGATTTCGAGTTTGAACTTGCCGTGTAATATGCCGGGTTTTCTCCACACGACATTTCGGAGGAAGTCCTATGCCGGACGGGTTGTACCCGGCATGTCACCCGGCATGTTCAAATTCTCTCATTATTATTGTCGTAAATAGGAGGGAAAGTTAGGTATGATCTCCTCTTGTATCTTTATTGATTATCTTCTTCACTTAAAGTTAATTTTTTCGATTTTGTTCACGCCGGGCACCATGCCGGGTTGTATGAACCCGCAATAGTGGAGGAAGTCCACTGCCGGGTAAGAGTCACCCGACACTATGTCCGGCAGAACCAAAACTTTATTTCTTCGTGTATTTTCGTAATTCTAATTATGTCATTATATTATTTCTTTTATTTTTACGAAATATTATAACATTTTTCTTGCTCTTCTTGAAGTTATCCAAGTGAATGCTTCTGCGGTCAACAAGTACTCCTGACAATTTAGCCAACTTTGATCCGGAGATCGAGAGAACCCTGCTTCAAACCTTAAGGCAACAACGAACCCTACAAGAAGCAGATCCTACATCAATGGCAGCACCTACCGTCCGAAATATAAACCGGCCTTCCAACCAAGGCCAAAAGCCAGCAATCGACCTCCCACTCCTCGCTCAAAACGAATATGATGAATGGCAAAAACTCAAGCCATATCATCAGATCCGTTGCATCAAGGAATTGGGTATGTTCGATGGTACAAACCCGGACGATGCTTTGCTCCACGTCACCAAATTTCTACAGCACACAAACAGCCTAACCTCCACAAATAATGTCCTCGAATACGCCAGACGACTGCTCTCTTTCCCCATAGCCTTACGGGGAACGCCAGCAAATGGTACCACAGTCTAACCCCCAGTACCATCACCACATGGGAGGACATGGCAACCAAGTTTTATGATAAATTCTTACCACCAAGTCGCACCCTCGAGATGATCGCCGACATTTACAACTTCAGACAACCTAGCTCGGAGAACATCTGTGAGACTGGGACAGATTCAAAGGGTTGCTACGCACATGTCCACACCACGGCCTCACCAAGGAACAACTATCTCAGTTGTTTTACAAGGGATTGGTCAACCAATGCAAGACCATGATCCTTTCCTCCCTTGGTGCAGACATATTGAAGAAGCCTGGAGATCAATTCCTTAGTGGAGTTGAATCTCTTTGCGAAGAGATTAGGGAATGGGCCACCGGTGGAACAAGGGGTAGTACCGCTGGTTTATATCAAGTGGGAGAGGGCGACTCCAAATTTGACAAATTGATGCAAAGTCATGAGCAGTTGTTGGAGAGCAATGCCCAGACGTCAACGAAGGTTAGTGCTCTGCAGAAAGTGGTGGAGCAAATAGCAATGAACAAACTTCCTCAACAAGCGAACGTGGCTAGTGCACGACCGCACGCTTCAAGCCCTGACATTCTAGACTTTCAAAATGTTGAGGAAGTCAACTACGTGAGTAACCAAGGGTATCGGCAGCCATGGCAACAGGGGAACCAACCCCCTCAACACTTCCAGAGTCAAGCCAGCTACCAGGGAGGTCCAAGACAATACAGACCATCCCACCCTGCATCATCATCAGAGGCTGAAATGGCTGAACTTCGTGACATGATGTCAGCCCTGATGAATAAGACCCAGGACACTCAAAATGAGATCTCGACCATTCGCAAGGAGCACAAATCGTTGCAGTTGCAATTACAGCAATTTCTGACGCAACCAAGACAGCAAGGTCAACTCCCGTCCCAAACGCAAACAAATCCACGGGAGCATGCGAATTCGGTCACTATCCTGTCCAAGGATCTCAAATGATGCCAAATAGCCTAAAAGGCTAAGTGTAGGGCGGTTCCTCCTCACGCCTTCACTATCAACCAGGGGAGCCTTTCTTCCAATTTAATTTTTCTCCTTTAAATTTATGTATTGTTTTAAATTACTTTCATTATAGTTGTTTCAAGTTTCTTAAAAAAAAAGTTTTACTTATTTATTTTCTTTCGAACACTGGGGACAGTGTTCCTGCCAAGTGTAGGGCAGGGACCCCCTTTAAAAAATAAGTTTTATTAATATGCATAAGTTTTGCGTTTTATTCAATGTTTTACTAAACTTTTTGCATGTTTTTGATCGAGATAAGATTTGGAATGACTAAAAGCTTGTTCTCTCAAGAGGTAAGCTTTCTAATGACTTATAGATTCCTGTTTTAACTTTTTGATTCTCTTTATTAACATGAGTATATGATCTTTCTCCTAATTCTTTCCTTTATGTACTTATGGGTGTTATTCTTTCCTTTCCAAATTGTGAAAAATCTTTTGGGTGAAAATCTTAAAAAAGGTTTTGTGCAAAGAAAGAAGAAGAAAGAAAAAAGAAAAAAGAAAGAAAAAATCTTCTTCTAAAGGAAAAGCAATATATTCCTAGAGGTTGCATAAAGTGCCTCTGAATAAAAGCAAGAAACGAGAGTTTTTTCCTTTTATTTTCTCCTAAATTCCCCGTTCTTTAATGCAGAAAAAAATCATGGTTGATTCAGAAACTCTTGCAAAATAGGGCTGATTCATAAAAACCAATGATGAGTGTCTTGGCCACATTCAGAAACTCTTGAAAAATAGAGCTGAATGATGGAAACCGGAAAAAGGAGAGATTGCAAATCCCTTATGCAAAATAGCCCAAAAGTTTTTGATCGATTTTGAAATTCCTTGTTTTATACCCATTAGTATGTTTTGACAAGATAAGGTAGATTAAGTGATACTTATGAATTAGAGTCATATAGTTGGAAATATTTATCTACATTTCATTCTAGAGTTTGTCTGTTTTGTGCATAAGTAATTAGTCCCTTCTAATCCTGTTTTGCTCGAGGACTAGCAAAAGGTAAGTGTAGGGCCTTGATAAGCCGCAGACTTATCATATTTTATGCATTAGATTTAGTATTATATTTATCTAAATAAGGTTAAATATATGTTATTTATGCTCATTATGTGGTAAAGTATAATATTTGTACAGATTTATGTTTTTATGAGTTTTCTGTGCAAGGAATGATTTTCTAGGCAAAAGTTCAGTTGAAGCCGGACTCCATGCCGGGTAGTTTCTGCACGGCATAAGCACAGAACAGAAAAGTGGCCTTGCCGGATCTAATGTCGGGTAGATTCCATCCGGCATAAGTGAAGAGTCGCCACGGTTGACCAAGCGATAGCAGTTATTGACCGTTGGTGAAAGGGATGATGCCGGGTGTGATGTCGGGTATATCCTACCCGGCATATGCACTGTTTCGCACGGAATTGACGGTTTCGACCGTTAACAGTTGGGCGCATTTATCACGTGTGCCGGCTATTTGGGACCCGACACGACGCCCGGCATCGACACAATTAATGCCTATAAATAGGCCGAGGAAGGCTACAATTCAACACATTCCAACAGACATATACACTCCATCCACGTCCTTTTTTCCGCCACATTCCATCTGTTGGTGTCCAAGGCGTTTCTACGGATCCATCCACAAGAAGAAGAGAAGATTTCCTTTTCGGGTTGAGGCTATGTTCAATCTCCTTCTCCCTTATGTATTTCTTCCTTATTTGAGTGGATGGTGAAGTAGAGATCCTTGTTAGGCTTTGGCTAGGGATGAATTCCTTCTATGTAAACAATATGATTATTTCAATACAAATTCAAGCGTTCATTAAGATTCTGGTTCTTAGTGCAAGTGAATTAGTTGATCACTCGTTCTCTTTATGCAAATTCTACTTGAGGGGGAATTTCCCAAGAGTAGGATAGGTTAGACAAATCTTAGTGGTCTTTGATGTTTTCATCTATAATTTAGGGTTAGCATTAAAGATTGCGAGTTAATCCATCTTCCCCCATCTCCTTGTTCATTTCGTGGCATGATATATGCTCGATTTGTTAATGGGTTTTGAGTTTCTTGTTCGAAGCAAGAGAGTGGTTTTCACCATATGAACGTGCCGGATGCACTGTCGGGTGCTTCCTGTCCGGCACATTCAAGACTTTGAATATGCCGTGCATCTGATATCCGGCAGGACATCCGGCGCAATCATGTTGGTTGGTTAAGTTCGTGTCTTGAAGTTGCATTGCGTGATCATGTTGTTACTTAGGGTGGTTTAGTCCTAAACCTCGCATTTAGTTAGGATTTTAGTTAATTAATTGTCACTTACATTTCCCCCATTTTGTTATTATAGAATAGGCTTTTGCCCGGATTAGGACTAATTTTCTATAAGTCCCTTGGGTACGATACTCTCGGTCGTAATATATTTACACTATACTCCGACCGGGTTTTATTTTGCTACCCGTAGTAGAGTTGTAGGTTTAGTTATTATTTTATTTTATTCTTTTGTATATATTTTTATCTTACAATTTCTCTGTTAGCAATGGCGTTCTCTAGTTTTTGCTGACCAGCTGCCAGATTCTGATTTATCGGCGCCATTTTGCAAACAGGGAAAATGATATACTAAAAACTAAATGAATTAAACCTAGAAACTAATAAATCAAAGTCCTGTCGGGTTGCAAAAGTCCCGGTCACAATAGTATAGCTAACAGAAGCAACCGGGTATCAATCCATGGGACTTGAATAAATAAACCTAAGTCCTAAGAAAACTATAAATTTAGGGGGTTGTGAATTGTTTTTGTAACTGAAGTTCAGACACTTCATCAGGCACAACACTCGAACTCTCGACTTGCGTCTTAGCTTGGATGTTCGGACACAAGCTCGGACATATCTTCAAAACCTTCTAAATTCTTTGTTCTGACTCCAATTCGACCCCCGTTTGTTTCATCATCACCCTCGTGAGTTAATCTACTGTTTCCTTGGCTTTTCTCTGCATTTAGAATACAAAACGGTATCAAGTCTTAACAAGCAACAAACCAAAGGAAAACGTAAGATAAGTGTGGAATATTATCAATGCGCATATGAAAATTAAGCATTAAAGACAACTAAAACCATTCATATTTCATACTTATCAGCAGCATAAGCTAGGGTGGGCCTGGCCCCCAACCATTTTGATTCTCATCTAAAATTATCAGTTTGGTTCCAACTTAAAATCACGTTGTTAGTACACAGCTCATAATTAAATATATATATCCAGTGAGTGAGAAATCTAAATAAGATCACAAATTCTAGTAACTTTTGCGGTACTGCGGAGAAAAATCAGCGAAAAAAAAGATTTTAAATATTGTATTGTTCATTTAATAGTAAAAGTGTAGTGGGGATTTTTAAATTATTTTTTTTTCTTATGTAATGAAAATGACCATGTAAACTTCGTTTATTTAATTGTAGAAAATATGTACTAATTACAAATGTAAGGTTACTCTCCTTGTGGTCAAAAACAATATAGTCGAGTTGATGAGTTATCATCCTTGTGTGACAATAAGTTCCCACTCTCCATAGATTGTATTAGGATTATACTTAAATTAAGTTTCTCCTTGTGAATGAATGTTTGTTTGAATGAGCTAACGATAATCTTTAATTTTTACATATTTGATTGTGAGATTATATTATGGTTAATACAGAGTGTGTGATACATAAGAGGTATATTGAAAATTATGGATAGCATGTTAAACATGAAAAATACTACAATTTAGGTTGTTATGTAACTTGTAGTTTGAGCTTATCATTTATATGTTATTATGAACGACTTCATTCATTGGTAAAAATACTACTAAACATTCGGTAGTTGAGTATTGTATAGTCATTCAGTTTAATATAAAATTATTCTTATTGATGTGAAGTTGTTTAATCGTAAGTTGTTTCGATCACTACTAGAAAGTTGTTGTTTACTCACGTAAAATTACCCACGGGATCAAAACCGTAGGTATATACCTACGGTTTACCTACGTGAAAGTGAAGAAAGAGTTTCCCAACAGAATACCCACGGATTGTCCACGGAAAAAATACCCACATACCATTCCGTAGGTAAATGGCGTAGCCAGTCACGCGGGGAGACAACCTAAAGTGGCGCGAAAAATACCCACAGACTTTTTCCGTGGGTAAACTGGCGGCAATAATTACCCACAGGTTACTCCCGTAGGTAAACATCGGATTATAATCACCTACGGAATTCCAACGAGATTAATACGTAGGTACTTACCTACATACTTAGGCATGTTTTATTCATGGACTATTCAGTAGGTATTTACCCACGGACTCCCCCCGTAGGTAAATGTACTGTAAAACAATATCGTTTAACCTAACTAATAACCTGCATACTGAGGCCACATTTACCCACGGACGTGTCCCGTAGGTAAACATACTATTAAACGACCGCGTTTCCCTGCGTTGACAACCTGCATATTAAGGCCACATTTACCCATGGAATTTTTCCGTAGGTATATACCCACAGACTTTTCCCGTAGGTAATATACTATAAAACAACATCGTTTAACCCCGCTATCAACCTGTATACTGAGGCAACATTTACCCACGGAACTTTCCCGTAGGTAAATGTACTGTAAAACGACAACGCTTAACCCCGCTATTAACCTGCATACTGAGACAACATTTACCCACGGATTCATCTGTATGTATTTACCCACGGAGCTTTCCCATAGGTAAATGTATTGTAAAACGACAACGTCTAACCCCGCTATTAACCTGCATACTGAGGCAACATTTACCCACAAAAATTTTCTGTAGGTATTTACCCATGGAATTTTCCCGTAGGTAAATATACTGTAAAACGACAACGGGGTTATATTTACCCACGAAATTTTCTGTAGGTAAATATATTATAAAACGACAGTGTTTAACCCCGTTATTAACCTGCATACCGAGGCCACATTTACCCACACAGTTTTTCCGTAAGTATTTACCCACGGAGCTTTCCCGCAAGTAAACGTATTGTAAAACGACAGCGTTTAACCCCGCTATTAACTTGCATACCGAGACCACATTTATCCACGAAATTTTTCCGTAGGTATTTACCCACGGACCAGTCCCGTAGGTAAATGTACTGTAAAACAATAACATCTAACCCCGCTATTAACCTGCATACTAAGTCAACATTTACCCACAAAATTTTTCCGTAGGTATTTTGATAAGTGTCCAATGAGCATGTTTATTAGGTGTATTTCATATATAATATTAGCACTTTTCTTGCTCATTTCTCCACTTCGGTTAGTTTTCCTCTAGTTTATGTTTTATTGTTTATCTCATAATTTATTGGTTAAACATGAGGAAAACCAAGCTGGGAGTAAAGTAGACGAAGAGACGAACGCATAGACGCAAACGGCTCAGGAAACGGAGTCCAAACGAAGAATCTAGAGCCGGTCAAAGTTTGAAGGAAAATAGGTCACGGTCAAGTTGCAACCGCCTATAGCCAGGTGATAAGTGTCCAAATGAGCATGATTTATAGGTGTATTTCATATATAATATTAGCACTTTTCTTGCTCATTTCACCACTTCGGTTAGTTTTCCTCTAGTTTATGTTTTATTGTTTATCTCACAAATTTATTGGTTTAACATGAGGAAAACCAAGCTGGGAGTGAAGTAGATTAAGAGACGAACGCATAGACGCAAACGGCTCAGAAAACGGAGCCCAAACGAAGAATCTAGAGCCGGTCGAAGTTGGAAGGAATAAGTCATTGCAGCGACGTCGAGATAATTGGCGGACACCACAGGGGACCGCCTCGCGGACAACAGAGAGACAACCGCCACTTATCAGGCGGTCTCCTCACATGCAACCGCCAGGCGGACACCACCCACTACCGCCACTTATCAGGCGGACACCACCATGCTCACCGCGAGGCGGACACCACCACCACTACCGCCACTTATCAGGCGGTCCGCCAGGCGGACACCACCACCTCTACCGCCACTTATCAGGCGGTCTTCCACAGGCGGACAAGATAAAATTGCGCCCCGAACATAGTTTTCTTCCTCGCGCGACTCTGCAACTCGCCTTATCTATCTACCCCGCCGTCGCCTACCTTATTTCGCGCCTCTGCACACGCTCTGTCCCCTGCAATCAGTGAGCTGCAATCAAACGATTCTTCCACCGCCTCAATCATTTGCTCACGCGTCTGTCTATCTTCTCTGCTGCCTTCCTTCCTTTTCTTCATTTTCTCTATATAAACCCACGAGCTTCACCCAATAAATCGACCATCAAAAATCGCTCCACTTCACCACAAACCTCACGCCATCTCATTTCTCTTCTCCCGCCTTCTCCATTTTATTTATTTTACAGTCCACCAAATTCACCTCTAGCCCTACGTACACAAAATAGCAGAGTGAGACGGAGTGATTACGGATGATTTCTATTACTCTCGTCTCTATCTATCTATTTAATATGTTAGGCTAGTTTACGTACGCTCTGGGAATGGTTATTATATGTTTGTATTAATTATGCTATATTTTTACTGGTTTAATTATATACAGTTTGTTACGCTTAAAGGTTATCACGCAACTTTTTAATAAATGTCATGAGTTTATTAAATTGCTTTCCTAAGTCTATTTTGATCAGACCAGGTGATAAATAGACAGGTTAATTAAGCCGTAAAACTGAGGAAACTTGTTATGATTTAATAAGTTAGTATTCAGTTGCAAATGTAATTCCTCAATACTCCTCTGCCGTTCGCAGGCTTTTGCTTGAACCTTGATTAGAACCTTGCATTACAGGTGAACGAGTTCTTATGAGGCTATGACTTAGTCCTTAAGATAATTACAGGAACCTTGCCAAATTATTAAACCAGTAGAGATAGCTTAATTATGCAGATTATATTAACCTGACCCAGAGTTCCATTTTATTTATCTGTCAACTTAGTTTATTTTATCTTTTCTTTTTATTTATTTTACAAGTCAATTAATCCACCCCCCTTTGTGACACGCTTAGGTACTATTATATGTACATTAGTCCCACGGTTCGACATCCGGTTGCTTACATTTTCACTATACTACTGCGACCGGGATTTATTTGCAGCCCGACGTTATTTTTGGGTTTTAATTTCTTTCTTTTATGTTAATTACACCTGTTCTAACCACTCACTATATAACGTCTACAAAATGGCGCCGTTGCCGGGGACTAGTTTATTCTAGTCCCTAAGCCCCGGATTATTCACTTGTATTATTAGAATATTTTGTTTATATTATTTTGTTTGTTGTTTATATTTATTATCTTTTATATTTTGTTTATATTATTATTATGTTTGTTTCTAATCATTTTATTTTCTAATCTTTTTCAGTAGTTTTGTTTTATACAGAAAAAAACAAAAAAAAAAAATCTGTACACGGCAAATGGAAGAAGCGTTTGAATTTGGCAGGATTTATACTGCTCCGTATGTGGGGGAGCTCATGATTTTGAGGATTGTCTCATAGTCCAAGAGCAACTCTGGTTAGAAGATCAACCAGACTACCTGGAGAGAATCGCTCAACTACTAGAGCAATCAATGAGCGAAACAGTTCAAGAGGTAGAACACCCCACTACAAACGAGCCATTCATAGAGACCCCTCCCTCTAAAATCAATTACCGCTATTTTCCATCCTTCTCTATAATATACCCAGACAATGAGGATACTTACATCCTCGAAAATGAAGAGAAGGAACTGCCATCACCTCCCGCCAAGATATCCAAACAAAACGCCAATATCACCTTCGAAGAATCCTTTTTCTCTGAAGATGATATGATCAGCGTTCTTTCTGTGAGCCTCACCTACAAGAGGAGGATTTTTACATCCTCCAATTTGAGGAAGAAAAATCATCACCACCGGGTCTTCTGTTAGAACTACGTTCCCGGCAGTACCTCCTCAAACACCAGATTTTGTGGAGTATTAATTTTCTTATTTTATATGCCCGAGGTAACGTTTTGTTTTGATCCAGGATAACAAAGCAGGCGTCTAGCCGAAGACGTTAAAGAAGGGCAGCTTCCCGGGAGGCAACCCGGGTGTACTTTTATTTATTTGCTTTTATGCTCTTTTAATTTTCAGGTTCTCTTTAAATTTTATTTTTGCTAACTTTTAACCCCGTTTGTAGTATGGTTGATTCTAGTGTCTTCTGCAGGTGCACCTCCATGTGGATACCGCAACCAAGCTACGCTACTTGAGGCTGAAGCTCAAGTGTAGGGGAACTCCTATAAACGCAAGCAAAAAAATATCAGGGGAGTACCAGTTATTTTATTTTGCTTTTATTTAAATAAAAACTGTAGAGGAGCGTTTAGGTGCTTAAATGTTTATTTGTGATCTTTGTGTTATCTCTATTTTATCTACTTACCGAAAAGGTCTTCTGAAACCTTCCCTTGTTTTTTCTGGTGAACAATGAGGACATTGTTCAATTTAAGTGTGGGGGAGTGTGCCCTTTTCGGTGACATTTTGTGCTTAAATGTTTAATCTCTCTCCTTATCATACGTTTGTCCAATTCAAATATTATGGCCCTTTATATGTGGGTTGTTCTCTTTAAGAATAAATACTGTTATGAATTGTGGGATAAATGGTACAAATTTTAAAATTTTGATTACTTTTGAGGAGCACTTTATGTGCGGTGTGACCAAATAATCTGCAAATGGTTGGATTTTATTGCTCAGGGTTTCTTTCTGTCTTCTCTCTTAGGGATTGCTAAGGGGTGCTTCTCTGTTAAAAAAAAAGGAATACAAAAAAATAAGAGACTTGCGAGACACCATTGGTAACCAACAAAAGAGAGTTGAGTGTTCTTAAATATAAAGGCGTAATGCCTACATTTTCTCATCCCTTATGCAAAAGTGAAACAAATGCATAAATCTATTTTTCCTTTTGTTTTCTTCTCAATGCCCATTCTTGAGAGAAGTGGCCATGGTAAAAGTTCTCAGAGTCACCTAAAAGAAACATTGAAGTACCTTGGATCATACCCCGAAACTCTATATTTTATTTTTACCCTGAGCACACCTATGCCACCAGCAGTTAATTTTTCACACTCCTCAATAAGTTTAAAGATCATGTTTATCCTACCCTTCATAATAATATTTGTTAGTATTGAGCATTCCCTACTTGGGTACGTAGTTTTGCTTGAGGACAAGCAAAAAGATAAGTGTGGGGGGTGTGATAAGTGTCCAAATGAGCATGATTTATAGGTGTATTTCATATATAATATTAGCACTTTTCTTGCTCATTTCACCACTTCGGTTAGTTTTCCTCTAGTTTATGTTTTATTGTTTATCTCACAAATTTATTGGTTTAACATGAGGAAAACCAAGCTGGGAGTGAAGTAGATAAGAGACGAACGCATAGACGCAAACGGCTCAGAAAACGGAGCCCAAACGAAGAATCTAGAGCCGGTCGAAGTTGGAAGGAATAAGTCATTGCAGCGACGTCGAGATAACTGGCGGACACCACAGGGGAACCGCCTCGCGGACAACAGAGAGACAACCGCCACTTATCAGGCGGTCTCCTCACATGCAACCGCCAGGCGGACACCACCCACTACCGCCACTTATCAGGCGGACACCACC
The DNA here is from genome assembly GCA_023374045.1 of Limonium bicolor. Lineage (NCBI taxonomy): Eukaryota > Viridiplantae > Streptophyta > Magnoliopsida > Caryophyllales > Plumbaginaceae > Limonium > Limonium bicolor. Next base: position 260,042,576 of record CM041778.1, on the reverse strand, counting down.
ATGCTCACCGCGAGGCGGACACCACCACCACTACCGCCACTTATCAGGCGGTCCGCCAGGCGGACACCACCACCTCTACCGCCACTTATCAGGCGGTCTTCCACAGGCGGACAAGATAAAATCGCGCCCGAACATAGTTTCTCCTCGCGCGACTCTGCAACTCGCCTTATCTATCTACCCGCCGTCGCCTACCTTATTTCGCGCCTCTGCACACGCTCTGTCCCCTGCAATCAGTGAGCTGCAATCAACGATTCTTCCACCGCCTCAATCATTTGCTCACGCGTCTGTCTATCTCTTGCTGCCTCTTCCTTCCTTTCTTCATTTTCTCTATATAAACCCACGAGCTTCACCCAATAAATCGACCATCAAAAATCGCTCCACTCACCACAAACCTCACGCCATCTCATTTCTCTTCTCCCGCCTTCTCCATTTTATTTATTTTACAGTCCACCAAATTCACCTCTAGCCCTACGTACACAAAATAGCAGAGTGAGACGGAGTGATTACGGATGATTACGGATGATTCTATTACTCTCGTCTCTATCTATCTATTTAATATGTTAGGCTAGTTTACGTACGCTCTGGGAATGGTATTATATGTTTGTATTAATTATGCTATATTTTTACTGGTTTTAATTATATACAGTTTGTTACGCTTAAAGGTTATCACGCACCTTTTTAATAAATGTCATGAGTTTATTAAATTGCTTTCCTAAGTATTTTGATCAGACCAGGTGATAAATAGACAGGTTAATTAAGCCGTAAAACTGGAGGAAACTTGTTATGATTTAATAAGTTAGTATTCAGTTGCAAATGTAATTCCTCAATACTCCTCTGCCGTTCGCAGGCTTTTGCTTGAACCTTGATTAGAACCTTGCATTACAGGTGAACGAGTTCTTATGAGGCTATGACTTAGTCCTTAAGATAATTACAGGAACCTTGCCAAATTATTAAACCAGTAGAGATAGCTTAATTATGCAGATTATATTAACCTGACCCAGAGTTCCATTTTATTTATCTGTCAACTTAGTTTATTTTATCTTTTCTTTTATTTATTTTACAAGTCAATTAATCCACCCCCCTTTTGTGACACGCTTAGGTACTATTATATGTACATTAGTCCCACGGTTCGACATCCGGTTGCTTACATTTTCACTATACTACTGCGACCGGGATTTATTTGCAGCCCGACGTTATTTTTGGGTTTTAATTTCTTTCTTTTATGTTAATTACACCTGTTCTAACCACTCACTATATAACGTCTGCACAGGCGGACACCAGGGCGGTCAAGGCCACCAACCGCCTATAGCCAAGCGGACGTAGATGCGGACACAATCACCAACCGCCTGTTCCAAGGCGGACTCCAGGGCAGACACTAATGAAACCGCCTAGTATGGGGCGGTTGCTTAGGCGGTCGTGACTAAAATCAGTCGCGAACAGTTTTCTTCTTCGCGCCGACTCTGCAACTCGCATCTGCTCCGCCTACCTTAATTCCCTCACGCGTTTCGGCTTGTCCCCTGCAATTAATGAAGCAATCAATGAATGAAGCAAGCAACTGCAATCAATCCTCCACTCCAGACTACCTCTTCCCTTCCTCTATAAATACTCAGTTACTGCAACCTTGAACGTGTGCAAAGAGTAACCAGAAAATCAACCCACGCTCACCTCATTTCATTCTCTTCCAGTAAATCACTCCCATACATCACAACACACCATTCAGTCCCCAGAACTCAAACTCTCCAATTCACCCATTCCACATACAATAACCTACGTACATGTTCCACTCTTCGTTCTCTTCATTTCTCCATTCACCATTCACGCCTCCGTGTTATTATTACGTCCAACCTCTGTCTGACTTATTACCAGTTAATATGTCAGGCTAAGGAGGATTTGCTCCGGGCAAGGGTTTAAATTATGGTTTGTTTCATTATGTAATCAATATTTCTACCGGTTAAATTAAATACAGTTTGTTACGCTTAAAGGTTTTCTCTCTCCATTTTAATAAATTACATGAATTTATTAAAATGCTTTCCTGAGTCTATTTTGATCAGACCAGGTGATAAATAGACAGGTTAATTAAGCCGTAAATCTGGAGAAAGCTTATTATGATTTAATAAGTTAGTATTTTCAGATGCAATTATAATTCCTCGAATTTAACGTCCGTTTACATAAGTATTGCTCGAACCTTGATTAGACCGAGCATTTTCTGGTAAACGAGTTCTTATGAGTCTATGACTTAGTCCTTAATATAATAACAGGAATTTTGCCAAACTAATATATTAAACCGGTAGAGATAGCATAATTAATCAGATTATATAAACCTGAACCCGGAGTTCCATTTAATTCATCTGCACTCAGTTATCTTTTCTGCTATTTAATTTCTCTAAAACAAGTCAATTAACTTCCCCCCTTTGTGACAAGCTTAGGAACTATTTTATCTCGCTATAAGTCCCACGGTTGACCCCGACCGCTTGTTTCTTCTATACTACTGCGACCGGGTTTTATTTGCAGCCCGACGGATATTTTGAGTATTAATTTCTTTCTTTTATCAATTTCACCAGTGCTAATAACTCACGATATTATCCTTCTGCAAAATGGCGCCGTTGCCGGGGACTTGATTTAATCTAGTCCCTAAGCCCCGGTTAATTCACCTGTTATATTATAATAATCTGTTAATATTATCTTGTTAATAATCTAATTTCGGACATTGGACATTGGACATCTATGACTTCTGACTGACTTGGACATCTGACTTCTAACTTCTTAATATTTTTGTCATTTAATTTCCATTGTCCTTAATTTTCTATCCATAACTACTAACTTTAAATTTCTGTATACTAACTACTAACTTCAATTTCTGTCATTTAATTTTCTGTCATTTCAATTTCCATTGTCTCTAACTACTAACTTATAATTTCTGTCAACTAATTCCTAACATTTTTATTTATTCTAACGCATAAAGTTTCTTTTCTCTGTTTTGAGTGGTGAATGCCTTTTACCAGGTCAAACAGCCTCCCAGAAATATTAATAATCACACGGTTGGTTACAATCTAGAAATCGAGAGAACCTTTCTGCGCACCCTAAGGCAGAGACGAACTCAACAAAACATTACCACCACAGTGATAGAATCTGACCCGGAAGCTGACATGGCATCTACACCAGCGACAGTTCGAAATATTAACAGGCTGTCTAACTAAGGACAACAGCCTGCTATCATCCTTCCTCACCTTAGCCCATCCGAATACGATGAGTGGCAGAAGCTGAAGCCATATCATCAAATCAGATGTGTAAAGGAGCTGGGCATGTTTGATGGTTCCAGTCCAGACGAAGCCCTGTTACATGTTACAAAATTCTTGCAACGTGCCAACAGTCTTACTGCAACCGACGCAGTACTCCAGTATGCAAGATTGTCATTATTCCCTCACAGCCTGACGGGAAGTGCGAGCAAGTGGTATCATAGCCTAACACCAAGTACCATCGGTACATGGGACGACATGGCCACCAAGTTCTACGACAAATTCCTACCCCCGAGCCGAACATTGGAGATGATTGCTGAAATTTATAATTTCAAGCAACCAGGGTCGGAAAATATTTGTGAAACTTGGGACCGTTTCAAAGGTCTACTACTTACTTGTCCTCACCATGGTCTGACGAAAGAACAAGTATCACAATTGTTCTACAAAGGCTTGATCGGTCCGTGCAGAACAATGGTGCTGTCTTCGCTAGGGGCAGACATTCTGAAAAAGCCAGGAGCACAATTTCTGAATAGCATGGAGTCGCTCTGTGAAGAAATCAGAGATTGGGCCTCCGGTGGATCAAGGAGCGGTACTCCAGGTTTATATCATGTTGGGGAAAGTGATAACAAGTTTGACCAGCTGATGAAAAGCCATGATCAACTCATGGAGAGCAATGCTCAGCAGGCAACAAAAGTCAGTACTCTGCAAAAAGTGGTTGAGCAGATGGCTATGAATTCCTACCCCCAGCAAGCTAAGTCGATGATTTCCCGATCATCTACTACCCCTCCAGGCTATGCTCCTCTTTCCCAATCGTCTCCAACTAATTCTTGTACGCAATGTTGCGGGCCTCATGACTATGAACAATGCCCCCAACTACAAGAATTAAAAGCAGCGGAGGAAGCAAACTACATCACCAACAATTCAGGATACAGACAACCTTGGCAACATAACATGCAATCCAACCTTCGCTACTCAAACACCGACAATATCCAAAACCCACATACACTTCAACCATCTCAAAATTACAGACCTCAGTCCAATTTTCAAGGAGGCCAAAGGCAATATCAGCAACAGCCTTATGGCAATGAAGCTTCTTCGAGTCGACCGACTCAACCTCCTTCGAATCCTGAGTCTGATATGTCCCAAATGCAAGAGATGTTTAAAGCAATGATGGGTAAGTCCCAAGACACGCAAGAGGAGGTCACAGCCCTTCGCAAAGACCAAAGAGCCTTGCAGTCTCAAATACAACAGCTTCTAACTCAACAAAGACCTCCTGGTCAACTACCTTCACAAACCAATCCAAATCCAAAAGAGTATGCAAAAGCAATTTACGTAGTGGACCAGCCCATCACATTAGCTCAAAAAGAGCAACAACCTGAGAGTGAAATGGTCCCTGAAGTGGAGCAGCAGGCCGAGGAAGAATACCTCGACATGAACCAACTAAAGCTGTATGCCAAATTAGTTGCGATTAACGAAATGATGGAAGGACCACTAGACCTTACATCGCAGCAACCGGAGAGCAAACTGGTTCATATTGTGGACGATTTACCTGAGGATTTAAGCTACTCTATATCACCACCCCTGTTCGAAAATGAGCAAACGGTATCAAACCTTCTGCTTGAGCTTGAAGACAAGCCATCAGAAGACAACTTCTACCTCAACTTCATGGAGTCTCCTCCCTCTGAAGTCAATTACCGTTATTTTCCCTCCTTCTCTGTGCTTTATCCAGAAAATGAGGATAGTTACATCCTCAAAAATGAAGAAGAGGAAATGCTCGCTCCCGTCAGAACATCCAAACAAAATACCAATATCACCTTCAAGGAACCACCTCCCTCTGAAGTTGAATTCAATCAAGGCTCTTCCTATGAGCCTCTCAAAGAAGACGAGGATTATTACATCCTCAAATTTGAGGAGGAAAAGCCATCCAACTTTGATCTTCATCTGGAGGATCACAGCCTTCCCCTCTTATGCAACAAAGAAGTAGGGTGGAAACTCGAAGTCAACTCGCTAAGTGAGAAGGCCACCTTTCCATTTGATCCAGGGTCAGAATTTGAAGATACAAATTTCCCCGAAGTTCTCCCTGAACCGCTCAACGCAGTTAAGGATGTCTTCATCCTTAAAATTGAATGAGTGTCTCCACAACTAGATGATACTCACACTAAGGAGCATCCATTGAAAAATTTGGGCCCTTCGACAAAGAAAAATAATGCCCACCCAACCCACCCGTTGAAGCCCACTTCCACCTTCATTTTCATTCCGGGGGAGGAAATTTACATCCTCGACTCTGAGCAAGCACCACCACTACCATCTTGCATCCATACGGCTAAACAACAGAAGGAGAATGTTTACATTCTCCAGTTTGAGGAAGCACTACCACCATCACCCGGTTTTCAATACAATATTAATGACAGCAAACACCTCCTTCAAAACCAGGTTTTGTGGAGTTTGAATTTTCCTACTGTAATTATTGCCGTAACACTTTGTTTTGATCCAGGTGGTTTGGTGCTACATATTGCCATTTTCCTGTTCCCGGTACTACCATTGTCAACATTCATTTATGATCCGGGATAATAAAGAAAATACGTCTAGCTAGAGACGTTAAACCCGGGCAGCTTGGTGGGAGGCAACCCACTATCTATCTTTTATCTTTCCTTTAATTTAATGTTGTTTTCTTTTTTGTATTATATTTCCCTTTTATTTGTCATAATAAAATGCAGGTTTCACTTGAGTTCTTCTCGCTGTGTAGAATATTCTTTACAGGTTCAAATCATGACATTCCACAACTGCACTCAAGTGCGGGGGAGCTCTACACACTCTACGAAATCTGGGGAGTATACTCTTTCCTTTATTAATTGCATGCCCTATTATTTTTATTCCATCTATGCAATGAGGGCATTGCTTGAACTTAAGTGTGGGGGAAGAGCCTTTTCAGGGCATTTTGTGCTTAAATTGTTTAAATCTCTCCGCTTATCTTGCATTTGTTCAAAAATTAAAATTATGTACCCTGCTAATGTAGGTTGTTCTCTTTAAGAATAAATACTGTTATGAATTGTGGGATAAATGGTACAAATTTAAAAATTTTCATTTGATTACTTTTGAGGAGCATTTCTCTTATGCGGTGTGACCAAATAATCTGCAAATGGTTGGATTTTATTGCTCAGGGTTTTCTTTCTGTCTTCTCTCTTAGGGATTGCTAAGGGGTGCTTCTCTGTTTAAAAAAAGAAGAATACAAAAAATAAGGGACTTGCGAGACACCATTGGTAACCAACAAAAGAGAGTTGAGTGTTCTTGAATACCAAGGCGTTATGCCTACATTTTCTCATCCCTCATACAAAAGTGAAGTGAATGTATAAATCTTTTCTTCCTTTTGTTTTCTCCTCAATGCCCATTCTTGAGAGAAGTTGGTCATGGTAAAAGTTCTCGGAGTCACCTAAACAAAAGAAACATTGAAGTACCTTAGATCATACCCCGAAACTCTATATTTTGATTTTACCCTGAGCACACCTATGCCACCAGCAGATAATTTTTCACACTCCTCAATAAGTTATAAAGATCATGAATTGTTCACCTCTTTATCCTACCCTTCATAATAATATTTGTTAGTATTGAGCATTTCCTACTTGCTTAGGTACGTGGTTTTGCTTGAGGACAAGCAAAAAGATAAGTGTGGGGGTGTGATAAGTGTCCAATGAGCATGTTTATTAGGTGTATTTCATATATAATATTAGCACTTTTCTTGCTCATTTCTCCACTTCGGTTAGTTTTCCTCTAGTTTATGTTTTATTGTTTATCTCACAATTTATTGGTTAAACATGAGGAAAACCAAGCTGGGAGTAAAGTAGACGAAGAGACGAACACATAGACGCAAACGGCTCAGGAAACGGAGTCCAAACGAAGAATTTAGAGCCAGTCAAAGTTTGAAGGAAAATAGGTCACGGTCAAGTTGCAACCGCCTATAGCCAGGCGGACACCAGGGCGGTCAAGGCCACCAACCGCCTATAGCCAAGCGGACGTAGATGCGGACACTAATGAAACCGCCTAGTATGGGGCGGTTGCTTAGGCGGTCGTGACTAAAAATCAGTCGCGAACAGTTTTCTTCTTCGCGCCGACTCTGCAACTCGCATCTGCTCCGCCTACCTTAATTCCCTCACGCGTTTCGGCTTGTCCCCTGCAATTAATGAAGCAATCAATGAAGCAATCAACTGCAATCAATCCTCCACTCCAGACTACCTCTTCCCTTCCTCTATAAATACTCAGTTACTGCAACCTTGAACGTGTGCACGGAGTAAACCAGAAAATCAACCCACGCTCACCTCATTTCATTCTCTTCCAGTAAATCACTCCCGTACATCACAACACACCATTCAGTCCCCAGAACTCAAACTCTCCAATTCACCCATTCCACATACAATAACCTACGTACATGTTCCACTCTTCGTTCTCTTCATTTCTCCATTCACCATTCACGCCTCCGTGTTATTATTACGTCCAACCTCTGTCTGACTTATTACCAGTTAATATGTCAGGCTAAGGAGGATTTGCTCCGAGCAAGGGTTTAAATTATGGTTTGTTTCATTATGTAATCAATATTTCTACCGGTTAAATTAAATACAGTTTGTTACGCTTAAAGGTTTTCTCTCTCCATTTTAATAAATTACATGAATTTATTAAAATGCTTTCCTGAGTCTATTTTGATCAGACCAGGTGATAAATAGACAGGTTAATTAAGCAGTAAATATGGAGAAAGCTTATTATGATTTAATAAGTTAGTATTTTCAGATGCAATTATAATTCCTCGAATTTAACGTCCGTTTACATAAGTATTGCTCGAACCTTGATTAGACCGAGCATTTTCTGGTAAACGAGTTCTTATGAGTCTATGACTTAATCCTTAAGATAATAACAGGAATTTTGCCAAACTAATATATTAAACCGGTAGAGATACCATAATTAATCAGATTATATAAACCTGAACTCGGAGTTCCATTTAATTCATCTGCACTCAGTTATCTTTTCTGCTATTTAATTTCTCTAAAACAAGTCAATTAACTTCCCCCCTTTGTGACAAGCTTAGAAACTATTTTATCTCGCTATAAGTCTCACGGTTTGACCCGGCCGCTTCTGTCTTCTATACTACTGCGACCGGGTTTTATTTGCAGCCCGACGGATATTTTGAGTATTAATTTCTTTCTTTTATCAATTTCACCAGTGCTAATAACTCACGATATTATCCTTCTGCATATTTACCCACGAAATTTTCCCGTAGGTAAATGTACTGTAAAACGACAGCGTTTAACCCCACTATTAACCTGCATACTGAGGCAACATTTGCCCACAAAATTTTTCCGTAAATATTTACCCACGGGATTTTCCCGTAGCTAAATGTACTGTAAAACGACAGCGCTTAATCACGATATTAACGTGCATACCGAGGTTCATCCGTAGGTATAGGAACGTACTGTAAAACGATAGCGTTTTATTTTCCAGCATACTAAGGCTGAATACATTTGATTCTACAGTACGACTCCCAAACTCAGTCTCCGCCATACTCCACTCCCGTTTCGACTGCTTCACACTGAATTCGACTACAATTCGACTCCAATTTTGACTCCCAAACTCGGTCTCCGAAACCTTCTTCGAAACCTGGTGTCGTTGACTGCTCCCCAAATCCAAATTGAAGAATCTGAAGAACTGCTCCCTTGTTCGTATCTGAAGAATTTCCTGGTCTATTGTGCTGTCGTCTGGAGGAAGGTGAACAAGTAAGCCATTCTTCCCCTCGCTTGAATTTTTTTTCTTCTCTTGCGGTAGCTAGAGCCCTAGAAATCGAGAGATAGGTTTTTGAGTAGGAATTGAGCTGCTGAGACAAGAACCCTAGAAATCGTTTCAAGTCTTCCGATTCAGGCGAGCCTTTGTAGAGCTAATACTGCGTGTCATATTGGATACATTTGTTGTATCCACAAGTTTTCCTGATGCTTCGATTGCTAGCCTTTTGAAATTAACGTATAAAAACTACGTACCAGGTGTGGAAATCAGTTGTGGCTCTATTTGACTATCTATTCATGGTTCTTACCCTTTGCCACTTCACTACTTAAACTATGTCTTCAACCTTGCACACAAATATAATGCTAACAATATGACCAGTAGTTATGGCTATTTTAGCGTCAAGTGAGTAAGAAGCTTGGACATATAGCTGTTGCACACAAGGTGATTATTTATCCTATTATAGATCCAACTAGAAATTTATAACAGTCCAAAGTTCCTCTCATAAGATGTTGAAACTATCAACTAAGTGAAACCCTACCTCACTAAAAAAAAACTAGTTAGTGCGCAAAAGATCATATTCTTTTATCAGTTGTAGATAAACCTCCCGACGTCTAAGTGTAACTATTTCAATCCTCACGGTCTACAATGAAGAACACAACACTACAATATAGTAATCTAGCTCACAAACACAAGTATCGGTGTAGATAGTGAGCCTATCTTTATTGCTATGGTAGAACGTTTCAATTCATTCATCAGCTGTACTATGTTTCAACGAATCAGAAATGGTAGAACATCTTGCGGTATCAGATAAAATGTAGTATGTGTAATATCAAATTAGATGTATATGTGATATCAAATTAACATATGAAAAAATGGTATAAACTCTATGAAAACCTAGATTCATCTCAATCTTATGCTCGTATGTTTCTTCTGTCAGCTTCTAATTTACAAGCTAGCACTTAAATAATGCCTAATTAACCCATTTAAATTCCTATTCCTTGAAGTAGAAAAAAACAAAAAAAAAAAGAGATACTGAAATCCATAAGCTCTTTTACAACGAACTCTTGCAAACTAACGCTTCTGTCTCTTCTGCCATAATCTTTCATCTGCTTCCCTAAAAATTCCTTTCATTCTGTTAGCAAAAATTGGCTGACAAACTTGCTTCACTTATGTATACCATGCCACAATCAAACTCAACAGCCCTACACCATCATTCATGTCCTGGAGAAGTTGAAGATTACCCCCAGCCATAACAACCAATGTCTATCTATTCATCTTCTGAAGGACCTCGAGAGTCGAGACGCCATAATGTTCTTGAGCCACACACACCAGTAGACAAAGAGCTTTATTGCTTTTTAAATGGATCGCATCTGACAAATTCAAGCTACTAAGTAAGGACATAAGCAACCAGCCGCTGCCCTCAATCAAACACCTGATCTTCACTCGATGCGTCTGTCATATGTGAGGTGGATTACCAGGAGGGACTTTTTCATCTTCTGTAGCTAGCTCCTTTCTGTCTCCTTAACTTCTAATCAAAGCTTCTTTATCCGAAAGCAACCAAGATTGAAGCGTCAGCACTCTTCAAACATACTTGCTCACAGTTAATATAAGCCCCCGTACTTCTTAGTTCAGCGCTATTTTTAACCTTTGAACCTCTCTGCTATGCTTCAGCGCTATTTTATCAGTCATATAACCACTGCTATATAGTGAAATTTGATTCATAACTTACAATGTTCTAAAGTCCATGGTTTCAGCAGTTTATAAACTCTTCAGAATGTGTATGTCTCTGCTTCTGTTTTTGTTGTTGAATAAAACCATATTCTGTGATTATTTCAATAAGCAATGGGGATTTGATTTTTTTTTTATTAAAAACACGTATCTTGGCTTCTTCTTGCCTCTGAAGTGTGTTTTCCTGAGCATTACTCTACAGCTACACAGCAGTGTCTTGGCTTCTTCTAGCCTCTGATTGTCAGCTGATAGATAGGCATGATCTGAGATGTTTAACATCTGTTTTTCTTAATGCTATATATTTCCCGAGCCATGTACTGTGCTATGGATTTAACTAAAGGAGTTGTGCATATGTGTATTTCATCACTGCGACTGTTGGTTCTGATGCTCATATTTGCAGTCATGAATATGCTCGACTGATGGTCATATTTGTACTCTGATGAAGGTTTGGTGCTTCATTCCTGTAGCGCGGAGTGCTTGTAGTCTTTCAACAGTTTTTTTTTTTGTTTAACTTCCTGTGTTTGTGATCATTCTTTTGGTATGAGCTCTGTTGTTGAACAATGTGCGTGATGCAGTTTACCTATTATGAATTGCAGTTAAGCTATGAACTGCATCATAAATGTTTTCTACTTTATCATTCACTTGGCATTCAGTTAATGTTACATGTTTCCTGATATAGCTTACATATGTTGTTCTGGTTGTAATAGATGCACCTGCCGATCAAAATTTTCGCATATGTTTATCAGACTGGCGTAAGGGTAAAATGGGAAAAAATAGAATTTAATGGGCGCCAAGTCCGAAAATAGATGAAGGGTGTTTTTTAGTAGAAAATAAATTTTAAGTGTATTTCTTTGTAATTATGAAAACATTGAGACATCTGGTGAAATTCGGCCATACCTAGGAGGTATTCAGTGAAATAGAAATATACGTAGTAGCTCTGGTGAGAATTTCCTGTGAATCTGCTGACTGCTGCGAAGTAAGTCTTCATCCCATTGTTCCATTGCGGCGTCAATAGGTGAGGGGCTTCGTTTCATTGCTTTGTTAGCTGTAGTGATGGATAACCTCAGACTTTGGGTTGTTTGGGTAGAACAGATATTGGGGTTTTAATTGTTACTTCAGTCGACACTATCAGAGTCGTACTCGGCATTTTATTTCCTCAACCGAATGGTGGGTACTTAGTAACTGCTCGGCTATAATTGTTTACAGGCGTTTTTTTTTTTAAAAAATATAATCATGATAAAGTGCCAATGTGTCGAAGCAATTCTCTGATAGTACCTTAAATATTCCGTATCGACTTTAGTATATTTCAGAAGATAGTAGAGGCTTCTTACAGTAAGCGCACCATAGACAGTGACGGCTTTGTTTAGGGCTTAGCAGTTTTTCGTGAAACCTTTAGCCTATAGCAATTTTTCGCCAAGTATTATGCCATTGGCCTGCGGTTTATTAGTATCAAGACTTCATATACCGTGGAAATGAAAATAGGATTCACTCTATTTTCGACAGATTGTTTTGATGATAAAACAAATTTTTGCAATTTGACTCAGGTCTCTGCAAGTGTGGTAGAAGGTTTACCGTTGCTATGCCTATGAAACGGTACAAAGCCATAATAATATCCCTTAGCTTACTGTATTGCTGAATTAACAGCAATGATAGACCCCTCCGTCCCCCTCTTCTCCCAGGGTCATGCATTGGCTCCCTAATCCAGGGACCACAGTAAATACCCAAATTTTGGGCGAGATCAGTCAATGCATTGAGAGCTTACATGGTGTGAAGGAAGGGCGGTGGAAAGCTGTTCTTACCTTCTACAAGCCAATGCTACGAGGTATGTACCATTTGCTCAACCCATCACAAATACTCTCAAATGAACCTTTGATTGCTTCACTTGAAACAATTGGATATAAGAGCTGAGTTGATATATCTGGCATAACAGACCAATCTACAGCGGCTGAATTTCCTCGCGATTTTTTGGGCCTCTCTCTTTCGGAGCAACCTGAGAAGTACTATTTCATTATTCGCGGGCATAGGCTGGTTCTTGAAGCTGATTCGTCGATACAGACAATCATGGACAGGCTGCAGTCATACAAGCAGAGAGTGTCCTTGATCTTTGAGGTTTGGACTAGTTATTGAAAAGATACATAAGCCATAGACTAAGTGGGTATATAGAGGATATAGTGAATGTGGATTCTTGTGAGGGTTGGACAAAACCAAGATACATTTAAATCTTTAGATTTACGGGTATTAACTTATCTGTTACATTTTTGGTTGCAGGGAACTCAGTACAAGATGGGGGATTTCCAAGTAAGGGTAGGAAAAGTTACTCCTAGTATGCATGAGAACATGCGAGGAATAGTCATGGAGGTATTGTACACGATGTCATGTCACTTTTTACTGTGGATATTCCTTAATTTGATGTCAACCTTTATGTTGTTCATACAGATTAATGTTTAACCGCTATTTATTTGTATTGTACCCTCTCATATCAATTCTAGTAACTTTGTTCTCCGGCATGTTTATAGAACACTGTTCTTGAATTGCTTGCTTTTCCTGATGTAAAAATAAGACAACTCACAGTCAGTTGTTTTTGTCTTTCATCATTTAGAGCATCAGTGCTTTTCTGGTGAATGTCCAGAGTTCATCGAGTACTGAATGAATATTTTCTGTCCATATGATTCTTGTTTCTTCAGCCTCCATGACACTCTTAAATACCTAAGTGGTATACATATTCCATGAATTTTTGTCCTTTATGTTTAATTCATGATGAAACAAGCAATATTCCCTCTAGAAAATAAAAATGATACTTGTTTTTTGTGCCTCTTCTCTCCACTTGGCGGCAGGTTGAGTACCTACCAATCTCCTCAATCGAAACATGCAGACTAGTCATGGATGAGTTTGTTGATATTCTGAGGGAGCTTTTCTCCGAGAGATCCCTACCTGGCGTAATCAAGTACTATGAACCCAGCTTTGCAGAGTATGGCTTGTCTGATCTTTATACTGCTCAGCATACTGCAGTGCAGTATGGAACTGTTACAGCTTCTTTAATTGCTACAGGGCAGTCAACCCAACCAATGAGGAATTGAGCTGAGGATATATTCTTTGTGCCATTTTTGCTTTTACTAGTTACATGTAGAGAACTACTTCTTATAATAGGATAGGACCCTGTGTTTATTGTGGTTCCAATGGTTTGCTGCAAAAAGATATTGGTGCTGTTGCATGTAAAGAAGTAGCAATAGGTGCATTTGCTTATGTAATTCTCAAACTTCTGCTAATTGCGTGATAATGAGATTGCTATGGACCATTTTTTTTAGTAAATTGAGGATGATGTATAAAACCTAATGGAGCACACTCCAGGGGCTCAAACTGTCTTACTGGTCTTAAGTGGTACTGCGTTCACCGAGTGCTTGCAATTGTGGACCCTTTTCTATCTGGTGTTATTCTTGAGCTGGATCTTATGTAATAATGGGCCTGTGACTAGACCTGGCAAAGGTGACTTGAACCAGAAAAATTGACCCGATCCAACCCGATCCGAACCTGAATTTAAACCAAATGATGTGACCCGAAAATCCGAATCAAACCAAAACTGAATTAAACCGAAATTTGATATACCCGAATCCACCCGAACTGAATTCACCCGAACCAAATTGACCCGAATCGAATTCACCCAAACCACACATGAAATTAGAAAACTTTCATTATCCTTCTGTTTATTATTGGCATGTACGAACGCATAATTTCCCTGAACTGAAACTAAAATAAGGAATGTTTTCATTCCATTTTTACAATTATTGTCATCTTTTGCCGTGTTCAAGGAAATCAGTTTGAATGTTGATGAAGTTTTGATTATAAAAGGTATAAACTTTTCAGTTAAGAAATATACTAACCATGATTGGTGTGTAGATGTTGAAGAATAAAGATTACAAAACTTACACCTTACTTAAATAAATATTATAAAACAAGCTTAGGAATGGTTTGAACGTGTATGTGTATATATCATATCACTACTTAGGTTTCTTATTAATATCACAAAAGAATAAAGATTACAAAACTTACATCTCACTTAAATATATTTGTATGTATAATTAAATTAAATTAGGGTTAAAAAATGACAAAATAAGAAGATGAAGGGACAACCCCTACCTGGGAGCGATAAGCTACTGGAGGACGTTTGCACGAGGCGCGCACGCGAGACGGTGATAGACGGCGCACACACAACATGAAGTCACGGGCACGAGGTGATGACGGACGCATAAGGGCACAGATGCGAGGTGGTGATGGATTGGCATGGGCGCGCGACGCTCACTCAAGATGACGGGCACTGACGCAGGACGCGCGCGAGGTGTGATGAGCGCGGGATGGCGGGAGGCACAGACACAATGTCGGGCGTGGGGGGAGGGGGATACACTGGGCGTCGAGTGCCGAATATTGACCACTGATTCACCAAATTTTAAATTTATACTTGGTCGATACAATTAATAAATCTATAGTTAAAAATTAATATTAAAAATATTGTTATCCAATTTGTTATGTATAACCAACCAATACATAATAGCAATCTTCATCAAAAGTAACACTATATTAAGAGAATTTGGATCCAAATATGAAAATCAATACAAGTTACAACGGTTGCTTAAATTTGTACTTTAAAATTTTTGTCAATTAAGCATAATGCGGTAATTCACCCGAATTTGACCCATAACCCGAAAAAACTGATATATGCAGAGGCTAACCCGAACCGAAAGCACCCGAACCCGAAATCAACTAAACCGAAGTCACCCGAATCTAATTTTAACCAGATAACCCGATCCGATCCGAACCGAACCGATTATTGAATATCTACAAATTGACCCGAACCGAACCCGAACCGAGTGAGCCAAATTGCCACGTCTACCTGTGACATCCCTCATATGATTGAGGTTTTACATGCCTTGATCCGATACAAAAAGAAGTGTAAGATGTTTAATATGATCTTCTAGTACATCTGAAACTTCACTCTGATTTTTAGGGGTCCCGTGCCATGGTTGTGAGGGTTCCACCTGCACAGCTACACTAGTTCAGTTTGATATGTTCCAATCAGTTTGATAAGCTCAAAGATTATCGTAGCTTGCTCTATTTCCCTTTTTGTCTGTCACTGCCTTTCTGCATTCTTATTTAAACAGATGTGCCCGGTAAGTGAAGTAAGTGCATCTCGCTCCGATCACCAATCTAGTCCAGCTATTACGTCAGCAATAGCCTCGTCGAGATCTAAAATGGTGCCACCATTTCCATAGTGGAATCTAGTTTTTGAATGTGATTGTCTGACAATATATATGTTCTCAAATTTTCCGTACCACTTTTTTTCCAGGAAACTTTTGGCTGGTGATGATGATGCTGAATCTGCAGAGACCTAGCAGCTTTTGCGGTGCATCAATGTAGTATTTGGTTTAAGGGATATATCACGAGATAGTCATTGAAGTTTACAATAATTCATAGCATGTAATGTAGTTTACTTTTTCAGTCATCAGATAAATCTTAAAACCCCCAAATTACAAATTCTAAGACATGAATCTAAATTCTATCATCTTAAAATTCTCAATCTTGGGGTTTCAAGAGTTATTTAATGATAGAAAAGGAAATCACATTACAGATTGTAAATTATTAAAACATTTAGTGGCGCACTGTGAAATATCTCCGGGTTTTATCATCCATCATTTACGCACAAAAGCTACTAACGTTTTTACTGTTTTGGTCTGCTGATAGCAAAGAATTATTTTATGCTGATAGGCTGAACAGGTTGTTGGGAAGCCTCAAAATTGAGAGGAAAGGTGATTTTGGATGATTAGTGTTGATGGTAGCAAATCGATTTTAACATTGTTAGACACGTCTTACAGCTGATGTGCACGTTTGATTCTCGGTGCATGATGCATTGTGTTAGGATTATGGGCTCATTTCCCCAGGATCTTGGTGAAATCGACATGGTTATTGAAGAAGAAAAAATCACAAGATAATATAATGATAAACTAGTGACACAAGGATATACGTGGTTTGATCCAAACATGACCTACGCCCACGGGAGAAGATATAACAACTTTCATTAAGAAGATGAGGATTACAAGTTTACAAGAGAATTACCCAACCAACTCATCTACCCGTGTTTCCCGTGTTTCCCTTGGTGTTTGTAACACCCCTACCGCTAATACCATCATTACCGTCCAATCGCCTCGTACTTACATACCTTTGCAGCGGAGACTTACTTACACAACGGTGGGTGATACAATGCCGTTAGCCACCCACATGACTAACAAGGCCTACTACTATATACAACATCGGTCTGATGGACCGGAATATCCGAGTGCTACACAATTACAATACATACCCAATTACCAACCAAGTACTACAATGCTCCATTCCATACAATACTCAATAATACAATTCAATACAATACACCGAGTTTACTAAGATCCAAATCCAATACAATAATTCTTCCAAGTTTATACACACTCATTAAGATTCTAGCATCTACCAAATCCTCACAAACTACATGCTTTCCAAATACAACAAGGGTGTACCGCTTGGTACACTTCTACATCAAAGGCTACAAGCCTTATACAAGTTACTATTATCTACATTTTATTCCTAGCTGTCTAAACATAGATGTCGGTCTCTTACTCTGACCATAACCGCTTCAGGTACCTGCACACTAAAAACGGTGCCCCAAGGGGCTCATCTTACGCTGCATATGACTTCCGCATACCCCGCGTACTAGCGAGGGTACGCCGACCACTTGGTCGAATACATGCAATTCATTTTACTCATACATACATACATGCTTTTATTCATACCAATACAATACTTTACAAAGGATACATACATACAGTTCAATACATACACGAAAGACAATACAAGTCAATCAATCATACTTACCTTCACGGAATTACGCTTACACAATACATACACAATGCTTGTTAGCTTCACTTACCCACCCGGGTTAATAGGGTGGTCATTACTCTTTTACTCAGGGTCAATGACTTACACCAGCCAAGACCATTACTCATACATACTTTACTTACTTACTCAAGTCAAGTCGTAGTGACCTCCGGGCAGGGACTACACCGTCCCACCACCGGGCTTTAGAGTGGCTCACCAATCTAGGATGCTACCCATTTAAGGGGTTTGGTCCATAGAAAGGATTCAGGCCAGGCATCGGATCCAACCTCTTGTGTCTCCTTATCCTCACGCGTGGTCGAAGCTATTTCGGACTTCTACTCATTTCAATTTACTCAATACTTACGTTAGGAGTTAGGTAGTTAGGAATTAGTAGAAGTCAACACATCCACACTACAAAATAATACACTACACACATACACATCCATACCAAGGTACAATTCATTACATAAGTACACTACAAGGTACATACACACTTCATTCTCATCCATTCATTTCATGAATTATACAAACTAAATGTTCAAGGCAATACAACAGGAACAAATATAATACAAGCACAAGTAAGTGCATTAAAGTCCGATTCATGCATTTATCTTATTTAGGTGATCAAATAAGCACATAAATTGAGGTAACCATGTTAGGATACAGGGCATGAAGAAATCATACCTTTCACCGAGATTTACTTTACCGGGTGTCCTCACGTTCCTTTGGTTCACTCTTGTTCCTCGAGTCTTATTCTCGAACCAATGACTACATGCCAAATGATTCTATTAATACTAAGCATTACGGTACATACATAATTACTACTCCCGTACTTACCCCGTTATCCCGTTATTTCGGTTTAACTTAATGTCCTTAAACTTACAACTTTCTTAATCACATTCTTAAACTTGTTTACACTCCTTAGGGCCTTTAAAGATCACCAAACAAGGCCTTAACAACTTCTAAAACCAACACCATTCAAACCCCCATCTTTAAAACCCTTAAAAACACTCTCTGGTGAATTCTGGGGGTGGTCCGGGACTTGGTCCGGACCCAAAGTCCCGGACCAACACATTACCTAACTCTCGGCATGATTTCTTACACTGGTCCGGGACTTGGTCCTGGACTAGGGTCCCGGACCACAACCTGTTTTCACTCTCGACATGATTTTTAGTGCGGTCCGGGACTTGGTACATATCCTAGGTCCTGGACCCTGCTAAAAACTGCTACTTAGTGGATTTTTCAACCCCTAATCAACCTTTAATCCACCTCCAATCATTCCATAATCTGTCCACATGTTTTGTACATGTTTAAACACACTTAAACACTCACTAAAACTCCTTAAATCCATGGTCCAATACCTACTCAACTTCTTGATCAAATTCTACAAATTTCCATTCTCATTTTCACACTTTGCACCCTTGTGCATTCCTACACCTCTATTTGCATTTTGCACTTGGTTCTAATTCCATTTTACCATTCCAATTCATTTCCAAGCAATACACTATCTATACCCAAGTCCAATACTCATTTCACTAAATCTTGCACACTAATTTTTCCTAGTTTCTCAAATGCATTACTACACTACTTGCTACATATTTTATACCCTTGTACTCTCATACTACAATTACCACTCCATGGTTACTAAACATCCCTACTCAATCCAATACATACCTTGGTTCTCCCATTCACCAAGTCATCCATAACTGCACATTTTCCTACTAAAATTTTGCCATAGTTCACCTACAATTCTAACTTAGCCACATATATCCATTCTCACCAATATCATTCCTAATCTAGCCACACCCATACAAGGGTCCTACCAGCACTCTAAACAATATCAATTCAACAATACTTCCTCAATCCACAATACCAATACACCTACACAATCTATTTGGCTCTAAGGCCTACAATTCAAATACTAGCTCATAAATACTCAAACTTCATAAACTTCAATACTAATACAAGATTTTGGGTTCTTTAAGTAGTTTACCCATTCCCATTACTCTAATGCATTAAATTTTAGCACTAAGAAGGAGCTCTTACCTTAAGCCCTTAATTCCTTCTTTCTTTTCCAATTCTCCTCCTTCTCTCTTCCTTGCACAAAATCGGTCACATGGGGAATGGAGTTGCCAAACTCCATTCCCATCACCCAATGAACACAAAACAAGTGTAATTAAAATACTAACCCTTAGATTAATACTAATTCATTGAAGTGCTTAAAACACAAATTCTAGGGTTTACCTTTAGAGCCTTTTAAGAGGGGTTTTAGCCCTTGGTTCAAGAAGGTGATTCCACCACCATTGGAAGGTTGTAATGATGCTCAAAAGAGAGAGAAAACTAGAGCATTACAAATGGGTAAGAATCGGTTCCAAAGGAGAATGGTAGAAGCTTGAGTTTTTCATGTAGATTTTTACCTTAATGGAGAGAGGAGACTCCAAGCTACACATTGATGCCATTTTCTCTTTGAATGGGGAAAACCCATGGAGATGAACCTTCTCATTTTGAGATTTTGAAAAGAGAGAATGGTAGAGAATGATGAGAGGAGCAAGAATATGTAGTTATTTTTGCATTTGGAGCTCAAATGAGACTAGAGCATGAAGAAGAAGTGGAGAAGCCATTGTTGCTTCTTTGGAGATTCAAAACCGCCAGCACAAGGAGGGAGAAGGAAAGATAAATCGGCTGGGAGAGAAGGAGGGAGGTGAGAGAATAGAGAAATGAGGAAAGGAGAGGTGAGAGAAAAGGTAATGTACTTTTTGTTTTTCTCTTTTTGCTTTTTGACCTCTTATTTAATTAGCTAGTTGTGTGAGTGTGTGAGGGGATTATTTAACTGTTAAAAACTGCCCCCTATAGTATTACTTGTTGCAGTGTTTTTCGTCTTTTACCACTAGTAGAAAAAATATTATATAACACGCATTTTATAACACGGTTTTGTTGTAATGGTGTTATAAAATGTTTTACAACACGGTTGCATGATTTAACCGTGTTATAATATGTGAGATAAATATCGTGGTACTGGAGAAGAGGTTTTTTAACACGGTTGTATGTTACCCGTGTTATAAGTGTCTTTAATACAACACGGTGCGGACGAACCGTGTTATAAACAGATCTTTATAACGCGGTTTTCTTTAACAACCGTGTTGTATTGTCTAATTTGTATTCATTAACTCACGGTTATTTCTTTCCCTTCAGTCACGGTAATTTGCATCCCTAACCGGTGATAGGAACGAGCTCTGCGCCTCTCTTCACCTTCCTCATGCCCCTCTTCATTTATTTGCAACCCTAATCCAGAGAACAAACCATGCCGCCTCTCTTCCTTCTACCTTGAACCATGTCTGGTGATCTGCGCCTTCCTTCTCCCTTTCCGGTTTCCACCACGGTCGAGCAAGGAACATAAGTCTGTGCCCTTCTCCTTCTCTTGCTGTTCAACGCCAAACAAGGAACACACAACTAGCTTCATTTCTGCTATAATTGAGCTGCGTGAAATGGTGTCCGACGTAACACAAGTTTCGGATTAGGTCGCGAGCAATAAGAAGTTCAGGAAGGAATTTGTCCGTTCTTTTTTCTTTCACTGCCCCAATCAATCGCTATCTTGGTCCGTTTTTCACTTCTCTTTTCTATTGCACGTTGCTGCTACCCAGACCAACACATGTGCTCGACGAAATCTTCGTTGTTGTGTTTGTTTGATTGATTGCAGGATCTTAGATCTACTTTGCTTTACGATTGAGGAGAACCCATCGTATGTGGCTACTCGAGGTGAGCTTTGAAATTCCTTCTCTTGACGAATGATTTTGGCCGACTTATGTAGGATTAGTGCTTAATTTTGAGATAGTGTGAAAACAGATGGTTTTGATATTGATACTGTGCTCTAGTCTGGATTACTGATGATTGAGATGGCATTCGTTTTGCGAGTTTGATCTTCTGTAGCCCTTATCTTTTGTAGCTCTAGGGCATAAGCGACTTTGGCTGTCTGTATAAAGCAGTGTTAAGATGCCTCTGGGACTTATAACTGGGCTGGGAAGGGCGATGCCTTTGGCCATTTCATACGATATTCATAGTGGATAACTGCTACATCATGAAAACAGCTTCCATCATTTTATATTTATACGCTGTTAATGGGTCTGCAGGGAATGTGGGAGCTGAAACTGCTGTGTTTGAGCAGGGTGCTTCTGCCGGTAATGTAGGAAGTGACTTGAATGTGAGCAAACGACTGCAAACCCAGTTGGCAAACTGCTAAGTGTGCTTTCTGTCGTTATGTTTCCAGTTGAAGCCCTATGTTTCACAGGTGAAGCTAGATCTTACTAGTACTACTAATGGCAGTGATGGTTCAAAGTAGACCAATTAAGCTTCAAGCAGCACGTCAAATTGGCAGCTTTCAAGCACTGTTTATCCTTATTAAGAGGTTGAATATGAAAGTTTTCTCATCTTTCAAGCACTGTTTATCCTTTCACTGTTTACTGCATAACCATTGATTTAGATAAACATCGAATTGGCAGCTTCCTGAATCGTAATCTAAATTCTATTCTACCTATAACCTCTAGTCTAGCATGGTTTGAAACCCTATATATAGTCACTCCTTAACTGATTTGAAATTTTCAGCTCATAAAGCAAATTTATTGTGAACTGCTAATTTCTTGTGTTTGGTCCTTACTGTCTGTTCATTAATCTTCAGTTATGGCGCGTGGCTGATGTTCCAGCAGGTGACAAGTTCCAATATACTCATTTTTCACACAAAATCAACAACTTTGACGCAACTCCTAAAAGTTGCTACCATCAGTTTTGAAACAGCAGATGGAGACACTACTTCCAAACCACCCAAGGTCTTATCTTTGTCGTTGACAACAATGACAGAGATAGAATCTTAGAGGCCAGAGACGAGCTTCATAGGATGCTCAATGAGGTAAGTTGTTTTTTCTTACAACTTGAGTAAACTTCAGTTTATCATAAAAAAGAAAGCATGCATCATGTACAACTTAAAGAGTTAACTGTCGTAGTATGTAATCAACAATAAGAAAACCATCTATAGCAGTAACTATGGTGGGGTATGGTTGCATCTTATATACTTGGGATACTATTGAAATTGGGCTCAGCTATTTTTTTTATGCGTATTATTGAATTCTTAGCAATTGGCTATCAGTGGCTTGTCCTCGTCTGTGATCAACTGAATTGCATTCTCTCTCTGTGCTTCAGTTATTGTAATGGTTTCATCATATATACTCCTGCTAGCTAGATGAATATAAGATACACAGTTTTAGTACTATGCATACTTCCAATTGTTTTTCAGGCTGCTCGTTGACTACCGCTAGTACATTCGCCTAGAATGATGTTTGCTGCTGCACTGTCACACACATGTTATTATTATCATGTATGTTGTTATTTATTACTTCGTTGGTGTCTATAGATGAATATGGCGAGGGTTTCTTCACCGCTGTTTACATTTAAAGCTAGAGTGCTTTGAGGTAACTATAGTTGGTCATAGATGAACATGATCGACAAGTTACAATTATACAAGACTTAAGTGAAAGAATACCATTTATATTTGCTCTTGAATAAATCTGATTGTTTATGAATATATTGATTTGTTGAACATGATTGTAGATAACATCTATCTTGACAATAAAAGTGTTGTTGCTTTGCTATACCCAAAGCATATAGACTAAGAAAAGTAGAAATATCATTGCATTTTAGTTTGATGCAAACTACTCCTTTCATAAAGCAATTGTGAATTAGTATCTAGCTGAATAATGGTTGTTGTATGAGCTCTGTTAAGCTCCTGCTGGTTTTGAATTGCATTTGTTGTTAATTATGAGGAATATTATGCTGGATGCTTGGCATTATGTCTCTCCCTTTTCCAGGTCCCAAGGAGTTTACATCTTTGTTTTATGGACTTCAGAACTGAAGGGTATGCCATTCAACTATAGTAGCCTCTAAGTTATTAGATTAAAGAATCATTCATTCTGTGATCGATTTTTTCAATGATGCTAACTGCTGGTTCTTTTTTTTTCAGTCAATATTTGAGAGGTTTGATAAGGACAGGAGTGGCAAGATAGATGCTTCAGAACTACGAGAAGCACTTTTGAGCATTGGATTTGCTCTGGAAAGATGCTAAACGACAGGTAGAATATAACATTACTCAAAATTCCACATAACAGATGATATCAGTTAACAGTTATGAGCATTTACTAGATCCAAATTGATTTTCTTTTATTGCTTAGGTCAGTTAGAATGATATTAGGACATGTATATATGTATAGCTTGTCTTTGATCTTGTGATATTTACAATTAGATGGTGCTCGTGAGTACTCTTTGAGGCAATTGTTGCTTGACCTTCCTAGCAATGTGGACATGGTTGTAATCATAATTAATCTTATTTGTCGGTTTATGTCTTGTGTTGATTTTTGAATCTTGAGATTTAATGCAAAAGATTTGACCATGTTCACGGTTTAAAATATAACCTTAAATGTCCTAAAAATTTGAGCTGTTTCTGTCTCGATTTCAGTTCAAATTGAAGAACTTCTCACCATTTCACCATTATTACATTTAGCCTTTGCTACTCCCTGCTTCAGGTAATAACTGTTAAAAGTTATTGTATCGTTTTGTTTATCTCGAACCTAATCACCTTGTATAGAACTCTTTAACAGTGAGGAAAGTCGATCGAATCATTTATAACTTGATCATTTATAATGCTTGTAGCTTGACATGGCTTTGACAATGATATTGGAGAATCTTCAAACTTGACAGGTCATCCTACTTAGGTACATTCTTTTCATCTTCTGATGGGATGATTCGTGGCTGCCTCTTAATTACACTTCACTGGCTTGCTAATGTTGTTTGAGTGCTTCTTTGTAAGCATAATGTTGCTACACTTCTAGAGTTATTACACTACAGTATTGGAGCTGCATTTTGCTTCTGTTTTTAGTTGTTATAAAATGCATATTTTGAGTGTTTAAAATCTAGATACCCAACCTATAATAAGCTATCAGTTATGATTAGGTTATGGTCTAATAATTTGCTATATTTACGTTGTTACATTGACCATTAGTTGTGTTGTTTTAAGAATGGTTAGCAATCTGTTTTTGCACTTTCGTTTGGAATGTATTTTCACTGCTGAAAATTGAAATTTTCTGCAACTGTCAAAGCTTAGACTAACCGTAATATTAAGCTTGCTGTGATCATCTGTCTTACAAATTTAATGTCAACGCACTAACCATGTTAAGGTTTGTTCAAGCGTGTATTTCAGCATTTCATTGACTATGTTTATGCTTCAGTTCTGCTTCTGATTAAGCCACATTATATGCCTGGTTGAACCTGCTTATGTGGGGCTTAATTAAGCCTTGTGTATCTGTTTTGAATTATGCTCACACTTCACTTGCTTGCTGCTCAGAAGGAAAAATATTTACCAAAGGTTTGGAGTCTCTACGAAGTGGGCTTTACGTGTTCACTTTACCATGTTTAGTTCCACATGCTACTCCATTTTTAAAACTAATTTCGGCAGTTTCACTTTCTAAAATACACCATTTCACATCTGTTTTCACCGCTACACTGAAACTGTTTTCAGCCATCGAAGTTCCTAAATAAAAGCTTGAAAATGCTATAAAGCTGTGTCCTCTGATTTTGCTGCTGCTATAGAGCTTTGTCCTCTGATTTTGCTGTTGCTATAAAGTGTTCATTATGCATTGTTATCTGATTTCTCTGCTGCTATAAAGTGTTCATTATGCATTGTTCTCTGATTTTTCTGCTGCTATATAAAGTGTTCATTATGCTTTGTTCTCTGATTTCTATCTTTAAGGAACACTTCTTATATGTTATACTTGTTCAAATATCTCTATTGTTATATGTTATACTTGTTTTTTCTGCTGCTATAAAATGTTCATTCTGCTTTGTTCTCTGTTTGTCCTCTGATTTTGCTGTTGCTATAAAGTGTTCATTATGCATTGTTATCTGATTTCTCTGCTGCTATAAAGTGTTCATTATGCATTGTTCTCTGATTTTTCTGCTGCTATATAAAGTGTTCATTATGATCAGTTGTGACTCATGGATGGCTGGACATGTTTTTTACTGTATCTACGTGCAGCTACTTCTGCATTCGATTGTTTCTGCTACTTTAGGCATCCGAGGAGAAGCTGAGAAACAACATGGATAGTTTCTTTGATCAGGAGACGAGGATGAACCTTCCGTTCAGAGCCTGCCACTACCAAAATTGTTTAGTTAGTTTGACAACAGAATCGTTAAATACAATAGAATCGTTAAATACAAGCAATAGCTGTTTTGAAGGGTGCTCGGAAGTAGATGGTTGAAAGTAAAAGTTTTCAGCTATTATGTAAATCTCTTCAAAAGAGTAGTTCTTTTTTTGTTCTACAAGAAGGGCTTACAATAATAAAAAATCCAAACGTTCTCTGAAATTATGATCTTTGCACTGCTGTAATATACTCTGTATGTTATTTTTATAGAGAGCTCCTTTACAAGGACATGAGTATGAGTTTTTACATTCAAGTATGGATAAACACAAGCTTGCTAACTGAAACTCTGATAGGAGGTCAGATGGTTTGTTGTTCCATCTGTTTTGTTTATACAGCTTTGCTGCTTTTGGTAACTTAGCTCTAGGCTGCTGCTACTTGCAATCTGCGTAATAGACAGGATTCAGTGGCTCTTTTGAAAGCTGGTGTGGCTGTACACATTGAATGTGTCATGTGTAATAGACAGGATTGGTTGTTAATTGTAGTTTGTGAAGCAGAATAATAAAACAGAAAAATATTTAAAAAAAAACAAGATTTATAACACGGTTGTATATATAACTGTGTTATAAAATAACTTCGTATTATTGCGGGAAACCACTTTATAACACGGTTACATGACAAACCGTGTTATAAAACTAGACTTTATAACACGGTTTTAAGAATGAACCGTGTTATAAAACGCCTTGAATCTTCGTATGAAAAGGTTTTATAACACGGTTTGCTTAAAAAACCGCGTTGTAAAATGGGCTTTATAACACGGTTGTCTTGTAACCGTGTTGTAAAACTAGACTTTATAACACGGTTTTAAGAATGAACCGTGTTATAAACTATTTTGGCGCAAAAAAAAAGTAGCGTGGTTAGCATATTTATAACACGGTTTTGGTATAAAAAACCGTGTTGTAAAACCTGTATATAACACGGTTATCAACCGTGTTGTAAAATCAAGAACAATATACCACCGCAGCATATAACACCCTTCATAACCGTGTTATATACAGGAAAACAACCGTGTTATAAAACGTTTTTTCTACTAGTGTACAGAAAACGCTCGTTAATTTACCCGGTTTTGGTACTATTCGCTAACCGGGACCGTTTTCCGGAAATTTCTCGTTTCTTTAATTTTATTGGTTATTAAGCTTCCGTTAATGTTTAATTATAGTTATCTAATGAACTATAATTTTTACGGGTTCGTTTGACCACTCAAAGTCAATGTTTTTGGGTTTTCTCGAAAAACGTGCGCTAAAGCTCTATTAGCGTTTTAATACATTATTTGGATCCGTTTTCTTCGGGAGTTGTTCCCATATATTATTTAGGCATTATTAAGCCTTAGGAATCCACATAATACGCTAACCGAGGTCTCATACCTCCTATGGTTATTTAAGGCTTATTTAGCGTTTCTCGCTTTTTAAGTGTTTCTTCATTTCTTTTGGATTTATTTTCCTTACTAATATTACTTAGGCATTATTAGGCCCTTAAATACTTATTACAATAATTTTAATCTCTATATTTAAGTTCAGGGTATTTCAGTGTTTTTACCCTAGTCTCTTTGAGTTCCCATATAACCACCCTTGACTCTCTTGGATGTGATCCTCACAAGATGGGATGATCCTATGCTATGGGGTACTAGATCTATTTTTAGTGCTAGTTCTAAACCCTTCACTTATCCCAACATTAACCTTGTAACAACCGTATAATAATGGCTCACAAGTTACAACGGTTACAACTTAATCAACATAATCCATTAACATCTAGAAACAACTGACACGCAGGTATCTAGAAAACTCGAAGTCATAACTTCTTCTTTCAAAGATTTTAACTTCCTCATAACTCTTCTCATAATGTTAGAAACCAAATGCTTCAGACGCCATTAATTTACACCGCATAAATGCTCCCACTAATGCATCTTCAACTTCAGTGAAACTCTTCGTGAATAACACATTAATTGGAAGACGAAACCAATTAACTTCACAAGAGAAACTCAATGGATTTATCATTAATTCTAACAATTCTTCCTCTTAATGCTCAATCTGGTCAATCACATACCACCATCAATGTCAAACTTCCTCTTGAAGAATAATCCCAAAAACATCCCGCACAAGGACCTAACCGGATAACTTAATCTGGACTGTTTGCATTCCAACTTCTGTAAATTGACCATTCCTCCCCGAGCCTGAAAGACTCATTTGGTCCAAATCTTCATGGACCCGCCACAAACACAAAGTAAGTAGCAACTCAGGAAACAACTATGCAACCAAAGACAATAGTGATCTCTTCCGTCTTTATCTGGTTTTCGCAAAGTCTCCAAACATGACCTAACAGTAGCTTCACAATTGATCACCACACGAAGCTCCGTTTGTGGTTATATGCACGCTACCACAACCCCAGGTCCTTCAATTGCTAGATGATCTCTAGTGCTCCATGGAAGTCCAAGATTTCCAACTTGACCTCCTTCCAACAACACATCATCATCTCCAAGTACAAACCCCACACCAAAAAACACATGTAGTTGACGAATTTTATTTTTTCTCAAGCTCTTTCTCTCTACCGAACTTGTTTTCAATTCAAAATTCTTCTTAAGAGCACGCCATCTCTCTCATGAAAACACCTCACCATCACCGTACTTGATACAACATGAGTCACTAAACTCTCATCATTGCTCGATGAAGAATAAAACCACTTTTACTCTTCAGTGGATTGTCATCTCCATTAGCAATAATTGAGTGTCAAGACTTCAACAATATCATGAAAACGGTGTTCCAATCAAGGCAAGGAAATGCATGAGCTTCGAGGCACAACAACTTTCTCTCTCCAACACCTTCCTTCACTCCTCACTTTTATCAAAATCCACATCATCTTGAATCACCATTCTTTCTTCCCAATGACATCTCCACCAACACGGACTTATCAAAAAACCATGAGCTCTAATGCCACTTGTTAGGATTATGGGCCCATTTCCCTAGGATCTTGGTGAGATCGACATGGTTACTAAAGAAGAAAAAAATCACAAGATATTATAATGATAAACTAGTGACACAAGGATAAACGTGGTTTGGTCCAAACATGACCTATGTCCACGGGAGGAGATATAACAAATTTCATTAAGAAGATGAGGATTACAAATTTAAATGAGGATTACCCAACCAACTCATCAACCCGTGTTTCCCTTGGTGTTTTTACCCGAGTCCTTTTGAGTTCCCATAGAACCACCCTTGACTCTTTTGGATGTGATCCCCACAAGTTGGGATGATCCTAAGCTACATGGTAGTAGATCTAAACCCTTCACTTATCCCAACTTTAACCTTGTAACAGTCGTATAATAATGGCTCACAAGTTACAGCAGTTACAACTTAATTAACACAATCCATTAACATCTAGAAACAACTAACACGCGGGTATCTAGAAAGCTCGAAGTCATAACTTCTTCTTTCAAAGATTTTAACTTCCTCATGACTCTCCTCATAATGTTTGAAAACCAAATGCTTCTGACGCCATTAATTTACACCGCATAAATGCTCCCACTAATGCATCTTCAACTTCCGTGAAACTCTTCGTGAATAACACATTAATTGGAAGATGAAACCAATTAACTTCACAAGAGAAACTCAATGGATTTAGCATTAATTCTAACACATTGGAATTGTGTATTTTTTTTCTAGACCATAAACAGAGGGTACATTTAACCTTGGTGAAAAGTGATTCATCTCCCCACAGATTAACTATTTCATTGTATGCTACGTACTTTTAAAAGATATTTTTATGCCTAAACTCAATATAATGGTTGGATATCACTGCAGAACTATAAGGGTGATTATTCCCCTGATGCAGCCTTTACCCAGACTCTAT
Organism: Limonium bicolor; assembly: GCA_023374045.1. Classification (NCBI taxonomy): domain Eukaryota; kingdom Viridiplantae; phylum Streptophyta; class Magnoliopsida; order Caryophyllales; family Plumbaginaceae; genus Limonium; species Limonium bicolor. The sequence continues at coordinate 260,012,869 of CM041778.1, read as the reverse complement.
TCTTGAAACCCAGGTTTGCTCCGATTTTTGCTTGAAATTCTGAACTAATCAAATATAGGATTAATTTCCCCTTGCACTTGTTGGTGTTTGACTTGGCACCCTTAGCTGAATGGCTTGTGTTTGTCCTATGCCTGTTTATGTTATAGAGTGTAGGAATTGTAAATAGTTATTTAGGGAAAGTGACATTTTGAAGAAATCATAGTCAGAGGAAGATGAATTTGAAGTTGGTCTGGTCTATTACAATTAAGGAATGTAATTTTTCAAAGTAGTTTTATTGTTTCCTCTTTATCCTCCCATGTTGATCCTACTTAAAAAATCTTGAGGGGCTGGGAGTGTCTCCTATGTTGATCCTCAAATTGGTGGAGTGCAAAATGGAGTTGAGTTGGGAGTTTGGGCAATCATCTTTGTATCTCTCACTTAGCTCTGTTTTAGGCTTAGTAAGTCAGTCATTAAGAGCGTGTCAGTGGCGGCTCGGTGTCAACAATCACAACGAAAAGCAGCCGATTCTAGATGAGCAATCAAGTTGTCTTTTTGTGATAGATGAGAGTATCGGTTCTGAGTCCTTTCCAATTTGATGTGTAAATTCTATTTCATCCCGATTTGACTTTTGTTAACATAGCCAAGTAAATAATAAAAAAAGCTAAGTTTATGTATCCTTAATTTTGTTTCTTCCATCCTTAGCCCATCTGATAATTGCGGTATAATAATGTTTTAATTTATTCCACTGATTCGTTCCTATAAAAGGCACATCTTAGTTCTAAGGGTGGCAAAACGGGTTAGCGGGTCGTGTTAGGCTAAACCCAAACCTGACCCGTTTATTAAGCGGGTTGACCTGACCCAACCTAATTAATTAATCGTGTTCAAATATGAAACCCAAACCCAAACCGTTTATTAAACGGGTTGACCCGTCCAACCGAATTAATTGATCGTGTCCAAATTTGAAATTCAAATTCACATATATTAAACTCAAACCTAACTTGTTTAGTTATATATAATAAACTAATTTGACTAATTAATATTAGTTTTGTCATTCTATGATATTATTAACTTTACTTTAAATTATAATGTTTAATTTTTAATTATTGTATATCTTATTAATATCAAAATTTGATCAAAATATAATATATCTATAATTTATAATATATATATTTATTTAATATTAATTAATTAAATGGGTTAGCGGGTTACTCATGTTAAACCCAAATCCGACATGGTTATTAAACAAATTGTGTTCGGGTTGACCCGTTTATTTAATCGTGTCAAATTTTAAAACTCAAATCCGTTGACTTCATATTGGGTTCGTGTTGGTTGAACAGCTCATTGAAATTGCCACCCCTCTTAAACTTGGGTGAAAACAGAGGAAACACAGCAGAAGAGCTGGGCCTTTCGGTTTGTAGTAGAAGAGTACAACACAAGTTTTCCCTGGTGAAAATGGATAGCCCACAACTTTGTTTTAGAAAAAAGGTTAGCCCACAACTTTTTTTTTCTTCTTTTTTTGACAACGATAGCCCACAACTAAAGCTGTCGTTTTTCAATCGCCAAAGAGGACCAGACTCCAGTATCTCAAACACAAAGCCACGGGGGGGGGGGGGGGGGGGGGGGGGGGGGGGGGGGGGGGGGGGGGGGGGGGGGGGGGGGGGGGGTGTGGTGGGGGGGGGGGGGGGGGGGGGGGGGGGGGGGGGGGGGGGTGGGGGGTGGGGGGGGTGGTGTCCAGCAGAAAGGACATATGAGCTTATAAGACATCTCCATTGGGCTAATGTGTCGTTTTTCAATCGCCAAGGATGACCAGACACTAGTATCTCAAACACAAGCCAAATCCATGACATACGAGCTTATAGACATCTCCATTGGGCTAATGAGGCTCGCTTATAAGTAGCGGCAGATGTGAGATGTTGAATTCTGGAATGTATAATCTGAGATAAATATTTATAAGGTAATTTAAAATGTTTTCCATCCATTAACGTTGTTGACAATCTAATAGTACTAAGCTGTGTCAGCATGGATTCCACCCACCAAAAATATTATTTTAATTTCTTCTCTCACATTCTCTTTTCATATGTCAGTAAGAACCTTTTCTTCAGGTTTTTAATTAAACAACTCTCACACATCTTCTCTCTTCCACTCATCATTTTATTTTTTATTTTTTACCACCATGGGTCCCTAGTTGTTATATCAATCAAGGTGGCATAAGGCCTCATAAAGTCATAGGCTCTGTTTAATGCTGGCTGTGGTTCCAGTTGCTGGCGGTTCCGGTTCCGTCGGTTTTGGTTCCCGGTATGTGTATTCGTATTCGGAATCGGTCAGGGGCGGTTCCGGGACAGTTCCGGTTCCATACCCTGTATTCACTTCGGATTCACTCAAATCACCGATTCTGGAGCGGTTCCGGAACCGGTTCCACATCGGTTCCATACGGTTCCGGATTCGGGTATTTCGGTCGACTTCAGTTTCTTCGTTTTAACTTCAGTTTGAGATCCGTTTGCGCGCACATATTGCTCTTTTTGTCCACTTTACTCCTAGATAGGCTATTTCTCAAGTTTATAATCTTAAAAGTGTAATAAACAAAGACAGAGAATTTATAATTGACTTTGCAAAAATTAAGGATGAAAGAGAACTTTATTATATGAGTCAATGCCTTGTTAAAACCTTATTGGGTAAAAACCCTAACAAGGAAAAAGAGTACAACTACTAAGAGGTTACCTGATTTCAATTTGCAAGTCTAAAAAAAGATTACATGGAAAGAAAGTAATACTAATACATTATAAAAGATTACAAGATAGAAGTCCTAAGTGGTGATTTCCCAATTCATCTCACACCAATCATCATGTTGCCCTTCGTACTGCAATGCACGTGCTTGGGATCTCAGCTCGGCTAAGTCCCAATCATACTTATCAACACAAACCTTGATTGATTCCGGTGCAAGGCTTGATCTCTTTTCGTCCAACACTCGTTTGCCCGCACTAAACGCCGACTCAGAAGCAACGGTTGATGTTGGAATTGCTAGCACATCTCTAGCTATCTTTTCAAGGATGGGAAACTTGCCTTCATGTGCTTGCCACCACTTAAGAACATCAATATCATCATCACCACCATCAAAACTAAAAGTAAAGTTAATATAATCATCATAAGTACAAAATCCAGAACCCGATTGAACATATTTTGGTTTTTTCAAAATACTAGAATTCAAAGAAATTCCTTTGCTACCAGGGCATGGTGGTTTAGAAGAGGAACCACTACCACTAGCAGAAGAAAGCTCATCTGGACGATACTTTGAAGTGTACTCATCATGTAGCTTTTTCAGGGCTTCATTAACCTTTTCTACATGTTGAACATAACCTGAATTGGGTGGACCTCCTGGAACAATACTATAATAATAATCAAGCAATTTTGTTAGACCATCCAATTTTATTTCTGGACCAAGAACAGTTGCAATACAACAAATCAATGAAAATTAATTGAAATAGTTAAACCATTTAGACATCATATCGAAATAACCGCATTGATCCCAACAACAAACCTATTCTCATGCAAAATATATATGGAAAATAATAATGCATTCATTTATGACAAGATGCACATTAGATTCATAAACTAATGAAAATACCTTAGTTGCACTATCATAACATTTTAAAATGTTGCACACAACATTAGCCTTTCCCCAAAATTCATCACTCATTAATTCTTGATCTTGTTGAACAACCATACTGTTATACAAACTAGTCAAAATGGGCTGATGTTTCTTAGTCTTATCGGAAATAACCGCACTGATCCCAACAACAAACCTATTCTCATGCAAAATATGGAAAATACTAATGCATTCATTTATGACAAGATGCACATTAGATTCATAAACTAATGAAAATACCTTAGTTGCACTATCATAACATTTTAAAACGTTGCACACAACATTAGCCTTTCCCCAAAATTCATCACTTATTGATTCTTGATCTTGTTGAACAACCATACTGTTATACAAACTAGTCAAAATGGGCTGATGTTTCTTAGTCTTAACTAACAATTCATATGTGGAGTTCCATCTAGTGGGTGTGACGGGAGCAAAATGACGAGGACGTATACCGGATTGCTCACACTTTTTTTGTATTCATTTTTAACAACATGTGATTTCATAATTTTTCTCATAACACTCCTAAGTGGTTTTAATGTAGCAGTCAAGTTAGATAAAACCATCTTGGACACACAAATTTACAACATGTGCACAACATCGAACATGCAAGTTATCTCCGTTATGCAAGAGCATTAGCATCTTATTACCTTTTAGATAATCTACACACTTAACATTGTTCGAAGCATTATCTACAAAAATTGAGAATACCTTGTCTAACAAATTCCACTCAGATAATACTTCAATAAGTTTCTCAGAAATATTATGACCGATATGTGCATCATCGAAAATATCAAAAACAATAATATGTTTCTGAAGCTTCCAAAAACTATCAATCCAATGAAGTGTAACACAAATAAATGCCTCACTGGTGCGGATAGGGGCAAAAAACACGGTCGAAACTGCTCATAAACGACGGTTCTGAACCGTCTTTTAAAATGATATTAAATGACGGTTTTGGGCGAACCGTCTTTAAATGCTCTTGAGCGCAAAAAAAGTGAATATAGTCTAATGCCCCTAGATTAATTTCTATTCTGTAGTGGTGTCGTCTGGATTCGAACTCACGACTGATGGTACCCACACACGTGTCCCCAACCACTAGACTACAACATCAAACTCGTTCATTTTATGAACAAAACACATATATAACAATTATAACTTAATCTTTTAATTATTGAAATTTTAATTATTATTCCAATTTATGTTCACTCCTATACAAATTATAATAAGTAGTAAGGCATCATAATAATATGTAGAGTAAATTACTCAGAACCCCCTTGAGGATTGGGCATAATACAGTTAATTCCCTTGTGTTTATCATAATTATTGGTAACCACCTTGAGGTTACAGTATCTTTGACTATAAACCCCCAAACTGTAACTTCATTATCAAAACATTAACCACAAGCTGACGCATCAGCTTGATCACATTATTAATGACATGCTGGACAAAAAACACTGCTTAATCAGCATTCTTATTGTCTGAAAAACGTTAACCCCACCTCGAAAATGCATTTGAATTGGGATGAGAAAGAGTTAAATGATGTTAATTAAGCAATTTTGTTGTCCAGGCTGACATTAATAATGTGATTAAGCTTAAGGGTCAGCATATAGTTAACGTTTTAATAACAAAGTTATAGTTCAATGGCTCATAGTCAGAGATACCGTAACCTCAAGGTGGTTACCAATAATTATGATAAACACATGGGGGTTAACTGTATTATGCCCATTCCTGAAGGGGGTTCCGAGTAATTTACTCTAATATGTAAATAAGCATCGTATTATATACATACTAAAGATATTATAAGATTTACATATATGTACATATAGTTACAATGTTAATTATAAAAAGACTAATTTACTAAAGTAATAAATTAATGCTAATTATAAAATCTAAATTTTATTAAATTATATATACATACAATATCTCACTACCTATTTTGTGAATTTTAACCAACATGTAAACCAATTTAAATATTTATTACTCTATACTATTTTTCATACTTTGTTAATTTATGTTTAAACATATTTTAAAGGACGGTTTATTAATTATTCGTGTCTTTTAACATATTTTAAAAGACGGTTTCCACCAAACCGTCGCTTAATAAGTTCATTCCGTGCGCGTTTACCTGTTTTAAAAGACGGTTTCCAACAAACCGTCACTTAAGGTCATTTCGCGCGCGCGTCTACCTGTTTTAAAAGATGGTTTAAGGCAGACTGTCGTTTAAGTTCTATTTTAAAAGACGGTTTCAGGTGAACCGTCGTTTAAGTTCAATTTTAAAAGACGGTTTCAGGCGAACCGTCATTTAAGATACTTTGGCGCACTGAAATCACATGACTTAAAAGACGGTTTAACATAAACCGTCGTTTAAGATGTCTTTAAGTTGCGCGCGCGTATCCAACAGGTTTAAAAGACGGTTTTCACCAGAACCGTTATTTATAGACCGTTTTTTTATACTTTTTTCTACTAGTGCCTCATTAGTAATAGATGTCTACATAACACTAGTTAAGGAAACACGCCCATCGAATGCATTCCTCATTCCATTAGTTGGTTTCTAGTTTTACTATGTTGTGCAAAAGCTCTACGTTTTAGCGTATTCCTAGGCACTCTAGTATATTGTGGTTGTAATGTGGTGCAAACAAAATTTTCAAAATAAGAGATTTCACCAAAATTAAATGATAATTGTTCAGTAATCATATATCTAGCCATGCCATCTATTATTCTTTCTCTATCATAATGAAAAAAACCTGGACCGGGTTGTCATTCGGTAAATCTGGTGAACACAGTTTGACCGCACATACCGCCCGCCATTGCCGCTGTATCCTTGTAGATTTTGTGCGTTTTCAAGTCTTTTGCAAAGGATCCGGTTCCGGTGCCCGCCGTCCATGCAAGTCCTTTGCTGCGAAGATTGCAATATTGATTGTATGCCCCTAACTTCTTCGGATCTTCTTTCTTTAATCTACAAACCCCACATTATTATTAGTTGCACAAACTAATTAACTAATTAAACAATTGCGGAAATCGCGGAGTACGGACGGCTCAGATTAAATCCAATTTTTTTTTTCAGATCATACGGTGCGCAAAGAAACCGCACTACTCCAGTGCGGTTTCTGGCAAAGTCTCGTTTAGTGGATGCGGTTTCTGGCAAAAAAAAAAAAACTAGAAACTGCGTTGCTTCGATGCTGTTTTCCGCAAGATGCATCGACCCGATACGATTTCTTTGCATCGTTTTGACACTTCAGTGTAATTTTTTTGAAAAAAAACTACCATAATTTTTTTTTAACAAATGGTATTTTGGGAAATTTTTTCCACAAAATTAAAAGAGTTAAAACCGGGAGAAACCCTAACTGCTATTCTGACTAATGCGTGGGGGTATGATAACGGTAGTAGGAACTAGCTAGGAAGTCCCCTTTGATTGGCTTTCCATCGACAAAACATGTCTAAGTTTGACAATTAAATACTACTTGACTTACGCGTGGTTAAAAGTACACATGATAATACTATGACAACCACGTCGTTATGCGGATGATAATTTGAGGAGCATAATTAACGGGCGCTACCTGGTTTAATGCACATGATTTACCTTGAAAATCTGGGATAGAATTGAAACTGAAAAACACCACCGATCGAAAGGTTGAAAATCTGGATTAATGCGCAAACCCTCTGTTCTCTTGAGACAAAAGGTGTGATTATGACAGTCAATAAGTGGGGAGTGGATTTGATGACGGAAGCCCGTTCTCCGTCCCGACGGACACTCTTTTTTTTTTCCTTTTGTTTATATAGGAGAGAAAGACAACTCCTGACCAAAACTTTTGTTTTGTTCTTTTTCTTTTGTTTCTACGGTGGAGAAAGATCATCAAGTTGACGTACGTTTACATATTTTTTTATTTTACAAAGATTTCAGTTAATAATTATAGAATAATTTATTAATTATATAAACTTTTTATATAACTATATCCCCCTATATGGTTATTGTATAGTAATTTTTGTTTCTAAGTAAGTATAGTAGTTTCTAAATATTATAATATTTTTTGTTTATATATGTAAAATATTGTAGTATATATCAGTTCAAAATATAAGTCTTAATCAACTGAATAATTTTTTTTTATAATTATAAATTTCAAAATAATAAGCAGTTATTTATAATGTTTTTTGTATATATATATATATAAAAATGAGCATACACCATGATTCATATACACTATGACTCGATAAGAACAATCAAAATGAAAGATATATAAACAGTTATTATTATCTTTTAAAAATAAAATAGTGATGGATATGATAAAGGTTGTGTGCATGTTTCTAAACATAAGTGAAAATATTTATAAATTATCATGCTACGTAAAAACCAAGGTTAATAAATACATAAAAACGACTCCAATAACTCGGTTTATCGTTTCCAAATTTTTAAAGTCTTCAGGTTTATGAATTAGTCAAGCTTTGTAACTACTACAAATTAGTTTTTCTACTACTGTTAAAAGACAACTGTTATTTATTACAGTAGTCTTTGGTCCAAAATGTGTGAGTTAAGAAAAAAAGAGTTGGGTAAGACAACTGTTATTTATTATAGTAGTCTTAACCTAGTCTATCACAACTGTTAAAATCTGGGCCGGAATATTAAGTAAAATTTTGTTAAAAAGACTTGTATGCCCTCAAAATCTATATTTTTCCAGTCTATATCCCTAGAGCGCAAAAGTAAGCATAATAGCTAAAAACCTTTTTAACTTTCACTCTCGCGCGCCCTGTATTCATTCTTCCGCCCGCGTTTCATTTCGCCCTAACTTTTTTTTTCTCTCAGCGACCAGCACCACATTGCACGTTCATGTCTTCTTCCTCCATTAGCCCTAACCTGATCAAAGTTGGACAACCGCATCAATCTCAACCAGAGTTCTAGCCATTTCACTTCTTCCCTCATTCTCGGTCGACCACAACATCCAATTTCAGACGCTTAGCTGCTCGGGCTCGGGTGATAATCTGTAAGTATATACCGTTTTCTGTTTTTGTTTTCCATTCGAAACTGAAGCTTCTTGTCTGATTATCTGTTGTTGTGGGCTGAAACATTGTGTTCTTCAATTTAGACCAGAGCTTTCTCTTCTTCCCCCATTCTCGGTCAACCAAATCATCGGTGTTCAGACACTAACCTGCTCGGTGATACTCCATCTGTAAGTGTCTACCATTTTTGGTGTTTGCTTTACATTCTAATTTGTTGTGGCTGAAGCTTATTCTCTGATTATCAGTTCTTATGGGTTGAGATTTTGTGTTCTTATTCGAACAGACAGGGTAATTAGTACCCAGAAACATTGTAAAAGTTCAGAAGCTAGTAATTAGTGAAATTTTAATTCTAGGGAAATTCATATATGTGATCGTGTAAATTCCAAGGGAGGTTCAAACATTGTCTTCTATCACCATTGGTTGTCTAAACGGGTTGAGCTGAATCTGTAAATTCCAACACCCAAATGATATCCCAGCATCATTGCCTGCATACATCCGAACACATAATCAATGAATTTGGGGGTGGATTGATTTAATTAGAGCAAAGGCTGAGTTTCACTATCTATACAAGAATATCTAGCTCTCGGTGGGTTATGCTTACTCGAAAATTCATTGTTGTGGGTGGGCTGCAATAATTGAGCCTCACTCTGCATACTTTTCTTGATTACTTTTAGTTTGTTTTTTTGTTCATGTGAAAGAACCTAATTTGAGGTTTCTGAATTTTGATACTAGAAGACTGTGGACTAGGTTAACACTTTGTGGTTGTTCTGTATACACTTGATTGGATATAGGGCACAACCCTCTCAGAGGCAATGATACATGAATTTTAGCATGAGTATTCTGCTTGGGCTGGATTTTATTAGGATGTCGATCACTGGTAGGATATGAAAAAAATAGAGTGTTGAAAAGAAACAGAGACACCGATGACTTTTCACTGTTATCATGATAAGCGAGTTAAACTGAAGAAATTGTCTTATCAGTTTGGGAATGAGTGATTATTCTCTCTCCCTTTTCTTGTACTAATTCAACAGTTTCATTTACAGGTGTCTGAGTCACACAACTAGAGTTGTTGGAAATAACCCATCCTTATTTGATTAATAATGATGCCGAGACATCCAGCCTGACGCCTTTAAAGATTGGCTAGTTTTTCAGCTACTGGAGTTTATACTACTTGCTTACAGGTGTTGGTCACGTACTGTAAAGCATTTGGCTCATGTTTTACCCATCTATTGTGTGGTGTAATTAAAATTTTGTAGTATCTGAATTGTAATCATTTCATTTGGTTCTTGAGATCCTGTGTTGAATTGTGGAAGTGAAAGTAGAGGGATAGGGAATTTATTTGCTATCAAGATTATTGACGAAAGAAAAGAATACTGAATCTTCACTCTTTTGGCAATTTGTCACAGTATTCTGCCTCTATTTAAGCATGTATCCGAACATGATTGAAGGAACTAATAGAATATGAAAAACTTGTGCCGATAGTCTGATGCTAAATTATGAGTGCCTATTCACTAATGTAGGATATTTTATTCCAATCCACGGTTCAATTGATATTATGCTTTGTTTTGTACATGTTAAATCTCATCCCTTTATTTTATCCACTATAATATCTTGGGACTGCAAAGATTAATCTTTAAAACTTGCAAAAAAGAGAAGTGCCTTATATGTTGCTTTGCCCCAGTCTTGAAGAAAGAAATTACCTATCATATTCAGTCATGGATGTAAAGTGACACCAAAAAAAAGATGTTCCTTCTAATAAGCCTACTTATAAGATTCAGATTTTCTAGATGACATTCTGTCAGCTCATTTTGGTCTTTGAATCCGTAAAGGTATATTTAATTTGTATCTGTTTGTTGAATTCAGATTGACGCATCATGTATCTATGTGCTCAACACTAGTTTATGGTAACACACCAACTGGTTAGAATTCAGAAGGGAGTTTCTTCAACTTGGATGAAGGTAACTAATCAAAAACATGTAGTGAAATTCTTATATGAACTGATATGGTTGATTTATGTAGGTTACACTCCTATTTGTGAATGATGTGCATAATTTTATTGGTGAAATAGCCTTATCTTCTAACTGTAGTAGTTTATTGCTTTTGTGGGGGCTTTGTACGGGTGTAGCATATCTTGCGGATATGTTTTGGGTGTGGTGTTGAAATTTGGAATTGTCAAGCCCTGAACTGGCTTATTGTAAATGATTGAAGGTTATAGTTGACCAGAAATGTTTTCCAAATTGTAGAGTTAGGATGATTTATAATGATCTTGGTTATTGTTTTTTCATAGTGCCTGATTGAACAACTTATTTGGGACATTAAGTGAGTTAAATTTCTGATGCAGATTTTACCACAAAACAAAGGACTGCTCTTTTAGAGGTAACAGAATTGATTCGTTAACTATCCTTAGTTTTCGTATAAAGTTAGTTTTGCTAATGAACTCATATTATGTTGCATGTTTAGTACTCTACAGATACAAGGGTTGAGCATACAAACATTATGCAATTTTTTCTTGTTGTTGGCTGCAACAAAGCTAATAAACACCCACAAACCTTTTCTCCATCACAGTTTTTTTTTACCATCTAGAGAAGGCACAATAATGCCAATATGAGACACCCAAACCTTGAATGCTTAATAGTGCTAGACAGAGGTACACTATTAAACATTCACGTCTTTCACTCATACGGCAATGTGTTCATTCTCTTCCTGTGGTTGCACCATTGCAAAGATAACCACCATATCTAAAAATTGCAAAGGTAAGACGTTTTTCCATTGTTGTTTCACCTCCTAATTTCTTTTCGAACATTGGTTTCTGATCCGAATCAAAAACGAACCATACTCACTTCTGTTTTTTTTTCTCTTTTCAAGTTGTTAATTACTGAAACCTGAGCAGAACAAGAGGTGGTGTTTCATTTTGATCCAACCGAAACTTTAGGGTAAGTTTCTTCATCTGTTACAAATTACTTCTAGTTCTGATTGGTTTCTAATCAAGCTTCCTAGCTTATTTTCACCCTTGTTCTCCGCTCTTTGAAGCTAAAAACGCCAGGAGTAAGGTACTCGGCCACGACCGAAACCAATCAAAGCCAAACCAAATCAATTTAGGGTTCTTGGAGTGGTGAGCAATTTGTACTTAGTTTTTCATTTTAACTATTTTCAATCATAGTTCGGTTCTTCATTGTCATATGAATCTGTACAATGGTGAGGTAAATTGAAAACCCAGCTTAAGATTTGGATAATCTGGGATTAATCAAAGATAAGCATCTGTTGAAGTGTTGTGTGATAACGGTGGCTGCATACTATTAAGGCTGAAAAAAACTTGGTTCTGTTATTAGAGTGTGGGAGAGATTAGTGTGTAACTCTGTGATAGTTTTATCACATGTGTTATAACCAAGATTTGGTTATATTTTATTTCGTCCAATTCATCTTAAGTCGGTTCAATCTTAATCCAGGACATGGAGTCCTTTAGATTAAAGACAAGGGCGAGGTGGTCTTCTTCTTTCGAATTTTTGGTAAGAGATTATAATGAGTTATATTAATATTCCCTAGTCATTATCTAATCACGTTCTCACGACTCCTTTGCGCTCTCCTTCTCGCTCAGATTGAAACCCTTCTCTCTTCTCTCTCTCAATCTTCCTCTCTGTTGATCGATCCATTGTGCTACTTGTTGGAGATTCGAGTGCTGTGTTTCTTCATCGTCTTGCTGTTCTCTCCGTATTCAGTTTGTGTTTGCGTTGATTAGTTTTTGCAAATCAGTTTGGAGAACTTCCCAATCCCTAATTCCTTCTCTGCTATCTGATTGTAATCAGTGGATTTCCCGACGTTCTCTGTCGATTGCTACTACTGCTGTTGACGTGCTCTGCGAATCCGTGAACAGTTTTTGAGGGTTCATTCTGCTCTGCGTTTAGTTTCAGTATTGGTGTGTTATCGGTTTCTGATTGTTGAACGTCCTCTTCTGCGTTGTTATGGGAAGTCAGTGTCTGATTGGATTGCTTTGTTGGTCTGCTCTGTTGCGGTGTCTGCGTGAAGTCGACTGTGTTTAGATTGTGGGCTCTCTGCTGTTCCGATTGTGACTCATCTGCTGTTAATCCGAGGTAGGTGGCTTTCGGATTCGATCCGTGTTTTCAGCCTTGGGGATTTGGATTCTATCAGTTAGTTCAACGTTTTTATCTGTATTGGGTGTGATTTATGTCTGTTTAATGCCATTTCATGGATTAAACCCCCAAGGTTTTTTGTAAATGTGTGTGTGTTGATTTGAATAAGTTTTTGCTCCTGTTCGTGCTGAATTCGCTTCTGATTTGAGGTTTTCGGCATGTCCGAACGTCCGTCCGAGCTTTGAAGTTCGGACATGCCCTTCTGCGCTTAAACGTTCTGAAGTTTCGCTGTGTCCGAACTTCTGTCCGAGCTTTGAAGTTCGGACACAGCCTTCTGCATTCTCTGATTTTGCTTCGACTTGTGTCCGAACATTGATGTCCGGACACAAGTTCGGACTCTCCACGTCCTGTTTTCCGAAGAACGTCGAAACATTGAACTTGTTTCGGACACGCTACTGTTTTGGTTCGACTTGTCCGATTTGATGTCCGGACACAAGTTCGGACAGGCTACTGTTTTGACCATAACTTGCTCGTTTGAGCTCCGTTTTGACTTCTGTTTGCGGGGTTGGATTCCCCTTCTGATTTCCAAGCTATCTATGAGCTTTCTGGTGCCTTTGGTGCACATATGCTTATCTGTATTTAAGCTTCTGTTTTGGGACCTAGTTATCTCTGTGTCTGAGCCTTTGGATGGCTGGTTTCGCTGTCTCGTAGCGCGCTATGTAGGATCCTTCTGTTCACGGGTGATGTTCCCCGTTCTGTTCACGGGTGTTTACACCTGTTCTGTTTACGAGTGAGGTTTCCTCGTTCTGTTCACGAGCTGTTGCTTGTTCTGTCTGTATGCTGTGATCACTAGTGTCCCACTCTGTTTTCTGCTTCTGTCTGCTTCTGCTCTGTTTAGTCCTTAATGATTGGACTTCTGTTTCTGATTTTGATATGTTTATGGATTCTCTTGACTCCTTCTGATTTGATAACATTCTGTAAATGTTTTGAGCATGCTGGTTGATGAAGTTGGTCATCTACTGGGCATAGTTGTGTGCTCATTCCCCTACTTCTAACGCTTTTGCAGATTGATTAGCGAGGATCGTCTCCCCTCAGCTTCTGGAGTTTAGCTGCTTTGTTTTTAGCTTCTTTTGAGACCTTGTATTGAATTTGGGCCTTTGGGCATATTTGTTAGCTTCCGCTTTGACATTAGTTTGGTGGGTTCTGTAATGACTTTTGGGGATGTTTTAACATCTCTTGTTTTATACTTTATTTAAGTATTCCGTTTGGGCCTTATTTGACTATCTGTTTAAGTTCGTTTATTAGAGCCTTGCGTTATTATGTAATAATACGCGGCGTGTAATACCCCTAACTCCTAGGCCAGTGTTTGGGGGTGTTACATTTAGTGGTATCAGAGCTCTGGGTTCTAATCTGCTGGGATTTTAAGTTAGCCAGTCAGTCAGAAATGTCAGTGTTAGTGTCGGAGTCTAACTGCTTGCTGTTGGACTTTCAGAATGCCGCCAAGGAGAGCGAATAACCCTCCAGGGAATGTTGCTGATGCTGTTCAGCAATTCATGACGCAGCTCATGCAGACCATGGCTGCAGGGGGCGGTCCAGCTGGAGGAGGACCAGCTGGCGGAGCAGGCCCGGCTGGGGCAGATGCTGGAGGGAGGAATGTGAAGGCGCTTCAGGAGTTCATGAAGCTGAAGCCGCCATCGTTCGATGGGGCAGGAGATCCCCAGGAGGCCAGCCACTGGTTGTCAGAGGTGGAGGATTTGCTTCGGGTGATGGGCTCTGAGGAGGAGCAGAAGGTCGACTTCGCCACCTTTCTGTTCAAGGCCGAAGCCAAGGAGTGGTGGAGGTCAGTGATGGGGAAGTTCCCACAGCCTTGGACGTGGGAGCAGTTCACTGGGGAGTTCAACAAACAGTTCTACCCACCCGTCTACAAGGATCAGCGCATCCTGGAGTATAACCGGCTACGCCAGGGCCGGGACATGAGTGTGGAGGAGTACGTCCGCAAGTTTATCAGCCTGTCTAAGTTTGCACCTGAGCCTGACGAGCATAGGAAGGCCAGGAAGTTTGAGAGTGGCCTGAGGCCGGACATCCGATCTGCTGTGACGCCGCTGCGTCACAAGACCTTCAGGGACGTTGCTGATGTCGCCCTGCTGGTAGAGGCCGACTTGAGAGGTCGCCAGTCTGGAGGGAAGGACCAGAAGAGGAAGCAGAGGTCCGATGACAGTGATAGGAGGGATCAGTCTGCTTCTCAGAAGAAGCAGTCTACTGGAGACCGCTCTGGGGACCGTTCGCGAGACAGAGGTGGTTCGTCTTCATCAGCTCCCGCTCCGAAGTGCCAGGTCTGTGGCAAGTTTCATAGAGGCCAGGACTGCTACAGGAAGTCCGGGCCTGCTTCAAGTGTGGATCCATGGGGCATAGGATTGCTGATTGCCCTCAGGCTGAGAGGAGCAGAGGTAGCTCTGGAGGTGGAGCTGGAGGATCTACATCTGGGTCTAGAGATCGAGACCGGGTTGAGCAGAAGAAGCCCCAGGGCCAGGCCAGAGTGTACGCGATGGCTGGAGAGAGAGACCGATCGACTGACAGAGTTGTCACAGGTATTCTCCAGCTGTCATCTCGTTCTGTTTTCTGTTTGTTTGACTCTGGAGCCACCCACTCTTTTATTTCTGCTGAGTTAGTGGGTGAGCTCGGTTTGCCTGTTGTGCCTCTGGGTGTTGAGTTATGTGTGCATAGTCCATTAGTTAGGGACTCTTCTATGCTGAATTCTGTTTGCAAAGATAGTCCTGTGTTAGTCAGAGATAGGACTCTGTGTGCTAACCTCATCCCGATGGAGATGACTTCTTTTGATGTGATTCTGGGCATGGATTGGCTTGCTGCGCACCATGCCCATATTGATTGTGCTGCTTCGAGAGTCACTTTTGAGGAGCCGGGTCAGCCCCGTCTAGTTGTAGCAGGGAATGGACTCCCGTGCTCGCCGCCAGTCATATCTGCTATGCAGGCGTTCCGTTTTCTGAGGAAGGGATGCCAGGGATATCTGTGCTACATCCCTGAGGTTCGCAAGGATGCGAAGTTGGAGGAGATTCCAGTGGTCAGAGACTTCCCAGATGTGTTCCAGGATGATGTGCCTGGGCTTCCCCCTGTCAGAGAGGTGGAGTTCTCGATCGAGCTCGCACCTGAGACTCAGCCGATTTCGAAGGCCCCATACCGGATGGCGCCTGCTGAGCTCAAGGAGTTGAAGGTCCAGTTGCAGGAGCTGCTGGATAAGGGCTTCATTCGCCCGAGTGTGTCGCCTTGGGGAGCGCCAGTGCTATTTGTAAAGAAGAAGGACGGTAGTATGCGGTTGTGCATTGACTACAGGGAGCTCAACAAGGTTACCATTAAGAATAGGTATCCTCTCCCGCGCATAGACGACTTGTTCGACCAGTTAGCAGGAGCTAAGGTGTTTTCGAAGATCGATCTGAGGTCGGGATATCATCAGCTGAGGATTAAGGCAGACGACGTGCCTAAGTCCGCTTTCAGGACTCGTTATGGACACTACGAGTTCCTAGTGATGCCATTCGGGTTGACGAATGCGCCGTCAGTATTTATGGATATGATGAACAGAGTCTTCAAGCCGTTTTTGGACCAGTTCGTTGTAGTTTTCATCGATGACATCTTGGTGTATTCCAAGAGTGCTGAGGAGCACGAGGAGCATTTGAGGACCGTTCTCCAGACTCTGAGGGAGAACGAGTTGTATGCGAAGCTGAAGAAGTGCGAGTTCTGGCTAGATCAGGTGGTATTCTTGGGACATGTGGTCTCCAAGGATGGTATCTCCGTGGACCCGGAGAAGATTCGAGCTATTACTGAGTGGGCCAGGCCTACTAATGTCGGAGATATTCGTAGCTTCCTTGGACTAGCGGGCTACTATCGTAAGTTTGTGGAGGGCTTCTCCAAGTTGGTGATTCCGTTGACTCGTCTGCTGCAGAAGGATGTGAAGTTCGAGTGGAGCGATGCCTGTGAGCAGTGTTTTCTGGAGCTGAAGAAGAGGTTGACTACTGCGCCGATCTTGACTCTTCCGGAGGGGACCGAGGGTCTTGAGGTTTTCTGTGATGCGTCCCATAGGGGACTTGGATGTGTTCTGATGCAGCAGGGGAAGGTAGTTGCATATGGCTCTCGTCAGCTTAAGCCATATGAGAAGAACTATCCGACCCACGATCTGGAGCTGGCTGCGGTGGTCTTTGCGTTGAAGATTTGGAGGCACTACTTGTATGGGGCAGCGTGCAAGGTGTATACGGACCATAAGAGCCTCAAGTATCTGTTCACTCAGAAGGAGTTGAACTTGAGGCAGAGGAGATGGCTGGAGTTGTTGCACGATTATGATTTAGAGATCCTCTACCATCCGGGTAGGGCGAATGTGGTTGCTGATGCGCTCAGTAGGAGGGGTCCGTCTGGGACTGTTGTGCTTTGTCTGGTGTGAGAGGTCTGCTCAGGAGTTGCAGCGCATGGGTATCTGGGTTGTCCGTCCAGAGAGGTCTGGGATGTTAGCAGCACTGCAGGTTCAGCCTACCTTGATCGACCGGATCAAGGCCAGTCAGGAGCTTGATGTCAGTCTGTGTAAGATCAGAGAGAGTTTGTCTGCTGGTCAGGAGTCCGAGTTCCGGGTTTCAGAGGATGGCTGCCTGAGGTTCAGAGGCCGTGTTTGTGTGCCGGCAGACGATGCGTTGAGGCGTGAGATCATGCAGGAGGCCCATGGAGCTCCTTACTCGGTACACCCAGGAGGTGAAGATGTACCGGGATCTGCGGAGACTTTCTGGTGGAGCAATATGAAGAGGGACATCTCCGACTTTGTATCCAGATGTAGGACCTGTCAGCAGGTCAAGGCCGAGCATCAGAGACCAGCTGGTTTGCTTCAGCCTCTTCCCGTTCCGGAGTGGAAGTGGGAGAGCGTCGGCATGGATTTGTTATGGGACTGCCTAAGACTCCGAGGGGTTTCGATGCAGTTTGGGTCATTGTGGACCGGCTCACGAAGAGCGCTCACTTCTTGCCTGTCAGGAAGACTTTCAGTTTGCACCGTTTAGCCCAGTTGTACATTGATGAGATAGTACGTCTGCATGGGGTTCCGGCTTCGATTGTGTCTGACAGAGATCCGAGGTTTGTGTCCAGGTTCTGGCAGAGTTTGCATCAGGCTTTGGGGACGAAGTTGTCTTTCAGTTCAGCTTACCATCCTCAGTCAGACGGGCAGACAGAGAGGACGAATCAGGTCCTAGAGGACATGCTCAGGGCATGTGTGCTCGACTTTGGGGGCAGCTGGGATCAGCACGTGGCACTGATAGAGTTCGCGTACAATAACAGCTTTCAGACCAGTATCGGGATGGCTCCCTTTGAGGCCTTGTATGGCAGGAGGTGCAGATCACCCATCTGTTGGGATGATCTGAAGGAGAGAGCTGTGATTGGTCCAGACTTGGTTCAGGATGCTGTGGGCAAGATTCAGTCTATCAGAGAGCGTCTGCTTGTGGCTCAGAGTCGTCAGAAGAGTTACGCCGATCAGAGGAGACGACCTCTAGAGTTTGAGGTGGGCGATCATGTGTATCTGAAGGTTTCTCCAGTGCGAGGAGTCGTTCGTTTTGGGAAGAGAGGCAAGCTTAGCCCTCGTTTTGTGGGTCCTTTTGAGATCCTAGAGAGGATCGGACCGGTTGCCTATCGTTTGGCTCTGCCTCCGTCTTTAGCAGCAGTGCACAGTGTTTTCCATGTTTCGATGCTGAGGAAGTACATTCCGGACCCATCTCATGTGATCGACTTCAGTCCGCTTCAGTTGAGGGAGGACTTCACGTTTGAGGCAGTTCCTTCGAGGATTCTAGCCCGAGATGTTCGTAAGCTCAGGAGTAAGACCATGCCCTTGGTGAAGGTGCAGTGGTCGGGTCAGTCAGAGGAAGAGGCGACCTGGGAGGTCGAAAGTGATGTGCGTTCTAAGTTTCCCGCCCTTTTCGAGCAGTAGGTATGTTTTAATTTCGGGACGAAATTCTTTTAAGGGGGAGGTGATGTTATAACCCAAGATTTGGTTATATTTTATTTCGTCACAATTCATCTTTAAGTCGGTTCAATCTTAATTCAGGACATGGAAGTCCTTTAGATTAAAGACAAGGGCGAGGTGGTCTTCTTCTTTCGAATTTTTGGTAAGAGATTATTAATTGAGTTATATTAATAATTCCCTAGTCATTATTCTAATCACGTTCTCACGATCTCCTTTGCGCTCTCCTTCTCGCTCAGATTGGAAACCCTTCTCTCTTCTCTCTCTCAATCTTCCTCTCTGTTGATCGATCCATTGTGCTACTGGTTGGAGATTCGAGTGCTGTGGTTTCTTCATCGTCTTGCTGTTCTCTCCGTATTCAGGTTTGTGTTGCGTTGATTAGTTTGCAAATCAGTTTGGAGAACTTCCCAATCCCTAATTTCCTTCTCTGCTATCTGATTGTAATCAGTGGATTTCCCGACGTTCTCTGTCGATTGCTACTGCTGTTGACGTGCTCTGCGAATCCGTGAACAGTTTTAGGTGAGGGTTCTATTCTGCTCTGCGTTTCAGTTTCAGTATTGGTGTTGTTATCGGTTTCTGATTGTGAACGTCCTCTTCTGCGTTGTTATGGGAATTCAGTGTCTGGATTGGATTGCTTTGTTGGTCTGCTCTGTTGCGGTGTCTGCGTGGAAGTCGACTGGTGTTTAGATTGTGGGCTCTCTGCTGTTCCGATTGTGACTCATCTGCTGTTAATCCGAGGTAGGTGGCTTTCGGATTCGATCCGTGTGTTCAGCCTTGGGGAGTTTGGATTCTATCATTAGTTCAAGTTTGATCTTGTGTTGGTGTGTGTTTATGTCTGTTTAATGCCATTTCAATGGATTAAACCCCCAAGGTTGTTTTGTAAATGTGTGTGTTGATTTGAATAAGTTTTGTGCTTGTTCGTGCTGAATTCGCTTCTGATTTCTGAGGTTTTCGGCATGTCCGAACTTCCGTCCGAGCTTTGAAGTTCGGACATGCCCTTCTGCGCTTAAACTTTCTGAAGTTTTCGCTGTGTCCGAACTTCTGTCCGAGCTTTGAAGTTCGGACACAGCCTTCTGCATTCTCTGATTTTGGCTTCGACTTGTGTCCGAACATTGGATGTCCGGACACAAGTTCGGACTCTCCACGTCCTGTTTTCCGAAGAACGTCCGAACATCCGTCCGAACTTGGATGTTCGGACACCTCTGATCTCCATCTGTTTTAAGGTTCGACTTGTGTCCGAACTTTGATGTCCGGACACAAGTTCGGACAGGCTACTGTTTTGACCATAACTTGCTCGTTTGAGCTCCGTTTTGACTTCTGTTTGCGGGGTTGGATTCCCCTGATTTCCAAGCTATCTATGAGCTTTCTGGTGCCTTTGGTGCACATACGCTTATCTGTATTTAAGCTTCGTTTTGGGACCTAGTTATCTCTGTGTCTGAGCCTTTGGATGGCTGGTTTCGCTGTCTCGTAGCGCGCTATGTAGGATCCTTCTGTTCACGGGTGATGTTCCCCGTTCTGTTCACGGGTGTTTACACCTGTTCTGTTTACGAGTGAGGTTTCCTCGTTCTGTTCACGAGCTAGTTGCTTGTTCTGTCTGTATACTGTGATCAGCTAGTGTCCCACTCTGTTTTCTGCTTCTGTCTGCTTCAGCTCTGTTTAGTCCTTTAATGATTGGACTTCTGTTTCTGACTTTTGATATGTTTATGGATTCTCTTGACTCCTTCTGTTTTGATAACATTCTGTAAATGTTTTG
Source organism: Limonium bicolor (assembly GCA_023374045.1). Taxonomy (NCBI): domain Eukaryota; kingdom Viridiplantae; phylum Streptophyta; class Magnoliopsida; order Caryophyllales; family Plumbaginaceae; genus Limonium; species Limonium bicolor. Next base: position 259,992,416 of record CM041778.1, on the reverse strand, counting down.
AGCATGCTGGTTGATGAAGTTGGTCATCTACTGGGCATAGTTGTGTGCTCATTCCCCTACTTCTAACGCTTTTGCAGATTGATTAAGCGAGGATCGTCTCCCCTCAGCTTCTGGAGTTTAGCTGCTTTGTTTTTAGCTTCTTTTGAGACCTTGTATTGGATTTGGGCCTTTGGGCATATTTTGTTAGCTTCCGCTTTTGACATTAGTTTGGTGGGTTCTGTAATGACTTTTGGGGATGTTTTAACATCTCTTGTTTTATACTTTATTTAAGTATTCCGTTTGGACCTTATTTGACTATCTGTTTAAGTTCGTTTATTAGAGCCTTGCGTTATTATGTAATAATACGCGGCGTGTAATACCCCTAACTCCTAGGCCAGTGTTTGGGGGTGTTACAACATGCGTATGTCTTTTCTGTTGACCTTGTCATGTGCTGGCATGTTGCCATTCATCTTCTGTGCAGGAAGAAAAGCTAATGTGTAAGTTTGAGCTTCTGGTTAATAGTCTGTAAACTAGGTTCTCTCGGTCTTCCATGGGGATTACTATCGGTGAAACATCAATTTCATATACATGTTGCTTGTTGGAGTGAATAATGCTCGCTTTCTTCCAGGGAGTATTTCTTTGGTAAAGGATTTAGGGGTGGTTTTGACGAAGCAAAGAATGAACTCTAGCTGTAGTAATCGATCTACTCACCAAGTGAAATGAGACTATTCTCATCTATTTAGCTCCATCTCTTCTCCGCCCTTCTAATTTTTTTGTTTCGTGATGATCTTGCTGTTGCCAGGGGCGGTGAATGGAGCAACTCTGACTACGGTGGTGGTAAGTCTGATAAATAAATTAGGGAGGAGTTGGAAAGGAAAACTATGGGTTTGGCTGATGCGTTGATCTTAATTTGCTAAAATGGGGTTTCTTTGGTGCGTTCAGGTAGGCACTTACTGGATGAAGAAGAGCTTAAACCCAGGTATTCAGTGGTTTGAGGGCGTAAGCAATTAATTGATCAATATTGTAGAATATGCTCATATGTGGCTAATTTTCGTGTTATAGTGTTGATGTCACTCGACGTTACTTGACAAATGCTGAATTAGAAAGTGCAGACATTTGGTGAAAGATGTGCTAACATTTCGAGGATATACATGTATTATTAAATGCTTGTTGGTGATCCTAATAATTGTATGATGTTTTGCTTTAACTTCACGGATATGGAAGGTCAAGGGAGTACAACTGCTGATATCTTATGGATTATTGCTTGAATACTGACTTAGTAGAGAGAATTTGTTAAATTGCATGCTCAAAGTATATGTTAAAAAATTTAGGGGTGGTTTTCATAAACAAATAGTAGCGTGAAAATTCCTAAAAGTCTCATGCGGGCTGTAGAATAAGTCTGTATGGTGTTCTTACATTGTGAGTTGCTTAAATGAGCTAGGTTCATAAATTTATCTTTTTTTTTATTCTGATCTGTCTTTCAAGAGCTGAATTTTGTCCTTCTGTTCTATTAAGTGGTCATTATTAATGCTAAATAATTGATTACTGTAAGAAAATGGGTGAGTTGTGCAGAACAGACAGAGAAAAAGATAACTGAAGTGAGGAAGGTCTTGAAAATTGTCACAATGGTAAACTAAGTGATTTCATAAAAGAATTACCCTGGATCTCTCTTATTTGTTGCACAATATGATTCTCTCCAATTTATACGCATGAAACTCTTGAAACTTAAAATCTGATGAGCCAGAAAAATCACGTACAGTATGTTGATACCCACGTGATACAGGACAAACTAATTCTTTTTAAGATGCAGAAAATACTGGGTAGGTAACTCAATTATCAGCACCACCCATTCTATGCTTTGATCGTCTTCTCCCTTTGTTCATTCATTCATCAGGAAAGCTTCATCATTATCTTTTTAAGTTTTTTCACACAACAGGTAACAACCTCTTGGACGGATCAACCTATATATGGCTGTCTTCATTCAGTGTTGGTAAGAATTTCAACCTTCACGGGCCCAGATAAGGGAAGTTGATAATTTATCTTCCGTTGTGGAAACATCATGATTATTTACATGTCGTCAAATATAGATTTTTGTCTTATAACAATGCAGAAGGTTTTTTGCTTATCATATTGTGAAAAACTATTTGTAGAAATCTGACATGATTTTCAAACTAAATGAAATGGCTGATGAGGTGCTTGGTTAACTTGCTAGTTTTACGCCACTGCTTTGCTTGTGATACCTTCTCAAATTTATAGGCCAAGTATATTTCAATATGCACTGTTACGTAATGTTGTATCCATCTGTACGCCAAGCTTGATTTCCATGTTTTTGTTTGCTTTAAGACTTTATCAGCCACTAGTTTTAATTGTAGTGTTTGCAGAACTAGCCAAGGACGATTCACCACTAAAGGTATGTATCTGACCCCTGTTGTAGTATCCATCTGTGCGCTGCTCATTACTACTTTTTTACAAGATTGCAAATTTGAGATTTATTCTTCAATAAACTCACAAGGAATCAGTGAAAAAATGTGGCAAATGGATGATGCGTACTTAATTATGTTGTTTCATTTGATGTATTTAGCTTCTGAAATGAAGGTATTTAATGTCCGTTTAAAACTGTTGTTACAAGGAATGTTGTAGGCATATTTTAGCAGTTTTTGGCTTTTTTGTGTTCTACAAGGTAGAGTTTGAGCAGTGTTTAAGCATATTCATTCTAGAGCTTATAGTCAGAATTATGGTTATTGAGCTTGATTTTGCTGCAGTTACATGGTAATATATTGGCACTTCAATGAGCAGTTTCATGGTCTGGAATATATGTGCAGTGTTAGTAAAAACAAATTTCTGTTGCTGCTGTTGAAGACGAGGAACTAGAAGAAGAGGATGGAAAAAAGTGTTGGAACAAGTTCATTATAAGTTGAAGCATTTAACACATGTATATGCTAATGAACTAATAGAATTTGGTATTCTGTTTTGTAGTACTTTTACGGGTACAACGGCCGAGCATACAAGCAAGACGAGATAGATGTTATTCGAGAGCAGTTGGCATCATATGTTCAAATGCAGTTAGATTCAGACTTTGAGTAGATTTTGCTACACATGGTGCTATTTTCCATGACTAGAGTAGAATGAGGATGTACAGAATCATGTTCTATGTGGGTGTTGCTAAACAAAGTTGATGCTATGAATGTTGCTAAACAGATTAGGAACAATGGATGTTGCTATGTTGATTCAGAATTATGAATGTTGTTATGTTGATTTGGAACTATAAGTGTTGTTATGTGGGTTTGTGAATGTTATTGTGAGCATATGAATGCATTTATTAACAGGAGACAAATAGATGAATATCATAGCTGTTGTTTAAGACAACTGGTAACATAACAGTTGTGTATGGTAAAAAACTTCTAAAAGGACCAAAGACAACTGTTAAAGAACAGTTGTTGAAAGATAGAAAATTTTGTTTTAAAATGTGTCAAACACAACTGTTATCTAACAGTTGTAAAAAAAAGGAAAATCTGGAAAAAAAGTATCAAAGACAACTGTTAAAAACAGTTGTGATTGGTGTCGAAAGTGAGAAATAAGTAAGGCCTATTACAACTGTTATTAACAGTTCTCTTATGTATATCTACTACAACCGTTAATAACAGTTGTAGTAGGTACATTAACAGTAGTTAATTGGCGCCATAAGACAACTGTTAAATAACAGTTGTCTTATGTCAAGTATACCTAAGACAACTGGTTCTGTTACACTGTTAATAACAGCTGTCTTTGGCTTTTTTAACAGTTGTCAATAGCATTTTTTGTAGTAGTGGTAAACTGATAAATGGTAAGAAATATTCTTATACACTATTATTCTATAAGAACGGTCAAAGGAAAAATATAGTATAAAAAATAGTGTCATCTTTTTTAAATAGTGACGGAAACAATTATAGAAGGTTGTGTACATGTTTCCAATCATCAGTGGAAACGTTTATAATTTATCGTGGATACGTAAAACCAAGATTAAATCGACTCCAAAAACTCAGTTTATCATTTCCAAATGTTTTATAGCCTTCAGGTTTTTCAATCAGTCAAACTCTGTAAACTGATAAATGATTAAGAATATTCTTATACACTATGATTCAATAGAAACAGTCAAAGGAAAAGATATAGTATAACAATTACTGTCATCTTTTTTAAAATAGTGATGGAAACGATTATAGAAGATTGTGTACATGTTTCTAATCATCAATGGAAACGTTTATAATTTATCGTGGATACGTAAAACCAAGATTAAATCAACTCCAAAAACTCAGTTTATCGTTTCCAAATGTTTATAGCCTTCAGATTTATCAATCAGTCAAACTCTGTAAACTAATAAATGCTAGGAGAATATTCTTATACAGTATGATTCAATAGAAACGGTCAAAGTAAAAGATATATAACAATTAGTGTCATCTTTTTTAAAAAAGTAATGGAAACGATTATAGAAGATTATGTACATGTTTCTAATCATCAGTGGAAACGTTTATAAGTTATCGTGGATACGTAAAAACCAAGATTAAATGAATACGTAGAATCGACTCCAAAAACTCAGTTTATTGTTTCCAAATGCTTATAGTCTTCGAGTTTATCAATCAATCAAACTCTGTAAACTAATAAATGCTAGGAGAATATTCGTATACACTATGATTCAATAGAAACGGTCAATGGAAAATATATATAACAATTAGTGTCATCTTTTTTAAAGTAGTAACGGAAACGATTATACAAGATTGTGTACATATTTCTAATCATCAGTGGAAATGTTTATACATTCTCGTGGATACGTAAAAACTAAGATTAAATGAATACGTAGAATTTACTCCAAAAACTCAGTATATCAATTTCAAATGTTTATAGTCTTGAGGTTTATCAATCATTCAAACTCAATAAACTGAGAAATATTCTTATACACTATGATTCAATAAGAATAATCAAAGGAAAAGATATATAACAATGAAAACGATTAAGAAGGTTGTTTACATGTTTCTAATTATCAGTAGAAACATCTACGAGTTATCGAGGATACGTAAAAACCAAAGCTAAATGAATACTTAACATATAAGATAGAGTGATTTTATAAATTTAAATTATGCAAATGATTTCTTATGTGGTAAATTATATCTTGACAATTTTTGTTTTATAAAATTATTTTATCTTAAATATTATTCTCTCCAAAAAATAGATGATTTTGTAGTCGTTGACACAAAAATTAAACAGAAAAAAAGTAAACCATCTTAAAAATTGTGAATGAGAAAACTGTGGGTTGAGTTGGAAAATAAAGGAAAAAAATTAAAACATCTTATAATTTAAAAGTAATGTGAACAAATAAAAAATAAGAACATAAAAGAGTGAATACTAAAGTGGTAACCATACTAATTCGGACAGGTAAGAAGAGGCTAGAAAAGGGGACAAGGGGACAAAGATGAACGCTCAGAACCCACTCATAAAAACAAGTAAACGTTGGACAGTAGGATGGACGCGACGGGTGAGATTGAATTTGTTTTTTTAATATGGACGTTCTGGATCTTGTCCGTCCCAGACGGAAATAAATGTTCTGTCACAAAAGCCTCAGCGCAATAAGTGAGCATCCAAACGGAAAAGTAGTAATAACTACTTGTTGTCGCTTCTCCATTTTTCTGTACCTACGAGCCTTAAAAACAATTGTGTGATGACATTTACTATATATTGCATTTCTGTCTATGAGCAATAGAGACCACGATTATTAATAATAGCTCCGTTCAGTGTTAGCATAAACGTGCTATATTTGATGGCATAAAATGTAGTATAAAAAGGTTTTGTGTTTTCCTCCAATAATATACACCACATATAAAAATAGTTAGACTAAACAGTTACAAAACAGACCTATAATTAATATTAGGGAAAATTACATTGCTCACCCATGGGGTATTGAGAAATTACAATACTCACCCATGAGCTTTAGAAAATTATAGTGCCCGCCCATGAAATATTGGAAAATTACAATCTCCACCCATGAGCTTTAAGAAATTACAGTGTCCACCCATGAACTTATTAAAATGAAGTGAATTTGAAAATCTAGAGCAATGATTACCTTAAATAAGAACTTGAAAGAAACCCTAAATTTACATTATAGGACCTCGTAGAAGTCTAATAAATGAAGCCAAGCCCCCGTGGCTTGGTCGGTAGAGGAGTGGTATACAAGAACCAAAAGTTTTGGGTTCGAAACCTACCAACTACCGTAACTATAAAAAAAAGTCTAATAAATGAAAGATACATAAAAACAATAAAATAAAGAAGCAAAACTAAAGATAAAACGGTGAATACATTGCAATTCCTTATAAATTTTACGTGATTTCTCTTCAACTCTTCACTCTAACATTACATGGGGTAAATTTGGGTTTCTTTTTAATTGGTTTACATTGTTAAATCGCTCCATCAATATAATATTTACTAAGATCTTTATTTTCACCTCATTTTAGTAAGTATATGGGTAGACATTGTAATTTTTTAAAACTTATAGGTGGGGATTGTATTTTCTCAATACCTCATGAGTAGACATTGTAATTTTCTAAAGCCCATGAATAAACATTGTAATTTCCCAATATCTCATGGGTGGACACTTTCCCTTAATACTACTCATATGCTCCGTGTATTCAAGTGAGGGTAGATGAAGTTACTAGTTTCTTCATCTAAATTGTTTATGGGACTTTAATAATTAAGTGATATTTTGTTTAGCTTTATTTTATTGTTTAATTAATTTTTGAAAAACTTCTTATTATACTTATCGTAAAATAATTAAATAAATCTATGCATGTCTAACGAGCAGCACTCATGAATCATGAGAACAATTTTTATTATGGAGTGGTAAGGGCATCCACAGCAGTGTTTCTTAAGCATTCCTTATTGACACAAGGAAATAAAAATAAAAGTAAATTATGAGGTGGAGGAGAGATGTATGCTCTGGAGTTCTTAGCTAAGAACCCCTTCTTACTGACAACTTTATATAGAAGGAAAGAGAGTGTGAGAGGTGAGAATAAAATAAACTTCTTACTTTTTTTTTGAAAGCAAAGTACCAATATATTAAGAAACAAAGTTTAGTACAAAGTCTGGAAAGTCAATAGCTTTCCAACAACAGCAGGCAAGCTGTGACATTCTAGCTACAGATGTTAGGTTATGAGCTACTAAATTGGATGAGTGTGGAATATAGAACCAAGAGATATCTGCAAATCCACACAAATCAGATAAGATGACGTCGAGAATAGCGGTAGATTGTGGGTGCAGAGATGTGGGCCTGGAGCCAGTGAGATAACGGATCACAGGTTGGCAGTCGGACAGTATTCGAACACGGGAGTGAGACTACGACCGAGCATGGCGCATTGCAAACCGCAAAACTAAACACTCCACTGTAAATGGTATAAAATCACCTGCGTAGCCATGCACTCCTGCACAGATGCTGCGATGTTGACTGGTCGCATAAAAACCCAAGCCTAAACGGTGGTGTGTGTCCAAACTTCCATCTACCATGATTTCAAGATAGTCCGGGTGGAGGGCGCGGTGCTTAGTGAGCAGCCGCGCATCAGAGAGCGTGGCAGTGTCAGTGATGGCCAAAAAACTGGCACCTTGACACCATGCCCAGGCAAAAGAAGGGACCATAGAGTGAGATACCTGACAATGCGCATACCATAAGTGCCAAAAGAAAGTAATGAGGCGTGCAAGAGCCGAGAGTGACATGGTGTTGCAATGATGGTGAAACCAGTCCAAAAAGGCCGGATCAGTGTGCAGAGAAGTTGGTGCAGGGAACTCCACAGTAGACCAGTACGACAGCACCGTGGGACAGTGAATGAAACAGTGGGAAATCGTCTCTAGACTTCCACAAAAACAACATAATGAAACAGTGTCTGTACGAATACGGCGCTGGATCGTGGCCTTGCATGGAATGATGCCCTGAAGAAGTTTCCATGCAAAAAGACGAAGGCGAGGTGGAATGTCACTTTTCTGGACCCTGGAGTAGGCCCGCCCAACAGATGAGGCGGTGCTAGTGGCTGCCTGAGAAGAGCAAGAGAGGAGCACGTCCGCATGGTAAGCCGACTTCACCGTGAAAGTGTCGTGGGGGGTTAGACCCCAAGTCAGCCGATCATAGGCTGGTGTGGAAGTGTACAAAGATAGTTTGACAATATATGAAACATCATCCGGGAGGAACCATTGATGAAGCATGGGGAGATTCCAAGAGCCTGAAGGCATAATAAAATCGGCCACTCGACAAGACTAAAGTTGGGCTGGGGTGAATCTGTGTAGCAGTGGCTTCCCCCTGGCTTACCAAGGAGCCACCGGGAAGAAATCGGCGTGGTGAGACCATCGAAAAGAGATCTGCGAGAACCATGGTCCACCAGATCCCGAAACCCCATTAAAGCTTTCCAAATGGGGATGGCGCTGGGAGATGAGTCCAAAGGTCATCTTGAGTGCAGTAACGTACGTGGTAAAACCGACTTAGTAAGGAATCGGGCCGCTGTAGAACTCGCCATAACTGCTTAGCAAGTAAAGCTCGGTTGAAATACTGCAAATCACGGAATCCCAAACCTCTCTCCGTCAGGCCCTTACACATAGTCAACCAAGAACACCAATGTATGGAGGACTTGGACTCTAATCCGGACCACCAAAACCGTGCAATGAGTTTTTGTAATTGTTTCAAAAAGGAACGAGGGAGAGCCACGAGAGACATAACATAGGTGGGGATCGCCTGTAGAATGGACTTGATAAGCACAACACGACCCGCTTGTGATATCTTCCTATTCCAAGATTGCAGACGTTTAAAAAAAGATCTTTCAGATACTGAAACAATGAGGAGCGATTCCGGCCTACACGACTCGGAAAGCCAAGATATAAGCCCAAATCCGAAACTTGTCTAGCCCCCAAAATGTGAGTGATATCTTGGCGAAGATGCGGAACAAGACCATTTGAGAACATAAGCGCTGACTTATCATGGTTGATGCACTGCCTAGAGGTGATGGCAAAATCATCCAAAATATCACGGAGAGCAACGACATTAGCAGATGTAGTTTTCCCAAATAACATACAATCATCAACAAATAAAAGATTTGTAATAGGTTGATCGAGCCCGCGCACCGTGTAACCAGATTATAGTCCAACATCGAACGCCAAAGTAAGGGAAGATGAAAGGGCTTCCATGCAACAGATAAACAGAAAAGGGGACAGAGGATCCCCTTGACGAAGACCCCGCTGAGGGCGAAAAGTGTTACTCGGGTAACCGTTGATCAGAACGTCCATGGTTACAGAAGATAGACATTTAGATATCAGTGCTATCCAATGTGGATGAAAACCCATACTCTGAAGAATCGAGAGGAGAAAGGGCCACTCCACCAGGTCAAAAGCTTTAGACATGTCTACTTTGTAAGCAAAAAAGCCCCGATACTTTTCCCGCGAAGAGCGCATAAGATGCAATAAATCATGAGCAAGAAGGACCTGGTCTGTAATCACACGGTCTTTTACAAAGGTGCTCTGAGAGTCCGAAATCACATAAGGCATGGCTGGCTTGATTCGATTGACAAGGCCTTTAGAGACAACACGGTAAATTGCATTGCACAACGAGATAGGCCGATAATCCGCAATGGTGGATGCATTCTTTGATTTGGGAATCAGCACCAGATCAGTATGATTAAGGGGTGGCAGGCTGTCTGGGGAGTTCAAAAACTGGAGAGCTGTAGAGAGAAAGTCATCGCTGATAGTACTCCAAAACGTATGTAAAAAACCCCGTTAATGCCATCAGGCCCAGGGGATTTAGTAGAGGACAGTTCTTTGAAAGATGCTACCACTTCTTCGCGAGTGTACGACTGACCCATGGGTTCCAAAAACTGGGCCGGAACTCGATCTTGCACACACGACAGAAGATGATAATTAACGGACGGGCGTGTCGTAGTGAACAAATCAATAAAATGTGCACGTGCAACTGCCTCAATTCCAGCCCAAGAGATTTGAGGGGGATTCTGACCGGAAGATAGAGCGAATATGGAATTCGTTTTTGCACGGGCAGAAACACGGGAATGAAAGAATGCCGAGTTCCTATCACCCGCCTGCAACCATGCCTGTCTAGAACGCTGCTGCAAATGAACTTCATCCGTGTACAAAAGATCATCCAAGGAGCGGGTAAAGCTAGCCCATCTAGCGGAGGTAGCAGATGAAGGAGCGACGGTGTCCAGGGATTTAAGTTGATCCTGAACAGTAATTAGACGTTGCATCTTGTGCCAAAATGTTTGGTTCCCCATGCACGCCGGCGAATACCACATTGAAAAACCTTCTTCTGGTAAGAAGCACTTGAGTCCCCAGTAGCCCAAACAGTACGAACGATCTCAACACAATTCAGGTCTTGCGCCCAATAGTTTTCAAAACGGAAAGGCTTACGACCGCGATGAGTTGTTGGATGAAGAACCAGATGAATGGGCTTGTGGTCAGACCTACCCCAAGGAAGGTGGAAATTTTGAGCATCGGGATAAAGAGAATGCCATAAATCATTACAAAGAAAACGATCAAGCCGTGACTTAATATGAAAAAGATTGTCCGATTTGTTGGTATAAGTGAAACAAGTGCCCTTGTATCCCAAATTGTGAAGACAATAGTCTTCTAGTTGAAACACCCCTACTAAGTAAAACGCATGAAATCATGAATAAGTGGGGTATTTCCAATAAACTGGTCACATTAATATAACCAAGTATAACATATTACCTATGATACTAGGGGACGTACATATGTCCGTGAATGTAAACAAATCACGATGTAACATACGCATTGGTGCTCAGTGGTTTTTACTGTAACCGATGTAATTGCGCAAATTAAATTATACCACGTTAGGACGTTTGAACACGAGTCTAGTGTAGCACATTATGTAAACTGAAATAGATAGGGTACTTGGGTCATCTAGCTATTGTACTAATAATATACAGTATGAAGATATAATGTACGAACCTTGTTATGGGATACAACCCAGTAGAAGTGACATTATAACATATAGAGTTTACTCACCGAGTTATACTCTATGATATAGATAACAATTGGATTATCGTTACACCACTAAAAATTACATTATAAACGTATAATGAGAACAGTGTCACCTGGTAACATTTCTAGAACTCTGCTAGATCCACCAAGTTAAAACATACATCACCCGACCATGCACTATACTGATTCTGATTATCAAAGTCTCATCAGCCTTTCCCACATGCAGTTACTTCCTTATTCTCCAACAGACACGCTTATTTCTTCCTCGCTAGTGATGTCTTCGCATTCCCCCAGTGTTTGACGCCTTGCGGAAGTCTCTGAATTTCCCTTCGTTCTACGCATGGCCAGGACTCCCTTCTCCCAATGCCCTCTGCGAATTCCCCCACTGTTCCCGATTTAAGCTACTCCTTTGTTTTCCCCACGGCTTCACGGTGGAGCAAGCTCAAACGGAACTTCGTCTTGAAACCATTGGAGCGTGGTCCGAGTCTAGAAGTTTTTATCGGCCCTGAGATTCTGGAACAACATAGCACAAAAGCAAGGTAAAAATTGGGGACTAACTCTTCTCGTCTTCTTTGTTCTCCCCGATCCATCGCTCGATAACGACAGCCTCTTGGCAGTTTATTTTCCCTTCACATCTCGAATCTAACTCAAGTTCTTGGTGCTCTTGGGTTGCATGTCCATTTGAGAGGGTCTGAAGTCCTGAAAACAATTCGGGAACCCAACATCCCAGTTGAGACAATAACTGCAAGGTAAAATACTCCCGTGTTGCATCTTTACCTCTGTTTCATTCTCTTGTTCTGCCTAGTCCAAAAATCGTTCCGCAGCCCTCTAATCTACTTCCCTTCCTTTGCATAACCCTGCATGCAAGCCTACTGGTAGAATCCCTGGGAAACAAGGAACCAGAACCTTCTCCAAGATCTCGCAAAGGTAGAGTAAGTAACCGAAAAAAAAAACTGGTCTTTAACTCCCTCCGTATACTCTGTTTTGGATGTCCGAATGACTAAGTTTTGACTTCCCTTCCTGCCTAACCTTCTACATGCATGAATCCCTCATGGGAGCCGCCTCAGGGTTACACCGAAATCCTCGGTAAACACATTCCAAACTGTCCTGAAAATAACTCCAAGGTGAGGCCATATACTACCATGTTTTTACTTGTCTCCTGTTCCGGTTTAAAGCTCCACTAAAACCATCAACTAATCTGGAAATGAAATTTTGCTTGTGCGTGGCCAGTTGCAAGCCAAAGCTCTGAATCAAAACCCCAACCAGACTGAAAAATCATACCCAGGAGAAATCACCTCCTTCACAAGGTAAAATCAGACCGAGAGTTCTTGAGTTTTACCCATTGATGTAGTTTTGTTTCTTTTTTTAAAAAAAAAAACAATAGATATATATTTACACACTCGCACCTGTACAAAAAAAACTGACCCTCGGTCCCTTCATACTTAGGACCGAAAGTGCTCAAGGAAAGCCCAGGAACCAGCCAAGAGACCCAGCTGGAAGCCCAAGGTTGTAACCCAAAAAAAATTCTTACTTATATTATGATTGAAACTTGTGCATAAACTTGGTCCGAGATTATCTACTAGATCTGGTAACAATAAACTGAGAAAAATGTTACCTGATGTGTACTGCTTCAGTAACAACAAAGAAGCTGTGATAATTGGGTTGAAATCTGATGCTCCCTAGTGTCGAGTGGGAATGAAACTGCCCTAGACTAACGGCCGGCTGGTAAAGGATCTGGCTGTAACAAGTAGCTATGAACTGGAAAATATTAGTGTGCTGTAAGGTTGGTGTGTGGTCAGATTTGGTAGAGTAATTGATAGGTTTCAGGTGTATAAGTCATGCTAGATCAATACCGAAAACATCTAGATTTAGTCCCAAGGAAATAGTCTAGTGACAACCTAGGGAAAACTCAAAAACCAGAATCGTGAATAAACTGCAGGAATCAAGAGAAATTATTAGGTTTGGATGTGTTAGTTTCAGTCTTACTGAAACTGGTACTCTACTGCATAACCCTATTACAGAAAAGTATAAGGGGGTTAATGAGTGGTTTAAAGTTTAAAGCTTGCTAATCCTATTAACTAAGTGTGCCAGCGTGTTGAGAAGAATTGTAAGCCGGATTAGAAAGCAGAAACAAATAACAGCAATGAACATACCTCAGTCCATGATTTCAATTTCAGTTCTCAGTCTGTGTAAAGAGGATTCAGAGGTGTATTCCATGAGGCTTTAGGTCTGTTTGGAAGTTAAAATCCTGATAAAACACATAACTAATTGTGTAAGCAATTCGGGAAAGAAAATAGAAGTCAGATCAGAGAGCAAGAAGAAAACAATAGGAAAACATTTCAGAAATCTGTCACATTGTAACTTCAGTATTCATGAGAGCAGAAGATGTAACAGAGTGGTAATGGTTTGCTCCAGAACCTAAAACTGCACTAAAACACATAAATGAGTCACTAAACAAGTGGGGAAGATAGGAGATAGGATTGGTAGCAGAAATAAAGCAACTGAAAAGAACATGTGTCGGTTCAGGATTTCAATCTTCAAATTTTCTGTCTTCTGTCTTAAATTTTTCAGATTGTGTAAGGAACTCAGAGGAGTGTTTCTTAGTGCTTTGAGTTGGTTTAAGGATGAAGGCTATCTTAAATGCTTAACTGGAAACTGAAACGATTGGGGAGTACTTGAGACAGATTAAAAAAAACAGATGAATAACAAACATAAAAGAAACAGAAGAGAAGTTGCATCAGCATATGATTTCGGCCTGCAGTTTTCTGTTCGGTCTCTTGGGCTCTGTATAACAAAGATTTAATTGAGTTAACAACTTGGTTTTGGGTTGTTTATAAGTCCAAAGCCTTCTTAATACACTTGGAAGATTGGAAATTAATTGAACACACTGAAAGAAGAAATAAAGAAGAAACATAAAGATGCTGATTTTAGATTGTCGATAGTTGTTGTTTTAGTATAACCTTGTTGCAGATGGCGTAAGAGGGTTGTGTTGATTTAAGAATAAACCAATGTCAGTACTAATACATTTACCTAAGTTGGTATATTCGTTTGGGAGTTTAGAAGGCAGTTAATCTATGAAAGAAAAAAAAGGAAGGGAAGAGGTGTGCATAGATTCATGTTTCAGTTTCCTTTCTCTGAAATTTGTGTTCTGTATGATTGGTTTCCAGAAATATTGAGCGTATTATAGAGGATTAAGAATGAACCTGAAATACTGCTAAGAAAACGAACTAGGTTGGTACTTTCATAGGAGGATTAGGAATCAGTATTAACAGCCCAGCAGGAAAAAAATGGACGAAGAGAGGGTATAACAGTTCCTGAAAAGTTTTTGTTTTGCTGTAGCTACCTTCCTGAAGTAACCTAAAGGATTATGTATACTTGATCATTGATCTGAGAGCTTACTAAAGTGTAAGGTTAAAGTGTAAACATTTTGGAGGATTTGTCAGTCAGTTAGAGTATAGAAAGAAAACAATACAAGGGAAAGGAAAGATATCAGATTCTATACCTTCTTGAAACATTGAGTTCCTGTATAATGTGGTTAAGTAGGTACAACAGTTTTACTCTGGGTTATTCTTAGTTTTAGTGGTGACAAAAAAAAACATTAACTAAGAGGTACAAAATTTGGAGGAGACCGAAGTAAGCCTAGAAAAGAAAACAGAAGTAAAACAGTAGAAGAAAAAAACAGCAGTAAGTAGATGCAATAGCTCACATCTGGTGGTTTCTGTCTTTTCTTCCAGTTTCTGTTTTCGATCTCTTTTCATTACTGATGAGGAGTTTCTTTTTCAGTAGTTGTACTTGCTGCTCTGTGTTGTCCGAAGTTTAAAAGGAAAAATAAACATACTGAGATGTTTAACTGAATGGCTAAAATGAGTTTGGGAGAAATGGAGGTCAATCGGTGAAACCAGGATGATAAAAACAGCAGAGGTGTCAAGTTTTAGTTTCAGGTGATGAATGGTTCTGCTTCTGTACAGAAGATTGAGTGAGGGTTTATTTATGCAGTTTGTAATGGCTGGGCAATGAGTTTAAGTCCTAGCTGAAACACTTAAGTGAATCTGTAAACAATTAGAACAGTTGGAAATCGAATTGACCAGAGAAGAAGGGAGATATTTGGGATTGTGTTCAGTTCTTTTTTTTTGAATGCCTTGATGTATCTGTTCTGTGTAGTTAATTACAGAAGTACGTGAGTGTTTTTATGAGTAAAGCTTTGAGTTAAACCTAGGCTAATACACATAACTAGTTGGGTAAACACTACAGGAAAGCAACAGACATAAATCAAACTAACTAGAAACAAGAAACCCAATGAAACATGGAGTTGGTTGTCTCGGTTGCTCATATTATAGCTGTTCTGTATAGCTAGATTACAGGAGTATTATGAGTGAGATGTTAGTTAATTAATGAACCCAAAACAGACCTAATTCACCTGATTGTGTGTGAAGAAATGCTTGGGCAGAATACACATGGTTTAACATACTAAAGGAGAGGTTAAGTAAGATTAAGCACTAAACTTATGCTGCGGTTTCATGAACCTTGGAACTTCTGTATAAATAAATTTTAGGGGTATGCTATGATCTATATTATCATTAGACAAAGGTTAAAATGTTACTCACCTATTTATCTAAGGAAAGAATACCCATTGGATAAGTCATATCTATGTTATACAAACTTGTTACATAATTATCTTTTAAAACGCCCTAAAACATTACCTAAGGGAAAAGGGATTAGTTAACATGTAAATAAAGGTATGACATATCCTAGGAGTAAGTTAAGCCTAGAATTAATGCACGTGGAGTTCTAAAAGTCAATATAAACCAAGCATGTAACAACATACCTAGGGAATAACCTACGATATAAAGTATCGTCGCATAAAATAATAAACTGACATATTGTTTTAATTAACGCTAGGGCCGTAGCGAACTCTGACCGGGACTTCGAGTGTAAGACAACTCGTGCTTTCAAATAAGGTATGTACATGTGTGGTTCGTATGTTGTCGTGTTACACGACTTGTGTGTTGTGTGCTTTGTTTGACAATGACCATAAGATTAAAGCATGGAATTGGATTGCTTGTTGTGATTGCTTATATGCTTGAGATATATCATTTTTGCATATTATTTGCGCGCACACAGTAGTTTAGTCCCTTTCTCGTTTATGGAGCTTTGAAATGAAGATTGACGAACTACGTAAACAAACCAAAAGAACTACACAATGGGAAAACTCCTCTCTTACTATAGAGGACTCCTAAGGACACCCACTATGGTGTCAAGATATTTATGATAAGCGAATACCCCATTGAGGACTACTATCGACACCCACAATGGTGTCGAGCTGACAAAAATAAATAAATAAATAAATATATAATAATTAAGTACCAGCTGATGGATCATATGGATAATCCGGGAAGAAGAATTATCGGGCCGCGCGGTTTGGACGCTCGGGAGTTGGTATCTGCATCAGATCCTTCGACCGACTATTGTTATTATTGTGGAGCGCTTCCTGGGGTCGAGAGATGACCCCTCTGTCTCGACGTACAACGCCGGGACTAGAGGATTAGCGAGCACACCCTGGGGTCTAGAGATGACCCCTCTTTCTCGACATATGACGTCAGGAATGGAGGAGTGGCTATGGAGAAGACGTTCTCCAAATTGTGGTGATAAGAGAATTCACAAATAATCCTTAAAGAAACAAGGAATGATTAGCACCTACATAATAAAGACTCGGGATCTAATCTATATCCCCTGACTTGGTGCCAGAGAATAAAGGAAAACATGTGTAATGAGATCAAGCAAATAAGAAAATTCACAAATGTGATTCTTTAAGAAACAAGAGCTGAATAGCACCTATATAATAAAGTCTCGGGGTCTAACCTATATCCCTTGACTCGGTGCAAGAAAAGGAAGGTAAACTTATGTAATGAGAACAAGAAAACAACACGATGATCCCATAGTGAGGATCACTGGTGTAATGTACCTACGCACACGTCCTATAAATTACTTGATTGTTGTTGCTACATTAACGGCTTATTGTGCTGGGTGGTGTGTTGACGTTGCTATGCTACTTGCAAGTTGTGCTTGGTTGCTTGTTATGTTGATATGCTTCCTTCAAGTGTGCATGATATCGTGACGTGTTGTGGTGTGCTTTACTGCTTTATTATAGCATGTAAATTGACTTAATAATGTTTGACCAAGTAGTCGTGTGGCCCGGCAACATACGGGCTACACACGTTCATACTCAGCGTAGTTTGCTGAGTCCTTTACAACCCAATTTTTTTCAGGTATCGTGCCCGACGATAACGGAGCGTAGGCGGATGGCTACCATGGGGGTAGTCCATTAGGGTATGACTTTTAAGTTGTAGTAGTATGTGTAATATATGGGTTGTTACTAAACCCGAGATGTAATACTTAGTTTATGCTTGGGTAATTTTGTTGTAGACACTCGGTATTTGGGAATTGTACTTTAAGTTGTATATGAGTTTTGTTGAGGGTTGTTTCCAGTCGTTCAGACCGTAACTTGATGTTGGTAGTATGGTTGTGTCAACCACGTGGGTGGTTGGCGTCTGTGACACCCGGATGGAGTTTATACCCCTGCGTAGTTAACTGTGATGTTGTTTAGGCGCGACGTTTGTATTACTGGAGGTCTTATTCGGGGGTGTTACAGAAAGTGGTATCAGAGCGTAACTACGCTCTGATGACTGGAACAGAGAAGTACCGAGTATAGGAAAACCTGGAATTAGGAATTCTGACAGTGAGTTAAGGGTTGGGGTAGCACGTGAGGCGCGTTAGTTAGGGTTCTTCCCCAGTAATTACTGGATACCTAACAGACACCTACACCCAACCTCTACGTCCCTAGGATCCATTTCAATTCATAGAAAGAACGCCAGAGAGGTAGAAAGTCTCCTCATACTCGGGAAAACCCGATTTGGTAATTACTTAATGTCATACAATCAACTCGTGAAGGAAGGACTATACTATACGATAGACGTTGCCAAAAGAATCATACCCGTAGAGGGACCAATTTTAGCGGCAACTTGGGTCGACATGCTTAGCAGTCGATAGGACCGAAATACCCCAAAATTTATGAAATAAATAAAGCTCAAATGAGTAATTAATTAAACCAAGAGTGGGATTGAGATAAATTCTGCAATTTGAATACTTGAGAGGGTAATTTAAGAAAACCTCTCGTAAAACAACGAAATGAGAGAATATAGTTCGAGACGAAAATTACGCCATAAAATTGGTACAACCTACAATGCTTAACGAAGCATGACACAATTTTACACACTAATGTATAATATTACGGAATTCAATAAATTCCCTGCTCCTTCTCACGTTTCTCTTCATTCTCTGCATTACCTGAGAAACACAATATCACCTCCTTTATTCTACTTTTACTCAATTATCCTTCTGCATCCCTTGCTCTCAAACAATTGAAACCAGTGACCACAACTGGTCATTCTTTTATGCTTCTACAATCGGCGAATGAGGAACATACATACTAATGTCTCCTTCGTTCTCTTCCCGTTCATGTGTTTTATTCCTTTCGAACCCCACAATCGTCCCACAAAGGACAAATGCTGCTTATCATACTTCTACTCTACGACAACACAATATCACACCAATAAAATGGGCAATTATGGGTATGGAAGAAATAATATGGAGACTCACTAACGAATACAGTGAGAACAGGAACTTAAAACTCTAGTCCCAATAATTAATATGAATTACAGCATACTCGCAAGATGATACATTGGAAAACTGAGCGTGCAGGTCATGCATAAGGCTCATGCCATAAGACTGGGTTATAATAGATTAACAATTACCATAACCTCAGTGAAATTATCTCAATATTGCTGTAAACATAACCTCTCTCAACGGCAACAAATAAGCAACAACCCTGTAAAAAGGAGGCCAAATCTGGAAACATCATGGTTATGTAACACTCAACAAATACCTAAACTTCGTAAGTTCATACCAAAGTTTAACGGAGATACATCTAGACACAAACCTGCAAGCAGGGTTTCCAAACATAAGATATATATATATATACCAGCGCACGGTATTATTAAAATCACAAACATCACCACGCAAGTTTGACCTCCCGGCAATGTATAACGCCGTTATTATTATAGAATACCTCTACACGCCCTACAAATTAAGGAGGTAACTACAAAAAAAAAATCAAAGGACCAAAGAGGAGCATCTAGTAAGATTGGTAACTTGGTAAATGTAACCTAGGCAAACTAAACATGAGGCACCCTAAACAGGATATACCTAACTATATATATACGAATGTACACACATACATATCAAAAAGACAAGTTATTAATTAAACTCAAGGAATAATGATGAGGAAGTAACAGAAAGGTTACAAGACCCAGGAAAAGACCAAATTTTCATAAATAATTGGGTATTGAAATTGGAAACCTTAAACATGATTAACGGACTTAATAGAGGAATTAATTGATGGACTAAGATAGGTGAGGGGTCATGTTGTAAATTCAAATATTATTTTGCAAATGTAAGGATAATAGTCACAACATAAGAGTTGGGAAGTATACAACTGTATACCCAATTGACTAACACAAAAATTTATGAGACCACATGCATATAGGAAACAAACATGAACATACCTATATTCGGTACGAGGATTGGAATGTGAAGAGCTGATAATACCAGGAGGATATAAATGCATGTACTAGTATATCATTAAACTTATTGGAATACTCATATGGGAACCTAAATACAAATCAAGAGGGTTGTAACACACGAGTATATATATATGTATATATACAGTTAAAGAATATGAACAATCAATCTAAAGGCTTAGACTTGGGCACTAGCCCATGAATTGATTGCCAGATGCCTAGATACGAGTAGTATAAGAACTCAAATTTGATTAATTGATTGCTTATTTAAACCAGACGTGCAAGGTTGAACTTGACCCTGGCCAGGTCAAGGGACACTACGCACAAATTGGGGTGAAGGGGTAGTCCAACACTTACGCTGATCACGTTAGTGTGGGATGAGTCTCAAAATCCCCTACAAGTGGACACATAACTACAAATAAGTGAAAGTTTATAAGTTGGATAAGCAAAAAAAAAAGTGAAAGAAGCGGTGTTGAAACCACATAAAATACATGGATACATGGCTCAAAGATTCGGGGATAAACACAGTAGTATACAAATATGTGAGGATTTGAAATATTATAATGTTACTATAAACCCAAAAGTTACCACATAAAATATGTAATATCGCAATCAAATGCAATATGTAACCGATAGTAGTCAATTACCATAGTTCCTGGCGGGACACAAGAACAATGAGGATAATAAGGAAACTAAATACCCTATGTTACACATAAGTATGAACGGTAATACAAACTACACATGCCGTTGTAACAACGACACGTTTGTAACATTCAAAGACCAAACACTAAAATGTTAGTACAAAGCATACATGAAATATAAGCCTAAAGGTCAGCAGAAGGAACAATACAGACGCCTAAAAGCACACCAAAACCATGAACATCTTCCAGTTGTATGGTTGGATACATTGTAAATAATAGTAATGGAAAACTAAACCCGAAGGTAATTAGAGTCGCACAGCAGAAGCTGGTGGACCGTACCTCACATCTTCCAGTTGAATAACAAGTGACTTAGCTGCTAATACCTTAGACCCAGAGAGGATAAACCTAAATCTGAAACCTTTTGATACAGAAACCAAGCCATTAACATGGTCAAGGCGCGTTGAGACGTAAACATCTGGAACCAGTGCTCAAGGATGATATAGTGGGATTACGTGGGCGTAATCCATTTTCAAGGGGGGTAGGCGCGTTGCATTTTTGCTGTTTTGTTGCTTGGTTGTGTGTTGTTTTGGATAGTATGCGTGTTGTTTTGGATAGTATGTGTGTTGAACTGTGTTTGGATTGTATATCTGAGGCTGTGTGAGGTACCTTGGTTGTGTATGAATGACTGGTTCACCTGATTGCTTATGAGTACAGTATGTGAACATTACTAGTACACTGAAATAATGTTGAGGACTTGGTGAAGCCACAGATGTGGCGTGGTGCTTATAAGCACAATTGGTGAAATTGAACTGTGGAATTTGTGGGACATGATCCCTTGGCTAGTGATAACGAATTCGGGACTTGATCCCCGTGAGTGGCCAAAATACGAACATTAATTAACGAGATAAGACTTCGGGTCGAAGTCTCTTTAAGGGGGGTAGGTTGAAACACCCCTACTAAGTAAAACGCATGAAATCATGAATAAGTGGGGTATTTCCAATAAACTGGTCACATTAATATAACCAGGTATAACATATTACCTATGATACTAGGGGACGTACATATGTCCGTGAATGTAAACAAATCACGATGTAATATACGCATGGTGCTCAGTGGTTTTTACTGTAACCGATGTAATTGCGCAAATTAAATTACCACTTAGACGTTTGAACACGAGTCTAGTGTATCACATTATGTAAACTGAAATAGATAGGGTACTTGGGTCATCTAGCTATTGTACTAATAATATACAGTATGAAGATATAATGTACGAACCTTGTTATGGGATACAACCCAGTAGAAGTGACATTATAACATATAGAGTTTACTCACCGAGTTATACTCTATGATATAGATAACAATTGGATTATCGTTACACCACTAAAAATTACATTATAAACGTATAATGAGAACAGTGTCACCTGGTAACATTTCTAGAACTCTGCTAGCTCCACCAAGTTAAAACATACATCACCCGACCATGCACTATACCGATTCTAATTATCAAAGTCTCGTCAGCCTTTCCCACATGCAGTTACTTCCTTATTCTCCAACAGACACACTTATTTCTTCCTCGCTAGTGATGTCTTCGCATTCCCCCAGTGTTTGACGCCTTGCGGAAGTCTCTGAATTTCCCTTCGTTCTACGCATGGCCAGGACTCCCTTCTCCCAATGCCCTCTGCGAATTCCCCCACTGTTCCCGATTTAAGCTACTCCTTTGTTTTCCCCACGGCTTCACGGTGGCGCAAGCTCAAACGGAACTTCGTCTTGAAACCATTGGAGCGTGGTCCGAGTCTAGAAGTTTTTATCGGCCCTGAGATTCTGGAAAAACATAGCACAAAAGCAAGGTAAAAATCGGGGACTAACTCTTCTCGTCTTCTTTGTTCTCCCCGATCCATCGCTCGATAACGACAGCCTCTTGGCAGTTTATTTTCCCTTCACATCTCGAATCTAACTCAAGTTCTTGGTGCTCTTGGGTTGATGTCCATTTGAGAGGGTCTGAAGTCCTGAAAACAATTCGGGAACCCAACATCCCAGTTGAGACAATAACTGCAGGTAAAAACTCCCGTGTTGCATCTTTACCACTGTTTCATTCTCTTGTTCTGCCTAGTCCGAAAATCGTTCCGCAGCCCTCTAATCTACTTCCCTTCCTTTGCATAACCCTGCATGCAAGCCTACTGGTAGAATCCCTGGGAAACAAGGAACCAGAACCTTCTCCAAGATCTCGCAAAGGTAGAGTAATTAACCGAAAAAAAAAACTGGACTTTAACTCCCTCCGTATACTCTGTTTTGGATGTCTGAATGACTAAGTTTTGACTTCCCTTCCTGCCTAACCTTCTACATGCATGAATCCCTCATGGGAGCCGCCTCAGGGTTACACCGAAATCCTCGGTAAACACATTCCAAACTGTCCTGAAAACAACTCCAAGGTGAGGCCATATACTACCATGTTTTTACTTGTCTCCTGTTCCGGTTTAAAGCTCCACTAAAACCATCAACTAATCTGGAAATGAAATTTTGCTTGTGCGTGGCCAGTTGCAAGCCAAAGCGCTGAATCAAACCCCAACCAGACTGAAAAAATCATACCCAGGAGAAATCACCTCCTTCACAAGGTAAAATCAGACGAGAGTTCTTGAGTTTTACCCATTGATGTAGTTTTGTTTCTTTTTTTAAAAAAAAACAATACATATATGTATACACACTCGCACCTGTACAAAAAAAAACTGACCCACGGTCCCTTCATACTTAGGACCGAAAGTGCTCAAGGAAAGCCCAGGAACACCAAGAGACCCAGCTGGAAGCCCAAGGTTGTAACCCAAAAAAATTCTTACTTATATATGATTGAAACTTGTGCATAAACTTGGTCCGATATATCTACTAGATCTGGTAACAATAAACTGAGAAAAATGTTACCTGATGTGTACTGCTTCAGTAACAACAAAGAAGTTGTGATAATTGGGTTGAAATCTGATGCTCCCTAGTGTCGAGTGGGAATGAAACTGCCCTAGACTAACGGCCGGCTGGTAAAGGATCTGGCTGTAACAAGTAGCTATGAACTGGAAAATATTAGTGTGCTGTAAGGTTGGTGGTGTGTGGTCAGATTTGGTAGAGTAATTGATAGGTTTCAGGTGTATAAGTCATGCTAGATCAATACCGAAAACATCTAGATTTAGTCCCAAGGAAATAGTCTAGTGACAACCTAGGGAAAACTCAAAAACCAGAATCGTGAATAAACTGCAGGAATCAAGAAATTATTAGGTTTGGATGTGTTAGTTTCAGTCTTACTGAAACTGGTACTCTACTGCATAACCCTATTACAAAGTAAGTAAGTATAAGGTGGGTAATGAGTTTAAAGTTAAAGCTTGCTAATCCTATTAACTAAGTGTGCCAGCGTGTTGAGAATTGTAAGCCGGATTAGAAAGCAGAAGAAACAAATAACAGCAATGAACATACCTCAGTCCATGATTTCAATTTCAGTTCTCAGTCTGTGTAAAGAGGATTCAGAGGTGTATTCCATGAGGCTTTAGGTCTGTTTGGAAGTTAAAATCCTGATAAAACACATAAATAATTGTGTAAGCAATTTGGGAAAGAAAATAGAAGTCAGATCAGAGAGCAAGAAGAAAACAATAGGAAAACGTTTCAGAAATCTGTCACATTGTAACTTCAGTATCCATGAGAGCAGAAGATGTAACAGAGTGGTAATGGTTTGCTCCAGAACCTAAAACTGCACTAAAACACATAAATGAGTCACTAAACAAGTGGGGAAGATAGGAGATAGGATTGGTAGCAGAAATAAAGCAACTGAAAAGAACATGTATCGGTTCAGGATTTCAATCTTCAAATTTTCTGTCTTCTGTCTTAAATTTTTCAGATTGTGTAAGGAACTCAGAGGAGTGTTTCTTAGTGCTTCGAGTTGGTTTAAGGATGAAGGCTATCTTAAATGCTTAACTGGAAACTGAAACGATTGGGGAGTACTTGAGACAGATTAAAAAAAAAGATGAATAACAAACATAAAAGAAACAGAAGAGAAGTTGCATCAGCATATGATTTCGGGCTGCAGTTTTCTGTTCGGTCTCTTGGGCTCTGTATAACAAAGATTTAATTGAGTTAACAACTTGGTTTTGGGTTGTTTATAAGTCCAAAGCCTTCTTAATACACTTGGAAGATTGGAAATTAATTGAACACACTGAAAGAAGAAATAAAGAAGAAACATAAAGATGCTGATTTTAGATTGTCGATAGTTGTTGTTTTAGTATAACCTTGTTGCAGATGGCGTAAGAGGGTTGTGTTGATTTAAGAATAAACCCATGTCAGTACTAATACATTTACCTAAGTTGGTATATTCGTTTAGGAGTTTAGAATGTAGTTAATCTATAAAAGAAAAAAAAAGGAAGGGAAGAGGTGTGCATAGATTCATGTTTCAGTTTCCTTTCTCTGAAATTTGTGTTCTGTATGATTGGTTTCCAGAAATATTGAGCGTATTATAGAGGATTAAGAATGAACCTGAAATACTGCTAAGAAAACGAACTAGGTTGGTACTTTCATAGGAGGATTAGGAATCAGTATTAACAGCCCAGCAGAAAAAAAAATGGACGAAGAGAGGGTATAATAGTTCCTGAAAAGTTTGTGTTTTGCTGTATGCTACCCTTCCTGAAGTAACCTAAAGGATTATGTATACTTGATCATTGATCTGAGAGCTTACTAAAGTGTAAGGTTAAAGTGTAAACATTTTGGAGGATTTGTCAGTCAGTTAGAGTATAGAAAGAAAACAATACAAGGGAAAGGAAAGATATCAGATTCTATACCTTCTTGAAACATTGAGTTCCTGTATAATGTGGTTAAGTAGGTACAGCAGTTTTACTCTGGGTTATTCTTAGTTTTAGTGGTGACAAAAAAAACATTAACTAAGAGGTACAAAATTTGGAGGAGACCGAAGTAAGCCTAGAAAAGAAAACAGAAGTAAAACAGTAGAAGAAAAAAACAACAGTAAGTAGATGCAACAGCTCACATCTGGTGGTTTCTATCTTTTCTTCCAGTTTCTGTTTTCGATCTCTTTTCATTACTGATGAGGAGTTTCTTTTTCTGTAGTTGTACTTGCTGCTCTGTGTTGTCCGAAGTTTAAAAGGAAAAATAAACATACTGAGATGTTTAACTGAATGGCTAAAATGAGTTTGAGAGAAATGGAGGTCAATCGGTGAAACCAGGAAGATAAAAACAGTAGAGGTGTCAAGTTTTAGTTTCAGGTGATGAATGGTTCTGCTTCTGTACAGAAGATTGAGTGAGGGTTTATTTATGCAGTTTGTAATGGCTGGGCAATGAGTTTAAGTCCTAGCTGAAACACTTAAGTGAATCTGTAAACAATTAGAACAGTTGGAAATCGAATTGACCAGAGAAGAAGGGAGAAAACAGAAGGGAGATATTTGGGATTGTGTTCAGTTCTTTTTTTTTTTCTGATTGCCTTGATGTATCTGTTCTGTGTAGTTAATTACAGAAGTACGTGAGTGTTTTTATGAGTAAAGCTTTGAGTTAAACCTAGGCTAATACACATAACTAGTTGGGTAAACACTACAGGAAAGCAACAGACATAAATCAAACTAACTAGAAACAAGAAACCCAATGAAACATGGAGTTGGTTGTCTCGGTTGCTCATATTATAGCTGTTCTGTATAGCTAGATTACAGGAGTATTATGAGTGAGATGTTAGTTAATTAATGAACCCAAAACAGACCTAGTTCACCTGATTGTGTGTGAAGAAATGCTTGGGTAGAATACACATGGTTTAACATACTAAAGGAGAGGTTAAGTATGATTACGCACTAAACTTATGCTGCGGTTTCATGAACCTTGGAACTTCTGTATAAATAAATTTTAGGGGTATGCTATGATCTATATTATCATTAGACAAAGGTTAAAATGTTACTCACCTATTTATCTAAGGAAAGAATACCCATTGGATAAGTCATATCTATGTTATACAAACTTGTTACATAATTATCTTTTAAAACGCCCTAAAACATTACCTAAGGGAAAAGGGATTAGTTAACATGTAAATAAATGTATGAAATATCCTAGGAGTAAGTTAAGCCTAGAATTAATGCACGTGGAGTTCTAAAAGTCAATATAAACCAAGCATGTAACAACATACCTAGGGAATAACCTACGATATAAAGTATCGTCGCATAAAATAATAAACTGACATATTGTTTTAATTAACGCTAGGGCCGTAGCGAACTCTGACCGGGACTTCGAGTGTAAGACAACTCGTGCTTTCAAATAAGGTATGGACATGTGTGGTTCGTATGTTGCCGTGTTACACGGCTTGTGTGTTGTGTGCTTTGTTTGACAATGACCATAAGATTAAAGCATGGAATTGGATTGCATGTTGTGATTGCTTATATGCTTGAGATATATCATTGTTGCATATTACTTGCGCGCACACAGTAGTTTAGTCCCTTTCTCGTTTATGGAGCTTTGAAATGAAGATTGACGAACTACGTAAACAAACCAAAAGAACTACACAATGGGAAAACTCCTCTCTAACTATAGAGGACTCCTAAGGACACCCACTATGGTGTCAAGATATTTATGATAAGCGAATACCCCATTGAGGACTACTATCGACACCCACAATGGTGTCGAGCTGACAAAAATAAATAAATAAATAAATATATAATAAGTAAGTACCAGCTGATGGATCATATGGATAATCCAGGAAGAAGAATTCTCGGGCCGCGCGGTTTGGACGCTCGAGAGTTGGTATCTGCATCAGATCCTTCGACCGACTATTGTTATTATTGTGGAGCGCTTCCTGGGGTCGAGAGATGACCCCTCTGTCTCGACGTACGACGCCGGGACTGGAGGATTAGCGAGCACACCCTGGGTTCTAGAGATGACCCCTCTTTCTCGACATATGACGTCAGGAATGGAGGAGTGGCTATGGAGAAGACGTTCTCCAAATTGTGGTGATAAGAGAATTCACAAATAATCCTTAAAGAAACAAGGAATGATTAGCACCTACATAATAAAGACTCGGGATCTAATCTATATCCCCTGACTTGGTGCCAGAGAATAGAGGAAAACATGTGTAATGAGATCAAGCAAATAAGAAAATTCACAAATGTGATTCTTTAAGAAACAAGAGCTGAATAGCACCTACATAATAAAGTCTCGGGGTCTAACCTATATCCCTTGACTCGGTGCAAGAAAAGGAAGGTAAACTTATGTAATGAGAACAAGAAAACAACACGATGATCCCATAGTGAGGATCACTGGTGTAATGTACCTACGCACACGTCCTATAAATTACTTGATTGTTGTTGCTACATTAACGGCTTATTGTGCTGGGTGGTGTGTTAACGTTGTTATGCTACTTGCAAGTTGTGCTTGGTTGCTTGTTATGTTGATATGCTTCCTTCAAGTGTGCATGATATCGTGACGTGTTGTGGTGTGCTTTACTACTTTATTATAGTATGTAAATTGACTTAATAATGTTCGACCAAGTAGTCGTGTGGCCCGGCAACATACGAGCTACACACGTTCATACTCAGCGTAGTTTGCTGAGTCCTTTACAACCCAATTTTTTTCAGGTATCGTGCCAGACGATAACGGAGCGTAGGCGGGATGGCTACCATGGGGGTAGTCCATTAGGGTATGACTTTTAAGTTGTAGTAGTATGTGTAATATATGGGTTGTTACTAAACCCGAGATGTAATACTTAGTTTATGCTTGGGTAATTTTGTTGTAGACACTCGGTATTTGGGAATTGTACTTTAAGTTGTATATGAGTTTTGTTGAGGGTTGTTTCCAGTCATTCAGACCGTAACTTGATGTTGGTAGTATGGTTGTGTCAGCCACGTGGGTGGTTGGCGTCTGTGACACCCGGATGGAGTTTATACCCCTGCGTAGTTAACTGTGATGTTGTTTAGGCGCGACGTTTGTATTACTGGAGGTCTTATTCGGGGGTGTTACATAGACAATGACGAAAGACAGCCATAGCAGATTGTTGACGGGAACAACGACATAAGTGTTCTGAAGAGTACAACACCTCATTAAAATCCCCACACAGTAACCATGGGCCTTGCCACTGAGAAGAGAGATAGCGCAAAAGGGACCAAGATTTCCATTTATCCAAAGTGTTTGACCATCCATACAAGCCTGTTAGACGCCACGACAATCCAGCAGAAACAAAAACCACAACATCTACATGTCTACAGGAGAAACTAAGGACTGAAAAATTGACAGATTATTTCCAAAATAACACCACCCCCCCGACCTACCAGCACTATCCCCTACAATCCAAAAATAACCAGCAAAAAGAGAAGCCACCCTTCTCATCTCCATCGACGACAGCTTCGTCTCGCACAAAAAAAACACCATCGGGATAGCTGAAGAAATCACCCCTTTCACCCAGCGAACTGTCTCGACCTTGCCAAGGCCTCGACAGTTCAAAGACAAGACGGACATTATTCTGGGCGGCTCTGGGCATCCCCCAGAGGCGCCTGTGCTTGCGGAGAGGATTCTCCATTCTTACCACGCTTGACTTGCTCAGCAGAAGTAGCAGCTCTGTCTGTGACCGGTGAAGCCTGATCAACTATAACATCAAGCTTACGTTTCCTGGATGCAGAAGTCTGGGGGGAAGGAACCAACTCACCCTCCTCAAGTTCCATATTAGCAGTTGCTGGAGCTCCACTCGAGGGCGGAAGCTGTTGAAGCGGGGACACAGAGAGAGCATCGTCCGAGTTGGCACCAGAGCGGACATCACGAGCTGGAGTCTGACCTTCTGTGTGGATTAAACGTCCAAAGCCACGGTGGCGTGCCTTTAACCAAAGCCCATACGAGTAGTCAGTGCAGAAGGACGGCAAGGGCAGTCAGAACCCAGATGAGTGAACTGGCCACATAAGAAACATAGGTTTGGGAGACGCTCGTAAGTGAGACGCAGAACAAGTGGCTTGCCCCCATGGGAGATGGTGATGAAACGAAGAACAAACTTAGTGATGTTAATCTTGATTTTGATCCGCATGAAAGACCCACAAAAATGGTTGTCAAAGTCGATATACTCCATAAAAAGACCCAGCTTCTGAGCAATACGGCTGGCGAAGAGAGGGTTCATAAACTGCAGTGGGACTTCATGGACCCGAACCCAGAAAGGAGCTGAAATACCCCTACTTAATTAAATATGGATTGGACATATAACCAATTAAATTATGGCTTAAATAATAATGTGTACATTATTATGAGCATGTAACGACTTGTGAGCGAATGAACAATTAAATTTTGTACGAGCATATACATGTTCGAAATATGACGACGTTACATATTAATACGTCACGTACACATATAAATATATACATATACACAATGTTACAATATTATGACGTTGTACGTATAACAAAAAAATGCGACATATTAATACAGTCGCACATATACAAGGAATAAGCATAAAGAAGCTGAAACAAAAAAAATGAGCACACATGCTCTAGACAGGATTTGAACCCGAGACCTCTCGTACCATTCCCGAAGCTTTAACCGGATGAGCTGTGCTCAAATTCAATATGTTACCCCAACGAGATATAACAAGTAGCAAACATACTCGCTTATACTACATGGAACTACTGCTATACTACCGTGTTTGCAAATCGACAGGGCCACCACCACTTACTACTATGGCCACCTTCCACTTCTTCTTTTTCCCCTACGGTACTACTACTACTTGCTGTACTACCACTATCACTTATATTCCCAACACCATTTCTTCTCCCTCCTTCGTAAGCTCCAACCCCTGCTGCTGTTTCAAACAAAAATGAAACGTGAGCAACCTATCCTAGCCGACAACTTTACTAACTAAAGTGATGTTCAGTTTGGGAAAACTACACACTGGACCACTAGTCAAACCAGGGACCACTACCCCACTGTTATCGATTTCCTCATCTTTTCTTTCAAATCTTTTCTTCTTCTTCCAACAACGAGCAACTCAGCCCATTACATGCTGTCTTCTAACCGACCATATGTCTCGACTTCCTCATGTCTGTTCCAGAACCGAGGGCAATTCCCAGGTTCATTGTGCTGTTCCAGAAAAGGAGAACCGAGAATTGTTCTCAGTTCACTCTGCTGCTCCACCGGAACCGAGATGCCCAACTTCTTCTTCTCGTTGTTTTTCCCAGAACCGATAGAAGCTCTCTGCTCCAGCACCAGTCGACTGCACCATAGGTAATGGTTTAGACCATCTTGTGCCCAATCTTTTTCTTCCCTTCCGGTAATAACCAAGCTCATACTAACCTTCTTTTCTCGGTTTCCTTTACGTAAGAAGAAACAGAAGGGAACACCAGATTAACTTCCTCGCTGCCTTCCCCACGTAGCAACCAGTAGAACCTTCCCAGCCTTCCTGGCAGTTACAAACCGAGAATGGCACTCAACTCCTAGCACCAGCCACTTGAACCATAGGTAATGGTCTAGACCATCCTATGCTCAATCTTCTTCCTCTCTGTCGGTAATAACCCAACTCGCACTAAACTCCTTCCTCTGTTTCTTTTATGCGAGAAAAAAATCGAAGAGACCACTGCTTCTTCCTCATGTTGTCGGTAACGTTACTAGCTGGTTGTGAACTCTTCTTCTTGCTTCCGTCACGTGCAACCAGAGGGAGCTCCCAGTCTTTATGAGCCTTCTCTTCCTGCCTCTTTCACGTATAAAACACAGAGAGGAACAACTAAATGATTCGGGTTTTTCTTGCCTTTCTTCACGACCAAAACAGAAAAAAAATCTCAGCCTCCTCTTTCTGTTCCAAAACCATGAACCACCACTAAATCTTCCTTGATTGCACTACTTGTTGTAGCAAACAAGCTGTGTTAAATGTATAGAGATGGGAAGCTATCGGTTAAAAACAGAAGAAGAAAACAGTTAGTTTTCACAACTTGTCAAGGTAAATGGAACGGTTCTTATTCCCTTCCTGTATTACTGATGTTTCTTTCAGTTCCCAGCTTCTTATAAGCTCTCCTCCTGCTTCAGTAAGTACAAAAAGAAACAGAGATCGATACTTAAGCTCCTGTTAGAAGCGGTCCAAACAACAACACCATGTTGCACCATTTTCGGTAAGGTAAGAACATGTCTTTTCCCTCCTCGTCTCACCGTCTATTTGTACTAGAGTGAGCAGTACTTTGACGCTTACATCTGCTCATCAAAAACCAGACCTCACCAAGTTTCTTCCCTGCCTTTCTTACGTGAGAAAAACCAGAGGAAGTATTGTCCACGGTCTGTGCAGTGGGAACACCTACACAAGGAGTTTCATTCCTATCACTTCGGTAAGTTTCTTTTCTTCTATTCATACCCAAGTTCCACCGGTAATGCACACCCAGTTTTCCCAGTCTCTTATAAGTCTCCTTCCTGTTTTCTCCACGTACAAGAATCTGAGGAGAATACCCATCCTTGCGAGGGGAGAAGTCCATGCAGGAAGCTCCATGGCTAGCAGCTTCGGTAAGAACAAAAAAAAAACTCACCCTACTCTTCACTACCGGTGGTGTACCCAGACTCTTCTCTAGCTTATTCTTTTGTGCTTTTCATGCAAACATCTGTAGAGAAAACGCCTCCTTGTGGTGCTACTTCCTTTGGTGCTGAATCACACATTAAAAGCCGTTTCTACAAGGTAGGAAATCTAGACTCCATTGCCTTGCCCTTACCGGTTTGATTCCATAGCTTCAATGGTGTTTTAACGTAACTTTTATGTGCAAACCAGGCGTAAACATGGCCTTGTAAACCAGCGTCAAACCAAGAAAGGAAAAACAGATCCAAAGTCATATGTACTAAAGTATTCTTACTATGATGATGCGTGTGTAAAGCTAAATGAATC
This sequence comes from Limonium bicolor, assembly GCA_023374045.1. Classification (NCBI taxonomy): domain Eukaryota; kingdom Viridiplantae; phylum Streptophyta; class Magnoliopsida; order Caryophyllales; family Plumbaginaceae; genus Limonium; species Limonium bicolor. The sequence continues at coordinate 259,960,311 of CM041778.1, read as the reverse complement.
ACCACTCAAACACTAATTAAATTCTATGTAAAAATAGAGGCCGAGAGTACAAGGGTTGTTTGGAGTATTTGAAAGCTTGGGAAAAATCAAGCAAGGTGAGAAATACTCACCTTATGTTATGGTATGGCTTTTATGAATCTTATTACATGGATGCATTAGCCGTGGGATGTATGGATATTGGGTGATTTAATTATGTATTAAAGTGTTTAATAACATTTGGCTGTTTAGTTAGAGTGCTAAAGACCTATAAGGTCAAGAAAGTTTATTATGGGTCAAAACATGATTTATAAAAATGTTAGAATATGAGTGATGTGAACCGAGACCAAACATGGTCTTAAATGACTAAACTATGTATTATAATGTGTTATAACATTTTTAGTTGATAATACAAATTTTAGATGACATATAATGTCATAGGAAATAATTAAATGATTTTAGGAAACATTAAAGAAAAACTATATATTTAACCGTAAACAATATAGTTTTTATAACATTTATGTGAAATTTTATCCAATGTTAATTAATGTAACAAGGCCAAGCATTTTAGGCCATTTAATTTAGTTGCTATGTTAAGTTAAAATGGATTTAAAATGAATTTTATAACAAAAATATATTACCGAAAAAGTTTGGGGTTGAATTGTGATTTAAATAAATTTTAGAGACCGAATATAAATAAAGTCGAAAAATATATGTTAAAAGAGATATTCTAGGAATTTTATTGAGTTTATAAAAAAATGGGGGTCAAATGGTAATTTTTGAGAAAGTGTGGTCAAAACCGCAAATACATAAACTTCTGGTCAAACTGAAAGTTATTGGGTCAACATAGACCATATTAGGAGGTTTGACCAAATTTAATTTCATAAATAATTAATTTATGAACTTATGTTAACATTATAAGTGGAATGTTGAATTTATAAAACTTATGGGGTATAAAACGTAAATGCCGAAAAGTAGAGGTATAGTTTGGTTAATATGATGGTTTATACCTTGCGTATTAAATTTGGAAATAATTGGAGTTATATAAGTGGGTATATTAATAAAAGTGTATAATATATGATTTTTGTGACATATGAAAGTATATAATATAAATTTGGGTCAAAATGTAAATAAGGAAAGGATTGTGGCTAGAAAAGAAATATACTCCCTCCGTCCTGAATTGACTGTCCTGTTTGCTTTATGACACGTTTTTCCACTTCAATATTAAGCATATAAGATAAAATAATTTTATAAAACTAAATTTTGTAACATATAGTTTATCATGTAAGGAATCATATGCAAAACTTAAAATTTCAAAATTAATTTATCTTATATATTAAAAATTGAAGTCAAACGACATGTCCAAATAGTAAACAAGACGGTCAATTCAGGACGGAGGGAGTACCAAACAACTATGGGCTGTTCGGTAATATTAAGGAAATAACATATACAAACTATATGTTATAACTAATATAATGTTTGGAATGATATAACATATGATATGTAAAACTATTATAAGATTTGTGGTAACGATATAAATATGGGAAGATAAGGGTTGAAGCAAAAAAAAAAAAACAGAACCTAAGGGTTCGTTTGTATTTTTCGGAAGTATTGAAACTATATAGTATACATACTATATGATTCAAATGTTATAATATTTGATAAGTTAAGTATGTTATGAAATTGTGGTGAAATTGTAATATTTGGAAATTATGGGGGATAAAGAAGGATAAGTATACCACATGTATGTACTGTTCGGTACACCTACAAACAATTATTAAAACTATATGTTATAAGTTTAATGGCACATAAAATATCATACTGTATGATATCCTGGTAACAAGTGCATCACTAAATAATACCGAGTAACCAAAAGAATAGTTTATTAAAACTATCTTACTAACGCATTCATATGTACAAGTATATATATCAAAAATGAAGATATAAACTATAGTATACAATGACATAAATACTATGGTCAATGTATGATCTGGGATGGTTTAAATAAACCTTGTATAAGGAATAATATGTGCATAATAGAAAGTTCTTATTTCTTTAAGGAAACAAAGTATATGTATACACATATGTATATTGGCACAAGTGACATGCATATATAATATGGTTTACAGACCATATAATGGTAAATAATTAATGTCAATTTATAAGTATAAATATATACTATGATGCCATAAGGTTATGAACGAATACAAGTTGTTATATAATTGGGGAGTTGTATAATATAGGGTATATTAGAGAACAGTAAAATGCTATGTAAAATAAATTAACGTTGCATGGAACACATGCAACCATAGGTTATCAAATATAACCATGCGTGCAACTATAGGTTATAACAATACCTGTGCATGCGATGTAACAGTCGAGTTAAAAATACGAGAACGGGCAAATTCTGAATCAGACGTAACGTTTGTAAAATACTATGGATTTGGAAAAAATAATCCCTACGTTTTGGAAACGTTAGCCATGACGTTCGAATAAAAACCGACGTCCTTGTAAACCGTATATCAATACATACTACGAATAAAGAGTTTTTAAGGATAATGATACCCTAACTATTAATAGTTGAAAATCCGGGGGTGTAAAACCGGGGTTACTGGCGTTATTCGGAAATACCGAATCGTATTGTCATATGGATTGACGTTTAGTGTTCTTCGTATTGTTAGACCGTCTGTTGGACGTGCGCTCTCGAGAAGCTTAGAGATCCATATTGCGCATCCTTGGTCCACGGTGTACGGTATGTAAAGGGATTTGATCCGGGTTGTCCTGAGGAATTCCTCGGGCTCGGATTTGTTTGATAAATAACTTGTGTGAATGTATGTATGTGATGTATGTGTGTGATGTGTAGTTATGTTCATTGCATTATTTATTTATGCACGAACGTCCTACGGGACTAATACTACGTCGACTATAGATCGACTTATACAAAACTACATATGCGAAATGTGTGATTGTGACCACTGTTGCTTGACCTAATACGCTAAGTATTACAAGTATGTAGTTATAACCTAAGTAAAACACTTAGGAACAGGACACGACATTGTCGGTCTCTAGAGCTTTGACTCGAATGTGAATACTACCTAGAATAATTCTAGGCATGCGTAAGACCCATAGGGCAGCCAACAAATTAAGTGATGTGCTCCATAACCAAAACTGTAACTGACTATCTAACTAACAAAGCTAACAGCGGAGTGTGAATGAATGTGATGATGTACCTTAATCCAGACAGTCACTGGCTGCTGGTCGCGCGTAGAGATCTCTTGGGTTAACCCGTGTCGGGTTTTCCCTAGTAAATCCTGATCGAGCCTAGATAGATCGTCAGGCGGAGTGTGCTACCGTTGGCACCAGGCCCTTGGCCACCTAAATGGACGCCTTTATAAAGGCAAAGTGAATAAGTCCCAGAGTCTTCGGATGATCAGGGCAGTGAGCACCTTTGTGTGTACGTGGGACTACTGTCCAAGTGAGTATATTTTGGGTTGTCCTAACTGACGCCCGACTGTGCTAACCAAAACAAATGATATGTGAAGGCCCGGAGGGCCGAGTGATGTATTACGTGATGATATTAACATACGATGAATGAGTTCTCAATGCTATTGTATTGTATGATGTATGACAATACTGTGTATATTCATATATGACTGATTGGATTGGATGAATGATTATATAATCATGTATGCTGTTACAGTATCTATTATATCTGTAAAATGGTAAAGCATGAAATCAATCTGAAATACCCCAAACCTTGATATGTGGTTTAAATATTAAACTATGGTATGTAAAGGCTAAAAAGTGCCTTAGAAGCATCAGTGAACAATTTAAACCATAGTAAATGCAATAAAGCACTGAGATACAGTTTGAGCAAAAACATGCTCTAAGCTATGAGTGAACTTGGTTAGGACCCAAAGAGCCTACCAAGACTTAATAACATTTAATTATGATTTTATAAGGCTAATTAAGTCCTTAGGAAACCTTGGTAGACAATGAAACCAAATAAAACACAAGAAAATACCTTAAAGTCAATATGAGCAAAAATGTGCTCTAAGCTTGGGATAAATTTGTATAAGACCTAATGGTCATACCTATACCTTATAAATATGTTAATGAACATATTAAATCAATTACCAAAGAAAACCAAGCTTGAAAACAAGTTAAAACACAAAAAGTGCTTTAAGGAGTCTTAAAGCACGTTTTTGAAAAATTGTCTTGTAAATGAGTTTTGAATGGCTAAATGTCCATCATTACTCTTTAATTAACATGTGTACTATATAGCATCACATTTGGGTGGCTATATCAATGGGAAATCAAAAATTTCACTTCTATGTGCCTTGTTTTTGTGAATAGTGATTTTTATAAGCTAGTTTGTAACATATAATGTTATAAGTAATTAAATTGACAAATAAAGTCTAAAGTACCCCTAGGTACTGTTGGGGGCCGGTTTTAAGGTGTGGTGACTCACCACCCTTGTTAACATGCTAAGGAAATAAAGAATGACTAAACTTAAGTACTATTTGCTTTAAGTACAAATATCTTCCAAAAAGCAAAACTTATCTCATTCTCTCATTTCCTTCTTCATTTCCCACGTATCCAATCTCTTCTTCCTCCCTTATTGCTGTTCTCTCTCGGTAATACACCAATACCACCATGGAAGTCCATCTTTGACCTCTTGTAAAATCTAGCTCACTTATCCAAATAAAAAACAAACACCACCATTCTCTTCCTCTCATCAAGCTCTTCATTTCTATCTTCTCAAAACTTCAAGAGCCCCATTTTGGTGCCATGGAGTTCCACCATTGAAGGAGCTTGAGCTTGTCTTTCTACACATTATTACTCTCCGTTGCTTCTAGGTAAGGAATCTCAAAGAAAAATCAAGTTTCCTCTCCTTTTAGTACATGGCCGAAAATTCACCTCACCATGGTGTCTTTACCTTGTTTGTTTTAGCTTCATTTGAACCTTCCAAGGGCTAGGAGGAGTCCTCTCTTGATACCTATTCAAGTTCTCTTCCAATTCCAAGGTAAAACAATTACCTTAATGTGTTAAAACAATATGTGTAACTAGGGTTTACAATGAGGTGAAGCATAATGCTTGAATACTCATTCTATTATTTGTACATTGTTTAGAAGTTGACAAACAACCAAACACCCCACCGGTTTTACAAGGAAACAAGAAAGAAGTTGTGAGGAAAAAGAGGTAAATATGCTATCTCAATGTGGTTTAATGCCTTAGGAGAAATGAGCTTATATTGCTTGTTAGAATGATCTAAGGAGCCAAAGGTGAATGACCTAGTGAAATGCTCTCAAGGAGTTTATTAAGGGCATATGTATTGTTGGGTGTATTTGCAGGTCAAAGGCATTATTTATGTGGGAAATTCAGTGTTTAAGGTCTATGCAATTTAAGGGCCTAAGAGCCATGTTATTTAAGGGCCTAAGTGCCAAGCAATTTAAGTTAAGCACTATATTGTGATGTAGTGCTAAATGTGTGAAGTTTGTGTATAAAATGTGTTTGATGGATTTTAGGTGTTCTTGAATGAAATAAGGTAAAAACCTAAGTGTTTGGATGTGAGTAAATACAAGAGAAACTATGGCCAAATTTGGGAAAATGTGTAAGAAGTTCTAGGTGTTCTAAGAAAGTTTTGGTGAACTAGGAAGTTGTTTAAGGTTTAGGTAATGTTGGTATCCAAGGAATAAGTGATGTTTAGGTAAGATGAGAAAAAGGAGGTTTGGTTAGTAAGAAAAGAAGCTTGAGAGATGATGTTAAGGTGTAGAGGAAACACCTTGGTATAGTGGTCATTAAAGGTGAAATACCACCTAGAAATCTTAAGGAGAAAACATTGTAAGTGTTAGGAATTTTGTGAAGATATAAGTAAAGGCTTAAGGAATTAGAAAATGAGTTTTATGAGTGTTTGAGGATGTCTTAAGGTGTGTTTGAAGTGCCCAAATGAGGTTAGGGAGTACTAGGTTATATGGGGTGAAGTTTGGAGTTGAATGTAAAAAGGAAAACAAAGGTCTGGGGCAGACCGAACTTGCGACCGGACTTGCAAGTTCGGTCGAGCCCAGTTTACCCTGCGAAAATTGGCTTCTGGAATGGACCGACCTTGGGGACCGGACTTGCAAGGTCGGTCGGGCTTGTATTTTGTGTACGGATTGAGTTACTGGAATCGACCGGACTTGGGTAAGTCCGGTCGGCAAGGTCGGTCGGACCAAAAATGTTGTTTATGGTTATAAGGATGATATTTGGACATGAGAATATACCTAGGAACATTAGGTAAGTTTATACAATTGATGGAGGTGGAGAAATAATGCAACAAGGTTTGAAAAATGCAATTTTACCAAGTCTGTAGCTTTGGTCCGGGACCTAGGTCATGGTTCAAGTCCCGGACCAGGGGTGTAAAATAGGCCGAGACTCACATAAGGATGTGGTCCGGGACTTAGGCCTTGTATAAGGTCCCGGACCACCCCATTTTAAAGGCCGAGAGTGGAGTTTGCTTTTGGTCCGGGTCTTAAGTTAGGGACCAAGTCCCGGACCACTATAAAAACATGGTTTAAGCTTATTAAATGATGTCTAATGATAGGGATAAGTTAGTAATGATGTTATAAGATTGTTAAGGACATGTTAAGTGAGTTATAATGACAATTTAGTGGAGGAAAAATTGTATTAAAATGTAAAAGTAAAACAAGTTAAAATGTGAAGTTATTTAACCAAGTTAACGGGGAAAAGTTATAAGCATTAGACTTTAAACAAACATGTTACCCCAATGTTAATAAAAGTACATGTAATGTTGCCAGTTGTTGAGAATTGCTCGAGGAACATAAGTGGACATGATAAAGTGGACTCCGGTGACAGGTATGGTTTTCTTGCAACCTGTGTCCTACCGGATTACACCGGCTTGTATGCCAATGTGTTTTTCTGTATGTTTGCCACGTTGTAAGATTAAACATGTAATGAGTTTACAGTAATTCATTTATGTGGCGTGTACAACTCCGATACCATTTAACCTCGGAAGTGTTAACCTTAGTTGACTGAGTCTAGGATCACACGAGAGTTCGGTATTCGGAGTAAACGACCCGAACCATGGGACGTACTAACCACGGCTATGCGTGTGTTAATTGTGTGATATGTGTATGTGAATGTAGGGATCTCCCTTGTGTGTTTAACCCAGTTGTAATACTGTATGTGTTGTCATGTGATAGGCTCCATAATGGGGTTCTGACTAATATCTAAAGGAAAGTATGTACTAACAGTAGTGAGGAATCCGGTTTGGCCGGTCGCGCGTTGTTTGGGAGAGGGTATCCTTCTTAGCCTTACCCTTCTCTTTGTTATGGTTGTTTCCCTCACGGGTTATGATCTCCCATTAGCTTATTCCAAGGCTTAGCTATTCTGACTTATGATCGGTTTAGGGGGAACATGTGTTTGTGTAGTGTGTTCGGGCCTCCAAACCCGAACCGCCTTAACTTAAGTTACTCGTCCAACTAATAGGACGGTAATGAGTGTTGTTGTTATTGTATAACGAGCTTATCATGAGACTGGCAACATTCTCTAGGCTCACCAGTGTATAAGCAATGTTGGGTCGGTTCCTAAGAGAACCATTCCCGTTATGTTATGTATTTTTGTTGTGATGCAATATCTATTGCGGTGTTATGTTGTGCACGTTGAAACGTGCAAAGGGTTGTTGTTGTGATGTTATGTAGTGTATGTAATATGTTGTAAAATGTGGAGTATGTGGATCATGGATATGAATCCCAGTTTGTGAAAAGAGGCGTTAAGGATAACCCGATTTAAGGGTAAGTGTCGTCTATTAAGGAAGTAGCTCCATTAGAGGAGGAACACTCTAGGGATAATGAATACCAAGAGTGACTTATTAAGTAAGGATATATTATCCGTTTGTTGAGCCCATTGAGGCGAAATGTTATGTGATGTGTGTTTACTGTTACATGCATGATTTAAATATAATCAACCGCATGCTAAGACGACAATTAGTTGTGCGTGGCCCGGTAGCATGTGGGCTGCGGGATTACCATACCAGCAAAGGTGCTGAGCCCCTTGGGGGCCACCCTTTCTCTTCTTTTCCTATTTCAGGTACGAAGTGCTGGAAGCCGTTCGAGAGTAGGACGGGTAGTCGTTGTACATGGGTAATCATTTAAAGTGTATGTATACAGTAGGTGTAGTAAGACCGAAATTGTTGTCGGCATCAGTTTATAAATACTCGGTATAGTTGAAAGGTGTACGTTGTTGTTGTTGTTAATGGAAAGGGATAGTAATGTGTAGTCGCTCGGAAATTTAGCCCATCAGACCGGTACAATGTATGTGTATTAGCCTTGTTAGCCACGTGGGTGGTTAACGGCGTGTAACACCAGCGAGTTGAGTTATTTGATGAGTTGTGTATTCCGCTGCAGATTGTTGTTATGTATTTGTTGTTGGATGGGGTGTTACACAATCTAATATCAAGACGGTTAAAAATGACAAGTGACCAATAGGGTCCAGATCCGGCATACTCAGCGTCTATCGCTGAGACTACACTTATTGTGCAGGTTGCTGAACACGTCGGAGCCGAAGTGCGGGAACAGGGTAGATAGGTTTACTTCAATTACTGCGAAAGGAATTTGTTGTATAACGATACCAGGTTGTAGACGTATAATGGTAATGTTGCATTTATCTGGGATTTGAAATAGATGCTCACTTGTCTACTGTTAAGGATGTGGACTTAGTATGATGTATAGGGATATCTCGTTATCACAGTGGTTTAGTAGTGATGTGTATTCTAGCTGTTGGATTTAGTTCTGCTTCGTTACTTGTATAGGCGAGTAACGGCAGGTGACACCCGAGTGAGTTTAATGTCGCTGTTTATTTCCGCTGTAAGACGCTTTATTATCTATTGACGTGAGTGACTTTTATATGTTTATTTGAGAGGGGTGTTACAGGAGCCCATTTGAAACAGTGAGCAGAAGGGGGGATGCTTCAGTCAACAACAGTCAACACCAGTAAACTTCCATCAATTGTCCAAGGACCACGGCTTAAAACATCTTGGACATGCTCTTCGTCTGGTAGAGCAAAGAGAAAAAGAGCAGTGCCAAGACTTCGGATCTTTAAATTAAATGGCCTTCACAGCGCCAAGCCTTTGAGAGGGTTCTTTCCAACGCCGGGATATCAACAATCTTGGTGATGAAAACCGTCGATATCCCGACAGTCTTGGGGGGAAGGAACCAGCTCACCCTTCTTACTTGTTTGCTGTTGTGGTTGCTCTAAGTGTATCGTCTACTCCCTGCGTCCCATTCACTTTGTCCACTTTACTATTTGAGCTTGTCGTTTGACTTCAATATTTAACATGTAAGATAATATATTTTTATAAATTTTTTTTATAATGGAATCTTTATGTAAAAAACTATATATTGTAAAAATTAAATTTTAAAAATTATTTTATCTTATATATTTAATATTAAAGTGGAAAAGCGTACCAAAAAGCAAATGAGACACTTATAACGGGAGGGAGATAGTAGTTTTTTTTTTGAAAGTCAGTGTATCGTCTGGTTAACTGTTGGTGGACGTCGCCATGTTTTGAGTAGACTCCACGTGCTTAAGCTTATTCAACGAAGAAGGAGTTGCAGATTAATTTTCCGTTTTGATTAGAGGTTGTTTACACATTTTCAACCTGTAGCCAGATAGCTAGCTACATCCTGAGGAGAGGGAGTAGCGGCCCGCGTGACCGTAGGATTTTTTTTTTCTTTCATGCGCGTGTAACAGTTTTTTAAATTTTTTTTTCTTTTTCTTACCTAATCATAAAAATTTTAAATTATTATAACTTTTATCATATAAGTCCAAAATAAAAAAAATTATATCATTGTTTATTTAAATTCGAGCTCTTCAAAATAAGACTAGTCATAGATATGTTTTGACAACTTAAAAAAAAATTATTTTTACATGTATACCATGATATTTTAATGTGAGGATGTATGTACATATTTTAATGTGAGAATGTACATGTTTTTATGTGACGATGTACATGTTTAAATGTGAGAATGTACATGTTCTTTAATGAACATCTGTACGTGTTTGTATGGTCATATGTACATGTTTGTATGACCGTCTGTACAAGTGTTCTTCCTTATATGTACAGGTTTTAATTTAAGGATGTACATATTTAATGATTCGTACAGGTTTATATGACTATCTATATGCTTTTAATGCGAGGATGTACATGTTTTTACATGAGGATGTACATGTTTTAGTGAACATTTGTACATATTTGTATGACAATCTGTACAAATTTTCTTTTACATTCTATGTTTCATACATGTAAATTTTTTTTTTAAATTGTCAAAATGTATCAATGACTATTCTCTAATTTTTTTTGAAAGTAAGTGTATCGTGTGGTTAACTGTTGGTGGACGTCACCATGTTTTGAGTAGACTCCACGTGCTTAAGCTTATTCAACGAAGAAGGAGTTGCAGATTAATTTTCCGTTTTGATTAGACGTTGTTTATTTAAGTATATAGGTCTGACAACTCTTAACCCGAATTCGTTTTATATGTAAGTGACAGATAATAATAATATATATATTTGAAAGTGTGATCAGTGGTGGACCCAAATTTCAAATTAGGTGTGTCAAATTTATAGAATCATAGTTTTGAAGTTAACAATAAGTTTTTATATAATGTTATATTGAAGTTTTGATCATATTGACAATAAATACTAGTAGTATAAGGTCTACAGTAAAATAAATTTTAATTATATTCTTAAAAACAGTAAAAAAATATCTTATTCTTAATCAAAGTTAGTAAAACATCATTCATGAACAAACTAGAAGAATAAATTTAGGTTGACAAGTAGCAAATAATGTTAACCAACAAATTAAGTAATTAGCTTTAGGTTCTTTGTTGTTCTTAAAGATAAAAAAAAGGTGGAAAGGTGAGAGTGCATAATAAATCAAGATTAGAGAAAATAAACAATATTAGGTGAGTAAAGAAAGGTACAATCGTGGCATGGTCAGTAGAGGACTGGTATCCTTAAACCAAAGGTCTTAGGTTCAAAACCTACCTCACTTATAATATATATATATATATATATAAGGACTAAAACAAAACTAAAAAAATTAAAAGCAAAATATAAAATACACAGATGAAGAGTGATTTACAAAGTGAAATACAACTATTATTAAGGTCATTCTTTAGCCTTGAACTCAATTTATTTTACATATATTAGATGATATTTGTAATGAAATAAACAAATTGCATTAACCATATTTGAACTTAACTCATATTTATCAACACATGAGTGTCAAACCACCTAACTAAACATAATTAGTTATAACATATAAATAAATTTTAGTTTTATTATGAATTGGATGTGTGTCAGTTTTTATATACAAGTTTCCACGTTTTTATATAAACGTTTCCTTGTTTTTATATAAACGTTTCCACGTTTTTATATAAACATTTCCACGTTTTTATATAAACGTTTCCACGTTTTTATATAAACGTTTCCAAACGTTTCCACTTTTCTACGATTCCATTATTATATATAAACGACAGAAACGATATATAACACTTAAGCTCCATCTTTCATAAAACAATGATTGAAACGATTATAGAATGTTGTTTACATCTAATCATCAGTGGAAACATTTATAAATTATTGTGATATGTAAAACTCAAGGTATAATGAATACGTAAAATTGACTCCAACAACTTAGTTTATAAAAGCACTAAGCTAATATTCTTATACACAATGTACGATAAGAACAACCAAAGGAAATGACATATAATAGTTAGTGTCATTTTTTTTAATTTAGTGATAGAAACGATTATAGAAGGTTGTGTACGTGTTTCTAATCATTCGTGGAAACGTTTATAAATTATCGTGGATACATAAAGATCAAGGTTAATGAATACGTAAAATCGACTCCAATTACTCAGTTTATTGTTTCCAAATAACCTTTAGGTTCATCAATCAGTTAAGCTTTGTAAACAAATAAATGGTAAAAAAATATATTCTTATACACAATGATGCGATAAGAATGACCAAAGGAAACGATATACATTCTCATAATTGAACATGTACATTCTCACATTAAAACATGTACTTTCTCACATTAAAATATGTACATCCTCACATTAAAGTATATAACGGCTTCCAAATAGAGTACCCTAACCCCAAACACCCTAAAACTCACTCTAGGAAAGCTAAAAAAGCGTCGAAGGCATTTTTAGGGTTTGTAGTGGCAGGTTTAGGGTGTAACGACCCTAAGCCCGCTACCACAAATCCTAAAAACCTGTCGAGTTAGTTGATACAATGTAAAGTATATAACGACTTCCAAATAGATTACCCTACCCCCTAAATTAAACACCCCAAAACCCACCCTAGGAAAGCTAAAAAACATCAAAGACATTTTTAGGGTTTGTAGTGGCGGGTTTAGGGTCTACCCTAAACCCGCTACCACATACCCCAAAAACCTGTTGAGTTGGTTGCTATAATATAAAATACAAAACAAATTCCAAATAGATTACCCTACCGCCCAAAACACCCCAAAACCCACCCTAGGAAAGCTAAAAACATCGAAGGTATTTTTAGGGTTTGTAGTGGCGGGTTTAGGGTCAGACCCTAAACCCACTACCACAAACCCTAAAAACCTATCGAGTTAGTTGTTGCAATATAAAGTACATAACAAATTCCAAATAGATTACCCTAAACCTTAGACATACCCGTTAAATCTCTCAAGATGTATACAATATTGTAAAATTATTTAATAATAGTATTTATTATATATCTTTTAAGTAGTTATATCAATTATATCAACTTGTTATTACTATATTTAGTGATATTATTATAGTGTTGTTTTTTACTATATTGTTTACATTGTAAACTATATAATACCACATGTACCTCTACATATTGATTTTTAGCTTTATGATTTATCGCATCGTATGTGACATTTATCTACAACCTAATTTTATTAAGTAGTTATGGTTAATTAGTATCTAGATTTAAAATTATTTCAATGGTTAATGGTTTTTAGTTTTTCTTATGGTTTGAATCTCTTCATATTATTTTACTTAGTTTTTATGGGTTATTTTTTATACTTTTGATTTATTATTTATTCTATTATAATTTTCGTAAAATTGTTTAAGTTTAGGGTGTAAGGTACAAGGACTTTAACAATATACTATGTAGATTTTCTTTCATATTTGAATTTAAGATTATATATAAGTTATGGATAATTCTAACTTTAGTTGTGTATTTTATAATTTAGAATTAATGTCATATATTTTATGATTTTTCTACAACTTTATACCATTTTAATGATTTAAATTTTAACAAATTATAAAAGTATATTCTTTAATTGTTTATCATACTTTTTATACTCACATATGTCATTATCCTCTAATATAAATATACACACTAACACCAAACATATATTAACAGTTAAAATAATCTCAACCTCAACTTTATTTTTTATTCAAATGAAAGGACTATATTTATGTTGATAAAAAAAAAAGACTACATTTACTAGTTTGAAGAGTAAGCACATTCATTCAATAAAAAAAAAAGAGTAAGCACATTCAGAATCTCTAGAGAATGTCAAATGAAGTACTATTCCTGTCCATCAAATTAGAATATTTAAATTGTGATCAGTGGTGGGGAATCAGTCCGTCAGGGACGGAACTTCCCTGTCCGTCACCAAATCCCGGGCGCTATAGCTTAGTTTCTCTCCTTTTATAATCGTTAGGTCAGAGGACGGACAGGGTATCCACCGGGTCAGGGGTTTCAAAATCTTGACCCGCATCCAAAATCTGATCCGAAACCTAGACCTGACAAAAGTAACCCGAATCCGAAAAACCGAACCGAACCAATCCGATCTAAATCCGAATCTCAACCAAAAACTATAACTTGAAAAATGACCCGAAATCTGAAATAAATCGGCCCGGACCAAACCGAACCGTATTATTATAAAATCGAAACTAAACCACAATCCACAATCATCCGAACCAAAGTCATCTGAACCAAAATCAACCGAACCAAAGTCACCCATAACCCGACGATGACCCGAAATCCGAAGTGACTCAAACCGAAACCAACCGAAAACCAACCGAACCGAAACTAGTGTGACCCGAACTAATATATCTGATGTGACCCGAAAGTTTATATTGCATTAATTATATGAGACCATGACAATAAACCAGAATATTTATACCCAATATCTAGTTTAAATACTAATCAGTATTTAGCATTTGTATCATACAACACTAAACAATGCCCCACAATACTTTTACAATTAATCATTACTTAGTAAGTGGCGTACCTATAAAAAAGTATTAATAAACTTATATACATGAGAAATTATTTTAAATACCACAAATATTTTGGACTATAAAATTTTAAAGTAATTAATTATCATGCATTTTCATTAATCGCACAACTAATAACGAATTAATGATAATGCGTTAGAGCATGATTATCAAAGAACTTAAATTTGAGTTCTTAGCACTCTCTTTCCTATTTCTCTCACTGCCACATCAGTTTAAGAACTATATCTATTTTTTACCAACATCAGAGAACTCATACATTGCTTTATAACTCTCTCTAATTGTCATGCCATTTTACTTTTTACTTATTAATTATTATTAATATATAAAAATTAATTTTTAATGGTTATTACTACTATTTTTAATAATACACAAATAATCCTAAATTAATATTTTATTAATGATTAAAGTTTATTATATTTTTGAAAAAAAATAAAAAAAATAATTCATATATATTATGATGAATTTAGAAATGAATATTATATCATAATAAATATTAATTTAATGAATATAAATATGAAAATAATGAAAAACATAGTCAATATGGATCTCATTTTGTAGAGATTGAGATTTTAAGAATTTTGATATATTTAGTTTATTTATATTATTATTAGTTTTTAAAATATTAAGATTTTATAATGTATAAGATTTAACTATTTAAATTTGATATATTTTAATTAGAAAAATAAATGGTTGGTCCCATTTTATGGCTCCTTAAAAAGTTCTTCCCGAAGAACCCAAAACTAGAGTTCTTCCCTCCCTCTCCTCCACCTCATTTTTTTATTTATTTTTTTTACCTAAGAACTCCTAAGAGCCAATGATAATCATGGTCTTACTCATCAATGATAGATTCGTAAGAATAAAAAATATTTGTATATTTAGACTCAAATTTTATCACTAATTCATATCATTACTGTATTAATTATTCATATATTGAAGGTGTTTTTATTAATTAAAAATTTTCAAGCCTTTATCCAATCTTGTGAATAATTCTCCCTCATTAGCAATTTAGCATAAATGTTTAATATACTAGAAGGTTTTTACCTATGTAGTAAAATTCTCATGCTTTTGAATAGTTATTCATCATTAACAATTTTTAACTACCCTAAAAAAGGTCATCAAAATGTATTAACTAATTCCATTCGCTAACTATTAATAGATTTAAAATACAAGTTACTACACTTTGATACAATTTTAATAATTATCCACAAACATACCTTATTTATACTCCTCTCAAAATAATGAAACTACTAAATAATCTAAAGCTACATCAATAATTATGATAAGTTCAGAGTTAGTTACTAAAGTATCACATTATGCAAATTATAATTATTTGTTTAAATTAATCTTTTATATACATTTATACGTGTTTAGATTGATTGAAGTCAAATTTGCATATCATGATGATTGAGTTGCTGGATTCTGTAATGACAACCAAATTTAACCGATTAATTGACCCGAATTTGACCCATAATCCGAAAAAACCGAATAAACAAGAGGCTAACCCAAACCGTAAGTTACCCAACCCGAAGTCACCCTAACCGAAAGTCATCCAAACCGAAAATCACCCAAACCGATCAAAACCAACCCGAGATTTCAACAAACCGAACTCAACCCGAACAAACCGGATTCAACCGACCCGATCCAACCCGAACCAAATATTGAACGATTTGAAATCAACCCAAACCAAACCGAACCGAACCTGAACCGAACCGAACCTGAACCGATTGACCCGAACTGCCACCTCTACCGAAACCGATCTGTAAAAAACTGGGTTCGAGTTAAGATTTTTGACCGAAAATATTTTCAGGTTGAGTCATTGAAACCCGTTTCAGGTTCGGGTTGAACCCGTCAACTTGTAACCCGGATTTTTTAATTAAAAATAGAAAATATATTATATTTAATGAGTTAAATTAATTTGTAATGTTAATTTATGACTAAAATTTACAATTAATCAGTAACTTATGATTAAATATAATAGTACATAATAATTAATATGAACGTATTATATTTATTTATTAAAGAATCTAAAATTTTAAAAATAAAATAAAATTTTTAAAAAATAGGTCAGGTTCCGCTCTAGATTTGGGTTGAAGAAATATTTTCCACTTCGGATTCAGATCAGATTCAAATTGATTTAAACTATTTTCAAAGTTCTGGCTAAGCTCAACCCGACCTAAAACCTGATTTTGACACCCGTTATTGAATTACATACAAAGTACAACCACAAAGAAGTGAAATATAGAAGCACTGAGCTCATAAAGGTTTGTTGATGAAAAGATGATACTATAGGTCAGCTGCGCTAATTTTATTTCCCGTTGACCAGTTACAGAATACATGTATATTACTGTTTCCGATAGTAGCTCCCACTCTTTAAAGTAGACCCGGTGATTTGGGTCGCTGGGTCAGGTTGATATCAACCCTAACCCAACCCATTTAAAATACCATCAACCCAATCCAACCCAAAAAGCGATGGGTCAGAAAATCATGACCCTAACCCAACCCGTTTAAAATCCTTCAACCCTAACCCAACCCATTTTTTAAGCATACAATAATTTAGATGGATTAAGAGTAGAAATTAATAAAAGAATTCACAAACATCCAGTGCTAGTTGGCACACTAATTATGATGAAAATAAAGGAAGAGAAATAATCTTGCTTGATCGACCCAGCTTTAAACGTATTCCATGTTATGCAAAGAATGCAAAACTACTGCACCAATTTTCTATGAATAAAATAACACGTACTTTTTCCATAAGTGTACATTTATCAATCCGAGCCTAAAACTCCACCACTGTTGGGGAGAAATCCTATCTAGATATGCACATGATCCTAGTGCCCTTAATAAAAAGAGGAGCAAAAATGAAAATCTTCATTATGCATTAGAGAAATATACTAAAGACAGATCTTCTAAAGTTAGAAATAATTTATAAACTGAGAGCTCAAAGCCTCAAACTATGACTGATACTTTTAAAATAAGTACACCTATTTAAGTTGAGTGCTCATGCCTGAGAAAAGTACAATCACAATCACTTAATCGTTACCAACAGTTGAGGAACTTTTATGCAACACGCTATCCGCATTGTTGGCTTCAGAATTCACTAAAAGGTCTATAATCAAGATCCTACTTACAAAAAATACATATCACCTACTTTTGTTCACTCTTCTAGATAATCTAAACATACATATGTTCCCAAGAACAACTATGGCAGTGAGAATAAAAAAACAAACCTTGGGCAGAGATGAAGAGTGACATAGACATGAACAACAACATAGAGGAGAAAAATGGATGTGAATCTGCAAGATGAGAGCATTTGGGCTTTCAACATTATGTTACAGTCTGGTTGTGCCCTTTGTTTGATATGCAGCTGGTTGGGCCATTTGTTTAGTTATAATTATGTGATATTATTAAAGGTGGGATAGTCCAACTACACTTGGGCTTAAGGCTAAGGCATAATTTGATCTGAAAATAATATATATGTGTGTATGAATTAATATTTTTATTTTTTATTATTAACAAATATATTTTCGGGTTTCGGGTTGGGTCATGGGTTAAGATCTCTACCCTAACCCAACCCACAAAATTAGCTTCTTACCCTAACCCAACCCAAAAAATAGATGGGTCAATAATCAAGACCCTAACCCGTAAAAGTATGGGTTGGGTTCGGGTTGGGTTTCGGATTGGGTCAAAATTGCCAGGTCTACTTTAAAGCCTATATATCTGAAGAAAATAAATTTCAAAATTTTGGATCGAACGAGCTCAAATTTACATTGCTCAACGGAATATCTAAATACTGTGGATACAACAATATCAATGTCCCTCGTCACTCTGCAAACGAAACAATAGTTAGCTGAGATTTTCTTAAAAAAGAAAAAGGAAAAAAAAAAAGATTGTGCCTGTGGCATCCCATCTGTAAAAGTTGGTACATCCCCAAACACCATAAAATTTCCTATCCACTTAATCATCTAACGTATAAAAACCATGAATCAAATCAGCCTTGGACCTTGCCTTCGCTACACGCATGCACTTAGACCTAGCAATTTGGGTCCTTGGGTCGAGTTGATATCAACCCTAACCCACCCATTTAAAATATCATTAACCAAACCCAACCCAAAAATGGATGGGTCTGAAAATCATGACCCTAACCCAACCCGTTTAAAATCCTTCAATCCTAACCCAACCCACCCAACCCATTTTTTAAGCATACAATAACTTAGATGGATTAGGAGTAGAAATTATTAAACAAAAAATCCAAAAACATCTAGTGCTAGCTGACACACTAATTAGGATGAAATAAAAGGAAGAGAAGTATTCTTGCTTGATCGACCCAACTTTAAACAAATTCCATGTTATGCAAATAATGTAAAAGTACTGCACCAATTTCCCATGAATATAATAACACGTACTTTTTCCATTAGTTTATATTTATCAATCTGAGCCTAAAGCTCGATATGCACATGATCCTAGTGCCCTTAATAAAAAGGGGAACAAAAGTGAAAATCTACATTACACATTAGAGAAATATACTAAAGACAAATCTTATAAAGTTAGAAATAATTTATAAACTAAGAGCTCAAAGCCTCAAACTATGACTGATACTTTTAAAATAATTACACCTGTTTAAATTGATCGCTCATGCATGAGAAAAGTACAATCACAATCACTTAATCGTCACCAACAGTTGAGGAACTTTTATGCAACACACTATCTGCATTGTTGGCTTCAGAATTCACTAAAAGGTCCCTTCTAGATAATCTAAACATACCTACGTTCTCAAGAACAACTATGACAGTGAGAATAAGAAAAACAAACCTTGGGCAGAGATGAGGAGCGACATAGACATAAACAACGACATAGAGAAGAAAAATGGATGTGAGTCTGCAAGACGAGAGCATTTGGGTTTTCAACATTATGTTAAGGTCTGGTTGGGCCCTTTATTTGATATGTAGCTGGTTGGGTCATTTGTTTAGTTAAGATCATGTGATATTATTAAAGGTGGAATAGTCCAACAACACTTGGGCTTAAGGCTAAGGTATAGTTTGATCTGAAAACAATATATATATATATATATATAGATATATATGAATTAATATTTTTATTTTTTATTATTAACAAATATATTTTTGGGTTTCGGGTTGGGTCATGGGTTAAGATCTCTACCCTAATCCAGCCCACAAAATTAGCTTAACCCAACCCAAAAAATAGATGGGTCAATAATCAAGACCCTAACCCATAAAAGTATGGGTTGGGTTTCGGGTTGGGTCAAAGTTGCCAGGTCTACATGCACTTGCCATCCTTTTACATCATCAAACCCACAATCCATATACGAGAGGGAAGATGAAAAAAGAAGATTTCCAACACAAGAGGAGCCCTTTGGATAGTGGAAAAACATATGTGTTCAATCTTCAAAATCCCCACACAAATGATACATCCCTAAGCCTAAACCCGATCAACCAGGAACCCAAAGCCAAATGTTAGGATTTGCTATAGTTATTGTAATATTCTTATAGCAATATACTTTCATTCCTTCCCTTTTAATCTGATTTAGTTTTTTTATTGTATTTTCCTTTCTTTGGTCTAACTTTTTCCCTTTTCTATTTTAGTCAATTGTTTCCTTTCTTTTAGTCTATTGATTCTTTTCTTGATAGCTCACTTCTCATTCTTTTCGCTATATAAGTCCTAGTACTTTTAGCCTTTGTACATACAATATGATCGACATTCAAATATAAGATGAAAGTAGTTTGCTCCTTTTCTCCCCATTCTCTCTTCCTGTTTCATTCTCTCTTCCCCATAAATCCGTGTTTCATCTTTATCTCTTTTAACATGGTATCAGAGCAGTAATTGAAATACCCCAAACCTAAGTATGGTAAGTAAACATCAACTTATGGTGTATTAAGGCTAAAACATGCCCTAGAAACATTGGTAGACAATCTAAACCAAAGAAAACACCATAAAGTCAATTTAAGCAAATACTTGCTCTAGACTTGGTGTAACCTTGATTAGGACCCAAAGGTCATTCTTAGACCTTAATAACATGCTAATGAACATGTTAAATCAATTACCAAAGAAAACCAAGCTCAAAAACAAGTTTAAACACAAATTGTGCTTTAAGGACTCTTAAAGCACATTTTTGAAAAATTGTCTTAGAAAGAGGTTTTGAGTGGCTAAATGCCCATGATTACACCTTAATCAACTTGTGTACTAATTAGTATCACATTAGGAAGCCTAAATCAATGGGAAACCAAAAATGTCACAAATTTGTGCACTAATTATGAATAGTGCCCTAATAGTACCTAGTTAGACTTAAGTCAACTTTGCTTAAGTAAATGGTCAACAAAGACCATAAATATCTTCATTAAGGGAGGGGGCCGGTTTTTTGAAGGTGGTGACTCACCATAAGGCTTCAGCCAAGTTAGAAAAAGAAGAGGGAAATAAAAGAGAAATCTATTTGCTTTTAAGAAAATATCTTAGCTTTAGCTTACCTCTCTCCTCCCTTCTTCATTCTTCTTCTTCTTCCTCCTAAGAAACCGTAAGTTGCAGCTCCATTCTTCCTCCACCTTCTTTTTTTTTGGTCGCAAAGGGGAGGCCGAGCCTCAATTATTTCTTATTCAATGACGAGCGAATATCAACAGCGAGTTGATTAGTTACACAAGCAGGGGGAGATGAAAGTGTATCCATAATACAATCACTAGACAAACAGAACTTGGCAATAAGGTCTGCAGCCTTGTTGAGGTCCCTCCGTTGGTGATTTAATCGAACATCCCAGGTGCGACCCAGGAGCCACTTGCATTCTAGAACCAGCGGTCTGTGGTGGTGCAAAGCTGGACAGAAATCAATGAGGTTCACCAACTCCATCGAGTCAGAGCCGAATACCACCTTGTTCAGTCCACGATCCCATGCACAGCGCAGTGCCTGAAGCAAAGCAAGGATCTCCGCCTGCAGTACACTTGCTTTCCCAATCCTCTTGCCAAATCCCACAATCCATGTTCCCTTATCATCCCTGCAAACACCAGCAATCGCAGCCAAGTTAGAAACGGGGTTCACAGCTGCATCTAAGTCAAACTTAGCCCAGCCAGAAGGAGGGGGATCCCAGGAAACATTCAAAACAGATTTGTAACTAAAAGAAGGAGGAACACAACTTCCCTGAATATTATAGTTTGCTGGTTTCCATGCCTTCTGGTTGCACCAGCAGGCTCTGATAACCGACTGGAGGGGCATCATAATCCGCTGCTCCTGCCCAAACACTTTGCTATTCCTCCATAACCAGAGCATGTGGCAACTAATAGAGAAAACCTCAGCCCAATTGAACCTGACTAACTTTGGACCAGAGAGTAAAATGTTAGATTTGAGCCATTCAGAGAAGGAAACAGAATAAAATGCTCTTCTATTCGCAGAGGGGATAAACCGATTCCATATCCTCCTGGCACTAAGACAGTCCCGAAAGATATGTACATCATCCTCCACAGCACCACAATAATGACATTGGTTATCTGAAGTGAAACCAAAAGAGCATCGTCTTGCATTAGTCATCAATTTACCCAAGCAAAGCTGCCACATGAAAACTCTAACCCTTTCCTGAACCGGGAGTTTCCAGATTCGACGAAAAATGTCATGATGAGTATTCACCTGGTTACTTGCGTGTTCCTGAGAACTTAAAAATAAATAAGCAGAAGCAACATTATAATTTCCAGAATTATGCAGCCCCCAAGTAACAAAGTCATCATCAGCATTTGGAAAAACAGATTGACTGGCGAGCTCAAGCTCTAGTGAAGCAGGGAGATAAGGCATAAAAATTTCCCATTTCCAACCTGAAATATCATCCCAATAATCAACTACTAAGTCATTAAGCATGGATGCAGGAACAGAGTTGATACATCTAGAAATTAAATCACTGTTACCTAACCATCTGTCAGACCAGAATTTAACTGTTTTACCATTACTTACCACCCACCTTGCCCCGCTTTGAATTAATGGGCGACACTTCCTGATGTTTCTCCAAGTGACCGAGCACCTGTTCGAATCTGGATTAGGATATTTGCTGCGCAGAAGCTTACTACATACCCCGTCCTGTTTAGAAATTAGATTCCAAACCAATTTCCCGAAACAAGCCAAGTTCATAGTTCTAGCTTTCCTAAAACCTAAACCGCCCACATCCTTGGGTTTACACAGCTGGTCCCACGAAATTGAGTGGAAACGGCGTGTACTCTGGTCATGACCCCAAATGAAATCACGACACAGCTTGTCAATTTGATCACAAACATTAATAGGCAGAAGCTGGCATTGCATATTATGTACTGGAATAGACGAGATGGAGCTTTTTGCAAGGCAAATCCTCCCAGCTAATGACAGGGACTTCATTTTCCATCCAGACAGGCGAGATCTGATTTTATCTAGTAAAAGCTCTTGGTTGCGTCTCTCACCTCTACCCTGCTGTAAAAACACCCCCAAGTACCGACCAAAGTCATGAGAGACAGGAATCCCTGCCTCCGAGCTGAGGACATGGGCTCTTTCACAACTCGCATTTCTAGAAACAAGAATCGTCGATTTTTCATGACTAATCAGCTGGCCCGAAGCATTGCAGAAGTCCTGGAGGATTTCTTTCATAACGCGAATCTGTCTAGTAGTCGCTTCTCCAAATAAAACTAAGTCGTCCGCAAAGAAACTATGTGATATTTTAGTTCTACTACGACCCATGGACAAGGGAACCCAGAGTTTGTCAGCAACAGCCTGATTAATAAGTTGGGACAACCTCTCTAAACAGAGGACAAAAATGAAAGGGGAGAGGGGATCCCCTTGCCGAATCCCTCTGCCCGCCTTGAATTCATCTGTCAAGCCCCCATTCCAACTTACCTGGAAAGAAGTAGAGGATAAACAAAACATGATGAGATTGATCAGGTTGATAGGGAGAGCTAAACAGAAGAGAGTGTCTTGGATGAAGCTCCAAGACAGTCTATCGTACGCCTTAGCAAGGTCTAACTTGAGGGCAAGGAATCCCTGGCTGGCTTTAGTGGTGTGGAGC
This sequence comes from Limonium bicolor, assembly GCA_023374045.1. Taxonomy (NCBI): domain Eukaryota; kingdom Viridiplantae; phylum Streptophyta; class Magnoliopsida; order Caryophyllales; family Plumbaginaceae; genus Limonium; species Limonium bicolor. Next base: position 259,937,007 of record CM041778.1, on the reverse strand, counting down.
TGGTGCAGAGCTTCTTGTACAAGAATAATGTTATCGAAAATGCTTCTCCCAGGAACAAAACTTGACTGATTAATTGAAATCCACTTGGGCATAAAAGGTTTGATTCTGTTTACTATAACCTTGGCCAGAACTTTGTATTGTACTTGACATAAAGAGATGGGCCTAAAATGGGAAACAAGAGTAGGCTGCTCAATTTTGGGGATAAGAACAAGAATCGTACGATTCACCTTACTGTCAAACCTGCCATTAAGGAAAGCCTTCCTAACAAACTCCCACATGGAAGGGCCAATCTGATCCCAAAAAAATTGAAAGAAACCTGCAGGAAAGCCATCTAAACCAGGGGCCTTAAAGCCCTTCATACTTTTAATAGCAGCAGTAACCTCATGCAAAGAGACCTCACAAGATAAACAAGCAATATCTTGGGAAGATAAAACAGGGAAGTCATGACCAAAAAGAGGGTCCTGCTGAGATTCATCACAAGAAAACAATTTGACAAAATGGTCACGAACAAGCTTACAAAGGGCAGTATTATCAGTAACCCAAGAACCATCAGTGCCCAAAAGAGCACTAATTTTGTTCCTTCTCCTTCTGATATTAGTTTTGACATGAAAATACGAAGTATTTCGATCACCAAGTTTAATCTTATCATCCCTAGATTTTTGAAACCACAACGACTCTTCTCTCTCAAGCCACATATCCAACTCACGCAAAAGGGATTTTTCAAGGCCTTTTAAATGGTTGCCACGTCCAGAATCAGTTGCTTTCTGGATGCCCTTCAGACGAGCAAGGATTCTATTTTTGGTCCAGATTATATGACCAAATGTAGTTCTATTCCAGTTACCCAGGTGATCACTAAGCTGTTCCAGCGAAATACCCAACTCATCTCTCACGTTCAGATTCTGTATCACGGTTTCCCGGAAGTTGGGATGGGTAAGCCAAGCAGCTAGGAAACGAAAAGGCTTATTGCTAGGACGGAATAAGGGCCGGCCAGAGAAAGCAAGGAATAAAGGACAATGGTCAGAAGTGAATCTAGGCATGGTTTCCACTAACGCATTAGGAAATAAGCCAATCCAATCAGTAGAAGCAAGGACCCTATCTAACTTAGCTCTATGAGTTCCATTGGTCCAAGTAAACAGATCACCAGAGCAGGGAATTTCCACCAAACCTTTATTAAATACCCAATTTACAAAAAATGAGTCCACCCCATTGTTCCTGGCTGAAGAGAAGTTTCTATCAGAAACATGAAGGGTGGCGTTGAAGTCACCACCAATGATCCAAGGCAAATCGCCAAACTGAAGACAATCCAAATCAGACCAAAGGCACTGGCGGTTTTGAGCAATTGGGCTGGCGTACACCGCAGTTAGATAAAATGACTTCCCAGAATCAGTAACACGGCAATGGACAAATTGCCTATTAGAAGCTAAAACATGAACAGAGGTGGAGTTATTCCAAAGTATCCAAATCCCACCGCTAAAGCCATGAGCATCCTCCCTAAACACATTGTCATAACCGATCCTACTACTGACTGCCTCAGCAGTACTACCACTAATTCTAGGCTCCACTAGCACAAGGATCCTAGGGTGTCTGATTCTGATAAACTCCCTCAAGGCTCTGTGAAAGTTAACACGTAAAGCACCCCTCACATTCCAAAATAAAATACCACTCATAAACATAAAAGGTATAAATGAGGAGCCGATATCATGCACCCGAGTTCTGGTGCAATCTATTAAGTTTCCCCAGGTTAGGACCAGACGGAGTAGATTTCAACTGACCAGAAAATTTTTCAGACAAAGATTTAACCTTGCCCTCGTATTGCAGATTGGGGATATCAAGCTGTTGCTCCCTGTCAATAACGGGTTTGCTATGACTCAAGGACGGATTATAAACAGCAGAGGCACCGCTAGCAGAACCCACACCATACAGAGAAACACTACCAGACGCAGAATCTTTTCTCAGAGGCGTAGATACAGAGATATTAGTAACATCACCCAGCTGAGAATTAGGGTTAGGATTAGGATTAGAAGACAAACCTGCAGGACCCTGAACTATGGTCCTGGTACCCGACAAATTCGCATCACTACTGGACCGATGATCATGAGGGATTTGAGTTTTCCTCCCTTTGCCAGCGGCACTTGGACGACTTTGGACCACGGGAGCAGCCTCCTTTTCCTCCAAAATCTGAAATCTGGATCCCTCGACGTTTTTGTTACGTGTGGTTGAACCCGGAATTTGAGATTTGCCCTGGTTAGATCTGAATGTGTTCCGTTTTTTAGGAACCATCCAGTCACCATAATCCTGAACGACATGATTGGGGACTTCGGTAGGCTCGTCAGGGACCAGCTTCACCCCCGTGCTCCGAACATCTTGGTCCGCTGTCTCCTTGTGAGGACACTCTACCTCTTTGTGTCCGTAACATCCACAAGCGAAACAAATTAGATGAAGACCCTCGTATTCTATCTTCATAGTGCGTCTCCGAAATCGATATTTTGCTAGGAGTGGTTTGGTCAGATCGACTTCTACCGCCACCCGCGCCAATCTTGACTTCCCAAAATTAACCGTTGAAAGATCGATCCTCTTTACCTTCCCAACTCTTGCTCCCAGAAGGCTCAAGAACTCCTCATTATAGTACTCATTGGGAAGATCCGGGAACCTTACTAGCACTTCTAGACTAGCTAGCGCCTCCGAATTGGGGTTAAAATTCGGTCTCCATCGGCGGACGGTGAGGTAGTGGTCCATAATTGGCCACGGGCCTTCCGATAATACGAATTGCAAATCCTCTTGGTTGGCGAAGTTGACCAAGTAAAAACCATTAGTTAGGTCGTCCATCGTGAAATCCCCATGGAGATTCCATCTCCACTTCAATCTCTCAAATAAGATCTTCATCGGTAAATTCTTCCCCAACAACTTGATAATTATCGCATTCCGCCATGGTTTCCTAAACCTTAATTTCTGTTCTTTGGTGATACGGATGGAGGGACATTTGGGATCTTCTTCTTCCCAGTCCTCCTCCTCGTCATCCGAGATGTCAACCAGCCCTTCGCCGTCGTCCTTTCCATCCATAGTCATCCTATCGCGGCTCATGACAACATTCTTGAAAGTGAGTTGTTCCGCATCAGTACCCGACTCAAAAAAGTCCTCTTGTCGCTGAGCATCAACAGCCATGTCATTATTCTCGGAACTACGCTGCTTCTTGGCAGGTTGACACGCTGCCTCCAAGTCGTCCATGGTGCTCACTAGGAGCGACACCGAAACAAACAGAGAAGAATTTGGGGGGAGAAAGAAGGGGGGAAGGCCGCCGCAAGAAGTGGCCGCCGGAGTTTAGGTGGGTGGTCTACGAGGCAGAACTAGGAAGAGCGAAAGACTACGACTCTCATTCTAGAACCTTCAATCGGAAGCTTACCAAACTGCTCATAGCCAGAGTATGTTGGTCGCCTCCTTTATTCTTCCTCCACCTTCACTTGCTCACCAAATACTCATTGTTGCTCCAATTAAAAAACAAACCTTAGATTATTGTTAGTTGGAGCAAGACCTTCATTCCTATCTTTTAAAATCTTCAAAATCTCAAGTTTGGTGCCATATATAAACTCCATTGAAGGTGGAAAATTCAGTTTGAAGAGCTCTTTTGCTTCTCCATTCATTCAAGGTAAGAAAAAAACTTAAAGAAAAACTAAGTTTCCTCCATTTTCACCTATGACCGAAAATCATCCTCACATGGAGTCTTGTTTTATCCCTTGAACTAGCTTGTTCCAATCTCTAAAGGACTAGTGGAGGTCCTCTTTGATTCATTACCAAGTCCATCTTGAGACTCCAAGGTAATCATCCAATTTTAATGCCTTAAAACACTTTTTAACCTAAGATTGAATTCTATGAGTTTAGGCATTTGCTTAGTACTCATTAGATTGTTTGAATGTGGATTAGAACATTGGCAAGAGAACTAAAGTTGCTTACCGAAAATCAATCATGGAAACCAAGGAGAAAAGTTAGAGAAGTTTGAGAAAAACAAGGCAAATTACTTACCTTAAGGTGGTTTATTGCTTTAAGGGATGGGATTTAGATAGATGATAAGTGTAGCTTAGAGTTTACATTATGTAAGGGCTATAAAACCTAGGAAAAAGAACATGATCATATTTGAGAACTTGTGACTAAAGAGCAAATGAGAATTGAGATAGTTAGATAATCATAAGGTGAATTACAAAAACACTTATATTGCTATGGGAGCATTGTTGTGTGTATTTGCAGTTTGAAGGCTATTATATGTGGGAAATTCAATGTTTAAGTTTATGTCATTTAAGGGCCTAAGTGCCAAGCAATTTAAGTTTATGCACTATATTATGATGTAGTGTAGTTTGGGTGAAAATTGTGTGTAGAGAAAGTTGTATGAGGATTTGAGTGTTCTTGATTGCTTAGGGATGGAAAAACTAGATGTTTTGGTTTAAGAACATGTTAGGGAGACCATGTCAAAATTTGGTGAAGAAACAAGATGTTTTAAGAGTTTAAATGAACTTTATGACTTAGATTGTCCTAGGAATGAATAAGGGGTGAATTTGGTGGAAAAAGGATGAGCTAGGATGTTTTTGAGTGTTAGGATGACCTAGGGGTATCTAGGAGGTACTAGAGAATAGCATGGTGAATTGAAGGTACCAAAACCATGATAAGAGAAGTTGTAAGACTTGTGCAAAGATTGAAGGAAAATAAGGATAATGACTTGTGAAAGTGTAAGTGTGAACTAGAGTGTATGACTTTGAAAATGTTTGGGAAACTTGAGTAAAGGAAAGATGGATTAGTAATAATGCTTGAGGAGAAGTTATATTGGTAGAAAAGGAACACTTTGGTTAGTTGTAATTTTAGACAAGTGGAGATGTTGGAAGTGTAAGGAGTTAGGTGTTAAGAATTTTTGTAAGAAGTTGAGGAAATGATCAATGGGTTAAATGGAAGGTTTATCAATGAGTTGATGGATGATTTAAGAGAATATTAAGTGCCCAAATGATGTTAAAACATATTAGGGAACTTGTGGAAGAGTTTGGAGTAGATTGGATATTTTAAGAAGAGGTTATGCAGTGGACCGACCCAGGGGACCGACCCTGTCTGGGTCGGTCGGACTGTAATAAACCAGTTGGGAATGCTTCTTGTAATACCCCAACCGTTAAACACGTCATTCCTCTAAAACAGTCACAAATTACCTTTACTCACGCAGCGGATCTCTATTACAACGAAGGGTGATACAACGCCGTTAGCCACCCATATGGCTAACCAGGCTTATCTCACATACAGTAACGGTCTGATGGACTGGAACAACCGAATACACAATACAAATACATTACTCAAATCATCCCTTTACTATACCGAGTCTACTATATATGGAAGCCGACAACATTTTCGGTCTTACACCTCTTTCAATACATAAGTAATTAAATCTAACTACCCATGCAAACCACCGACCCCGTCCTACTCTCGAACGGTAACATCTTCGGTGTACCTGAAAAATAAAAACGTTGCCCCTAGGGGCTCAGCTTAACGCTGCATATGAAATTCGGATACCCCGAGCGCTAACCGGGGTACGCCGACTACTTTTGTCGGATATACATGGAGTTCATTTTAGTCAAACAACATGCATCATAGCAATACAATATATATGTGTATTACTCAAGGAATCTACATCCAATCACGGAACACAATTCCTAACTAACATAACAAGGTTGTTAGTTGTATCAGTTTACTCTTAGGCCTTGAGGGTTATACCTCACTATGCCTTGTTTACTCATTCAGTATCTCACCCGCTCTCTCGGGTTACTTATTCATATACACACCCATTCTCTTGGGCTACTCATTTTATACTCACCCATTCTCTCAGGTTACTTATACTCATTTTCTCACCCACGCTCTTGGGTTATTTGTACTCATTTTCTCACCCACGCTCTTGGGTTATTTGTACTCATTATCTCACCCACTCTCTTGGGTTATTTATACTCAAGCTCTTGTAGATTCTCGAGACACTACAGGTCTCCTACGTCACGCTTGTTACTCCTAATACATACTTAGGCCAAAACTCATGGCTCTCAAGCATAGTCTTACTTCCCCGGTTTCGACCCTACTCTGGGTCTAGCATGGTGGGAAGGTTCAACTAGCTCACGGAACTCTCTCTTAGTTCCTATCTCTTTTTACTTAGGTCCGACTACTCTCGGACTACTTACATTCCCATACACTCCTCTCTCGGAGTTATAATAATATTATGTATATTAGTTTAGAAGCATCACTCTCGATGTTTCTAATGACTTTGGGAACATTACTTAAGTTCGGTTAATCTTAGGTCTTAAGAGTTACTCATACATTCCACTTACTCATACTTTTGGTTATTTTCTTAAATCGGTAGAATCCTCATATAGGAGGTCGACCATGTCTCAAGGGAGCTACTGATAAGTGTCCAAATGAGCATGATTTATAGGTGTATTTCATATATAATATTAGCACTTTTCTTGCTCATTTCTCCACTTCGGTTAGTTTTCCTCTAGTTTATGTTTTATTATTATCTCACTAATTTATTGGTTTAACATGAGGAAAACCAAGCTGGGACTAAAGTAGATAAAGAGACGAACACATAGACGCAAACGGCTCGGAAAACGGAGCCCAAACGAAGAATCTAGAGCCGGTCGAAGTTGGAAGGAATAAGTCACGACTGCGACGTCGCGATAACTAGCGGACCTCTCACATGCGACCGCGAGGCGGACACAACAGAGAGTACCGCCTACAAAGAGGCGGACAACACACATGTAACCGCGAGGAGGACGTGACTCAGGCTACCGCCTGATAGCTGGCGGACGGCACAGAGGAGACCGCCTCCTTTGGAGGCGGTTGTGACACAGGCTACCGCCTGGTTTACTGGCGGACAGGAGAGGAGGAGACCGCCTCCTTTGGAGGCGGTTGTGCCTCGCGACCAGCATCTTCTTCGCCCGTCTTCCGTCTTCGTCTGCAACTCGCGCCGACTGTCTCCAACTCGTCCACTGTCTGCGCCTACCTTAATTCACGCCTCTGTCTGTCCCCTGCAATAAATGAAGCAATCAATGCTTCAATCAGTGAGCTCAATCCTTCACGCGTCTGTTACCTCCTCTGCTGCTTCTTTCTTTTTCTATATAAACCCACGAGCTTCACCCAATAAATGATTCATCAACACACGAATTCACCAATCGATCCACGACCACTTCACCACCATCTCATTTCTCTTCTTCCGCCTTCTCCATTTTATTTATTTTACAGTCCACCAAATTCACCTCTAGCCCTATGTACACAAATTAGCAGAGTGAGACGGAGTGATTACGGATGATTTCTATTACTCTCGTCTCTATCTATCTATTTAATATGTTAGGCTAGTTTACGTTACTCTGGGAATAGTTATTATGTATCTGTACTAATTATGCAATATTTCTACTGGTTTATTTATATACAGTTTGTTACGTTTTAAAGGTCATCTCGCCTTTCTAATAAATCTCGCGAATTTATTAAATTGCTCTTCTAAGTCTATTTTGATCAGACCAGGTGATAAATAGACAGGTTAATTAAAGCGTAAAACTGGAGGAAGCTTTATTATGATTTAATGAGTTAGTATTCAGTTGCAAATGTAATTCCTCAAATACTCCTCTGCCATTCACAGGCTTTTGCTTGAACCTTGATTAGAACCTTGCATTACAGGTGAACGAGTTCTTATGAGGCTATGACTTAGTCCTTAAGATAATTACAGGAACCTTGCCAAATTATTAAACCAGTAGAGATAGCTTAATTATGCAGATTATAATAACCTGACCCAGAGTTCCATTTTATTTATCTGTCAACTTAGTTTATTTTATTCTTTCTTTTTATTTACAAGTCAATTAATCCACCCCCCTTTTGTGACACGCTTAGGTACTATTATATGTACATTAGTCCCACGGTTCGACATCCGGTTGCTTTCATTTTCACTATACTACTGCGACCGGGATTTATTTGCAGCCCGACGTTATTTTTTGGGTTTTAATTTCTTTCTTTTATGTTAATTACACCTGTTCTAACCACTCACTATATAACGTCTGCAGCTACTAATCCCTTAGGTCTCTTTTACCTTCTTTACTAGTTCACATCTTTGAACTATCTTTAATCCTCTTGAAGGAGGTTCACTTAACTTTCCACTCTCATTTGCTTCGTGGATTGTTTCAATATGGTTTTCTAACCGTTATCGGGTATCTACTCAACCCGTACTACTCCTCATATTCTAGGGAGTTCATATGTTTGCGTTTTCGTTATACTTTAACGGATAGTTTGTGTGTTTGCACGTTTTCGATATCACAAGCATCGACCCGATCTATGGGTCTCTAGTCAAACGTTACTCACTATGAGTCGGTCTTTACTCTATGTTAGACCACACCGGCATACAAGTATGTTAGCTAATTCAACATACAACATGACATACATAATCAAACAAGAGATTATTTTCATGCTTTAGTCTTGATTAAGCCGGCACACAAACACACAAATCAACGTAACTCGGTTAGCACGCGGAGTATGAGAAAATCATACCTTTCACCGGGGTTAGCTTTACCGTGTGACCTCTCGTTCCTCGGTTCACACTTGTTCCACTAATAACATTCAAATGTTTTCATTAACACCAAAGCGTTACGGTATGTAAAACTAATACTCCCGTACTTAACCCCGTTATCCCGTTTAACTTAGTTTTACTCATGTGTTCTTAAACTCACAACTTTCTCATTCACTTATCAAACTTGTTTACACTCTTAATGACCTTTAAACATCATTAATCAAGTCATAATTACCTTATACTATCATTACCCATCCTTAATTAAGCTTTAAAATAGTTTCTGTGCAAATTTTGGGGTGGTCCGGGTTACTATCCGAGTTTGCAAACCCGGACCCCCACTTGGAAAAACTCTCGGGTAAGATTTGGGACTGGTCCGGGTTTGTGTCCTAGTTTGCAAACCCGGACCACAAGGTTTCAGAACTCTCGGGTATGATTTAGGGGTGGTCCGGGTTTGTGTTCTGGTTTGCAAACCCGGACCACATGGTCTGTGCTACCTTCTGCCGTGTTTTAGCCCTGGTCCGGGTTTGTGTACTTGTTTACAAACCCGGACCACTTGCAGAATTGAAAAACATGTATGTTTTTGATTATGTTACAACTCCAAACTTATAACAACTTCTTCCCCACTCTTCCTACATATATTATAGCATGTTTTGACATTGTTTAGGCATTCAAAACTAACCCTAAGCTACTTTTACATTCATCTGTTACAAAACCCAATTCACTGTAATTACCTTCTGTTACAGATTCCAAGTTCTCTTGTATTCTGTTGCAGTTTCCAATCCCTCCTTTCTTACCATTTCAACTCCACGTATTAACACACTCAAGCCCATAGTTTCCTATACAAATTTTGACATAGCTTACTTACATTTTAAGCATTCTCCACACACTAATCAGCTCACAAAAACCTGTTTTTCATCACTGTTATATAAGCATCAATATCACTGCTACTACACAATAAATTCCCTCCTGTTATCACATATATAACAGTTTAATCTCATGACTTATTTCCCACACTAAAACCTCATTAAAACAGCTCCAATATCCTCCAAAACTGTAGTACCATTACTACACTAACAAGGTCATTTATTTGCATACAAAAATCTGTTTACAGAGACAAAACCATCCCAAGGTTAGTTCATTACCTTGCCAGTTTTTCTGTTTTCTTTTCTTTTCTTCCTCCTTCTCTTGTTCTCTCTTTCTCTCCTTGTTTCCCACACCAAACAGAGGTATAGATTGCTATCTACAATCATAACCCCAAACCACACATAACAAGCTTGTTTATTTCTCACGTAACTCACAAAACTAATATTTCAAGAACTAGTTTTTAGGGCTTTAACACTAAGGAGTTACCTTGTTCTCTTGAGTGCCATCTTTGAACGGCAAGGCTAGGAAAACCTCACCCCTCTGTTGAAGAACAAAACCGACTGGAAAATGAAGCCAAGTCCAACGTGGGCATTTTTTTGATTTAACAAGCATAAGCTAGAAAGATGGAAGACTTAAGCTTATTTTTACCTTGGAGTTTTTAGGAGATGAAGGAGACTCAAAACACCCCTTTAAGCTTCAACAGAAGCTACGGTCATGGAAATGAAAATGAGGGTTTTAAGTTTTTGAAGGGTGGAAAATGTTGCCCTGGACAAGAGGAATCCAACGGTACTATTTTTGTGTGTTTTGGTGGAGAATGGAGCAAGATAATGGAGAAGGAAGATTGTGCTGTTGCTCTCTGATAAAATCGCCATGGAGCTCTCTGGGAAGAAGAGAATACAGAGAGTGGAGGCTGGGAATCGTAAAATAAGAAGAAGGAAAAGTGAGAGAGTACTTAAAGTACTTTTTACTATTTCACTTTGCTTTATTTATTTATCTTGTCATCTTATGACTTAATAAGCCAACAAGCTAATTAAATGCGTGTATACTAATTAAAATCGGCCCCACACAAAATACAAGCTGGGAGCGTTTTTCATTTTTTTACAGAAACACTCGTTAATTTACCCGGTTTAGCACTATTCACTAACCGGGCCGTTTTTCGGATTTTTCTCGTTTCTTCATTTTTAATGGTTATTAAGCTTCCATTAATACTTAATTATAGTTATTTAATCAACTATAATTTTTACGGGTCCATTTGACCACTTAAAGTAGTGTTTTCGGGTTTTCTCGAAAAGCGTGCTATAAAACTCCGTTAGCATTTTCAATCCATTATTTGGATCCGGTTTCTTCGGGAATTATTCCCGTATACTAATTAGGCTTAGCTAAGCCTTAGGAATCCATCTCGGACCCTAACGAGATCATCTATCTCTTATACTCATTTAATGCGTGTTTTAGCGTTTTTCGCGTTTTACGTATTTTCTCTTTTCTTTTGGTCTTATTCTCTTTACCAATACTCTCTAGGCACCATTAGGCCTTTAATAACCATATTAGAGTAATTTAATCACCATTTTTAGATCCGGGGTATTAAGCTTCTACATTCGACCGACCCTGTCTGGGTCGGTCGGGCAAAAATTAGGGAACCAGAATGTTTCTGCAATGGACCGACCTTAGGACCGACCCTGGTTGGGTCGGTCGAGTAGGAGTTTTTCAGTCGGAGAAGTCTCTGTCTCCGACCGACCCAGGGGGTTGGGTCGGTCGGTGGGTCGGTCGGCCCTTATAAAAAAAACAGAAAAGAAAGAGTGGCATTAGTAGTCCACCATTAGGAGGGTAATGATGATTAGAAAGGTAAGCATGTAAGAACTTAAGAAATTAAGCTAAGTAAAATGAATTAAGTGTTTAAGGTTAAGTTATAAGGACTTACTGATTATTAGGTGGGAATCATTAGTGGCTAAGTAAGTTAGATTGATTGGAAAGTAATTAACAACCTAAAATTGAATGAATGTTTTAGGACTTGTGAATTGGGACTCGGAGGGAGATTAAACAAACGACCGCTGACGGTGAACGGTATGGTTTTCTTGTAGCCTGCTTGCTAACGAGGTGTCCCTCGGCTTGTGTGCTAATTGTTTATGTGTTCCGACTAAACAAGATAAAGCATGCAACCGGTTATTGTATTTGTTGAGTGTTTGTGATTAAAACTAACACACTTGACTTGAGATTATTTACTAACAATGCTTAGTAACATTGGTATGAGATAAGAATTCACTCCCTAATTGTTGGTTGGTTAATACCCGAAAAATGTTTAACTAACACTTCGCCTTTGAGACTTTCTACTAACTGGAACTTGGGGGGAATGAGGAACCCGGGACTGACTCCGGTCCTGCATGTTAAGGAAAGGGGGTTGGTATCTGTATCAGATCCGACTTCCGTTGAGACTTGTCTTTGACTTGTCGCCTAGAGTCGACATATAGACTCGACCACCTTGGATTACGGTTCAAGGTGGGAGGCCAGATTAAGATGGTGCGGCGGGATCACCTAAATCCCAAATTTAAGATAAGTTGTTTATTTAACCAATGGAGTTAATAGCTCATTGGCTAGGGTTACTTTTGACCCAACAAAGATAAACATTGAGTTAAGATACAACCAATTGAGAAAGGTTGGTATAATGAGACTGAGATAAGACTTGAGACTGAGATAAGACATGAGACTGAGATAAGACTTGAGATGAGATAAGACTTGGATTGATAATAAGGAAATAATAACTTAAGGAGTTAAAAGATTAACTCACTTACTTAAGGAACGCTTTTAAGTCGTTCGTTGTGTTTGAACTATAATTATTCATATGTGGTGTGGTGTTTATTGCACTTCTTATTTATGTTGTGTTATTAATCAACCGCATGCTATCGACAAGTAGTCGTCGTAGTCCCGTTAGCTTGGGGGCTATAAGAGAATCATACCAGCGAAGGTGCTGAGCCCCTAGGGGCATCCATATTTATTTTGCAGGTGAACGACAGAAGACGACCGTCATGAGAGTAGGATCGGGTAGAAGTACTTCGGGTTGTTTTCCTTTTGTTATACGAGTTGTTCATGTACACTCGTTTAGTAAATGGTATGAGATGTAGTATGATGTATTAGGATATGAGATACTTGTATTAAGAATATGTATTTGGTTAAGATTTAGTATACTCTAATGTTCGGTATATTAGGGTCCATCAGACTGTAGCTAGATCTTGGAGAATTTAGTATGCCTAGTTAGTCACGTGGGTGACTAACGGCGGTAACACCAATCACTGTAAGAATTCCGCTGTGTTGTTAATATAATTGGTTGGAGGTTTACGAGTTGAGAATGGATTTATGAGATGGGGTGTTACAAAAAGTGGTATCAGAGCGTAGTTACGCTCTGATGACTAGAATTACAGAACTTAGGAGGATACCGAGTTAGAGTTTGAGATATGGGTTTAGGGTTGAGAGATAGAGCGAGAGGTGCATTAGTTAGGACTTCCCGGTGTTTACCGGATATCTATAGTACCTAAACCCGCCCTTCACTTCCCTAACTTTGAATACGGGGAACAAACGTCGGAGAGAAGAAAGCCTTCTCTAACTCGGGGAAACCCGATCTGGCAGTTAGTTAACAGTAGGCAATACGAGAAATGCCTCGTTGTACAACAGTTTTACAAGAACTTGAAGGTCCTAACTGGAGCGCAACAGGCGCTGTGATAAGTGCGAAATACATCTATTTTTAGGGTTTTAATTCTTCCTATTTTTATAACAATTCATGTCGTATTTCTCACTTATCATATGCTTTCCATTAGATTTATGTTTTGATGTGAACTGATACATTTTATATGTAAAATGGAGGAAAAATATTGGATTTACATTAAGGATTACACAACAAATGGTGATATATATATATATGTATATATATGTATGTATAATCAAATGATTTACTCACGCACTGCTCACAACATGGGAAATTGATCACGTTCAGAATTTTACAACTCAATGGACACATCATCATGATTCAAGGCATACATTTGCACACTCACGGAAAGAATATATCCACAAACATCACCATTGCTACATCATCTCAAGGCTGCACTCACGAGCTTAATGATTCATGCTGATCATATTATATCAAATTATTCACGTCACTTTTGATAACAGAGGCGACATATTCTTTCTCATGATGTGGATAGATGATTAATCATCATTACTATACTCACGTGGACTATTTTCATGATTTCATATTGCTAACAATCATTATATCATCATTGGTTGATGATTAACGATGGCTGCTTATGTGGTTGATGATTAATTAATTTGTGGTGTGGAGCGCTGCAGAATTATACACCAAGCTCACATTCATGAATCATGAACGATCGTATTAAGAATATAGACACCATCACTGCACAAAAACGCTGCACTTTATTTATTAAGGCGGTTAGGTTATTATGGGACCGTATGAATCTCTCGCTATTGCTATATAATACAAGAGATTAGGGTTGGAGGGGGATACGCTCCAGCGAGAGGGCTCACCGCCTCTCTCACTTCATTCTCCTGGAAATCAGAATACCACCACCATCATGCATACCAACGCAGCACTTCACCTTACACCACCACCGTCGGCCATCATCACAATTCACAATACCACCACACCACCACTCACACAAATCCACCATTGTTCACACTCCGCACTTCTAACAGAGGATTAATGCAGAGACACGTGACGACGGAAGGCGGAGCGGGGATCTTCTTAACAGAGTATTTTCTTCCCTTTTTATCTAAACTGTCAATGTGTTCTTCCTTTGTTATTTTTTTTATTTTTAGAGTCATGTTAGCGTAGCTAGTTTAGCTCCCCGAATTGTGGTAGCAAACCGGATCATTACATTTATTTTGTAATATTTTCCCTAATTATAGCTGCAGTAGTTTAATTCCTGTTCTTCATGTGTTTTAATTATCTATCTAATTATTAAAGCAATCCTTGTAGTTTTCTAATCAAAATGCGGCGCTGAGATTAGTTAACAAGACATAGGAAGTTAAACCGAATTAACGACTAGAAACATGGTTTGCCTATAGGTTAATCTGTCTCCAATAGGAATTGGTAATAAAGCGATTGGTTAGAATTGACTTGGGCATGGTTTGCGGCTTGTTATTTATGCCAGTTACCGGTCAACGGGTTAATTAAGATTCCTGGGTTTATTGCAGAATTAGGGGAGAGTTTATATATAGATTAATAAAGTGAAAGTTTGCAGAACAATCCGGGGTGCTTCCTTAGATGTTAGAGTTTTAATCTTTATCTCCTTGTTTTTGTTTATTTTACTGTTTAATTATTTTATTATTTTATCTTAGTTCGCTGAGTTATTCTTTTATTAAATTAAGTAAAACTTGAAAAAGTGACGTATCCTGTTTTCTTAGTTTAGTTTCTCAGTTAGTAAATAAATTATCAATTAATTGAACGAGGTCCCTGAGATCGACAACCCCCACTCAATTCACTATTTCGCAAAACGATAGGTACACTGCCTAAGTAGAAGTATAGTAACATATATTTCTGCTAACAAGTTTTTGGCGCCGTTAAAAGTATATATATTTTTCACTTATCAAACTTTCTCACACTTATCAAATTTTTGGACATCCTCAAATTTCAGAAGGAAGAGCCACCTCCAACTAGTCATCAGCTTCACAATCAATCCAAGAAGCCTCAACAACAGGAGGAGGACGTTTATGTCCTTGAACTTGAGGAAGAAGAACCATCATCACCTGATCTCCTATTAGTACTACGTTACCGACAGTATCTCCTCAAACATCAGGTTTTGTGGAGTATTTACTTTCCTATTTTATTTGTCGAAGTAACGCTTTGTTTTGACCCAGGTGGTTTGCTTTTAATTATTGCCTACTTCGTTTTCTTGGCAAAGTTGTTGTCTACTTTTATTTTTGATCCCGGATAACGAAGCGGGAGTCTAGCCAAAGACTATAGAAATGGGCAACTTACTGGGAGGCAACCCAGTGGTTAAATGTTTATTTTATTTTTGTTTTGGTAGTTTTAGTTACTGCATTAATTTATTTCTTAGGTTTATTTTGTTTTTCTTTTATTTAGAAGTGGTAATGGTGCCTGTGCTTTTAATGCAACGCTTTGCAGCGTTTTTGTGGTAGTTATTAGTGTGTGCAGGTGAAATTCTTTTCATGGTGTTTGATGTACCCCCAAGGTTGGACACTTGCTTGGACGCAAGTGTGAGGAAAGCTACTACCCCATTGTTCAAGCTTAAGTGTGAGGAAGGGAACCTTCCTCAATCTACGACCTTCCTCAATCTACAATATCAGGGGAGTTTCAGTTTCTTTAATTTAATGTTTGTGTTCAGCCTATAATGCTTTTAATGCTTATTTATTTTATCAGTCCATGATTGTCCTGAATGAAATTCTTCACGAGTCTAGCATATTTTGAAAGGTCTTTTCTTGATTTTTATTTTTGAACAATGAGGACATTGTTCCTCTTAAGTGTGAGGAAGTAGAGACCTTTCCCTGAAAATATGCCAGTTGCACTTAAATATCACACTTGTTTTTGATTGTCTTCTTGCTTTGAGAGAATCACTTCTCTGAGTGCTTATAAATGTTGAATTCTTGGGTGAAATTTTTTGCACAGATTTTGAAATCGAGTGAGGTGACCACCTCAAGAATCTTTCCGCTCTAGGTTGTTTGTATATATAGTTTTATTCAAATTAATCTGTTGTCACTGAAATTTGACGGATTAGTTGACTGTGCAAACTGAAATAGTTTAGCTTGGGATTTTGGAAATAATGTGAAAGTTTGGAATGAAAGTATAAGGCAAGGTACTCCGCTGATCAAAAATTTTCCTAACAAAAGCAGGCCTCGTCTATCCGGTTATTAAGTCCTAGGGGTGCCTTAACACCTATCTACCTAAGGTCTTGGGATCTGGGATAGTTGGCCCAACACCGTTACAAGGATAGAGAGAAAAGTCTGGGTTATAGAATAACTCTGCGGTTCGCAATTATTCGTTTGTTTTGTATATATATCTTGAAGAAGAATGTTTTTGCATGCGAAAAAGTTAATTGCAGTTTAATTTTTGTTTTTGATCATGAGTATGTGGTGTTGAAAGGTATCACGGAATAAGGTGTTACTTCACACCCCTTGTCATCCAAGGGTTAGAGGAAAATAATGGTGGAAGATCCCAAGTTAATCTATATTTAGATTTTGTAATCTAACTTCTCCATGCTTTTAAAATCATTCTTTTTCACTGATTGCGAAAACCTACAACCGGGAGCAGAACAATTCTTTTGATTGTCGCTTTGCTTACTTCCTATCTGCATCTGTTTGATCCTGAGGTTCGATACTATGGCCTTAGAGATAGTTTTATTCTCTATTTGCTTGAGGACAAGCAAAAGCTAAGTGTGAGGAAGTTTGATAAGTGTGAAATACATCTATTTTTAGGGTTTTAATTCTTCCTATTTTTATAACAATTCATGTCGTATTTCTCACTTATCATATGATTTCCATTTGATTTATGTTTTGATGTGAACTGATACATTTTATATGTAAAATGCAGGAAAAATATTGGATTTACACAACATCACGTACTACTCACAACATGGGAAATTGATCACGTTCAGAATTTTACAACTCAATGGACACATCATCATGATTCAAGGCATACATTTGCACACTCACGGAAAGAATATATCCACAAACATCACCATTGCTACATCATCTCAAGGCTGCACTCACGAGCTTAATGATTCATGCTGATCATATTATATCAAATTATTCACGTCACTTTTGATAACAGAGGCGACATATTCTTTCTCATGATGTGGATAGATGATTAATCATCATTACTATACTCACGTGGACTATTCTCATAATTTCATATTGCTAACAATCATTATATCATCATTGGTTGATGATTAATGATGGCTGCTTATGTGGTTGATGATTAATTAATTTGTGGTGTGGAGCGCTGCAGAATTATACACCAAGCTCACATTCATGAATCATGAACGATCGTATTAAGAATATAGACACCATCATTGTACAAAAACGCTGCACTTTATTTATTAAGGCGGTTAGGTTATTATGGGACCGTATGAATCTCTCGCTATTACTATATAATACAAGAGATTAGGGTTGGAGGGGATACGCTCCAGCGAGAGGGCTCACCGCCTCTCTCACTTCATTCTCCTGGAAATCAGAATACCACCACCATCATGCATACCAACACAGCACTTCACCTTACACCACCACCGTCGGCCATCATCACAATTCACAATACCACCACACCACCACTCACACAAATCCACCATTGTTCACACTCCGTACTTCTAACAGAGGATTAATGTAGAGGCACGTGACGACGGAAGGCGGAGCGGGGATCTTCTTAACAGAGTTTTTCTTCCCTTTTTATCTAAACTGTCAATGTGTTCTTCCTTTGTTATTTTTGTTATTTTTAGAGTCATGTTAGCGTAGCTAGTTTAGCTCCCCGGATTGGGGTAGCAAACCGGATCATTACATTTATTTTGTAATCTTTTCTCTAATTATAGCTGCAGTAGTTTAATTCCAGTTCTTCATGTGTTTTAATTATCTAGCTAATTATTAAAGCAATCCTAGTAGTTTTCTAATCAAAATGCGGCGCTGAGATTAGTTAACAAGATATAGGAAGTTAAATTGAATTAACGACTAGAAGCATGGTTTGCCTATAGGTTAATCTGTCTCCAATAGGAATTGGTAATAAAGCGATTGGTTAGAATTGACTTGGGCATGGTTTGCGGCTTGTTATTTCTGCAGTTAGGATTCGTTGTACAGGGACCGGTCAACGGGTTAATTAAGATTCCTGGGTTTATTGCAGAATTAGAGGAGAGTTTATATATAGATTAATAAAGTGAAAGTTTGCAGAACAATCCGGGGTGCTTCCTTAGATGTTAGAGTTTTAATCTTTATATCCTTGTTTTAGTTTATTTTACTGTTTAATTATTTTATTATTTTATCTTAGTTCGTTGAGTTATTCTTTTTATTAAATTAAGTAAAACTTGAAAAAGTGACGTTTCCTGTTTTCTTAATTTAGTTTCTCAGTTAGTAAATAAATTATCAATTAATTGAACGAGGTCCCTGAGATCGACAACCCCCACTCAATTCACTATTCCGCAAAACGATAGGTACACTGCCTAAGTAGAAGTATAGTAGCATATATTTCTGCTAACACGCTGCCAGCCGAATGCTACCAATGAGAGAACGGTAATTACCGGCAACATGGGGTCGACTTGCTATGCAGTCGATATAACCCAGCCACACCAAAAAAAAGAAAGTACTACGAGTGCAATGGAGAGGAAAAGGGAAGCGACAAGGATACCGGACAGTGGTCCGAAGGAACATGACAGTGGGACAACACCGCGAATGAGAATAAAGACTACCGGAAAGTCCATTATGAAACGGGAGCTCCAGACCCCATACAACTTGATAACTTACGAGGACCTGACGGGCGTAGCTCAGGCGACTAAGGGAACATACACAAATTGAATATTGAAGTAGGACCAAGTGCCTAAAGGAGAATCGTTACTTAGTAACCACGGCAAAATGTGTGGAAACGGGAGCGAGGATTAAGACATAAGTAAATAACAAGGGGTTCCCTCAGAAAGAGGAATGCCCTGATAAGTGACTGTACTGTCAAAACAACCAGGAAACTGCCGGATGGTCAGTTATCCAAAACAAAAGAACATCGAAGGAGTCCCGAGGACTACCAATTACACGGAGCTTAAAAGATAGTACCATTATCGATGTGCACAGTACCGATAGCCTATCTTGCATGGTGCACTTGCCATAGCAAGTGCTGCCACAATAAAGCTATACGGGAAGCCATCATGGCAAGATAGCGGAATGCTACAATGATAACATATATTAATACCGGATTGCAAATCCTTAAGGACTAGAGAATGAGACCTTGGAAAGGCCTGACGACCTGACCATGACGAGCTGAGTCCACACACCAGTCAGCAGGGAGCTGAACTTGGATAGAATACTAAACAATATAAATTTTAGCAACGGTACAACCTACCACAACAACAACCGACAGTACGGTAAGAACACGAATTCTGAACCTTGAAGAGAAGAACCTAAGAGATTGCTCAGTATTCCGAGCAAAACAATATGTAAGTAATAACATACAAGGAATGTATTACTAGATACAATGAAGTCAGTCGACAAAACAACTTCCAACAAGAACGGGACAAGACTCCTAGGATGACCTCTAAGAATACCAGTAACAAACATTCTTCATTGAAGATGTTAGTAAACCCCGGAAACTGGGATAGAGGAAATGAACTTAGGCTATAACCTACCAAGGATCAAAGATATACAACCCTGATGAGAGAGGCTCAGAGGACTTCCCCACAGAGCGGTCATAGTCGAGCCGAACAAACCGATGAACGACAGTTAGCATTGTTGCCTAACTCATTAACACCCAAGTATGATTAGTCATTGACGGGTGGCGTAGTCAACAAGGAATGAACAGAGTTTTGAGACGGAAGCACAAGATAACCAGGATAATTACCCAACTTAGACACCGTAAGGCAGACGCCTAATATGAACCGAACCTTAATCGCTAAAAGACTCAAGTCTTTAAAAGCGGAAATATTTGCAAACACTAAATAATGTCAGATCAACTGAACGAACTTCCATAGCGGGAAGCAGGATGCAACAACTTACCATGGAATCCAGTACTACATTTAATATGTATCCTAACGGTTGAGAGAATTCAAAGAACCAGAAACTTATGAGGATAACCTATGGATGAGTAAGAGTACAAGAAGTGAACCAAGCAGCGGCTCTCACTCAATGACGTTAAGCACTAAGAGCCTACGAGCCAAGGATGTTAACCACATTAGAGCTCGAGGCGCAGGAAAGTATAAGAGAGCTTATTTAAGCCATGAACGAACTACAATCTGTAGATATGAATGGTTACGAAACCTATAAATTAATTATGGAAGAGCTGCCAGGGAAATGGGCACCAGTGAGATTAAGGAGATAGTACCAATGACAGGGGCGGAGTACAAACCACTCCTCTTAAAGTGGGGATACCTCTCCTTGTTGTGAGGCCTATGAGTGGGAATAAACCCCTTTAAAAGGGCTTTCACTTGTTAGAGATAAATACCTTCTACTAAAGGATGGAAACCGTAAACCTTGAAATTACCTTAGAACATTCCAGTTACACATAAATAATAAGGAAAACTGCATAGACAGACCTCATATCCGACACCCAGGATTTAGGAAGCAGTAATCGTCAGAGATAAACATTGTGAGTACACAATATGACACGTCAAGTGACCAACGCTCAGAAGAGCTTGTGACTCAATGGGTGGATTCTTCTATAACCAGTTAAATTACTTGGTAAATAACATCATAAGGGATGGAAGAACGTGAGAGAGACTAACCTACACGTGAACCCGATGTTTGCAGCAAAACGTCTTCACATTAAGAGATAACAATATTACAACATGGTATGGCAACCGCCATATACCGAAATTAGAGATCTCCTAGTGTGTTTACACCAGGAAGGGATTGAATATAAGATAATACGTTAGAATAAATGATTGAGGAGTTGCACCATCAATGGGCAACAGAATAAAGGCGAGCTACCATGGTAGCAGAAGCCATAGAATAGTACTTGTATAAATGGATTAAGTCATGATGCGCAGCAAAGTGACCAGTAAATATATACCGTCAAATATTGACACTGGGGCAATTAGATTTATGAGCTGAAACCAATGTGAGTAAGGAGATGAGATGGTAGACAAACTGTGCATTGATGCCAGTAGTCTAGACCATGCGATGAAAGATTTCACCGGAAGCAACTGTCCATTCCTTAAGGAACTGGAAGTGCATTCCTAGTAGATCAAACATGAGAAACAAGATGATAGGCTCTATGAAGAAGACCTCAATTACAAAGGATCGAGTCCGTACTAAATACAGAAAGAAGCTAAAACGTATCATATCTAAGAACACAGTAGATGGATTTCCCTTGATTAAGTTCAAGAAGAACAATAAGTGTTATCATGGAACTATGAAAGAGGAGATCAACAGTAGAATACTTCATAATTATCAATAGCTAAACGTGTGACGAACACTACGAGTATACTAAAATGAGACGTGGGACGACTACACTCCACAGGAGCTTGCGAGCCTAACAGACTCATTCATGAGTTAGTCGGGTAAGTAGTAATGTACCAGTAAGGTACCCCATGCATGTAAACGAGTAGTAAGGAACACGGGAAGTAGTCGACTCCGTACCACAGTCAACAATGCAAAATCAGACAAGAGCAGCTAGCTACCTAGAACAGTGGAAGAGAAAGACCGCAGTTAAGCCAACGCCACAAGGGAATCAGAGAACTCACTTTAGACAGGAAATAATTAAGAATTATGAGGTACGATGAACACGGATTATTAAGTGCAGACATAGGACATGTCTTAAGATATTAGAGATAAAACTGTAAAGGGCAATAAGCACTAAATTGTAGTTTAAGATTAAGCATCATCCTTAGGCCAAAGATCAGTTGGAAAGAACAATTAAACACTTGAGAGAACACTAAGAGCATGAACGTTAGATCTCCAGAGAGACTGGATAGACAAGTTACAGCTCATTAAGGCCGTGTATAATTAAAGACAACACGCGTCCATGGAGAGACTAATATTCCTAAACTGTAAGGATGCAAAGAGATGTAAAATACATTAAAAGGATAAAAACGGGAAAACTACGCCCTAAGGTTATAAGAGTCCCGCGGCAGAAGCTAGCAGACCGGTACCTTAAAGGTTTCATATACCTAATGAACGGGAAAGGAACGATGTACCGCACGACTTCCAGTTGGATAAATATACGACTTACCGATCAAATACTTTAGAACCTTCAAGGCTAGACCAAACCAAGTGGAAAAGATGGTATAAGTACCGTTAAGAATCCTCGATACAGAGACTAAGCCATTAACATGGTTAAGACCCTCATGATCGAATCATAAGTGAGATAGACCACACGGAAGCCAGAATGCTCCATAAGACCTAGACACCTTGAACCGATGTTCAAGAAGGATATAATGTTGATTACGTGGGTGTAATCCATTTTAAGGGGGGTAGAGTGAAAAACCGCTTAACGTATGTTTGTGTACTAAGTACGTAAGCTACGGTGTGCATATCTGTAACGCCCCTATTTACAATAAATACAGCGGAATAAAATCTCTAATGGCGATTACAGACCATCAGGCTCCAAACACCCGGTACAACTCACCAGTTACAACCATTACAATTAACTAAGTTACGGTCTGAACTTCGAGAAAACTTAACAAAATATAATAACATAATAAAATACATTCACTCTCCATAAACCTAATCCCATCCCAATCACTCATGCTCTTCGTGGCCACCTGTAAATCCATTATACCTGCAAGATGAAACCAAGCAGCCCACCCCGGGAGGGGTGAGTCAGTTCCCTGGAATGGAACTGGTACAATTCTCCAAAAACAAACTTATAAAACATAACTCTTCAACAATAAACAGTAACTTGAAATCAAAACGCTGAAAGTAAAACAGGGAAAGGAGGCACTTCAAAACAATCAATCATAGAGAAGAGAGAACAAGCTAAGGATAGAGACAAAACTTAAAAACCAAATCACCACTTAAGAAATCACACCATATAGTTAGTGACATCCATTACTGATTTGACCATTCTGGTTAAGATAGAGCTCAGGTAGTCACAAAGGACTAGGAATGATATGAAACCCATAACCCGTGGTTAACAGTTTATGCCCCTCCCATTTCAAAAGATACTCCCATAGACAAAATACTCAAGAGTGGAATAAATTCATTTGGGATAGATGCCCCCCCCCGCAATACGTCCTTTTTAGGACAGGGGATATACAGCCCCTCACTGTTACCACGCCCACTAAGGACAGGGATATACAACCCCTCTCTGTTAACCAACGTCCACTAAGGACAGGGGATATACAACCCCTCTCTGTCTACAACGTCCCTTTGTGGACAGGGGATATACAGCCCCTCACTGTTACCATTGAAGACGCGCGCACGTCAAAATCTCAAGAACCAGCTCATGGATGAAACGATATCCAGAGTCAAAAGAAGAATTTCTAAGATTGACCTTTTTCCAAATTCCCACTAGATCACTAACTACCCAGAGCAATACCAAAACACTCAGTCCTACAGAGTGCAGAAGCGTAAACCCTAAGCCCAGTCTAACGGGCACCAAATAGAAGGAACCAATACCCAAGTGAGTTTCGCATTCAAGGCTCAGTTAGTCACACAAGCTGAGTTAGTCACACAACCATTTCCTTTTTAGAAATTCCTATTTAAGTCAGTTAGCGTTTTCGAAAACATTCCACAAGTCAATCAGCAAAAATATCGGAGTACGAGAAATCGTACCTGGTCAACGCTGTAGCAGTTCAAGTCAACTTGCGCAAACAATCACAATACTCTGAAGAATTTAAAGGTAGTCTATCATCAATCACTTGTAGCCTACGTTAAGCTTAAATAACTCCTCACATTCAAGACTTTTGAGACCTTTATATCATAAATGTTTTATATTATATAATTAAATCTAAGAATTCAATAATAATCTTAAGCTCAATACCTTTATTCTTAATTTAGAATAAACATTGTATTATGACCCACGATAGGTTTATCTTAGAATACTATACTATTAATTCACAATGTAATGATACGTACTTTAACAATATTACCAAATAAACCCGCATGATTAAGTTCCCCTTAACTTAATTAAGATCTACATCTTGTATTGGAATCATAGTGTTGTAGATCATTTTATTATAACTTAGTTGAGCCACTAAACTCAATTATCATACCCCAGTTCAGAATGACTTTTTACAACCTCTAATAAACTTGTCATAAGATGTTAAATGCTTCTCATCCTGAATAACTATACTATAGTTAACTTAGATTTAACGAATCTTACATTTAGTATTCACAAGGTACATTATTTGCTTAATTATTACCTATATAATAGGTGTTTAAAATAACCTTTTATATCCTTACTTACCTTTAATCTCCTAAATGTTTTATTTTTACACACATTCTCTCTATAGACTATGTATAATCCTTTTGTACTAACTTCAATAAACTTAAGCCTTAAATACGTTTTAAATTGTTTTACAAACCTAAGGTTTCAAAGGATTAACCTAATAAATTAATTTCCTTTATTGTATTTAAGATGGACAATATATCTACATAGAGTAGAATTTATCAGAAATTAAATTCTGGTTCATAAGTGAAATTGTTAATTATTTAATAAGATAATCTATTATGAAAATTCTCATATTTTATATTCAAATAGCCTATCATTACTTCCCATTACCGTAAAGTATATCAAATAATATCTTATGTAACTTAGTTTTTTATCTAATAAAAGGTTCAAAGTTTTAAGTATCAATTTCCCATTTATAAACCTTCCTATAAATTCCCACTACTAAAACCTCACTTAACTGTAAGCTCACATCCTGAATATGGTAATAAATGTATTTTATGGCTTATCTAATCCTAAGAACTTAAGGATAATTATTTAGATAAATTTCCAAATCATCGTTTAATATAGATTATATCATAATCCTTTTAATGATTCTATCTTAAAACATTAAGTTATATTTCAATACATAAATGTTAAAATGATTAAATCCAGACTTACTAATCCACCTCAATTTAGATGTAAAAGTATTTTGCTTATTTTATTATGGTTTATATGTTAAGAACATCTAGATGTAAACATATTACATTTGTTTATTATTAATTAAGATAAGATCTATTTGTACAACATTTTATGTAGTCTAATCACAATTTTCCTAAGTTTTAACTTATTAACTACTTAATCCCCATTTTAGATTTACCTTCTGGTCATTGACAAATAATACTATACATGTATTCTAGTATGGTTTATATATAACCTTGGAAATTCAAAGGTAACTCTTTAAGCCTAATACATAACTATAATTTACCACCTCATATAATATTCTTCTATTAGTATGTAGAGGTTTAGTTTAACTTATTAATTCCTTCGTATTATATTTCCTATAAGGTATCTAATTTTATTTATGATTATGTGTATATATTTATATACTAGGATTTGTTCAAAACATTATTCATGTAGTTTTATTGTATTACTTATTTACATTAACTTTTACACACACCTACATCCAAAATATGGTTAATAAAAAAAGTATTTTCCTTAGTTTCAATTAAGTATATTAACTACCATATTATATAATTAATATAAATGTAGATTAATTTGCTCCTTGATTTAACCTAAGTTACTATTTTATTTCTTTACATATATGTGTAATATATATATAATATATTCCTTAGTTTTTAATTAAGAATATTAACTCCCATATAATATAATAAATAAAACGTAAAAATAGTTATATTCCTTGATTTATATAAGTTTCCACTTAAATATGTATATATATATATATGCAAATAATTTCACTTCTATTAAAAACTAATACCTAAACATTTGTAAACTTACTATTATAAAATGTTAATTTAGTGTTCCATATTTTCCCAGCTTAAAAAGTTTATTAACAAACCATACTTTAATTTTTGGTTACATTAAAAACCATATATTATAAGTTATTCTTATGAAAAACTCATAAACACAATTTTTAAAACCTTTTACCATTGCCCAATAATTCCCAAACTTAATATACAGTAACTATAACATTTTAGACATATTATAAAATTTTTATTTCATAAAAATTTCTTTTTAATTTAGCCAAATAATTCCAGAAAACCCGTAACTTGCAAAAATCATAACTTATGTTTAAAGACTCCAAAACCATAATAATTTACATCAAAATAAACTAGATTAAATAAGTAATCTATGGTTAAAATTTCAAGTCAAAAAACCTTCGGGAAGGTATTTAAATTAATTCAACAAGTTAGGGTTATTTACTGAAATTTATAAAAACCTAATCTGAAACGTTTTAATCTCGGCCGTCCAAATCTTATAACTACGATCGGACGGCCCTAAATCTCCGAGTTCTTCAGCGCAGAGCTTAACCATGTCGAGTACTAAATCGACAATATCTCCCAATCTACAGAACGAAATCGAGTGATTCTTGTTTCTATGGTTTCGAAATTAAATTACGGTTCTAATGACACCGATTTCCCCAATTATAATGCAGTATTCCGAAAGATAGGTTCTGGGTTCTACTCGACTAGGGTTCTTGTTATGCCCGATTCGATTTTTACAAAATTCTCTCAATACAAGGCATAATTGATGAAATTGGCAGTTGGGTTAGGTCGATAATGCAAAATCGAGTTACAAGAATAGGAGGAATTGAACGGAGACTTACCATGAAAGCACCGGTGACGGAAATCGTAATCGGTTTCTGGAAATAAAATTCGAACTCGAGCTGTTCGAGTAGCGAACTTTGGAGATCTAAAAAATACGTTCTAGATCGAGTTAGGCCATGTTCTTGGGCTCATTAGAAAGAAGAAACATAGCTCTACACATTGACAACAAGAACTCACTCTAACTCGCAATACACAGCAAGAAATCTAAGTCAAAAGTTACGAGTTTATACCTTACGTTTTCCGGAAAAATCCATGATTTTATGTGATGTCAAATCCAAAACTTTAGACACCTCTCTCTTCCAAACGGTTGGGAATTAGATTTGGTCATCAACATGAAAGTTGTAGAGGGATTAGAGCTCTTAAAAACGAGCTAAAGAACATGAAATTTGGATGAGAAACGAAGAAGTTATGGCTAGACGAAGTTACCTGATTCGAAGGAAAAACTGGAAACTGCAGTTTCGGTTTTTGCAAGGTGGCTACTTTGATTCAATTTTCCGGTTGATTTAGGATGAGTTAGGGTTAGTGTGAGTTATGGTTGTTTAGAGGAAATGTAGGAGAAGACAACAAAGAAGACGACATTGAAAAATATTGAGAGATGAGTGAGATATAGCCGTCCAAAGTTAGGGCTAAACACAGAATTCTGTTATCGAAATTCAGGGAAACCGGAATCGCCTAAGTCCTGGCGCGTGTGAGCTTGACACGTGGCAGTCATTAAAATTTTGGCTCTAAACTTCAATCTATCATAACTTTGGCTAGGATGATCCGTTTTTGACGTTCTTTTTATTGATCTTCATGGTTTTCCATAACCTATTTATTGGTATAGGTTTCATGGCCTGGTTTGACCATTCTCAAAAAGTCAACTCTAGCAAGGCTTAATAAGCTTTAAGGTTTCTAGAATTTTATATTGACTTTTATGTTTCAAAACAATGTTCCAACACTTCCTAAAATCTTTATAATATAGTTGGAGAGTTTAGAAATTTTCCCAAGATTTATGGACTTATAAATCTTATTATTAAATTCATAATACTATATAATTATATATAACAATTAAATATTAAATTGTATTCCTTAGAGTTAAATAGGAGGAATCCCCTAAATTAATTTCCATACAATAATTTAATTCATAATTCCTTACTAATTTAATATTCATAATTCTATATAATAATTTAATACTTAATAGTATTATTAAAGGTTTAATAAAAGAAATCCCCTAAATTAATTTAAATTAATTTAGGGGTATTTCAGTATATCCCCCTTAAAAGAAACTTCGCCTCAAGTTTAAACAACTAATAGGCACTCACACCGCTTCGGGTGTGCTGAGACAATAATAATTCCAATGAAATTCCATACCAAACCAATCCTTTATTTCCATCCATTTCCATAACAACATTCCACTCACAATTACTCAAAATCAAACTGAACCAGGATATACCAAGATATAACATGATGAAAATCAAAAGTCACATACTGAGTCATAATGTAAAAACCAAGCACATACAAACACCTCTCATTCTGCTAATAAGGCAACATGGCATAATCTGGATGAGGTGACGAAGGAAGAGTATGCCAGTATATCCCCCTTAAAAGAGCTAAGGTACGCCCTCGTACCGCTACTAACGACACATCAAAGAATTCAACACCTTATTAACCAGTTTTGTTATAAATTTTATTGCATTGTTGATTTTATCTGCGATCGATATACATATATCTGTATCTCTTGATTGTTTTGTATTTGTATTTTCTTAACTGTAATAAAATTTTACCTTATGATTATTATCCATTCATTATATGTCTATTATATGTTCATTTTATCATATCAATTATATTAACAAGCTACAAATCAGGGGTAACGTATTTGAGTAGTTTAAAATAATATTTCAGATCATTTAATAATCCTCAATAATCTTCCAAAATCATCTTCAAGGGTTTATTAGTCAACCCTATGTTAAAACTCTATAAAATAAATATTTCTGTGACTTTTCAAGTTTCAATTGTTTTTATAATTAACTATCGTATTTTAGACGATTCATTCAGTGTTTCCTTCATAAAATTTACTTATTATATATATATATATATATATCATAATTTCACCCAAGGCAGAATTTTAGGAAGTTCTTATAATGTAGCTCCAAAATCTGTTTCTTTATCTTAAAATTTATTTTTCAAGGTAGGGACTCTATATATAAATTTTAAGTCAAATGAATTAGTCTAGTGAAAGTTCACCCACTCTTGATAACTATTTTTCTTGGGGTTTGTTCTATGTAAGTATTATTCTGATCATTAGATCTTAGTACTCGCTTAGATAATGGTGGCTTTTGGTAAATATCACTGTTAGTGTGGCTTCTAAAATTTTATACCTGTATAATGTTAAACTTCCAAGTAAACATGAGAATTTCCAATCTTTAAGTAACTCTCAATTTCTCACTAGATGCTCAACATTCCGAGTATTTAAGGATCGATGATATTTTAGTTAGTGTTACTCATGTGTTTTCACTCCATAGGTAAGTATTTTTCACCAAGGATTTAACTCGGTAAACTCTTTGCATGTATGAATTTAGTAATGGATCTTAATATATAAGTTTTGAATTGTTCATTGTGGCTAGTAATGAAATATGCCTAGCTCAAGATTTCATGATGGTAACGTCTTACCACCACTTCCCCTCAAGTCCAAAACAATCCATCACCTGCGTAGAAGATTATTTACAGTTAGATGACAAGGCTTGTCTAGCCCCTAAACTTCTAGAAGTGGGTGTGCACCCCCACTACTTTCAGCCTAGGAGTTCGTCGCACCAGGCACTTCCCGTAGGGTGTTAGGTTTAGGTGTTTTCTTTCTAAAGTTAGCATAGAGTTTTAGTGTGGTTTACGGGTTCGGGTGTATGCT
This sequence comes from Limonium bicolor, assembly GCA_023374045.1. Lineage (NCBI taxonomy): Eukaryota > Viridiplantae > Streptophyta > Magnoliopsida > Caryophyllales > Plumbaginaceae > Limonium > Limonium bicolor. The sequence continues at coordinate 259,907,338 of CM041778.1, read as the reverse complement.
ACTAGTGTTTGTTAACTTAATAATTTTCTAGACTTAAGATTTATCCAAATATTACCTTTAGGCAACATTTGTACCAAGTAATTCTTGAGATTTATTTTAAAACCTTAAAGGAGTGGAAGTACTTTCACATAATATCAATACTAACTTAGTTATTCAAAGCTCTAATTGTATACTGTTTTCCATCAAAGTATTCTTTAAAATTCTAGGAATTTGTGTACTAGCTTTTAAAGGATTGCATTTTTAGCAATGTATTCTCCATGAGTATGCTTTTGAAAAATAGCTTAATATTTGGTTTATCTCAACCAAAATCTTATCGTACTTAATATAGTATGTTCCAAACTTATATATATATTTCTGTAGTTATTGTTGGAACGGTATAACAACACATCACACTCAACAGACATTCACAAAAGAAAAGTGTGTAAAGGAATCATTCACAATTCCAAGAAGGGTTAGGAGTCGTGCCTTACTGGAGTCCTCACTTCCCAATTCTACCCAAGTTCCCCAGTTTTAAGTGCACCTATAATCTAAGTATTTCACTCGGCTTGTTTTCTCGGGTTCAGAGCGTAACTACGCTCTGATACCACTTTCTGTAATGCCCCTATTTACAATAAATACAGAGGAATAAAATCTCTAATGACGATTACAGACCATCGGGCTCCAAACACCCGGTACCAACCTCACCAGTTACAACCATTACAATTAACTAAGTTATGGTCTGAACTTCGAGAAAACTTAACAAAAACATAACAATAATAAAATACATTCACTCTCCATAAACCTAATCCCATCCCAATCACTCATGCTCTTCGTGGCCACCTGTAAATCCATTTATACCTGCAAGATGAAACCAAGCAGCCCACCCCGGGAGGGGTGAGTTAGTTCCCTGGAATGGAACTGGTACAATTCTCCAAAAACAAACTTATAAAACATAACTCTTCAAAATAAACAGTAACTTGAAATCAAACTCTTGAAAGTAAAACAGGGAAAGGAGGCACTTCAAACAATCAATCATAGAGAAGAGAGAACAAGATAAGGATAGAGACAAAGAACTTAAAAACCAAATCAACCACTTAAGAAATCACACCATATAGTTAGTGAGCATCCATTACTGATGTTAGAACCAATTCTGGTTAAGAATAGAAAGACTCAGGTAGTCACAAAGGACTAGGAATGATATGAAAACCCATAACCCGTGGTAGACAGTTTATGTCCCCACCATTTCAGAAAGCTGAATCCCATAGACAAAATATACTCAAGAGTGGAATAAATTCATTTGGGAGAGATGGCCCCCACCGCCAAGTACGTCCTTTTAGGACAGGGGATATACAGCCCCTCACTGTTACCACGTCCACTAAGGACAGGGGATATACAACCCCTCTCTGTTAACTACGTCCACTAAGGACAGGGGATATACATCCCCTCTCTGTCTACAACGTCTCTTTTGGGACAGGGGATATACAGCCCCTCACTGTCTATCACGTCCCTTTTTGGGACAGGGGATATACAACCCCTCACTGTTACCATTGAAGACGCGCGCACGTCGAAACCTCAAGAACCAGCTCATGGATGAAACGATATCCAGAGTCAAAAGAAGAATTTCCAAGATTGACCTTTTTCCAAATTCCCACTAGATCACTAACTACTACCCAGAGCAATACCAAAACACTCAGTCCTACAGAGTGCAGAAGCGTAACCCTAAGCAGCCAATGTCTAACGGGGCACCAAATAGAAGGAACCAATACCCAAGTGAGTTTCGCATTCAAGGCTCAGTTAGTCACACAAGCTGAGTTAGTCACACAACCATTTCCTTTTTAGAAATTCCTCTTTAAGTCAGTTAGCTTTTTCCAAAACATTCCACAAGTCAATCAGCAAAAATATCGGAGTACGAGAAATCATACCTGGTCAACGCTGTAGCAGTTCAAGTCAACTTGCGCAAACAATCAACAATACACTAAAGAATATTAAAGGTAGTCTATCATTAATCACTTGTAGCCTACGCTAAGCTTAAATAAACTCCTCACATTCAAGACTTTTGAGACCTTTATATCATAAATGTGTTTATATTATATAATTAAATCTAAGAATTCAATAATAATCTTAAGCTCAATACCTTTATTCTTAATTTAGAATAAACGTTGTATTATGACCCACGATAGGTTTATCTTAGAATACTATACTATTAATTCACAATGTAATGATTACGTACTTTAACAATATTACCAAATAAACCATCATGATTAAGTTTCCCCTTAACTTAATTAAGATCTACATCTTGTATATTGGAATCATAGTGTTGTAGATACATTTTATTATAACTTAGTTGAGCCACTAAACTCAATTATCATACCCTCAGTTCAGAATGACTTTTAATTACAACCATCTAATAAACTTGTCATAAGATGTTAAATTGCTTCTCATCCTGAATAACTATACTATAGTTAACTTAGATTTAACGAACTCTTACATTTAGTATTCACAAGGTACATTATTTGCTTAATTATTACCTATATAATAAGGTGTTAAATATAACCTTTTATGTATCCTTACTTACCTTTAATCTCCTAAATGTTTTATTTTTACACACATTCTCTCTATAGACTATGTATAATCCTTTTGTACTAAACTTCAATAAACTTAAGCCTTAAATACGTTTTAAATTGTTTTACAAAACCTAAGGTTTCAAAGGATTAACCTAATAAATTAATTTCCTTTATTGTATTTAAGATGGACAATATATCTACATAGAGTAGAATTTATCAGAGAATTAAATTCTGGTTCATAAGTGAAATTGTTAATTATTTAATAAGATAATCTATTATGAAAATACTCATATTTTATATTCAAATAGCCTATCATTACTTCCCATTACCGTAAAGTATATCAATATAATATCTTATGTAACTTAGTTTTATCTAATAAAAGGTTCAAAGGTTTTAGTATCAAATTCCCATTTATAAACCTTCCTATAAATTCCCACTACTAAATACCTCACTTAACTGTAAGCTCACATCCTGAATATTGGTAATAAATGTATTTTATATGGCTTATCTAATCCTAAGAAACTTAAGGATAATTATTTAGATAAATTTCCAAATCATCGTTTAATATAGATTATATCATAATCCTTTTAATGATTCTATCTTAAAACATTAAGTTATATTTCAATACCATAAATGTTAAGAAATGATTAAATCCAGACTTACTAATCCACCTCAGATTTAGATGTAAAAGTATTTTGCTTATTTTATTATGGTTTATATGTTAAGAACATCTAGATGTAAACATATTACATTTGTTTATTATTAATTATAGAATAAGATCTATTTGTACAACATTTTATGTAGTATAATCACAATTTTTCCTAAGTTTTAACTTATTAACTACTTATTCCCAATTTTAGATTTACCTTCTGGTCATTGACAAATAATACTATACATGTATTCTAGTATGGTTTATATATAAACCTTGGAAATTCAAAGGTAACTCTTTAAGCTTAATACATAACTATAATTTAATACCACCTCATAATAATTTCTTCTATTAGTATTATGTAGAGGTTTAGTTTAACTTATTAATTCCTTCGTATTATATTTCCTATAAGGTATCTAATTTTATTTATGATTAATGTGTATATATTTATATATACTAGGATTTGTTCAAAACATTATTCATGTAGTTTTATTGTATTTACTTATTTACATTAACTTATACACACACCTACATCCAAAATATGGTTAATAAAATAAAGTATTTTCCTTAGTTTCAATTAAGTATATTAACTACCATATTATATAATTAATATAAATGTAATAATTTAGCTCCTTGATTTAACCTAAGTTACTATTTTATTTCTTTTACATATATGTGTAAATATATATATATATATATATTCCTTAGTTTTAATTAAGAATATTAACTCCCATATAATATAATAAATAAAACGTAAAAATAGTTATATTCCTTGATTTATATAAGTTTCCACTTAAATATGTATATATACATATATGCAAATAATTTCACTTCTATTAAAAACTAATACCTAAACATTTATAAACTTACTGTTATCAAATGTTAATTTAGTGTTCCATATTTTCCCAGCTTAAAAAGTTTATTAACAAACCATACTTTAATTTTTGGTTACATTAAAAACCATATATTATAAGTTATTCTTATGAAAAACTCATAAACACAATTTTTAAAACCTTTTACCATTGCCCAAAAATTCCCAAACTTAATATACAGTAACTATAACATTTTAGACATATTATAAAATTTTTATTTCATAAAAATATCTTTTTAATTTAGCCAAATAATTCCAGAAAACCCGTAACTTGCAAAAATCATAACTTATGTTTAAAAACTCCAAAACCATAATAATTTTCATCAAAATAAACTAGATTAAATAAGGAATCTATGGTTAAAATTTCAAGTCAAAAAACCTTCGGGAAGGTATTTAAATTAATTCAACAAGTTAGGGTTATTTAGTGAAATTTATAAAAACCTAATCTGAAACGTTTTAATCTCGGCCGTCCAAATCTTATAACTACGATCGGACAGCCCTAAATGAAATACCCCGAACTTAAATATGGTGATTAGAATATTTTAATATAGTATTTAAGGGCCTAATAGTGCCTAAGTAATTTTGGTAAGAAAAATAAATCCAAAAGAAATGAGAAAAACGCTTAGAAAGCGGAAAACGCTAAAACAAGCGTTAAATAACCATAGGAGGTACGGGACCTCGGTTATGGTATCGTAAGGATTCCTAAGGCTTATCCATGCCTAATTAGTATACGGGAACGATTCCCGAAGAAAACGGATCCAAGAAATGTATTAAAACGCTAAAAGAGCTTTAGCGCACGTTTTTCGAGGATACCCAAAAACGTGATTTTAAGTGGTCAAACGAAAACGTAAAATTTGTAAATCAATAAATAATAATTGTTAAGCATTTACGGAAGCTTAATAACCAATAAAAATAAAGAAACGAGAAAATTCCGGAAAACGGGCCCGGTTAGTGAATAGTATCAAAACCGGGTAAAATAACGAGCGTTTACTGTAAAAGACGAAAAACGCTCCAGCTAGTATTGAAATACCCCGAACTTAAATATAGGGATTAAAATTAATCTAATAGGTATTTAAGGGCCTAATGACGCCTAAGTAATATTGGTAAGGAAAAATAAATCCAAAAGAAATGAAGAAATGCTTAAAAAGCGAAAAACGCTAAATAAGCGTTAAATAACCATAGGAGGTATGAGACCTCGGTTAGCACGTTATATGGATTCCTAGGGCTTAATAAGACCTAAATAATATATGGGAACAACTCCCGAAGAAAACGGATCCAAATAATGTATTAAAACACTAATAGAGCTTTAGTGCACGCTTTTCGAGAAAACCTGAAAACGTGTCTTTAAGCGGTCAAACGAACCCGTAAAAATTATAAATCATTAAATAACAATGATTAAGCATTTATGGAAGCTTAATAACCAATAAAATTAAATAAACGAGAAAATTCCGGAAAACGGGTTCCGGTGAGTGAATAGTGCAAAAACGGGAAGTTGTGGGGGTGTAAAATGTAATAAAGCAAAAATTCATCCTCCCATTGTAATATAGGCAGCCGGTCCCTTATGTTAATACTGGGCACGTTTTGTTGGTTCAACCCCACACTCCCCTCTCTTAAATTATCCTAACTCACTACAAGACAAACAAATAAAGTAGCAAAAAGTAAAAGAATTCTCTCTCCTCCCACTCCTCTCTATTCTCACGTTTTTCTTCTCTGCTCTAGACTTCTTCTTCCTCCCTCTCTGGTATGGCGATTTGAGAAACTCTCACAACAGCCACTTCCTCTCCATTTTTGAAAGCCTAAACCACCACCAAATGCTACAAAAATTATACCGTTGGATTCGTATCACTGAGGAGATTATTCTACACCCTTCAAAAATCTAAAACCTCCAACTTTATTTTTGAGGGTATAATCATTTTAGAGCTTGAAGAACACCATTTGAAGATCTATCTTCTTCTCCATGTTCTAAGGTAAGAAAGAGACCAAAGCTTCACTCTTTTCCATTGTTCCTTGCAAAAGTCAAAACTCACGTATAACACCACTATTCCATTCTCATCCGATTTTGGCATTTCAAAGAGGAGTTGAAGCCTTGTCATTTTCTACTCAAAAACTCCATTAGAAGCTCAAGTTAAGACCTACTAAGTGGTTTAAATGGTTTCTCACAAAGTTAGGGTTTAATACGTGAGATATAAAATTCACTAGTTTTGGTGTGTATGTGTGTGCTTGGTTACATGGTGTAGCTTGGCTTGAATAAATCAATAAAACAAAGAAAGAAAGAGGAGCTGTAAAGAAGAAGAGGAGAAAGGAAACAAAGAACACAAGGTGAGGAGATGTCTCTGTAAAGTTTTTATGTTTGTGTATGTATAGGTATATTGTTTTAAGCCATGAACTAAACCACCGTAACAGTAGGAAGTGAATGGGTATGTTAATGTGAATGGTAGTTGTAGTTGAAGCTTTTGAAAACAAGTAATGAATATGCTAGGTGTGAATATTAAGAGTGTTGTAAGTATTAGAAGTTGTATGAGTATAAGCTTGTGGCAAGTATTTAGAATGTGATGTGAGTAATGTGAATTGTGAGCAGGTTGTGAACTATGTGGAGTGTGCAAAAATAATGTGGTGAGAACACTTAGTAATGTAGGGAACCTCTGTCAAAATTGGGTTAGGAATTTAGAGCCTTGTGTGCTGTTAGTAAAGAGAGAACAAAGGAGTGTACAGAGAAGAAAAATGTGATGTTCACCTTGGTTTGTAACAGGAGGAAGAGTGTAGTTGAGTAGAGTTGTAAATGGTGTATTGGGAGTTGCTTAATTAAGTAAGGATAGATTGAGAATCATTTAGTTAGTGGGAAGAAGAAATGAAAATATGTAGCATTTATTGGAGAAGAAAACATGGTAACAGGAGAGGAAAACTCTCAGTAATGGGTGGATGCAACAGATTTTTATAGAGGAGGATTAGGCTAGTTTAAAATGCTTAATCAATGTCAAAACATGTTAGATTATATGTAGGAATATTGGGGAAGAGATTGGTGGAAGTTTGGAGTCGAAACAGAATAAAAAACATATACATTTAACAATACTGTAACTTGTCTGGGTTTGTAAACTAGTACACAAACCCGGACATGTCAAAAAACACGACAGAATGTATTACAGAATGGATGGTCCGGGTTTGTAAACCAAGACCTAAACCTGGACCACCCCCAAAATACACCCGAGAGGTTTTACAAACACATGGTCCGGGTTTGTAAACTATGACCTAAACCCGGACCACATAGAAAACATACCCGAGAGAACTACCATTGTATGGTCCGGGTTTGTAAACCCTGCCCTAAACTCGGACCACACACAGAATACACCCGAGAGCTGATCAAATGCATTGGTCCGGGTTTGTATCCCCGGACATAAACCCGGACCACCCTGAAAAGTGCCCAGAATGTATTTTAAAGCTAAACTAAAGTAGGGTAAGGATGGGTAATGATATTATAAGTTAATTAAGACATGATTAATGATGTTTAATGGTCATTAAGGCTATAAACAAGCTTAGAAAATAATTGTAAGTAAGTAACTTAAGTAAATGTATTTGAGTAACAAAGGGTTAGTAAGTATAAACTAGGAAACTTTAGGAAAGTAATCAGTAAGGTTAATTATGGATAATTAACCATCCAAATGTATGTATGTGATAGGATTCAAATAGTTGAACACCGAAGAGAGTCGGTGAGTCCAAGGTCAACGGTGAAAGGTATGATTTCTTCATGCCCTGTATCCTAATCTGGTTACCCCGATTTGTGTGCTTATTTGACCACCTAATAAGATAAATGCACGAATCGGATTATATTGCACTTACTTGTGCTTGTTTACATTGTTCTCGATATTTGTCTTGAACAATAGTTTGTATAATTCATGAAATATATGAATGATGATGATGTGTAATTGTACCTTGTAGTGTACTTGTATATTGTATTGTATTTGTATGGATGTGTATATGAATAATGTATTGTGTATGTGGTTGGATGTTGACTTATACTAATTCCTAACTACCTAACTCCTAACTTAAGTGAGTAAATTGGAATGAGTAGAAGTCCGATATAGCTTCGGCCACGCGTGAGGATGCGGAGTCACAAGAGGTTGGCTGCAATTCCTGACTCTTAAACTGGTCCGTGGCCCAAATCCCTTAAATGGGTAGCATCCCGGATTGGTGAGTCAAGTAAATCCCGGAGGTGGGTGATGAGTGTCCAAATGAGCATGTTTTAGGGGTGTATTTCATATGTTTAATCAACACTTTTCATGCTCACCTCTATACTCTAGCTTGTTTTCCTCTAGTTTTGTGTTTCTTTGGTGTTTTACACATTTATTGTTTAAACAGGATGAGTAACATAGCTAGGAGTAAAGTAGACGAAGAGAGGAACGCGTGGGCGCAAACGGATCCAAAATCGGAGTTAAAACGAAGAAGATACAGCGTTTTGAAGTTATATTGACTCCGACCGACCTTGCAAGTCCGGTCGCAAGGTCGGTCAGGTCGAAATTTTGCCCAGATTTGCGTTTTTGCAAGCTACTGGAATCGACCGACCTTAGGACCGACCTTGCAAGTTCGGTCGAACTTAAAAACGCGCCCGAAAATCGCTACTGACTCCGACCGACCTTGCAAGTCCGGTCGCAAGGTCGGTCGGGTCGAAAATTAGCCCAGATCTGCGTTTTAAAACGGGGAATTTTGGGGAAAACTTCCCCATTCTTCATTCAGTCGAGTTCCGCCCCAAAAACAGAGAGGAAGGGCGATTCTAAGGAGAAAAGAAGAGGAGAAGAGAAGAAGAAGAAGAGAAGAGAAGGGAGGAGAAGAGAAGAGAAGCTCACCTCCTTCCAAGCTCCATTAATGGCTACTTCTATCCCTTGCTCTTTTATTTTCTCTCCTATGGCTGTGTAGAATCATTTGTAGCTAGGGATTGGGGATTTTGTCCCAAATCCCCTAAACTCTATTGTTGAATCTTGAGCTTGTGTTTGTGCTTTATTTTAGTCTTTGAGCTTAATGAAGATGATTATTGAGTGTTTATGACTTCTAAACTTGTTGCTCATGATTTGGGGATTTGTTAAGGGTTTTGCTCAATTTGTCTTCTATGTGTTAAATTGGTTGGTTTGGCCTACCGATTAGTTTAGCATTATTGTGGGATTCTATCAAAATGTTATTCAGAGATAGAAACCTAAACTGTTAGAGACTAAAACGGTGTACTCTGATTTCGATGATTTTGAGATTAGACTACATTGCAACCTTAGTGGAACTTGAGCTTAGTGCTATCTATTGACCCGGGGCTTAGCAGAATGAGAAGTCTCGATTAAATTGGTTAGGATTAGTAGGCCTAGATTAGGTTGCTAATTAATTAAGCGTTCCCATGGTTTAGCTATGAGTTCGAGGTTCGACAATCGGTAGTAAGGGGAGGACGGGTGCAAATATCCATCCCGGGCTACACCTATCCTAGATAGTTAGTTTAGTGTTTATTGCTTTTCTTTATTTCTCCAATTACAACCCAAAAACCCAAAACCCCTAATTTACATTTATGCACTTTTGTATATATCCTCTTGCACATTTACTAAGCTTATAATTAGCTAGACAGTTACGAAGTCCCTGTGGATACGACCTTGTTGTACTACAATGATTGGGTTCACTGCCCATAGTTAGCAAGTTTCACCATGTTTTGCCAACAAGTTTTTGGCGCCGTTGCCGGGGACTTCGGTCCAACTATCTGGTTTATTATCTGTTTAGTTTTTGTGCAGATTTTCATTTCATTTATTTGCCCATTTTGTGTATAAATTTTTGTTTCTTTTTTTTAGGTACTTAATTCTGATGGATGGTCACTACGATCAAGCAGGAGGTTGGTACGGTTACTCCTATGGCGCAGAGAACTACAATCAATGGGATGTATGTCAGAGGTGCGAGAATATCATGAGAGCCCCCAATGTCCAACAACAATGGCAGAATTGAGAGCTCTTATGGAAAACTTCGAACCATCTGTCACTCCCCCAGCAGAAGGTTGGCATGGCGACTACACCGAGCAAAACACCGATTATTGGAGTGTATGCCAAAGGTGCGGAGAGTACCATGAGAGCCCCCAATGTCCAACAACAATGCCAGAATTGAGAGCTCTTATGGAGGACCTCAACTCATATGTCTATCGGAGGCTTGTGTGCCAAGAGTATGGAGGAGAGCACGAGAGCGCTCACTGTCCTGTGATCACAGTAGAGGTTGATTCACCCAGTTTGGAGGAGCTCATGTCTGATCTTATCTCTTCTTGCAAGCCTAACTCGACTATGCAAGATACTTTTACCATGAAGCAAGATACCTTCAACATGAATGTTCAAGCTCAGATTGATCAGATTGTGCAACAACTTGAGAGCGAAACAGTTCATGATGTGGAACAGCCTGCTGAGGACTTGAGCTACTCTCCAACTCCTCCCCTGTGCGAATCTGAAAGCCCAGCACCACTCCACCCCCGGCTTGACTATGAAGACACTTCATCAGAAGAGAGTCTCCACTCTGACTTCAAGGAGCTTTCTCCCTCTGAAGTCAGCTACCAATATTTCCCCCCTTCTCCGTGCTCCATCAAGATCACGAGGATGCTCACATCCTCAACTTTGAGAAGGAGGAGACACTGTCTCCCTCTGACTCCTCAGAGGAGAGTACCACCACCGACTTCAAGGAGCCATCCCCCTCTGAAGTTGATGTCCACCTCGGCTCTTCCTATGAGCCTCACCCCGAGGTCGAGGATGTCTACATCCTTGAATTTGAGGAGGAGGAGCCCACTAACTTTGATCTTCATTTGAAGGATCAAGGCCCCCACCCATGCACTAATGAAGTTGGGTGGAAGCTCAACGTACACCCGCTAAGTGTGGAGGCCACCTTCCCATTTGATCCGGGACCAAAGATTGAAGACAAAGTCCGCTCCGGAGTTCTCCCTGCACTGCTCACTGAAGATAAGGATGTTCACATCCTTGAATTTGAAGAGGAGGCTCCACCACAGTTTGATCCTCGTACCAAGGATCACCCACCTCAACACTTCCACCTGATGAACGATCGGTGGAGTTTACACTTTCACATCCTAAGTGTTGAGGCCACATTTCCTTTTGATCCGGGTCGTTCTTCATTGCTAGATGATGCCCGCCCAACCCACCCGTTGAAGCCGACTTCAACGTTCATATTCGATCCCGGATGACTTCACGGTGGTATGGTCTAGCCAAAGACCTTAAAGAAGGGCCGCTTACCGGGAGGCAACCCGGATTTCATTTCGTGTCCTGTCTTTTAAATTCTGTTAGTTTCGAATTTGCATTGTTTTCAATAATGGGCTATTTTGGCATTCTTTGGACTTGCCCTTTTACGCCCAATTGGTGGCGTCTGTGTTGTGAATATTTTGGAAACAGGTAAGCCCCTTGAAAAAGGGATGGAATTAGGAACAATTACAAAGGAACCTCTGGCGAAATTTTCCAAGAGGACCTTCATCTCCAACGATTGAAGGTAGCACCTCAACGACCCCTCCCACTTGCAATTGTGCGGGCACCCTATCTTCCTTCTGCATCTTATCGGGGAGTACTCGTTTCACCCTTCCTTTAATATTTGCCCACAACGACTCCACTATTTTTATTTCCTGTTTTTGTTTTCGTTCTCCTTTGGTTTTGTTTTTGCTAACCCTTAACTCCAGTTGTAGTTTGGTTGCTTCTAGTGTTTTATGCGGGTGCAATTTCAATTCCACACCGCAACTAAGCTACGCTACTTGAGGCTGAAGCTCAAGTGTGGGGGAGTTCTACAAACTGATAGCAATAGCAATCTCAGGGGAGTACTAGTTCCTTTTAGTTTTCGTTCTCTCTTCTCTAATTTTGAATCTGCAAATCTGGGGATCGCTTCTGTGCTATACTGTTTGTTTGTGTCCCGTGTGATTTTCCTTTTGTCTGCTTCCCGCAAAGGTCTTCTGGAACCTTCCCCGTTTTTGATTGGTGAACAATGGGGACATTGTTCAATTTAAGTGTGGGGGAGTGACCTTTTCGGTGAATTGTGTGCTTAAATGCTTAATACTTCATGCTTATCTTGCGATTGTCCAAAATAAAAAACTTGGACCCTTGTGTTGTGAGTTGTTCTCATTAAGAACAAATACTGTTATGAATTGTGGGATAGATGCTTAAATTTTTCATTTTGATTGCTTTTGAGGAGCATTTTACATGCGGTGTGGCCAAGTGATCTTGTATGGTTGGATTTTTATTGCTTTGGGGTTCCTTCTGTCTTCTTTCTTAGGGATTGCTAAGGGGTGCTTCTTTGTGAAAATCCATCAAGGGACTTGTGAGACGCCATTGTTAACCAACAATGAGAGTTGAGTGTTCTTAAATGCAAAGGCATGATGCCAAAATTTTATCTTCTCATCTCTTATGCAAAAGTGAAACAAATGCATAAATCTATTTTTCCTTTTGTTTTCTTCTCAATGCCCATTCTTGAGAGAAGTTGGACATGGTAAAAGCTCTCCAAGTCACCTAATCTTTAGAACTTTGAAGCACTTCGGATCATACCCCGAAACTCTAGATTTTGTTTTGCCCTAAGCACACCCATGCCACCACTAAGAGATGGTTCACACTCCTCAAAGGTTTTAATCACTTTTTGCTTCTTCTTTTATCCTACAATTCATGTTAGTGTTTGTTAGTCTTGAGCATTCCTTACTTGCATGGGTGCTTGGTTTTGCTTGAGGACAAGCAAAAAGGTAAGTGTGGGGGTGTGATGAGTGTCCAAATGAGCATGTTTTAGGGGTGTATTTCATATGTTTAATCAACACTTTTCATGCTCATTTCTCCACTCTAGCTTGTTTTCCTCTAGTTTTGTGTTTCATTGGTGTTTTACACATTTATTGTTTAAACAGGAGGAGTAACATAGCTAGGAGTAAAAAGAAAGAGAGGAATGGCTGGGCCAAACGGATCCAAAATCGGAAGTTAAACGAAGAAGATAGAAGATACAGCGTTTTGAAGTTATACTGACTCCGACCGACCTTGCAAGTCCGGTCGCAAGGTCGGTCGGTCGAAATTTTGCCCAGATTTGCGTTTTTGCAAGCTACTGGAATCGACCGACCTTAGGACCGACCTTGCAAGTTCGGTCGAACTTAAAAACGCGCCCGAAAATCGCTACTGACTCCGACCGACCTTGCAAGTCCGGTCGCAAGGTCGGTCGGTCGAAAATTAGCCCAGATCTGCGTTTTAAAACGGGGAATTTTGGGGAAAACTTCCCCATTCTTCATTCAGTCGAGTTCTGCCCCAAAAACAGAGAGGAAGGGCGATTCTAAAGGAGAAAAGAAGAGAGAGAAGAAGAAGAAGAAGAGAAGAGAAGGGAGGAGAAGAGAAGAGAAGCTCACCTCCTTCCAAGCTCCATTAATGGCTACTTCTATCCCTTGCTCTTTTATTTTCTCTCCTATGGCTGTGTAGAATCATTTGTAGCTAGGGATTGGGGATTTTATCCCAAAATCCCTAAACTCCATTGTTGAATCTTGAACTTGTGTTTGTGCTTTATTTTAGTCTTTGAGCTTAATGAAGATGATTATTGAGTGTTTATGACTTCTACACGTGTTGCTCATGATTTGGGGATTTGTTAAGGGTTTGCTCAATTTGTCTTCTATGTGTTAAATTGGTTGGTTTGGCCTACCGATTAGTTTAGCATTATTGTGGGATTCTATCAAATGGTATTCAGAGATAGAAACCTAAACTTTAGAGACTAAAACGGTGTACTCTGATTTCGATGATTTTGAGATTAGACTACATTGCAACTTTAGTGGAACTTGAGCTTAGTGCTATCGATTGACCCGGGGCTTAGCTGAATGAGAAGTCTCGATTAAATTGGTTAGGATTAGTAGGCCTAGATTAGGTTGCTAATTAATTAAGCGTTCCCGTGGTTTAGCTATGAGTTCGAGGTTCGACAGTTGGTAGTAAGGGGAGGACGGGTGCAAATATCCATCCCGGGCTACACCTATCCTAGATAGTTAGTTTAGTGTTTATTGCTTTTCTTTATTTCTCCAATTATAACCCAAAAACCCAAAACCCATAATTTACATTTATGCACTTTTGTATATATCCTCTTGCATATTTACTAAGCTTATAATTAGCTAGATAGTTACGAAGTCCCTGTGGATACGACCTTGTTGTACTACAATGATTGGGTTCACTGCCCATAGTTAGCAAGATAGTCTCACCATTATTTTGCACAACAGTGGGACGGAGTAGTCCCAGGGCCGGAGGTCCCGACGACTTAACATGAGTAAGAGTAAGAGTAAGTAAGTATGTATGAGTATGAGTATGTATGCGTATGTATGAAGTAACGAGTAAAAGAGTAATCTCCACCCGATTAACCCGGGTGGACCAATGAAGCTAACAAGTATTGTATATTGTGTATGGAATGTGTATGTGTACTTCGGAAAAAGGTAAGTATGTATTGGATGGGTTATGTTGTACTTCTTGTATGTAATGAAGTGTATGTATGTGTGTATGTCTTGCGTAATGTATTGTAATATTGTGTATAAGAGCATGTATGCATGTATGTTTGAATGAAAATGAACTGCATGTATTCGACCAAGTGGTCGGCGTACCCTCACTAGTACGCGGGGTATGCGGTTATCATGCGCAGCGAAAGCTGACCCCCTAGGGGGAACGTTTTTAGTGTGCAGGTACCGAAGCGGACGTGGTCAAGGTAAGAGACCGGAGGCACACCCTTGTATTTAGAAGCAAGTAGCTTGTGAGGAACGGGTAGTAAGTAGTCTCTTAGTGAGTACGTACGAACTTGGAAGAGGTAGTATAATTGTATAAGGATCCTAGTAGACTCGGTCAAGCATATTGTATTGTATGGATTATGGAGGAGTAAGTATGAATGGAGCATTGTTGTATTTGATTGATGAATGGAGTATGTATTGTAGATGTGTAGTACTCGGGATTCCGGTCCATCAGACCGATGCTGTATGTAGAAGAAGTAGCCTTGTTAGTCACGTGGGTGACTAACGGCATTGTACCACCCACTGTATGTAAGTATGTATCCGCTGCGTGTATCTGATGTGTAAGGAGATTGGACGGTAAGCATTATATTAATGGTAGGGGTGTTACAAAAAGTGGTATCAGAGCGAAGTATCGCTCTGATGACTGGAAATACCGAGTTTAGGAATACCGAGCTAGGAATTAGAAGCTTAGGGCTAAGGGCTGAGTGTTAGCATTAGAGATATGCTAGTTAGGAACTACCGGTGAGTACCGGATACCTACAATACCAGACCCGCCCTCCACAATCCCACTGTATAACTTGGGAAAGAATTCCAGAGAGAAGGATAGACCTCTCATACTCGGGAAAACCCGATCTGGCAGTAGTGAGATAATCCTATAAGAGGAAAGGACTTGACACACAGTAGATTCCAGGAATTGGAAGTCCCGGAAATGAATCCCGGTTGAACAACAACAGCCGCACTTAATGGCGGTAGAACGAGAACTCCAACCATAAGGAGACTACAACTTACAACGGCATGGGGCGACATGCCTAGCAGTCGCGAAACCTGGCTAGACAACCAACAACAGGAAAAGAAGCACTAACCGTGTAACGAAATGGAAAAGGAACAGTAATGGAACCCGAGACACAAGTCTACGGGACAGTAATAACTAAATAATACCACCTACGGTATGCTAACCGACTAAGGACATAGTCAGGAATGGTTAACTCCGGAACTACAACGCCAAAAAGGTTACAATACCTGGCCTACAAAGCTCAAGTGGCTACGAGGACAATCACAAGATATAATCCGACGCAACTACAGGACTAGTGCCTAGACAAGCTAAGGCTCAATTACCACGGTAAACCAGTGGGAACGAGCAACAAAGGAAAACATAAAACTAAATAATGGGGATCTCTAAGGATTGGAGAAGTACCCCGACCAAGACAACCATGTCAGGATCAATGAGAAGCTACTTAAAAGGATCGAGTATCCCAAACATAGATCAATATGATCTAGGGAAGAGTCAACAAGACTATTAAATACAAGTGGAAACCATACCAAGACCGGTATAGGTCTAACCAAAAACCAACAGTACCACGCACTTGCCACGGCAAGTGCAGTAAGAACAGGAGCATGTAGAGGAACCCTAACACACCACAGGTACATAGTAATGTACCGTGACTACGATGAAGCAACTACAGGATCACAAATCCTGAAACTGAAAGAATGAAACCTTGGAAAGGCCTAACGGCCCGACCACTGTATTTAGAACATACCAGTCAGCGAGAAGCTGGACTTGGTCAAGACCACAACATGGCTATGCCATGTAGAACTTCTTTTAACACCGCACTATGATTTTAAAACCCAAATTTTTCTTTCAAAACCACAACCTTTCTTTTAAACCTTGGATTTTAAAAACCGAACCAACATAACTACGGTGAGTATCATAGAATGATACAAGAGGAGTTGACAATAGAATACTTCACCTAGGCGTGTGACGAACACTGCGAGTGTACCCAATTACGGGATGTGGGACAACCGCACTCCGAAGGAGCTTACGGGCCTGACAAATAGTTAGGTAAGTGGTAACGTATCAACATGGTACCCCACGTATGTATACATGTAGTGTACGACACACGGGAAGTAGCCAACTCCGTTCTACGGACCGTGAGTAAGTTCAAACCAGAATAGCTGGACACCGCAGACGATCAAGAAGAAGGAACTCAGCTAAGAAGTAAGTATAAAGGAACTCAGAGAATCCATCTGAAGATAAGGAATCAGAACTAGAAAGTGCAAAGTGCACAGACTAATAGGTATAGACATTGGACATGTCTCAAGACATCAAACAAATACACGACAGCTGGGAAGTATACCCAGCCTAAACACAGTAAGGCAACCGCCTAACGTAAACACCACAATGCTCAACAAACGGGACAGAGTTCCCAAGAGCAATTACAAGATTCCCACAAATATTATCCATCATCAAAGAGGACACTAATACCTAGTCTCAAGCACTAGGAGCAAGTATAGACGGTCTACCCAACGACGGAAGACGTTATAACCCAAGGAGAGAATAGCTTAAATACTATACCACAAGGCGGTAGAGTGATAACATATCATAAACATTAGCCGGATGTAACGGCATAACCTAACAACACCCAGGAGCAATCCTCGAAGGGTGTCTAAGTTAACACAATCGAACAAGTGTCATGGAGAGAGCACGACAACCAGAACGAATATTCGGTTAGGATACCGAAGGGATTTCACTTAACAAGGAATACCCTCCGCCACCGAAAGACACTGATTGACATCAGAATGCCTAAAGGGGCCTCCTATGAACGGAAGCGTGATGTCACGACTTACCATGGAGCCCAGTAATACCTCCAACCTATGGGGTATACAGGGAGTGGAAACATGTATAAACAGCTTGCAAAGAGCATAGCTTGCAACGACAAGGCTTAAAAGCCATCAACCAACTATGTTATGTAAACCTTAACGGTTGTAGAACCCACACCATAGATAACAAGACTTGAAAGAGATATTGTCTCATACGACAAGAAATCAACAACTGGACCATCAATTCAAACCCAACACCCGAGTGGCTTGGAGTAATGGCCAACTCAGTGTCACTGTCACTAGAATATCAGTCTGGTATACAGTTGACAAGTTTTAAATTACCTTCATGCCTTCTGTAGCAATGGTAACACTGTAACACCCCATCCAGCATTAACACACTTACAATAAACTGCAGCGGAAAAACAGACTTAATCACATTACTTAACTCGTTGGTGTTACACGCCGTTAACCACCCACGTGGCTAACAAGGCTATTACATATACATTGTACCGGTCTGATGGACTAGATTCCCGAGCGACTACACATAACTGACCCTTCCATTAACAATAGAAACTGCATACACCTTCCAACTGTACCGAGTATTCACAACTAATGCCGAGAACAATTTCGGTCTTACTACACCTACTGTATATATATACAACATAAACGATTACCCAGGTACTACGACTACCCCGTCCTACTCTCGAACGGCTTCACACGCTTCACTCCTTGTACCTGAAATAGGAAAAAAGAAAGGGTGGCCCCCAAGGGGCTCAGCACCTTTGCTGGTATGGTAATCCCCCCACCCCATGCTACCTGGCCACGCACAACTAATTGTCGTCTTAGCATGCGATTGATTATATTTAAATCATGCGTGCAACTGTAAACACACAACACATAACATTTTGCCTCAATGGGCTCAACAAACGGATAATACATCCTTACTTGATAAGTCACTCATGGTATTCATTATCCCTAGAGTGTTCCTCCTCTAATGGAGCTACTTCCTTAATAGACGACACTTACCCTTAAATCGGGTTATCCTTAAACGCCTCTTTTCTCAAACTGGGATTCATATCCATGATCCACACACTTCATATCTCACAATATATATCATTCCTCACATACAAAACTTAACAACACTTTCACGTATCGACGTGCACATGATAACATCGCAATAGGAATTGCTTACAATAACATCACATAACATAACGGGAACGGTCCTCTTAGGAACCGACCCAAACATAGTTTAAATCTGGTGAGCCTAGAGAATGATGTCACCCTCATGGTAAGCTTGTTATACAATAACAACAACACTCATTACCGTCCTAATAGTCGGACGAGTAACTTAAGTTAAGATGGTTCGAGTTTGGAGGCCCGAACACACCACAAACACATGTTCCCCCTAAACCGATCATAAGAATAGCTAAGCTTTGGAGTAAGCTAATGGGAGATCATAACCCGTGAGGGAAACAACCATAACAAGAGAAGGGTAAGGCTAAGAAGGATACCCTCTCTCCAAACAACGCGCGACCGGCCAAACCGGATTCCTCACTACTGTTAGTACATACTTACTTAGATATTAGTTAGAACCCACTATGGAGTCTATCACACCTACACCATACAGTATTACGAATGGGTTAAACATACACGGGAGATCCCTACATTCACATACACCATATCACATAATCAACTCACGCATAGCCGTGGTTAGAACGCCCATGGTTCGGGTCGTTTAATCCCGAATACCGAACTCTCATGTGATCCTAGACTCAGTTAACTAAGGTTAACACTGCCGAGGTTAAATGATATCGGAGTTGAACACGCCACATATATGAATTACTGTAAACTCATTACATGTTTTATCTACAACGTGGCAAACATACAGAAAAACACATTGGCATACAAGCCGGTGTAATCCGGTAGGACACAGGTTGCAAGAAAACCATACCTGTCACCGGAGTCCACTTTATCATGTCCATTTATGTTCCTCGGGCAATTCTCGAACAACTGACACCATTACATGTACTTTTATTAACATTATTGGGGTAACATGTTTGTTTAAAGTCTAATGCTTATAACTTTTCCCCGTTAACTTGGTTAAATAACTTTACATTTTTAACATGTTTCACTCTTCATTTTACTTCAACTTTTCACCCACCAAATTGTGACTATAACTCCACCTAACATGTCCTGCACAACCTTATAACATCATTATCCATCAATCCCTCATTAGACATCTTTTAATAACCTAAAACCATGTTTTTATAGTGGTCCGGGACTTGGTCCTCTTCTAAAGTCCCGGACCATATGCTAACTCAGTCTCGTCTCGGCCTTTAAAATGGTGGTCCGGGACCTTATACAAGGCCTAAGTCCCGGACCACATCCTTATGTGACTCTCGGCCTATTTTACAACCCCTGGTCCGGGCTTGAACCATGACCTAGGTCCCGACCAAAGCTACAGACTTGGTAAAATTGCATTTTTCAAACCTTGTTGCATTATTTCTCCACCTCATTAATTGTATAAACTTACCTAATGTTCCTAGGTATATTATAATGTCCAAATATCATCTTTATAACCATAAACAACATTTCTGGTCCGACCGACCTTACCGACCTTAGGTCGGTCCATTCCAGAATACTTTACCGTCTTTAAATACACATGTCCGAACATGTTTCGGACTTCCCAAGTTCGGACACAGTTCGAGTGTGCCAAATTCTTACCCAACAGAGCCTGTCCGAACTTCCATGTCCGGACGGAAGTTCGGACAAGGCAAAATGCTCAATTTCCAAGCCCTTAAACACTAGCCAAATTCCTCCAAAGCCTCCAACACTTATAGTATCTACTCCCTAGGTTCCTAAGTGATGTTTCATGCCTGTTTCTACCATTATACCAAGACATATCTTCCACACAAACATCATCATCCAAACATCCTTTCTTACAAATCAAAACTCCTTATGTCATTCTTACAATTCCTTTCCAAGCTTACACTTTCTCCTCAATTACCAAGATTGCCTAAGTCTCAGCTTAAGTCCAAAATGACTTTGGTATATACTAAACCAACCCAAAATAATGCCTAAATCCATATTACACTCTAGAACACTTCCTAGTTCACCAAAACTCCTTTAAAACACTTTGAACTTCTTATACATTTTCCTAAATTTTGACATGGGTTCTCTTAGCACATCATCATTCCAAAACTCATGGTTTTCACCACTAAATATTCAAGAACACCTAAATCCATCAAAAACACCATCACACAAGTCTTCACCGAATTTACACCACATCACAATATAGTGCACCATTAAAATTGCTTGGCACTTAGGCCCTTAAATGCATGGCTCTTAGGCCTTAAAGTGCATAACCTAAACACTGAATTTCCACAATATATATGCCTTTGACCTGCAATTACATACAACAATACATATGCCCTTAATAAACTCCTTGAGAGCATTTCACTAGGTCATTCACCTTTGGCTCCTTAGATCATTTTAACAAGCAATATAAGCTCACTTCTCCTAAGGCATTATACCACATTAGGTTAGTATGTTTACCTCTTTTCCACACAAACTTCTTTCTTGTTTCCTTATAAAACCGGTAAGGTATTTGATTCCTTGTCAACTACTAAACAATATACAAGCAATGAAATGAGTATACAAAGCTTCAAGCTAAACTCATTGTAAACCCTAGGTTTACATTGTTTCAAAAACATTAATGTAGTTGTTTTACCTTGATCTTTGAAGAGAGTTTGAATATCTATGAAGAGAGGTCTCCACCTAGTCCATAAGAGATTGGAATGAAGCTAGAACAAAGTCACACAAAGAGCTCCATCAATGAGTATTTTCGGTCAATAACAAAACATGGAGGAAACTTGATTTTTCTTTGAGATTCCTTACCTAGAAGCAAAGGAGATCAATATATGTGGAAAGACAAGCTCAAGCTCCTTCAATGGTGGAACTCCATGGCACCGAAATGGGGCTCTTGAAGTTTTGAGAAGATAGAAATGAAGAGCTTGATGAGAGGAAGAGAATGGTGGTGTTTGTTTTTGATTTGGTTAAGTGAGCTAAGAAATATTGGCAATGGAAGATGGCATTTGGTGCTGTTGCTGAAGCATCACCGTGAGAACAGAAAGAAGAGAGGTAGAAGAGAGCTTAGAAGCCGTGTGAAATGAAGGAGGAAGGGAGAAATGAAGATAAGTTCTACCTTTAGAAGATATTTAGTAGTAAAGTAGAATAGTACTTTACTTTATAAGCTTTACTTACTTATTTGATTTCTTTTACATATTGGTGACTCACACCTTGAAAAACCGGCCCCCATTTAGTTAGAAGGGTACTTTAGTCTTTATTTGTCAATTTAATTACTTATGATAACATATGTTACAAACTAGCTTACAAAAATCACTATTCACAAAAACAAGGCACATAGAAGTGAAATTTTTGATTTCCCATTGATATAGCCACCCAAATGTGATACTATATAGTACACATATATATTTAAGAGTAATGGTGGACATTTAGCCACTCAAAACTCATTTACAAGACAATTTTTCAAAAACGTGCTTTAAGACTCCTTAAAGCACATTTTGTGTTCTAACTTGTTTTCAAGCTTGTTTTCTTTAGTAATTGATTTAATATGTTCATTAACATATAAATAAGGTATAGGTATGACCATTAGGTCTTATACAAATTATTATCCCAAGCTTAGAGCACATTTTGCTCTTATGACTTTAAGGTATTCTCTTGTGTTTTGTTTGGTTCATTGTCTACCAAGGTTTCCTAAGGACTTAATTAGCCTATTAAATCATACTTGAATATTATTAAGTCTTGGTAGCTCTTTGGGTCCTAACCAAGTTCGCTCATAGCTTAGAGCATGTTTTTGCTCAAACTGTGTCTTAGTGCTTTATTGCATTTACTATGGTTTAAATTGTTCACTGATGTTTCTAGGGCACCTTTTAGCCTTTACATACCATAGTTTGATATTTAAACCACATATCAAGGTTTGGGGTATTTCAAACACAGAGGCATAAGAATCGTGATAATGCCAACATTGGCCTAGTCCACACTTGGACACTACGAGAACCCAAGGGAAGGTACCCCTCGTTAACCGAAGACCACCAAGGTGGTGAAGATGTGAACCCTTAGAAAGGTTCCCCCTAGTATAACAGTAAAGCCTACGCATATAGATATTGCCAGGAGGTGATGGAATGAGGAAATGAGATTTCCAAACCATTACGACTTAAAGGAGTAAGTATACTTCATATACAGTACATAAGCAGGTACTAACATAGTAACCTTGCTATGAGACGTATGAGTGGCGACAAACCCCTCAACAAGAACCTTCATTTACCAATGACAAAGTACTCTCCAATTGGAGAACGGGACCAGAAAACCCTCAAAGTTTCTTGGGATGTCCCGGCGATGTACATACAAGTAGAACTACACAGCTAGGATCTATAACCAATGCTCACACTGAAAGACAATAAGTGTCAAAACAATCAACGGGAATGCACACTGCATACCATGAATGACCAACGCTCGAGAGAGCTTATAACCCGATGAATTACCTCATCCTTGGTCAACAAAATACTTGGTAAATTGTATCATAAATGATGACGGAATGTGAGGTAAGCTAACCTACACATGAAACCTAAGAGGGATGAACATATTCACATTAGAATTATGATACTGCGGTATGCTGCGACAATCGTCATACAAATGACCTGGGAACCCCCTAGTGTATTCACACCATAAAGAAATGGTGCCAACGACAATGGCAATGAGTAAAGATAAACTACCACAGTACCAGAAACAGTAAAAACAATGTTGTATAATGAGTAAGAATACGGTGCGCAACAAGCGACCGATATGAGGAAGTAGCAGATAATGACACAAGTATAAGTATGAGATGACAGGCAGAAATATTCTTTCCTATCACATAAGTGACTTACTGTCAAGCGTTTACGCCTCTACACTCTGTATGATTGAGTGTTTTGGTATTGCACTTGTGCAGCTAATGATCTAATGGGATGGCAAGGGATATGGAAATGTAAATCGTAGTAAACCCTTCTTTTCACCAACAAACATGGCATAAGCCAGTTAAGCAAGCCTAGCAGCAAACCATGCAGGCCAATGCCAAAGAAGCACGAAGAGTGTACAACACACTAGTAATCACAAGATGTGAATTCCATTGGAATATAAGGTGAAGGAAGATAGAACAAAGTCACTAGGACCGCCGACGTATAGAAATGCAAGGTCATACAAGTAAGACACTTGTATTGAACCAGAAGAACTGGTATGATTCAGAAACTATTGACACCAGAGGAAGCACTACAACTAAGTAGTGACTTAACCTCGCCCGACAATAAGTCGGAGGAACTCAATGAATAATCGTGGAAGCACAAATAGCATGTGCAGTAGATTACCAGAGAGCTGGTTATGAATCTAAACTCATTGAGTTCAAACACGGTAAAAGAATACCGCATTTGTTAGTAAACCTTATTCCCATAATAGACGGATAAGAGGCGATGATATATAGCACATTAAGGATAACAAGAAGGGTGAATAACCCAAGTTATCAGGGTCGCGCAGCAGAAGCTAGTGGGCCCTAGCTAGGAGATTAATGTACCTAGTAAGTATAATAGAATGGCCATCAATGCCTTGAAGCCTGATAGGCTAGAACCTAATTAACTATGAGTTAAATAAACTCATAAAGAAATCCTTGGTGCAAAAAAATAAACCACTGTTATGATTAGGACCCTTTGACAAGGGTATATTATGTAATAAACCGTAAAGAAGCTAAAACGCTTCAGATTGCCCGAATTAAATAACCATGTTTAATATTAACATATGGGAGATTACGTGGGCGTAATCCTTTTAAGGGGGTAGAGCGAAACCGCTTAATGAAAGTTTTATAAATAAAACACATAAAACTATAATGTGCAGAGCACAAATGAGAATTGATTCGATGAGTGGTACTTACGTTGTATAAACATACGTATTCATTCATAGTGAAATGGTGGTAACTAAGCATTAGACATGCAAATACCATAGGGCGAATATACCCATCTTGTAACCCAGTGTAAGAGTATTAGTATAGAAGAGTAATAAGTAGTGGACGGAGCTCCACAAGTATTGTAACCCCTAAAGAAGTAGTACGAATGGATTAAGAGTAGTAGAGGAATGTAGCCAGGAGTAGTGTATTCGTAAGTACGTTATTGGAAGTAAATCGAGGACAATTGAATTTCATAAGTACTGTAGTCCTTAGCTAGAATATTTGACATAAAGGAGCGTAGTGAATGGAGAAGTAGTAACAGTCGATAAATGAGTATTTAGGTATTGAATCTTGAAGCAAGTATTTGGAAGTAGAGTGAGGATGATTGATGGACTGAATTCCACCCTTTGGAGATGTGTGAAATTGTAATCATGACTAGGAAGAGTAAAAAGATAGGAATTGAAATAATCAAACTATCTGTTTGTTTGAAACTGATGTGGGAAGTCGAACTTGATCCTGATCAGATCGAGGGAAACCGAACACAAATTGGGGTGGAAAGATAATTCAACACTGATGCTGATCACACCAGGGTCGAATGATTCTTGAAGCTCCCCTCAAGTGGTCACAAGAATCACGTAGGATAGAAGTAATGAATATAAATTGGAATTGGGAGTTGTGTGTTTTAGGAAAATTTTTAATTGGTAGTGGTGAATGGATTTCCTTAGTATGAAGAATGAGGATCTGTTAGAAGCTTATACCGGAGAAGATAGTAGTAGTGTAGCATATTGTATTATTCCAAGGGCAGCAGGACATAGAGGAGTCCTGTGTCGAGATGACCTGAGTGCCTGCGGGATTGTGATGTGTATTGCATTGCTTTGGGGACAGCTTTGCACTGTATATATGTATAAATTTTGTAATGAGGAATCAGATGGTTGATAGTAATATGGATTGGAGTAACTATTGTACATTGGTATGGTATGGAAAGGAGAAACATTGAGTAACCAATTTGGGAATGGTAAGTAGGAGGAATGTATGGCTTCGGTATTAGGCAAGTATAAATGAGTAAGTATAGTAATCCCATAACCTCGAACAACTTTGAGGACAAAGTTCTTAAGGGGGGTAGATTGAAATACCCCGAACTTAAATATAGGGATTAAAATTAATCTAATAGGTATTTAAGGGCCTAATGACGCCTAAGTAATATTGGTAAGGAAAAATAAATCCAAAAGAAATGAAGAAATGCTTAAAAAGCGAAAAACGCTAAATAAGCGTTAAATAACCATAGGAGGTATGAGACCTCGGTTAGCACGTTTATGGATTCCTAGGGCTTAATAAGACCTAAATAATATATGGGAACAACTCCCGAAGAAAACGGATCCAAATAATGTATTAAAACACTAATAGAGCTTTAGTGCACGCTTTTCGAGAAAACCCGAAAACGTGTCTTTAAGCGGTCAAACGAACCCGTAAAAATTATAAATCATTAAATAACAATGATTAAGCATTTATGGAAGCTTAATAACCAATAAAATTAAATAAACGAGAAAATTCCGGAAAACGGGTTCCGGTGAGTGAATAGTGCAAAAACGGGAAGTTGTGGGGGTGTAAAATGTAATAAAGCAAAAATTCATCCTCCCATTGTAATATAGGCAGCCGGTCCCTTATGTTAATACTGGGCACGTTTTGTTTCAACCCCACACTCCCCCTCTTAAATTATCCTAACTCACTACAAGACAAACAATAAAGTAGCAAAAAGTAAAAGAATTCTCTCTCCCCCACTCCTCTCTATTCTCACGTTTTCTTCTCTGCTCCAGACTTCTTCTTCCTCCCTCTCTGGTATGGCGATTTGAGAAACTCTCACAACAGCCACTTCCTCTCCATTTTGAAAGCCTAAACCACCACCAAATGCTACAAAAATTATACCGTTGGATTCGTATCACTGAGGAGATTATTCTACACCCTTCAAAAATCTAAAACCTCCAACTTTATTTTTGAGGGTATAATCATTTTAGAGCTTGAAGAACACCATTTGAAGATCTATCTTCTTCTCCATGTTCTAAGGTAAGAAAGAGACCAAAGCTTCACTCTTTTCCATTGTTCCTTGCAAAAGTCAAAACTCACGTATAACACCACTATTCCATTCTCAGCTGATTTTGGCATTTCAAAGAGGAGTTGAAGCCTTGTCATTTTCTACTCAAAAACTCCATTAGAAGCTCAGGTAAGACCTACTAAGTGGTTTAAATGGTTTCTCACAAAGTTAGGGTTTAATACGTGAGATAGAAAATTCACTAGTTTTGGTGTGTATGTGTGTGCTTGGTTACATGGTGTAGCTTGGCTTGAATAAATCAAGAAAACAAAGAAAGAAAGAGGAGCTGTAAAGAAGAAGAGGAGAAAGGAAAAAGGAAACAAAGAACACAAGGTGAGGAGATGTCTCTGTAAAGTTTTTATGTTTGTGTATGTATAGGTATATTGTTTTAAGCCATGAACTAAACCACCGTAACAGTAGGAAGTGAATGGGTATGTTAATGTGAATGGTAGTTGTAGTTTAAGCTTTTGAAAACAAGTAATGAATATGCTAGGTGTGAATATTAAGAGTGTTGTAAGTATTAGAAGTTGTATGAGTATAAGCTTGTGGCAAGTATTTAGAATGTGATGTGAGTAATGTGAATTGTGAGCAGGTTGTGAACTATGTGGAGTGTGCAAAAATAATGTGGTGAGAACACTTAGTAATGTAGGGAACCTCTGTCAAAATTGGGTTAGGAATTTAGAGCCTTGTGTGTTGTTAGTAAAGAGAGAACAAAGGAGTGTACAGAGAAGAAAAATGTGATGTTCACCTTGGTTTGTAACAGGAGGAAGAGTGTAGTTGAGTAGAGTTGTAAATGGTGTATTGGGAGTTGCTTAATTAAGTAAGGATAGATTGAGAATCATTTAGTTAGTGGGAAGAAGAAAAGAAATGAAAATCTGTAGCATTTATTGGAGAAGGAAACATGGTAACAGGAGAGGAAAACTCTCAGTAATGGGTGGATGCAACAGATTTTTATAGAGGAGGATTAGGCTAGTTTAAAATGCTTAATCAATGTCAAAACATGTTAGATTATATGTAGGAATATTGGGGAAGAGATTGGTGGAAGTTTGGAGTTGAAACAGAATAAAAAACATATACATTTAACAATACTGTAACTTGTCCGGGTTTGTAAACTAGTACACAAACCCGGACATGTCAAAAAACACGACAGAATGTATTACAGAATGGATGGTCCGGGTTTGTAAACCAAGACCTAACCCGGACCACCCCCAAAATACACCCGAGAGGTTTTACAAACACATGGTCCGGGTTTGTAAACTATGACCTAAACCCGGACCACATAGAAAACATACCCGAGAGAACTACCATTGTATGGTCCGGGTTTGTAAACCCTGCCCTAAACCCGGACCACACACAGAATACACCCGAGAGCTGACCAAATGCATTGGTCCGGGTTTGTATCCCCGGACACAAACCCGGACCACCCTGAAAAGTGCCCAGAATGTATTTTAAAGCTAAACTAAAGTAGGGTAAGGATGGGTAATGATATTATAAGTTAATTAAGACATGAATGATGTTTAATGGTCATTAAGGCTATAAACAAGCTTAGAAAATAATTGTAAGTAAGTAGTAACTTAAGTAAATGTATTAAGTAACAAGGGTTAGTAAGTATAAACTAGGAAACTTTAGGAAAGTAATCAGTAAGGTTAATTATGGATAATTAACCATCCAAATGTATGTATGTGATAGGATTCAAATAGTTGAACACCGAAGAGAGTCGGTGAGTCCAAGGTCAACGGTGAAAGGTATGATTTCTTCATGCCCTGTATCCTAATCTGGTTACCCCGATTTGTGTGCTTATTTGACCACCTAATAAGATAAATGCACGAATCGGATTATATTGCCTTACTTGTGCTTGTTTACATTGTTCTCAATATTTGTCTTGAACAATAGTTTGTATAATTCATGAAATATATGAATGATGATGATGTGTAATTGTACCTTGTAGTGTACTTGTATATTGTATTGTATTTGTATGGATGTGTATATGAATAATGTATTGTGTATGTGGTTGGATGTTGACTTCTACTAATTCCTAACTACCTAACTCCTAACTTAAGTGAGTAAATTGGAATGAGTAGAAGTCCGATATAGCTTCGGCCACGCGTGAGGATGCGGAGTCACAAGAGGTTGGCTGCAATTCCTGACTCTTAAACTGGTCCGCGGCCCAAATCCCTTAAATGGGTAGCATCCCGGATTGGTGAGTCAAGTAAATCCCGGAGGTGGACGGAGTAGTCCCCAGGGCCGGAGGTCCCGACGACTTAACATGAGTAAGAGTAAGAGTAAGTAAGTATGTATGAGTATGAGTATGTATGAGTATGTATGATAGTAAGTAACGAGTAAAGAGTAATCTCCACCCGATTAACCCGGGTGGACCAATGAAGCTAACAAGTATTGTATATTGTGTATGGAATGTGTATGTGTACTTCGGAAAAAGGTAAGTATGTATTGGATGGGTTATGTTGTACTTCTTGTATGTAATGAAGTGTATGTATGTGGTATGTCTTGCGTAATGTATTGTAATATTGTGTATAAGAGCATGTATGCATGTATGTTTGAATGAAAATGAACTGCATGTATTCGACCAAGTGGTCGGCGTACCCTCACTAGTACGCGGGGTATGCGGTTATCATGCGCAGCGAAAGCTGACCCCCTAGGGGGAACGTTTTTAGTGTGCAGGTACCGAAGCGGATGTGGTCAAGGTAAGAGACCGGAGGCACACCCTTGTATTTAGAAGCAAGTAGCTTGTGAGGAACGGGTAGTAAGTAGTCTCTTAGTGAGTACGTACGAACTTGGAAGAGGTAGTATAATTGTATAAGGATCCTAGTAGACTCGGTCAAGCATATTGTATTGTATGGATTATGGAGGAGTAATTATGAATGGAGCATTGTTGTATTTGATTGATGAATGGAGTATGTATTGTAGATGTGTAGTACTCGGGATTCGGTCCATCAGACCGATGTTGTATGTAGAAGAAGTAGCCTTGTTAGTCACGTGGGTGACTAACGGCATTGTACCACCCACTGTATGTAAGTATGTATCCGCTGCGTGTATCTGATGTGTAAGGAGATTGGACGGTAAGCATTGTATTAATGGTAGGGGTGTTACAAGTATAGCAGTGGGGGCCGGTTTTTACTGGTATAAACAGCTCACTCTCACACACACATGTAACTAACTAATTAAATAAGGAGAGTCAAAAGTAAAAAGTAGAAAAAGGTACTTTAACCTTTTCTCTCACCTCACTTCCCCTTTCTCCCTTCTCTTTCTTTTTCTCCTTCCCCCATCGATTTCTCTCTCCTTCTCCATGGGGCTGGCGATTTTTGAGAAGCTCCAACACCTCTCATGGCTTCTCTTCTTTCTCTCCATGCTCTAGCTCCATTTGAGCTCCAAATGCAAAATAAAATACATATTTGAACTCCTCTCTTCAAGCTCTACATTTATATCTTTTCAAAATCCGAAAATGAGCAACTTCATCTCCATGGGTTTTCCCCATTTGAAGAGAAAAGCACACCATTGTGAAGCTTGGAGTCTCCTCTTTCCAACAAGGTAAAAATCTCCATGAAAGACCTCACTTTCT
Organism: Limonium bicolor; assembly: GCA_023374045.1. Lineage (NCBI taxonomy): Eukaryota > Viridiplantae > Streptophyta > Magnoliopsida > Caryophyllales > Plumbaginaceae > Limonium > Limonium bicolor. Next base: position 259,877,321 of record CM041778.1, on the reverse strand, counting down.
CCATCTCTTGGCATGGCCGATTTTTGGTCTCTCTCTCTCTTACCTTGTTTTTCTTTTTGGAGCATTGTCTCAACCCTCCAATGGTGGAGTAACCCCCTTCTTGATTCAAGGGTGAGAATCCCTCTCAAAGACCCCCAAAGGTAAAACCCTAACTTGTACTCTAAGCCTTTTTATGGAATTAGAATCTCTAAGGGTTTAGAAGAGTAATTAAAATGCATTTTTGTGTTTCTTGGGTGTTGGGGTGGAGTTTGACAACTCCACTCCCATGTGACCGATTGGTACAAGAAAGAGAGGAAGGGGGAAGAATTGAAAGGAGGAAGGAAAGAAATTAAGCTCAAGGTAAGAGCTCTTCTTAATGTTAATTTAAATGCATTAGTGTAATGGGAATGGGTAAACAAATAAAGAACCTAAACTATTGTATTGGTAATGTAGTTTGTGGACATTTGAGTACTAGTGAGTAAATGTGTGGATTTGTAGGCCTTAGAGCCAAATGAATGGTGTATGTATATTAGTAATGCTATTTGAGGAATAATGATGTATTGGTATTGTAATTGAGGAAGCATTGGTGTATTAGGATTTTGTATGTGTGCTGGTAGGACCCTTGTTGGGTGTGGCTAGCTTTAGGTTGAATTTGAGGAGAGAATGTGTATTTGAGGATGTAAGAAAAGAAGGTGAACTATGGCAAAATTTCGGTAGGAATTGTGCATTAAAGAATGACTTGGTGAATGGGAGAACCAAGATGTGTATTGGGGATATTAGAGAGGTATAATGACCATGGATGGATGATGGTAGTATGTGAGGTTAAAATACAAAGTCTGTAGCAAGAGAGTTATCAAAATGCATTGATGAACTAAGAAGAAATTGGTGTGCAGGATTTTGTAAAATGAGTGTTGGAACTTGGGGGTAGGTAGTGTAATGGCTTGGAAACGAATTGGCATGGTAAGGTGAGGTATTTAGAATGCTAGGGATGGCATTGTATGAGGAAGTATTGGATGGGAGAATGGAGTTTGAAAATCTGTAGCATAAGAGAATGAAAACTGTTGTAAGTGTTAAAGGAAGTGAGGAAATTGTATGAATTGGTTGATGGATTTAGTAATGGGGTTGGTGAATGAATTGAGGTATTTTAGGAAGCCTAAATGGCACTAAAACATGTAGGGAACTTGTGGGAATGAGTAGGAAAAGATTGGGTGTGAATTGAGTAGAGTTTGGGGTTCAAAAATAAGTAATTAAAATGGGTACTGGGCTGGACCGACCCTAGGACCGATCCTAGCAGGGTTGGTCGACCCGAAAGTCTGCAATCTCGGAAGCTTCTGCATCCGACCGACCAGGGGGACCGACCCTGCCTGGGTCGGTCGAGTAGTAAATTTTTAGTTGGAAATACTTCTGTAACGGACCGACCCAATGGACCGACCCTGGCTGGGTCGGTCGGACTGGAATTTTCTGTAATCGAAGTCTCTGCACCCGACAGACCCATGGGTCCGACCCAGGGTGGGTCGGTCGGGTCAAAAAAAAAATATAAATAATAATAACCTAGTAATCATATGTATGTATGATAAGTGTCCAAATGAGCATGATTTATAGGTGTATTTCATATATAATATTAGCACTTTCTTGCTCATTTCACCACTTCGGTTAGTTTCCTCTTAGTTTATGTTTTATTGTTTATCTCACAAATTATTGGTTTAACATGAGGAAAACCAAGCTGGGAGTGAAGTAGATTAAGAGACGAACGCATAGACGCAAACGGCTCAGAAAACGGAGCCCAAACGAAGAATCTAGAGCCGGTCGAAGTTGGAAGGAATAAGTCATTGCAGCGACGTCGAGATAATGGCGGACACCACAGGGGCAACCGCCTCGCGGACAACAGAGAGACAACCGCCACTTATCAGGCGGTCTCCTCACATGCAACCGCCAGGCGGACACCACCCACTACCGCCACTTATCAGGCGGACACCACCATGCTCACCGCGAGGCGGACACCACCAACACTACCGCCACTTATCAGGTGGTCCGCCAGGCGGACACCACCACCTCTACCGCCACTTATCAGGCGGTCTTCCACAGGCGGACAAGATAAAATCGCGCCCCGAACATAGATTTCTCCCTCGCGCGACTCTGCAACTGCCTTATCTTATCTACCACGTCGTCGCCTACCTTATTTCGCGCCCCTGCACCTCTGCACCGCTCGTCCCCTGCAATCAGTGAGCTGCAATCAAATGATTCTTCCACTTCCCCGCCTCAATCATTTGCTCACGCTCTGTCTATCTTCTCTGCTGCCTCTTCCTTCCTTTTCTTTCATTTCTCTATATAAACCCCACAGCTTCACCCAATAAATCGACCATCAAAATCGCTCCTTCCACTTCACCACAAACCTCACGGTGTCCAAATGAGCATGATTTATAGGTGTATTTCTATATAATATTAGCACTTTTCTTGCTCATTTCACCACTTCGGTTAGTTTTCCTCTAGTTTATGTTTTTTTTTTTATCTCACAAATTTATTGTTTAACATGAGGACAACCAAGCTGGGAGTGAAGTAGATTAAAGACCGAACGCATAGACGCAAACGGCTCAGAAAACGGAGCCCAACGATCTCTAGAGCCGGTCGAAGTTGGAAGGAATAAGTCATTGCAGCGACGTCGAGATAACTGGCGGACACCACAGGGGCAACCGCCTCGCGGACAAACAGAGAGAAACCGCCACTTATCAGGAGGTCTCCTCACATGCAAACCGCCAGGCGGACACCACCCACTACCGCCACTTATCAGGCGGACCACCACCATGCTCACCGCGAGGCGACACCACCACCACTACCGCCACTTATTATCAGGCGGTCCGCCCGCGGACACCACCACCTCTACCGCCACTTATCAGGCGGTCTTCCACAGGGACAAGATAAAATCGCGCCCGAACATAGTTTTTTCTTCCTCTCGCGCGACTCTGCAACTCGCCTTATCTATCTACCCCCCGCCGTCGCCTACCTTATTTCGCGCCTCTGCACACGCTCTGTCCCCTGCAAATCAGTGAGCTGCAATCAAACTTCCACATTCTTCCACGCCTCATTCATTTGCTCACGCGTCTGTCTATCTTCTCTTGCTGCCTCTTCCTTCCTTTTCTTCATTTCTCTATATAAACCCACGAGCTTCACCCAATAAATCGACCATCAAAAATCGCTCCACTTCACCACAAAACCTCACGCCATCTCATTTCTCTTCTCCCGCCTTCTCCATTTTATTTATTTTTACAGTCCACCAAATCACCTCTAGCCCTACGTACACAAAATAGCAGAGTGAGACGGAGTGATTACGATGATTTCTATTACTCTCGTCTCTATCTATCTATTTAATATGTTAGGCTAGTTTACGTCGTACGCTCTGGGAATGGTTATTATATGTTTGTATTAATTATGCTATATTTTTACTAGTTTTAATTATATACAGTTTGTTACGCTTAAAGGTTATCACGCACGCACCTTTTTAATAAATGTCATGAGTTTATTAAATTGCTTTCCTAAGTCTACTTTGATCAGACCAGGTGATAAATAGACAGTTAATTAAGCCGTAAACTGGAGGAAACTTGTTATGATTTAATAAGTTAGTATTCAGTTGCAAATGTAATTCCTCAATACTCCTCTGCCGTTCGCAGGCTTTTGCTTGAACTTGATTAGAACCTTGCTTACAGGTGAACGAGTTCTTATGAGGCTATGACTTAGTCCTTAAGATAATTACAGGAACCTTGCCAAATTATTAAACCAGTAGAGATAGCTTAATTATGCAGATTATATTAACCTGACCCAGAGTTCCATTTTATTTATCTGTCAACTTAGTTTATTTTATCTTCTTTTATTTATTTTACAAGTCAATTAATCCACCCCCCTTTTTTGTGACACGCTTAGGTACTATTATATGTACATTAGTCCCACGGTTCGACATCCGGTTGCTTACATTTTCACTATACTACTACTGCGACCGGGATTTATTTGCAGCCCGACGTTATTTTTGGGTTTTAATTTCTTTCTTTGATGTTAATTACACCTGTTCTAACCACTCACTATATACGTCTGCAAAATGGCGCCGTTGCCGGGACTAGTTTATTCTAGTCCCTAAGCCCCGGATTATTCACTTGTTATAATAGAATATTTTGTTTATTATTTTTGTTTGTTGTTTATATTTATTTTCTTTTATATTTTGTTATATTGTTAATATAGTTGTTTCTAATCCTTTATTTTCTAATCTTTTCAGTAGTTTTGTTTTATACAGAAAAACACACAAAAAAAAAAAAATCTGTACACGGCAAATGGAAGAAGCGTTTGAATATTGGCAGGATTTATACTGCTCCGTATGTGGGGGAGCTCATGATTTTGAGGATTGTCTCATAGTCCAAGAGCAACTCTGGTTAGAAGATCAACCAGACTACCTGGAGAGAATCGCTCAACTACTAGCAATCAATGAGCGAAACAGTTCAGAGGTAGAACCCCACTACAAACGAGCCATTCATAGAGACTCCTCCCTCTAAAATCAATTACCGCTATTTTCCATCCTTCTCTATATATACCCAGACAATGAGGATATTTACATCCTCGAAAATGAAGAGAAGGAATTGCCATCACCTCCCGCCACCATATCCAAACAAAACGCCACTATCACTTTCAAGAATCAGTTCTCTCTGAAGATGATATCAAGCGTTCTTTCTACAAGCCTCACCTACAAGAGGAGGAAGTTACATCCTCCAATTTGAGGAAGAGAAATCATTACCGCCGGGTCTTCTGTTAGAACTACGTTCCCGGCAGTACTCGCACACACCTGATTTTGTGGAGTATTAATTTTCTTATTTTATATGCCGAGGTAACGTTTTGTTTTGATCCAGGATAACGAGCAGGCGTCTAGCCAAAGATGTTAAAGAAGGGCAGCTTCCTGGGAGGCAACCCGGGTGTACTTTTATTTTATTTGCTTTTATGCTCTTTTAATTTTCAGGTTCTCTTTAAATTTTATTTTTGCTAGCTTTTAACCCCGTTTGTAGTATGGTTGATTCTAGTGTCTTCTGCAGGTGCACCTCCATGTGGATACCGCAACCAAGCTACGCTACTTGAGGCTGAAGCTCAAGTGTAGGGGAACTCCTATAAACGCAAGCAAAAATAATATCAGGGGAGTACCAGTTTATTTTATTTGCTTTTATTTAAATAAAACTGCAGAGGAGCGTTTAGGTGCTTAAATGTTTATTTGTGATCTTTGTGTTATCTCTATTTTATCTACTTACCGACAAGGTCTTCTGAAACCTTCCCTTGTTTTTTCTCTGGTGAACATGAGACATTGTTCAATTTAAGTGTGGGGGAGTGTGCCCTTTTCGGTGACATTTTGTGCTTAAATGTTTAATCTCTCTCCTTATCATACGTTTGTCCAATTCAAATATTATGGCCCTTTATATGTGGGTTGTTCTCTTTAAGAATAAATACTGTTATGAATTGTGGGATAATGGTACAAATTTAAAATTTTGATTACTTTTGAGGAGCATTTTATATGCGGTGTGACCAAATAATCTGCAAATGGTTGGATTTTATTGCTCAGGGTTTCTTTCTGTCTTCTCTCTTAGGGATTGCTAAGGGGTGCTTTTTGTTAAAAAAAAAAGGAAAAAAAAGAAATATAATAAATAATAAGGGACTTGCGAGACACCATTGGTAACCAAAAAGAGAGTTGAGTGTTCTTAAATATAAAGGCGTAATGCCTACATTTTCTCATCCCTTATGCAAAAGTGAAACAATGCATAAATCTATTTTTCCTTTTGTTTTCTTCTCAATGCCCATTCTTGAGAGAAGTTGGCCATGGTAAAAGTCTCTCAGGTCACCTAAAAGAAACATTGAAGTACCTTGGATCATACCCCGAAACTCTATATTTTATTTTTACCCTGAGCACACCTATGCCACCAGCAGTTAATTTTTCACACTCCTCAATAAGTTTAAAGATCATGTTTATCCTACCCTTCATAATATATTTGTTATTATTGAGCATTCCCTACTTGGGTACGTAGTTTTGCTTGAGGACAAGCAAAAAGATAAGTGTGGGGGTGTGATAAGTGTCCAAATGAGCATGATTTATAGGTATATTTCATATATAATATTAGCACTTTTCTTGCTCATTTCACCACTTCGGTTAGTTTTCCTCTAGTTTATGTTTTATTGTTTATCTCACAAATTTATTGGTTTAACATGAGGAAAACCAGCTGGGAGTGAAGTAGATTAAGAGACGAACGCATAGACGCAAACGGCTCAGAAAACGGAGCCCAAACGAAGAATCTAGAGCCGGTCGAAGTTGGAAGGAATAAGTCATTGCAGCGACGTCGAGATAACTGGCGACACCACAGGGGCAAACCGCCTCGCGGACAACAGAGAGACAACGCCACTTATCAGGCGGTCTCCTCACATGCAACCGCCAGGCGGAACACCACCACCACTACCGCCACTTATCAGGCGGACACCACCATGCTCACCGCGAGGCGGACACCACCACCTCTACCGCCACTTATCAGGCGGTCTTCCACAGGCGGACAAGATAAAATCGCGCCCGAACATAGTTTTCTTCCTCGCGCGACTCTGCAACTCGCCTATCTATCTACCCCCGCCGTCGCCTACCTTATTTCGCGCCTCTGCACACGCTCTGTCCCCTGCAATCAGTGAGCTGCAATCAAACGATTCTTCCACCGCCTCAATCATTTGCTCACGCGTCTGTCTATCTTCTCTGCTGCCTCTTCCTTCCTTTTCTTCATTTTCTCTATATAAACCCACGAGCTTCACCCAATAAATCGACCATCAAAATCGCTCCACTTCACCACAAACCTCACGCCATCTCATTTCTCTTCTCCCGCCTTCTCCATTTTATTTATTTTACAGTCCACCAAATTTCACCTCTAGCCCTACGTACACAAAATAGCAGAGTGAGACGGAGTGATTACGGATGATTTCTATTACTCTCGTCTCTATCTATCTATTTAATATGTTAGGCTAGTTTACGTACGCTCTGGGAATGGTTATTATATGTTTGTATTAATTATGCTATATTTTTACTGGTTTTAATTATATACAGTTTGTTACGCTTAAGGTTATCACGCACCTTTTTAATAATGTCATGAGTTTATTAATTGCTTTCCTAAGTCTACTTTGATCAGACCAGGTGATAAATAGACAGGTTAATTAAGCCGTAAAACTGGAGGAAACTTGTTATGATTTAATAAGTTAGTATTCAGTTGCAAATGTAATTCCTCAATACTCCTCTGCCGTTCGCAGGCTTTGCTTGAACCTTGATTAGAACCTTGCATTACAGGTGAACGAGTTCTTATGAGGCTATGACTTAGTCCTTAAGATAATTACAGGAACCTTGCCAAATTATTAAACCAGTAGAGATAGCTTAATTATGCAGATTATATTAACCTGACCCAGAGTTCCATTTTATTTATCTGTCAACTTAGTTTATTTTATCTTTTCTTTTTATTTATTTTACAAGTCAATTAATCCACCCCCCTTTTTGTGACACGCTTAGGTACTATTATATGTACATTAGTCCCACGGTTCGACATCCGGTTGCTTACTTTTCATTTTCACTATACTACTGCGACCGGGATTTATTTGCAGCCCGACGTTATTTTTGGGTTTTAATTTCTTTCTTTTAATGTTAATTACACCTGTTCTAACCACTCACTATATAACGTCTGCAATGTATATATGTATAGATATGTACGTATATATGGGACCTTAGTAATACACCATTAATGTAACCCTAATGGTAAGGGAATGAGTATGAATGGGAAACGAGTAAGAGGATTAATTAAAAAGTAGAAAGTATAGAACATTGAGTAAACCCGGAGTAATGGGATAACGGGGTAAGTACGGGAGTAGTAATTATTTGTGTATCGTATGAACATAGTATTAATAACAATGTTGGAAACATTATCAGTGGAACATGTGTGAACCGAGGAACAGGGAACACACGGTAAAGCTAACCCCGGTGAAAGGTATGATTTTCTCATGCTCCGTATGCTAACCGAGTTACGTTGATTTTGTGTTGTATGCCGGCTAATCAAGACTAAAGCATGAAAATGGTTTATTGCCTTTTGTTGTATGTCTGTGAATGTTGTGTGAGCTAACCATTCTTGATTGATTGTATGGCTTCACTTAGTGCGTAGACTGACTCCTAAGTGAGTCTAGTTGTGTAGTGACTCGCAGTAAGAGTCACATTGTAAACTAATAGAACTGTAGAAACACGCTAATTAACAAACCATAACCGGTAACACAAATCAAGGAACTCACTAGAATGTGAGAGAGTGTACGGGAGTAGTAACCTCCCGATAACGGTAGGAGAACCGAAACGAATAATCCACAAACCATAAGTAGTGGAAGAGTATAAGTAACCTCTATTAGAGGAACTAATCTTGGTGCAAGACATGAACCATGAGAGTAGTAAGGAATGATGAGCGATCTCCAAACCCCTTAGCAATTAGTCGACCCATTATGAGAGGACCCGGCTGATGTAAGTAATGTCCCGAACTTGAGAGTATTCGATATGTTGGGGAAACCCTTAAATCTGAGGATACTAGTCGATGGTAATTCCCTAAGCTAGTGGAGGTTCAAGAGAGATACTCCTAGGCTAATCCATGAGATTGTAAGATACTCCAAGAGAGGAGTGTTGGGAATTTGAGTAGTCCGGTAGAAATGGACATTTGTGTATTTAAGGAGCTAAGCGTATAGCCCCTTGTATTGTAGGTCCGGTGGCGAGTCTTGTGTATGACTCCACCCGGTGGCCAAAGTAATGAGTATTGTGTATGCGTATGTATGAGTATTGAGTAAGAATTGAGTATGAGTATGTAATGAGTACCGAGTATTGAGTACGTATGAGTAAGTGTAGTATTGAGCAGTGAGTATGCATGAGTGTAGTAACAAGTATGGAGTAAGAACGTGTACAAGTAAGGTAATGAGTAATGAGTGACGAGTATGCAAAAGCAAAAGCGCTGAGTAGCGAGTAAGGAGTGAGTATGATAGAATAGCAAATATCGAACACAGTATGAACAGAATAGTGTGTAACATAGTGAAGAAGTAATGAGTAAATAGCTAATGTGAAAGATTGACTTTCGAATTGTATTCCCTAGCAAGTATTGAACTTGTATATGTATGTAGGTATTATTATTTGTATTGTTGCAGCATGAGTATGTATGTATGCATGTAAAGGAACTCCATGTATATCCGACCAAAAGTAGTCGGTGTCCGCGGTTAGCACGCGGTATATGCGAATTTCATATGCAGCGTAAGCTGACCCCCTAGGGGGAACGTTTTTAGTGTGCAGGTACTCGAAGCTGACCACCGTTCGCGAGAGTAGGACGGGGACTGCTATGTAAGCATGGGTAGTTGAATTATGGGATTTGTATTTGTAATGTATTGTGAATTGGATGTCCAACTGAATCGGTAAATTAAGGATTGTAGTAGACTCGGTATAGTATTGTATTGGTATTTGAATTATGGTTTGGTATGCAAGGGGAAGTATTGTATTGTGTAGAGCACTCGGTATGTTCATATTCATCAGACCGATAGTATGTAGTATTGTAACTCGCCTTGTTAGTCACGTACGTGGGTGACTAACGGCATTGTACACCCGCCGTTGAGTAAGTAATATCCGCTGCGAAGGTAAGTATGGTACGGTAATGACGGTATTAGCGGTAGGGTGTTACACCAAATCTCCGAGTTCTTCAGCGCAGAGCTTAACCATGTCGAGTACTAAATCGACAATATCTCCCAATCTACAGAACGAAATCGAGTGATTCTTGTTTCTATGGTTTCGAAATTAAATTACGGTTCTAATGACACCGATTTCCCCAATTATAATGCAGTATTCCGAAGATAGGTTCTGGGTTCTACTCGACTAGGGTTCTTGTTATGCCCGATTCGATTTTTACAAAATTCTCTCAATACAAGGCATAATTGATGAAATTGGCAGTTGGGTTAGGTCGATAATGCAAATCGAGTTACAGAATAGGAGGAATTGAACGGAGACTTACCATGGAAGCACCGGTGACGGAAATCGTAGTCGGTTTCTGGAAATAAAATTCGAACTCGAGCTGTTCGAGTAGCGAACTTTGGAGATCTAAAAAATACGTTCTAGATCGAGTTAGGCCATGTTCTTGGGCTCATTAGAAAGAAGAAACATAGCTCTACACATTGATAGCAAGAACTCACTCTAACTCGCAATACACAGCAAATCTAAGTCGAAAGTTACGAGTTTATACCTTACGTTTTCCGGAAAAATCCATGATTTTATGTGATGTCAAATCCGAAACTTTAGACACCTATCTCTTCCAAACGGTTGGGAATTAGATTTGGTCATCAACATGAAAGTTGTAGAGGGATTAGAGCTCTTAAAACGAGCTAAAGAACATGAAATTTGGATGAGAAACGAAGAAGTTATGGCTAGACGAAGTTACCTGATTCGAAGGAAAAACTGGAAACTACAGTTTCGGTTTTTGCAAGGTGGCTACTTTGATTCAATTTTCTGGTTGATTTAGGATGAGTTAGGGTTAGTGTGAGTTTATGGTTGTTTAGAGGAAATGTAGGAGAAGACAACAAAGAAGACGACATTGAAAAATATTGAGAGATGAGTGAGATATAGCTGTCCAAAGTTAGGGCTAAACCAAATTCTGTTATCGAAATTCAGGAAACCGGAATCGCCTAAGTCCTGGCGCGTGTGAGCTTGACACGTGGCAGTCATTAAATTTTGGCTCTAAACTTCAATCTATCATAACTTTGGCTAGGATGATCCGTTTTTGACGTTCTTTTTATCGATCTTCATGGTTTTTTCATAACCTATTTATTGGTATAGGTTTCATGGCCGGGTTTGACCATTCTCAAAAGTCAACTCTAGCAAGGCTTAATAAGCTTTAAGGTTTCTAGAATTTTATATGGACTTTTATGTTTCCAAAACAATGTTCCAACACTTCCTAAAATCTTTATAATATAGTTTGGAGTGTTTAGAAATTTTCCCAAGATTTATGGACTTATAAATCTTATTATTAAATTCATAATACTATATAATTATATATAACAATTAATATTAAATTGTATTCCTTAGAGTTAAATAGGAGGAATCCCCTAAATTAATTTCCATACAATAATTTAATATTCATAATTCCTTATACTAATTTAATATTCATAATTCTATATAATAATTTAATACTAATAGTATTATTAAAGGTTTAATAAAAGAATCCCCTAAATTAATTTAAATTAATTTAGGGGTATTTCAATATCACAAAAGAATTTGAGAATTTTTTTACATTAACATTTTGAGATTAATTATGGTTATTACGCATAGAAGATGCGAATACCATACATATTAAGTACCTACTTGTAACTCTGGGGTGAGAGTACAAGTGAAGAGAATTAGTGAGAAGGATAAGAGAGACTCAAGGAATATATGAGATAAGATAAAGAATGCAACCGATTATTGTATTTGTTGAGTGTTTGTCATTAAAACTAACACCTTGACTTGAGATTATTTACTAACAATGCTTAGTAACATTGGTTTGAGATAAGAATTCACTCCCTAATTGTTGGTTGGTTAATACCCGAAAAAGGTTTAACTAACACTTCGTCTTTGAGACTTTCTACTAACTGGAACTTGGGGGGTGAGGAACCCGGGACTGACTCCGGTCATGCATGTTAATGAAAGGGGGTTGGTATCTGTATCAGATCCGACTTCCGTTGAGACTCGTCTTTGACTTGTTGCCTAGAGTCTACATATAACTCGACCACCTTGGATTACAGTTCAAGGTGGGAAGCCAAATTAGATGGTGTGGTTGGATAACCTAAATCCCAAATTTAAGATAAGTTGTTTATTTAACTAATGGAGTTAATGTAACACCCCTACCGCTAATACCGTCATTACTGTACAAATACTTACCTTCGCAGCGGATATTACATACACAACGGCGGGTGTACAATACCGTTAGTCACCCTCGTGACCAGCAAGGCGAGTTACAATCCTACATACTATCGGTCCTGATGAATATGAACATACCGAGTACTCTACGTAATACATTACTTCCCATTGCATACTCAACCATAATTCAAATACAACTTCAATACAATGCTATACCGAGTCTACTACAATCCTTAAATTACCGATACAGTTTGGACTTCCAAATTCACATTACAATTCAAATACAATCCTATAATTAAACTACCCATGCTTACATAGCAGCCCCGGCCTACACTCTCGAACGGCGGTCGGCTTCAATACCTGTAAAATAAAAACGGTGCCCCTAGGGGCTCAGCAAAATTGCTGCATATGAAATTCGCATATACCGCGTGCTAACCGCGGTACGCCGACTACTTTGGGTCAGATATACATGGAGTTCGTTTTACATAAATACATACATACTAATACTACATTATCTTACACAAGCAACAATACTTACCTACACCTACGAGATTCAATACTTACTAGGGAAGACAATTTGTCATTCAAAACAAACCGTTCGTTAGTTATTCTTCATCCGGTTAAATCGGATGCTCTCTTTCTTCCCATTCGGGTTCTTAAGTCTTACACCAACTTAGTCACTTACTTGTTGTTTTACTCACACTACACTCATTACCTTACTCATTACTTACTCGCGCTTCTCGATACTCGTTACTATACTAGTACTTACTCATCACTATCGATGCTCAATACTTACTCCCAATACTCAGTACTCCGTACTCTTTACTTACTCATACTTACTCATTACTCGGTACTCATTACATACTCATACTTCCTTCTTACTCAATACTCATTACTTACTCATATACACATTACTCAATACTAATACTTTTGGCCTCTGGGCGGATTCATACACAAGACTCGCCACTGGGCCTACAATACAAAGGGCTATACACTTAGCTCCTCAAATACTCAAATGTCCGTTATTACCGGACTACTCAATTCCCAAACTCTCTCCTCGGAGTATCTTACAATCTCATGGATTAGCTAGAAGTACTCTCTCTCGATAACCTCCACTAGCTTAAGGAATTACCACCGTCTAGTATTCTCGGATTTAAGGGTTTCCCCAACGTATCGAATACTCTCAGTTCGGGACATTACTTACATTAGCGGGTCCTCTCATTGTGCGTCGACTAATTTTCTAAGGGCTTGGAGATCTTCAACATTCTTTACTCTCTCATGGCTCATGTCTTGCTCACCCTCAATACCTCTATAGAGGTTACTTACATATACTCCCACTACTTATTGTTTTGTGGATATTCATTTCGGTTCTCTTACCGTTATCGGGAGGTACTAGTCCCGTACACTCTCTCACATCCTAGTGAGTTCATTGGTTTGTGTTGTCGTTTCTTGGTTCGTTAGTTTAGTGCGTTTCTACGTTCCGTTAATTCACAACGTGACTCTTACTACGAGTCAATAACAACAAGACTCATCTATGAGTCGGTCTACGCACTAAGTTAAGCCTCACAATCAATCAAGAAGGGTTAGCTCATACAACATACATCAAGACATACAATGAAAGGCAATAAACCGTTTTCATGCTTTATCTTGATTAGCCGGCATACAGCACACAAATCAACGTAACTCGGTTAGCATACGAGGCATGAGAAAATCAAACCTTTCACCGGGGTTAGCTTTACCATGTGTCCCTGTTCCTTGGTTCACACTTGTTCCACTGATAATGTTTCCAACATTGTTATTAATACTATGGTCATACGATACACAAATAATTACTGCTCTCGTACTTACCCCGTATCCCGGTATACTTAGTTTCACTCATGTCAAACTATGTCCTTACTCCCATTCATTTCCTACACTTGTTTACACTTCTTAGGACCTTTAAGTATCACCAAACAAGGCCTTAACAACTTCTAAAAACCATACCAATCAATCCACCATCATTTAAACCCTAAAAAATCACATTCTGCAAGTTTTTTGGGGGTGGTCCGGGACTTGGTCCGCACCCAAGGTCCCGGACCATACAAGAACAATACTCTCGGCTGATTTTCATTATTGGTCCGGGACTTGGTCCTGGACTAAGGTCCCGGACCACACCCTGTGTTGAGTCTCGAACTTATTTTTAATGCGGTCCGGGACTTGGTACATATCCTAAGTCCCGGACCCAGCTAAAAAACTACTACTTAGTGGATTTTTCAACCCCTAATCAACCCTAATCCACCTCCAATCATTCCATAATCTTTCTACATGTTTTGTACATATTTAAACACACTTAAACACTCACTAAAACTCCTTAAATCTATGGTCCAATACTTACTCAACTTCTTGTTCAAATTCTACAAATTCTACAAATTTTCCATTCCCATCACCTAATGAACACAAAAACAATTGTAATTAAAATACTAACCCTTAATTTCATACTATAATCATTTAAGTGTTAAAACACAATTTCTAGGGTTTACCTTTTGAAGCCTTTAAAAGGGGTTTTAGCCTTTGGTTCAAGAAGGTGAATCCACCACCATTGCAAGGTTGAATTGGTGCTCAAAAAAAGAGAGAGAAAACAAGGCATTACAAAGGGCCAAAAATCGGCTACCAAAGAAGGTGGAGAAAACTTAAATCTTTTATGGAGATTTTTACCTTAATGGAGAGAGGAGACTCCAAGCTTTAATTTGGCACCACTTTCTCTTCAAATGGGCAAAACCCATGGAGATGAATTTTCTCATTTTGAGATTTGAAAAGAGAGAAGTGTAGAGCAGATGAGGGGAGTAAAGAATATGTAATATTTTTACATTTGGAGCTCACATGGAGGTAGAGCATGGAAGGGAAGAAGGGAAGCCATTGTTGTTGTTGGGGGAGCTCAAATCGCCAACCAGCAGAGAGAGGAGGGAGAAATCGGCGGGGTGAGGATGGAGGGAGGTGAGAGAATAGAGAAATGAGTGAGTGAGGAGAGAGAGAAGGGGTAAAATAGCTTTTACTTTACTAATTTTTGCTTTTGACTCCTTTATTTAATTAGCTAGTTACATGTGTGTGAGGGACTTATTAACCTATTAAAAACTGGCCCCCTTTATAGTGTTACTAGTTGGAGCGTTTTCATCTTTTTAAAGAAAACACTCGTTATTTTACCCGGTTCCGGTACTATTCACTAACCGGGCCCGTTTCCGGAATTTTCTCGTTTCTTTAATTTTATTGGTTATTAAGCTTTCATTAGTGCTTAATTATTGTTATTTGATGATTATAATTTTTACGGGTTCGTTTGTCCACTTAAAATCACGTTTTCGGGTTTTCTCAAAAAACGCGCGCTAAAGCTCTATTAGCGTTTTAATACATTATTTGGATCCGTTTTCTTCATGAGTTGTTCCCATATATTTTTTGGTCTTATTAAGCCCTAGGAATCATATAATACACTAACCGAGGTCTCATACCTCCTATGGTTATTTTAACGCTTATTTAGCGTTTTCGCTTTTTAAGCGTTTCTTTATTTCTTTTGGATTTATTTTCCTTACCAAAATTACTTAGGCACTATTAGGCCCTTAAATACCATATTAGAATAATTTAATCACATATTTAAGTTCGGGGTAATTTAGTTAATAGCTCATTGGCTAGGGTTACTTTTGACCCGACAAAGATAAACATTGAGTTAAGATACAACCAATTCTAATTAAAGAAGGTTGGTATAATGAGACTGAGATAAGACTTGAGACTGAGATAAGACTTGAGATGAGATAAGACTTGGATTGAGAATAAGGAAATCATAAACTTAAGGAGTTAAAAGATTAACTCACTTACTTAAGGAAGCTTTTAAGTCGTTCGTTGTGTTTGAACTATAATTTTCACATGTGGTGTGGTGTTTATTGCACTTCTTCTTTATGTTGTGTTATTAATCAACCGCATGCTATCGACAAGTAGTCGTCGTAGCCCGTTTAGCTGGGGGCTATAAGAGAATCGTACCAGCGAAGGTGCTGAGCCCCTAGGGGCATCCATATTTATTTTGCAGGTGAATGACAGAAGACGACTGTCCTGAGAGTAGGATCGGGTAGAAGTACTTCGGGTTGTTTTTCTTTTGTTATACGAGTTGTGCATGTACACTCGTTTAGTAAATGGTATGAGATGTATAATGATGTATTAGGATATGAGATACTTGTATTAAGAATATGTATTCGGTTAAGATTTAGTATACACTAATGTTCGGTATATTCGGGTCCATCAGACCGTAGCTAGATCTTGGAGATTTAGTATGCCTAGTTAGCCACGTGGGTGACTAACGGCGGTAACACCAATTGTTGTAAGAATTCCGCTGTGTTGTTAATATAATTGGTTGAAGGTTTATGAGCTGAGAATGGATTTATAAGATGGGGTGTTACAGTAATTGCCCGATCCGTTTTTTTTCTTTTCCATCTGCATATCTCAGTTTGTGCATCTTCATCCTTCACCACTTCTCTCGGCATCTACCTCGTTTTTTCCTTTCACGTCTACAAAAACAATGAAGGAATTGTTGGAGATAATCATAACTGGAGGAAGCAAAAACAGCAGGATCGAAGTTGAAGATCCGTTGTACGTCCTTGTTTTAGAGCATCCATTTTTAGAGTAGCATGTTCTTACTGTATAAAATTGGGACATTCTGTCAATGGATGCTATGCCAAGAATGGTTACCCAAGAGATGGAAGTTTGAAAAAAAACTAGAGGATAGTTGCAGATGTCAGTTGTGAAGAAGTTGGGGGTCAACCAACTTCTTCTGTTCCGGGATAAATAAAGAGCAGTTAAGCCATCTAACTGATTTCTTGTAGAAAGCTAAAGTAGAAGGGAAGGAGAGCAACACTTGCAATATGCAAAGCAATTTACCTGTGCTATTGTTTAAATACTATCAATAAGTCACACGAATAGTTTGCAAGAGAAGTGGGTATTAGATAGTGGTGCTACTGACCATATAAGTGGCAAAAAGTAGTTGTTTAAAAACACTCATCAACTGATGTTTGCTTGCCTAATGGCGGTCATCTGAAATTTGAAATCAAAGGCCAATTCAATTTTGAGAAGATCATTGGAAAATTTAGAGATGGTCTACATACCCTTAATGTCTAAAGCCCTTGAAGAATATCTTGCTGAAAGAAGAGAGCAGAGAGGAATATCGAAAACTCCATATGCAATTTTCTCTTAAAAACAAGATCTTGTATCGGCATAATCGTCTTGGACATGTTCCCTTGAATAAATTAGCGGATCTGAAACTCGTGTGTAAGGAAGAGATTCCAAATAGTTTAGCTTCTGATGCTTGCTATAGAGTAAGAGGAACTAGACTATCTTTTTCTCATTCTACTAGTGAAAGTGCAGAAATATTCGATTTGTCTATTTAGATATTGGGGACCGTCATCAGAAACAAACCAAGAAAGTAATATGTATTTTCTTAGTATTGTTCGGGACAAGAGGAGGGCCTTATGAACTAAACTCATTAAGAAAAAAATTTGATGCCACATAAAAGGTTACAAAAATTATACTTATGGTAGAACACAAATTGGGAAAATGATAAAAATCATTTGATCAAACAATGCCTATGAATAGGGTTTGTCAAAAGAAGGTTATGATTTTCTCAAGTCTAAAGGTATTCTCCATCAAACATCCTGCCCACACGCACCACAGCAAAATGGTGTAGTGAAAAGGAAACATAGATACTTGCTCAAAACAGCAAGCGCAGTATTTTCCAATCAGGAATACCTTTTTCTTATTGAGGAGAAAGCATTTATTTGCCACTTTTGTCATTAATAGATTGGCAACTGTTATATTAAAAGGAAAAACACCATTGAAGTGTTATTTGGAAGATTCCTAGTTATGAATTGATCATGAATTTTGGTTGCTTCGGATATGCAACAGTGACACAAAAATCCATATGAAAGTTTACTTCTCATGTTGCTCACAAAAATGTCTAGTTGGGTCCTAGTTTATCCAGTAAAGGTCATAAACTACTCCGCCTTACAGACATAAGGATTATGATCAGTAGAGATGTGAAATTTTATGAAAAAGTCTTCCCTTTCCTTGATCCAAAATCAGTTTATTCTACATAGAAAAATTAATACCCATTGCTCAAAATAATCAGTTATCTGAGAAGAAGTTTACAACCCACACCTTAAGGTGTATCTTCAAAATGGCATGAAGGAAGATGAAAATACGATAAAACGGAAGAAATGGAGACCACTTTGCACCTGTCACAAGAAACAGAAACAACTAGTTTAGGAGAAACAACAAACCACTCTAGAACCTGAACAACTTGTTACTGATCTGTTCCTGAAGTACACCATTCAGGCCTTCAAGGGTTTAGTAGACACCATCAACAATCTGCTAGGTTACAAGACTATTTTGTCGGCAGTATCACAGAAGAATCCAATAATGAAGATCTTTTCTCAAACATCCTAATGGTTGGAGTTCTAGAGGAGATCTCCAAGGGCATTTTATGTCGATTCATAACCTCACATATATTCAACCTTGAAATGTTTGTTGTTTCAATGGAACAACTCAAACCAAAATTACAATGAACCACATTCTTTTACCAAAGCCAATCCGTGTCTTCATTGGATAGAAGCAACGACGTAATGGAAAACAAAACATGGGAAATTACCACTCTTCCCAAAGGAAAGAAAGCCAGGGGATGCAAGTGGGTATACAAAGTTAAATTGCGAGCTGATGGAGTTTGAAGAGGTATCAGTGTAACACCCCTCTCGAAAACATGTAATAAACCCTCACGTAGCAATAAATAAAACGTCTTACAGCGGAAGAATAAACAACAATAACTCTCACACGGGTGTCACCTGCCATTAACGCCCATGCGAGTAACGAACAGAAACTAAATCTAACAACCAAAATAAACAACACTAAAAACAAAACCGCTGTGACAACGAGATAAATCCTATACGTCATACTAAGTCCATAAACCATAAACGTCGACAGTGAGCGTCTACCCAATCCCGAATATATGCAACCGTACCATAATATAATCCACAGTATGACATGATATACAAATAAATTCCATGTGCATTAATTAAAGTAATCCATAACTACCCGGTTTCCGCACTTCGGCTTCAACGACGATTAGTAACCTGCACAGTGAGTGTAGTCTCAGCGATAGACGCTGAGTATGCCGGGCCTGGACACTATCGGTCACTTGTCATTTTTAACCATCTTGATATTAGATTGGTTTCATGCTTTACCATTTTATAGATATAATAAATATTGTAAAAACATGCATAAATACATAACCATCCATCCAATCCAATAGTCATTACAATACACAAACATCAATTGTATAATCAAAGGTATCGAATAATTACCGTACGATATATAATCGCCTTGGCGATCATTTTCCATATTAATGTTATTTGTCCTTCAAGGCCCCATCCATCCAAACCATGTTTACTTATTTATTTACCAGTTGGGCGTCATGTTGGGATAACCCGATTAACCTTACCAATGGACAGTAGTCCCCCCGTACACACAAAGGTGCTCATACACTTTGCCTTTTTAAAAAACGTCCATATTTTGCCTTTTTAAAGGTGCCCATGTTATCACCAAACCTGTCGATCTATCTAGGCTCGATCAGGTCAAACCAGAGTAAGCCCGATCCGGTTAACTCAAGAGATCTCTACGCATGACCAGTAGCCAATGACTAACTGGATTAAGGTAAACCATCATACTCATTCACACTCATCCACACTCCATCGTTAGACTTAGTTAGTCGGTTACCCAAGTTCAGTTTTAGGTATGGAGTAATCACATTTAACTTGGCTGCCCTGTGGGTCTTACGCACGCCTAGTAGTATCTAGGTCATTTCATGTTCGAGATCTGTGCTCTAGAGATCGACAATGTCGCATCTCATACCTAAGTGTTTTACTTAGGTTACCATATACTTTGTTATAACACTAAGGGTATTATTTTAAGTAATCACCATGTCATCACATTGAACGCATATGTATGTTTATATAAGTCGATCTATAGTCGACGTAGTGTTAGTCCCGTAGGACGCTCGTGCATGCATAAATAATAATGCAGTAACACACATAATCACATACACGAATCCACACACATAACACACAAGTTATTTATCAACCAAATTCGAGCCCGAGGAATTCCTCAGGACAACCCGGATCAAAACCCTTTACATACCGTACACCTTAGACCAAGGATGCGCAATGTTGACCACTAAGCTTCTCGAGCGCGCACGTCTGAAAGACGATCTAACAATGCGAAGAATGCTAAGTGTCAATCTACATGACAATACGATTCGGTATTTCCGAATAACGTCAGTAACCCCGGTATTACATCCTCGGATTTCAACTGTTAATAGTTAAAGTATCATTATCCTTAAAAACCCCCTACTCATAGTAAGTATTAGTATTCGGTTTAACAAAGACGTCGGTTTTTCTATACACGTCGTAATTAACGTTTTGAACTTAGGAATTACAGTTTCCAACCGTTGTATTTAATAAGCGTTACACTTAATATAAATTCGTTCATTCTCGTATAATTAATTCAACTGTTACATCGCATGCATAGGTATTGTTATAACCTATAGTTGCATGCATGGTTATATTTTATAACCTATGGTTGCATGCATTCCATGCAACGTTAGTTTATAATACACGATAGATTTTTTGTTTAGTCGGAACAAACAATTAGCACACAAGCCGAGGGACACCTCGTTAGCAAGCAGGCTACAATAAAACCATACCGTTCATCGTCGGCGGTCGTTTGTTTAATCTCCCTCCGAGTCCCAATTCACAATTCGTAAAACATTCATTCAATTTTAGGTTGTTAATTACTTTCCAATCAATCTAACTTACTTAGCCACTAATGATTCCCACCTAATAATCACTAAGTCCTTATAACTTAACCTTAAACACTTAATTCATTTTACTTAGCTTAATTTCTTAAGTTCTTACATGCTTACCTTTCTAATCATCGTTACCCTTCTAATGGTGGACTACTAATGTCACTCTTTCTTTTCTGTTTTTTTTATAAGGCCGACCCACCGACCGACCCAACCCCCTCGGTCGGTCAGAGACAGAGACTTCTTCGACTGAAAAAAACTCCTACTCGACCGACCCAACCAGGGTCGGTCCTAAGGTCAGTCCATTGCAGAAACATTCTGGTTACCCTAATTTTTGCCTGACCGACCCAGACAGGGTAAGTCCCAAGGTTGGTCGAATGCAGAAGCATTCCCGCTGGTTTATTACAGTCCCCGACCCAGACAGGGTCGGTCCCCTGGGTCGGTCCACTGCAGAAAACCTCTTCTTAAATATCCATCTACTCCAAACTCTTCCACAAGTTCCCTAATATTTTCTAACATCATTTAGGCACTTAATATTCTCTTAAATCATCCATCAACTCATTGATAAACCTTCCATTTAACCCATTGATCATTTCCTCAACTTCTTCAAAAATTCTTAACACCTAACTCCTTACACTTCCAACATCTCAACTTGTCTCAAATTTCAACTAACCAAAGTGTCCTTTTCTTTTCTCTACCAATATAACTTCTCCTCTTCTCAAGAATGAGTATTCTCTTTTATTTCCCTCTTCTTTTTCTAACTTGGATGAAGCCTTATGGTGAGTCACCACCTTCAAAAACCACCCCCCCCCCCCCTTAATGAAGATATTTATGGTCTTTGTTGACCATTTACTTAAGCTAAGTTGAATTAAGTCTAACTAGGTACTATTTGGGCACTATTCATAATTAGTGCACAAATTTGTGAATTTTTTGGTTTCCCCTTGATTTAGGCTTCCTAATGTGATACTAAATAGTACACAAGTTGATTAAGGTGTAATCATGGCATTTAGCCACTTAGCCACTCGAAACCTCTTTCTAAGACAATTTTTCAAAAATTGCTTTAAGAGTCCATAAACCACAATTTATGTTTAAACTTGTTTTTGAGCTTGATTTTCTTTGGTAATTGATATAACATGTTCTTAGCATGTTAGTAAGGTATAAGAATGACCTTTGGGTCCTAATCAAGGTTACACCAAGTCTAAGAGCAAGTATTTGCTTAAATTGACTTTATGGTGTTTTTCTTTGGTTATGTCTACCAATGTTTCTAAGGCATGTTTTAGCCTTAATACATCATAAGTTGTTGTTTACTTACCATACTTAGGTTTGGGGTATTTCATCTATCTACCCCCTTAAATGATATACCTTACGTTTTACAACTTCTCATTTATGTAACAAGTTGTATTCAAATAAAACTTATGACATTATAGTATCAATTATACTTACACGTTAACATTTATTTATTTACTATTATATGGTTTGTAAACCATATTATATATGCATATTATTTGCGCCAGCATATATATATATATATATATATATATATATATATTATATTATATATATATATAAATTAGTATCTATTAGATACACTTTATATTATGCACTGTTATTCCTTACTCAAGGTTTATTTAACCGTCCAAAAATCATATATTAACCATAGTATTTTATGTCATTGTATACTAGTTTATATCCTTATTTTTAATATGTAAGCATGCGCTACAGCATGTTGGTTTTATAAACCATACTTTTGACCACATAATATTATAAAGTGTTACACTCATATCATAATATTATATAGTATGATATTTTATATGTCATTAAACTTTAATACATATAGTTTTCATATGTTTTATTTATTTCCAATATTACCGAACAGGCCAAGGTCTGTTTGGTTTATCTTTTTCCAGCAACATAATTTTTTTTTCCTTATTTACACATTAGCCACATATATATAACAAGTTACATATATAGTTTATATTATATGGTCTAATATTTATTATCCATATAACCTATAGTTTTTATGTTACTATATTCAAACACCCCTTGTTTTTCGAAAATCCTTTTCCGCCCATATCCTTTTCCCTTATTTACATTTTGACCCCATTTATATTATATTATATACTTCCATATGTCACAAAACCATATAGTATACCCTTTTATCAATATAACTTTTTATTTATTTCTAAAAATTTCCAATTTACACTTAGGATATAAATCATGTTATTAACCAAATCGTACCCCAAACTTTCAGTAATTACACCTTATACCCCAGAATTTTATAAACTTTATATTTAATCCATAATGTTACTATAAGTTCATAAATTAATTATTCATGACATTAAATTTGGTCAAACCTCCTAATATGGTCTATATTGACCTTTTAACTCTCATTTGACCAGAAGTTTATATATTTTTACGGTTTGACCCCCATAATTTTTAGAAATTACATTTTTATATCTCAAAACTTTATTAAATTTTATTGTAACACCCCTACCGTTAACTACTGGCATTACCGTTTAATCACAAAGTACTTACATACTTCGCAGCGGATACTTACATACACAACGGTGGGTGATACAATGCCGTTAGCCACCCACGTGACCAACTAGGCTACTACTACTACATACAGCATCGGTCTGATGGACCGGAATATCCGAGTGCTACACAAATACATGCATTCTCCAGTTACCATTCGAGTACTTCGACTTCCCCTTCAATACAATACTCCATTACGTTACCATACAATACAATATACATAACCGAGTTTACTAAGTTCCAAATACAATTACAAACTCCTTCCAAGTTCATATGTACTCATCAAGAGTCTACAACTACCCATTCCTCACAACTACATACAAGGCTCCAAGCCTTTTACGATTCTCTACTGACTACAATTCATCCTAGCTATCCAAGTGTAGTCGCCGGACTCTTACCGTGATCATGTCTGCTTCCGTTACCGTGCGCACTAAAAACGTTCCCCCTAGGGGGTCAGCTTACGCTGAATATGACTTCCGCATACCCCGCGTACTAGCGAGGGTACGCCGACTACTTAGGTCGAATACATGCAGTTCATTTTATAATACATACATACATACTTTCTTTCACAATACTACAATACTACGCAAGGTATACATACATACACACAATATATTACATACACGGAAGACAATACAAGTCAACCGATACTTACTTACCATCTTTCGGAATACACATACACAATACATACACATCACATACTACTCAATACGCAATACGGAGATACCCTTCTCCAATTCATACAAAGGTCTTGTTAGCTTCATTACACACCCGGGTTAATCGGGTGTTCAATACTCTTTTACTCAAGGTCAATGACTTACAATAGTCAAGACCGATACACACACATACTTACTACTTCTTCTTACTTACTTTACTCAAGTTAAGTCGGTATGACCTCCGGGCAGGGATTACTACCATCCCACCCCGGGCTTTAGGGTGGCCCACTAATCCAGGATGCTACCCACCATTCAAGGGATTTGGTCCATGGAAAAGATTACAGCCAAGATTCGGATCCAACCTCTTGTGTTTCCTTATCCTCACGCGTGGACGAAACTATATCGGACTTCTACTCATTCCATTTTACGCATTACTCATGTTAGGAGTTAGATGGTTAGGAATTAGTAGAAGTCATTACTTCCATACCATACATCGATACACTACTCAAGTACACATACTTACTCATACACATCATTCTCATTCATGCATTTCATGAATTATACAAACTAATTGTTCAAGAAGATACAACAAGAACAATATAGCTCAAAAACAATTAAGTGCAATAAAAGTCCGATTCGTGTATTTATCTTATTGGTGATCACATAAGCACATAAATCGGGGTAACCAGGTTAGGATACAGAGCATGAGGAAATCATACCTTGTTCTAGAATTTACTTTACCGGGTGTCTCCTTTTTCCTTAGTCCTTACTTGTTCCTCGAGTCCTGGTCTCGAACCAATGACTACATGCCAAATGGTTCAATTAATACTAAGTATTACAATACATGCATAGTTGCTACTCCCATACTTACCCGTTATCCCGTTGTTTCGGTTTAACTTAGTGTTCTTGTACTCACTACTTCCTTAATTTGTCTTCTTACTCACATGTGTATTTCCTTTCTATTTCATTCCATTAACGATGCACTACTGCATATACATATACATATGTGTATAGTATATATATATATATACATATGATAACTATACAATATATTATTATTTTTTTTGTTTTGACTCGACCGACCTTACCCAGGGTCGGACCCAAGGTCGGTCGAAGTCAGTAAGTTTCGTTAAGGCAAAATTCCAGGCTCGACCGACCTTGCAAGTCCGGTCCCAAGGTCGGTCCATCCCAGTGAGTTACTTACGTGAAAATTTCAGGCCCGACCGACCTTGCAAGTCCGGTCCCAAGGCCGGTCCGTTCCAGTATGTTCTGGGTTCAAGTTTTCTGGACTCGACCGACCTTGCCCAAGTTCGGTCCCAAGGTCGGTCCATTCCAGTAGACCTCTGGCCTTCATAATTTACGACTCGACCGACCTTGTAAGTTCGGTCCCCAAGGTCGGTCGAAGTCAGAAGACTTCCCGTCTGTGTATTTTAAGGCGCGACCGACCTTGCGGGTTCAGTCCCAAGGTCGGTCCGGCCCAGTACCTTAGTTTTAAAATCTGTTTTCAGTTCTCTACCTTACCCATTGCTTCCCCAATCTTCCTACATGTAATCCCATATGTTTTAACACCACTTAGGCCCTCAAATTGCCTTAGTTCCTCCACCAATTCCTTACTCATTTCTCCACATACACAATTTCATCACACTTTCTCCTCACTTCCTTTCAACACTTACAATAGTTTTCTTTCCTCTTATGCTACAGATTTTCATTTTAACCTTTACCATTCAATACTCCTCTACCTCTAATGCTACTCCTAGCATCCCAAATACACTTCCAAGCAAATACGATGTCTATACCCAAGTCCAACATTCATTTCACTAAATCTTATACTCTCTAATTTTTCCTAGCTTCTCCAATGCATTTCATAAGTTGTTTGCTACAGATTTTACACCCTTATACCCTCATACTACAAGTACCAATCCATGGTTACTAAGAATCCTTACTAACTCCAATATACACCTTGGTTCTCCCATTCACCAGTCATCCAGTAATGCACAATTCCTACAAAAATTTTGCCATAGCTTACCTACACTTCTAACTTAGCCACACACATATTTTCCCATAAAATCATTCCTATTCTATTCTAGCCACACCCTACAAGGGTCCTACCAGCAATCAATACAATACCAATTCATCAATACTTCCTCAATCCACAATACTAATACACATACACATTACATTTGGCTCCAAAGCCTACAATTCAAATACTTGCTCTTAAATACTCAAACTTCCACAATTACATTACTAATACATCATTTTGGGTTCCTTAATTAGTTCACCCATTCCCATTACTCTAATGCATTAACATTTAGAATTAAGAAGGAGCTCTTACCTTACTCTTAAGCCTTCTTTCTTTTCCATTCTTTCTTTTTCCATTTCTCCTTCTTCTCCCTCTTCTTGCCCAATCGGCCATATGGGGAATGGAGTTGCCAAACTCCATTCCCATCACCCAAAGCACATACAACAAGTATAATTAACATGCTAACCCTTTAATTAATGCTAGTTCATAGAAATGTTTAAAGCAAGTTTTCAAGGGTTTACCTTTGGGGTGTTTAGGAGGGGTTTTAGCCCTTGGTTCAAGAAGGAGAATCCACCACCATTGCAAGGTGAAATTGATGCTCAAAAGAGAGAGAGAGAATGAAGGGTTACAAATGGGCAAAAATCGGTTATGAAACAAGATGGAGAAAACATGAGTTTTTCATGTAGATTTTTACCTTAATGGAGAGAGGAGACTCCAAGCTATCCATTGATGCTATTTTCTCCTTGAATGGGGAAAACCCATGGAGATGAACTTCCTCATTTTTGGATTTTGAAAAGAGAGAAGTGTAGAGGAGAATGAGGGGAGCAAGAATATACATTTATTTTTGCATTTGGAGCCCACATGGAGGTAGAGCATGGAGAAGAAGATGGAGAAGCCATGGTTGTAATGGGGAGCTCAAAATCACCAGCACCATAGGGAGAAAGAGAGAGAAATCGGTGGGGAAGAGAGGAGGAAGGAGAGAGATGAGTGAAATGAGAGGTGAGAGAAAATTAAGTTTCTTTTGGATTTATTTTTCCTTACTAATATTACTTAGGCACCATTAGGCCCTTAAATACGGATTAAACTAATATTAATCACTATATTTAAGTTCGAGGTATTTCATTTATAAAATTCATAAGATAAGGTTTTAATACTCTATTTTCGGCTATAACCTATGTTTAGCCCCTAAAAATTATTTTAATTACAGAAAAATCCCAAAACAATTTCGGTAATGTTATTTTTATTCTAAATTCATTTTGAACTTAATATAACCATAAATTAAATGGCCTAAAAATGCATGGCCTTAATACAATAATTATCATAGGATAAAATTTACAAATGAATGTCACAAATGACATATTATGGTTACGGTTTTCATTAAACCTACCAAAAATTTATATAATTTATGTTTAACACTTTAACACTTAAAATCATTTCTTTGACCATATAGGTCATTAACACTCCACAACACTAACTACTAAAAATGTTACGAAGCATTAAAATGCATAGTTAAGTTATAAAGCTCTTGTTAACCCCTCGGTTGATACATACACATAATAAAACTTCATAAAAACTATACTATAGTTCAAGGTAAGTGTTACTCTCACCTTGTTTATGATTTTTAAACCACCAAGCTCACCAACACCTCTTTAGGCTCACGGGCTTGGCTATGGTTAGTCACGGTTCTGTTCACCCATGGTGCAGAGCATTTTCCATGGTTCCATGAAGGTTTTTGGGAGCGTTTTTATGCAAGGGAAGAAGCATGTATTAGTTACACATTACATAGATTATTTAAGGGTTGATTATGGCTAACAAAGGTACGGTATTCACCTTGGGTAAGGAGCTGTTTCTTAAGCCCTTCCACGCCTGGTTTTCAAGAGTAAAGAAGATGTTATACTGCTGCTGCTTATCAACATGAAAACCGGTAGGACAGTAGTGTCTATGGGGGAAATTTTCTTTACCGTGAGCGTGTTACAGCAAGGAAGGTTACTTGGGTTTATTCCTTCTCCAAGGGGTGTCTCCTCTGGTCTTTTTCGTGCAGAAAACAAGGAGGAAGGCTCATGACATGCTAGCAACCGGCAAGGACAAAGGGAGAAAGGCAGTAGTTACACCTTACAACTGGAAACAAAAGGCTATAATCTATAACTTGGGTCTTTTCATCCTCCTCCTCCTCTACCTGATATATTCTCTGGTTTTCCCACATAAAGATGGCAGATTAAGGAGCTTAGTATCAGTTGGAGATATTAATCGAAATGGAGGGGACGATCAAGTTGGGTTATACAGATTTTACCTTGTAAAGTTACACAGACTAACTTCCTCTTTTTCTTCTGTTTTCAGGCGAGAAGTTGCTCTGTTTTTGTACGTAAGGAAGGCAAGGAAAAGAGCTTATATAGCTGGGGAAAAACTGAAAGGAAAACCGGTAACACAATAGAAGATTTAGGCTAGTTTTATGCTTGTTTATCACACCTTGAGAAGACAAGGAAGTCACTTCCCTTCCCTTTCCTCCCCTTGTACCAGCCGAGAATCCCCTCTTCTTTAGCCCCCAACTCAGTCCAAGTTGTTATGGAAGGAGGTAGCGGCCATGGAAGTTGGGTGTTTCACTCACGGTTTTTTTTAAAGCAGCAGAAGAGTTTGAAGTTTGCGGCTGGTGGAGGAAGAAGGCAGTGACGTGGGGAAGAAAAAGAAACCGGTTGATATCATAATAGGTATTAGGCTTGGCAAGAAGGTCAAGTGGGAAATTTTGGGAAGCTTCCCCTATCTGATTGAAGTAGTCCCTTAATTGCAGGGAATGTCGGACAAGTTGGTAGATAAGATAATTGTTTAATATTATAAAATGTACTCATAACTACTTTAACAAGGTAGAAGTTTAGAGTCGTATATTATTGCAACCGGGAACGGTAATCAGCCTGGAAATAAGCCTTCTATTGGCGGAAGGAAGCAGGCTAGGTAGATAGGAAATAGGTGGTAGTTGTCATAGTTGAAGGATAATTTGCTCTATTATATTATATGTACATTTGAACCTGAAAGAAGCTCCTCATTATATTTACTAATCGGTGGCCTTTTGCAGGTTGTTCAGGGCTTGGAAGTAGATAAGAGTGACACATAAAATAGATGGAAGTGAGTAGTTCGGTGGAAAAGGCTAGTTTGTTAGCTAACATTTTGTATAATAGTAACATGTTACTTTAATTAAGTAACTTTTGAGGTATGGAATTTCCCAAGTACAACCGGCTATTTGGTAAGGAGAATACCCCCATTATACGTCATATGATGGTCAAGGTTAAAGGAGAGAATTTGACCATTGACTATATTAAAGAATTTCATGTTGTAAAAGTACTATTCACAATTAAGGCACATATTTTTTGATTTTTAGAAAAACTTTGAATTAGACATTCTAACTATGGTTCATTATGTCACATTAGTATCTTTAAGGGTATTCAAGACCCTAAAATCTAATAAAACTCATTTTGGAGACAATCTCACAAAAATGTGCTCTAAGAAAGTTTAGTGCACATTTTATGTTGTAGTGTGTTTCTGAGCTTGGTTTTCCTTGGAAATGGTTTTAATATGTTCATTTATGAGTTATAAGGCTCAGGTCAAAATTTTAGGTCAAACGGAGTTCGTTTGGGCATTTAATCACCCTAAAAGGTCAAAGGGTGCAATTCTTACTTTCTGTTAAACATTGTTGTGTTTAATTTATTTTTAAGGCATGTTTAGGCCTGAATTTAATGGATTAAATGTTTAATCAATATTTAATTAATTAGGGGTATTTCAGTCTACCCCCCTTAAAAAGACTTCGTCCCGAAGTCGCTTTTTATTTAGATAGGTGTGTTAATAACTAACCCCCATATAATCCCATAATGTATATCTATGTGATATATCATTTACACACACATCGTCTTGCGCTTATACAGCACATAGCCCTCATTTGTGATGTTAGTTCAAACATATGGATGTAGGCGATCCATCAGCACCCTTATTTCCTATCAGTTCTACAACCCTGCAACCTCCCCGAGGTGTCCACACCATATCATCATTCCATATCTACTGATTCAGTTTTGTATCTAAGTGATACTACATGCAATCCATCCACAAGGTAGTATAACTATATAAATCATAAACATCATAAAAAGGTACCACACACATGGGTGTTTAAACATTATTCAAACAAGTATCTCGTAGGATACATACATACAAGTGCACATCACACACAAACAAATCAACAACGTACGCCCCACGTACCAAACAACACCAACAAAACATTGTATGACCCGCATACCACCAATTCAATGTATGCCCCATACCACCAAACATACCAACAAACTCTTGTATGTCCCGCATACGAAACAACAAAACTTAGTGCCACACGTGCACAGCCAGAGGCTTTACCCCCCTTTAAAAAGGGTTACGCCCCCGTACCCCACAAGTATACAACAGCCGCTCAACAAGGAGCGCTGGATACTTGGCTCTCGTAGAGTTCTCCACCTCCCGTGTGGCATCTTCCACCTTTGGAGTGGATTGTTCTCATATCAGAGAGATGGGTATTACTCTAGCCCTCCCGGGCTCCAAAATGTTTAAAGGGTTAGGCACACATTTACTTGTGCTTCTTCTTCAAATTCGTTTTAATGGGCCCACTCGCTCCATACAGAGGTGCAGACCCATGAACATAGGCTCAGTTTGCCTCTTTCTCCTTTGTTGTATATCCTATCGTTTGTATCTTCTTTTACTGATTCTCAGCTTGAGGTGTCATATGACATTGGCTATTGTTAGTACTTAGTGCATTTCACACTTGTCGTAGTAATACTGAGACGTACTAGCCTTCATGTCCACGGAGATGATGAATGTCATCCGTGTCTCCTGGTGGTCTTGTTCCGGAATAACTCATTGTAGTAGTTCTTTGATACTTACTTCTTGTTGATATACATTACATCTTCTCGTGTGTCGGGTTAGCATTCAGCGTTCGGATGGTTCTTCCTGTTTTCTGCAAGGGGAATCCATATGTTGCGCTCGTATTAGAGTTCTGTAACTTCATCTTCCATTTCACATTTTTCCCTGCGAGTTTTACTCGTCTATGTTCGCCCACGTATTTATTGTTGATGGCTTTTCCTGTTGGTCGCTTCCACGCGCACCATATTTCAGTTGATTCGATGGTTGTTAGTTATCATAACGTTGTTCCTTGCTTGAGGCATCTGCTAGTGTGCTAGCTTTGTCTTTCATCGTTGCGTAGTCATGCGTTTATGTTCACATTATTTGGTAGATTCCTCTGGATTGCAAGAATTTGCTTAATCCTGATGAGGGTTCTACATATTATTCGTCCATACAATGGGTTTCCTATTTCTGTCATCAGCGTCGTCGTCTTCGAAAGGTCTCCTTGTCTTCACTGTGTACTGTCTGCTACTCTGTGTTGAAGATTCTTGGTTTCTCTAGCCCGTTGGTTTGACTGCGGCTCTTCTCTTCGTCCATCTTCGAGGTAATCTGCATCACTGTCTGTAGCACGGAGTTGACTACTTCTCGTGTTCCGAACACTACTTGTCTACATGCATGGGGTACCGTACTGATACATTACTACTTACCTGACTAACTTATAAATAAGTTTGTTAGGCCCACATGCTCCTATCGGAGTGCGGTCGTCCCATGTCTCGTTTAGTAAACTGGTAGTGTCCGTCACACGGCTATTGTGAAGTATTCTGTTGTCAATCTCCCTTTTTGATGGATGTCCTTGTTGTAGTTTGATGTTAATTGGTTCGCATTGTTGGTTATCTTGTCGTAGGTGTTATTGTTCTAGTAGTATGGTGGTAAAGTGGTTGAAAACATTATTTTTGTTCCCTGGACGCATGCCCTTAGTATTACATTTCATCTGGTACTCATCTCTAAAGGTAGCACTTGGTTGTTAATCAGTTAAACGTTAAATGTTGGTTCGTCTATATGGCTGCTATCGGTTCATGTAGTATTCGTGCTGAGTTAGCAACGCCAGGTCTCATATCTCGATCTTCTTGAGTGCTATACATACTCTTTTCCTCCAGGTTTAATCATTATCAAATCTCATCTATAATTCCCGATACGGCGTAGGGTAAGTTCTCATATTTGGGTATTCATATTTGTTTCCTCTTCCGTTTAATTGGGTGTATTGCAGATTGCATAACAGCTTGAGCAACTCGGCTCTTCACTTTCAACCATTCTGATTCACGGTACTGCATCCACAAAGGGTATGCCATTTCTCACAAGATTATGCTTGTCCATTAGGACTAAACATTTATCACTATTAGTGATTAGTATTGAATGCTGGTATATACTTCTGGTGCTCGGCTTCGGCTAGTAAGCAATGTCTTGGTTGTTACTTATTGTTTAGTGCTAGTTATTTGTAACTGCAGTTATTTATATTTCAAGTGCGAGGTTTGGCGCCTGTTAGCTAATCATCATTGTTATTCTCATTGCTTGTGGTATGTACCGTAGCTCCCTTACTTCATTATATTAACTTAGACATTGTTATGTTAGTAATATACCTCAAATGGTAATCGGAGTCGGTGTTCCCGGTCTCCTGGGCTCATGCCCCTTTATTTGTACATTAGGTACTTGCTTACTTGCGCCATTTAGCGTTCGGTTTGAGTGTTTTGTAATATCAATTTAGTTATTTGCCATTGTTTTAATTTACACATTCATTCATCACTAACAGTCTTCACAATAGTAAACGGCATGTCTTTAACACATATTGATAATTATCATTTTTACATGGCAGAATGCCAATGGCGGTAGCCATTCTTCTACTTAGAACTTGTCTCATAATCAGTATGATCTTGATAATACACATAAACCTAATCTTGATGTTTGTTCGTTTTCGTTTTTTTTTTTGTACATAACCGTACATAGCACTCCTTGGTAAAGGTAGTGCTCAGGGGTGGTAATTATTCAAGGGTTAAGTGTTGATTCGCGTTCATTGTTGCGAATGATATTGGTAATAGCCGTATTACGGTAGAATTGTTCTTTTCACTTTTGGTCCACCTGTGGACTGATACGTTTTACTAATTCCCTGGTGTTCATCACAAGTTGGTGTATACTGGTAGTGTGTTTTGTCGGTACTGATTGTTATACGATCGTATTCCCTACATAATTTTAGTTTGTATGATTTAATATATACAACGTAAACTGTTAATCACAAGTTTCCTTATTTAATATCTTATTGCTAAATTGTTGCTAGTTGTTTATAACTAGTATACTGCAGTTTTGTTTATCCTGACTGTAATTAATGGTGGTAACTTGTGAATAGTCTCAGGAGTCATTCGACCCTGGTGTGATCAGCACCAGTGTTGAACTAACCTTCCATCCCAATTTGTGGTTGGTTTCCCTTGATCCCCGGGAATCAAGTTTCACCTTCCACTTTCAATTCTGCCATTAAATGGTTTGATAATTAAATTATGTTATCTTGGCTCTTAAGCCAGTGTCATTTAATTCGTTCTGGTTTAGTAGGTATACTTGTTATGGGCTGGTGTGCCCTTTTTATTGCGTTAGTCGGACTCATCTGGTCCTTCAGAGGTTGTAGGACTCGTATCTTAGCGGTTTATTGCAACAATTATAGTTCTGTAGTTTATATTAGACTTGTACAATTGTTTGGTGATTATTGATAGCCATGGCGTTGTACCACTGGTCTACACAGTTTACAGAATTCGTTTGTAACGATAATAGCAGTGGTAACTGCAGTCGTAGTTGTTTGCAGCACTTGCAGTAGCAAGTGCGCGGGGTAGACAGAATTATTGGTACATTGTTTTAAATCAGCGCTTGCAGTGGCAAGCGCGCCATGCAAGTAGAGTTGTCGGTTTAAGACTTGTTTGTCTTACAGCCGCATTGGTTGCTTAAGTACCGTTGGAATGATTGTTCATGAAAGACGGTATTTGGATTGGAAAATTTTCCTATCCACATTGTCATTAAGATAACCAAGTCCTCCCTCACATTAGATTCATAATAGCATAAACGCTCGGAATTTGTTTCTCCACAGGTGCCGTCACGACAAGGTTCTAGCGTCACGGTATTGTGTGTACACATGATTAGGATTGAAATTTGAACATAACAGGACGATATACTTACAAAATTTTCTCCACGTTTTCAATATAATCTCTTTTTACAGTTTGGTATTACGATACAATGGTATGGTGGTTAAAGGTCCCCATTACGGGTGACGGTCTCGCGGAGCTCAAGGTGCTCCCGTCCGCTTGCCCTGATGTCTTGGGTGATCCTTTCCACAACGTTACAGTAGTAGTGGCGCTCGCCTCTAGCGGTGCCTATTGCTACAACGCGCTCGTTAAGGAAGGTATGGTATTGAGTTTTTGTTCATGTTACAGGAGTAGGAATTATTCATTCAGTGCGAGAGCGTTTAGCCGGTCTGTTGGGCTTGGTAGCCCTCTTCCCTATATTTGGGGATTGTATTTCAGTTGTATGACACTCATTGGGTTGTGGCGGGAGGGGTACTGTCGGCGGTAGTCCATACTGGACTTCCACATGAAAGTGGACTGTCGCCAAAGTACTCGCGACATTCGTATGTCTCCTCCTGATTGAGCTCTCAGCTGGTCCATGACGGAAGTAATATTCCCGGGCATTTATGCCCTTGGCCAGCTTCTTGGCCCACAGCACCACTAGACTTCGGTATTACCGTTCGTCTTCTCGATAACACATCATATTACAATCAACTCGTTTGTGCGGCTCAAAGGCTAACCCTTGCAAGCCAAAGCTTTGCTAACACATAATTCCATTAAAGCAAAGATGTTTTGTACCTCACAACGTTTCCCGTGTTTCCCAAGTCCTAAGCTCACCGTCTTAACCTAGTATCCCGTCATCAGAGCGGTACTCCGCTCTGATACCACTTTTTGTAACACCCCTCTCGATAAACACGTAATAAACCCTCACGTAGCAATAAAAAAAACGTCTTACAGTGGAAGAATAAACAACAATAACTCTCACACGGGTGTCACCTGTCATCTATTACTCGCCCATGCGAGTAACGAGCAGAAACTAAATCCAACAACCAAAAAATAAACAACACTACAAAACCGATGTGACAACGAGATAAATCCTATACGTCATACTAAGTCCATAAACCATAAACGTCGACAAGTGAGCGTCTACCCAATCCCGAATATATACAACCGTACCATAATACAATCCACGGTCTGACATTGATATACAAATAAATTCCATGTGCATTAATTAAAGTAATCCCTAACTACCCGGTTTCCGCACTTCGACTTCAACGACGATCAGTAACCTGCACAGTGAGTGTAGTCTCAGCGATAGACGCTGAGTATGCCGGGCCTGGACCCTATCGGTCACTTGTCATTTTTAACCATCTTGATATTAGATTGGTTTCATGCTTTAATTCCATTTTACAGATATAATAAATACTGTAACAAACATGCATAAATACATAACCATCCATCCAGAGGCGGAGCCAGAATTAATTGTTAGGGGGGCCAAATTTTTTTTTGATAAATATAATTATTAAATTGTTATAGAAAATATCAAAAAACTTACATTGTATAAATTATATTTATATATATAAATGATAGGTAAAATGTGCAATTATTGACATATATATCTTGATTTATATGTAAATGATCTAATATTGTCTTTGACATTTCAGCATCATAAAAAGAGTATTATATTAGCAAATATAAAGTCATTGATATATTTATATATATATATATAATAGATTTTCCAAATAAAAACCATGAAATAATGGTACTAATAATAAAAATAAATAAATAGATATCTATTTACAACATATACTTACTATTTGACTTCATAAAACATCAAATTGCTCTCTAAAAAAAATAGTAAACAAGCATTTGTGAGATTATCAAATGATTAAGAAGACGAACAACTATAGTGAAAGAAAAACATACATCAAAAGTTTTATTTACCATTTGATCTAATTGTTGAAAAATAATATATTTTCTACACTTGGTGTAGTTTTGTAAAAGAATTGTTTCTTATAAAATATTATAAATACATACAACTACCATGGATAAACAAAATAAAATTATATAAATGAAATCAATATTTGAGAATAAAAAGGCTTTTTGTTTATTATTTTCAAAATTATATAGAGCGGCATGTAAAACATTATCCTAGCTAGAGTAATTAGAAGAAAAGAAAAACAATTAAGGACACATGTCATACTTAGTTAGGTGACATTTGATCGGAAGTGGTTAGAATAAAGCCAACATAAAATATGTGACGGAATAGTACTCACCCTCAATGGCAGACTATTTATGCATAAAAATTCCTCTTACACATAATAGTTTCAACTTTTTTCAAAACATTGGGGGGCCAAGCCCCCCTAACATTGTGTGTAGCTCCGCCACTGCATCCATCCAATCCACACAGTCATTACAATACACAAACATCAATTGTATAATCGAACATATCGAATAATTACCGTACGGTATATAATCGCCTTGACGATTATTTTCCATATTAATGTTATTTGGCCTTCAAGGCCCCATCCATCCAAACCATGTTTACTTATTTATTTACCAGTTGGGCGTCATGTTGGGACAACCCGATTAACCTTACCAATGGACAGTAGTCCCCCCGTAACACAAAGGTGCTCATACACTTTGCCTTTTTGAAAGCGCCCATATTTTGCCTTTTTAAAGGCGCCCATGTTATCACCAAACCTGACGATCTATCTAGGCTCAATCAGGTCAAACCAGAGTAAGCCCGATCCGGGTTAACTCAAGAGATCTCTACGCGCGACCAGTAGCCAATGACTAACTGGATTAAGGTAAACCATCAGACTCATTCACACTCATCCACACTCCATCGTTAGACTTAATTAGTCGGTTACTCAAGTTCAGTTTTAGGTATGGAGTAATCACATTTAACTTGGCTGCCCTGTGGGTCTTATGCACGCCTAGTAGTATCTAGGTCGTTTCATGTTCGAGATCTGTCTCTAGAGATCGACAATGTCGTATCTCATACCTATGTGTTTTACTTAGGTTACCATATACTTAGTTATAACACTAAGGGTATTATTTTAAGTAATCACCATGTCATCACATTGAACGCATATGTATGTTTATATAAGTCGATCTATAGTCGACGTAGTGTTAGTCCCGTAGGACGCTCGTGCATAAATAATTAATGCAGTAACACACATAATCACATACACGAATCCACACACATAACACACAAGTTATTTATCAACCAAATTCGAGCCCGAGGAATTCCTCAGGACAACCCGGATCAAACCCCTTTACATACCGTACACCTTAGACCAAGGATGCGCAGTGTTGACCACTAAGCTTCTCGAGCGCGCACGTCTGAAAGGCGATCTAACAATACGAAGAACGCTAAGTGTCAATCCACATGACAATACGATTCGGTATTTCCGAATAACGTCAGTAACCCCGGTATTACATCCCCGGATTTCAACTGTTAATAGTTAAAGTATCATTATCCTTAAAACCCCCCTACTCATAGTAAGTATTAGTATTCGGTTTAAACAAAGACGTCGGTTTCTATACGAACGTCGTAATTAACGTTTTCAACTTAGGAATTACAGTTTCCAACCGTTGTATTTAATAAGCGTTACGCTTAATACAATTCGTTCGTTCTCGTATAATTAATTCAACTGTTACATCGCATGCATAGGTATTGTTATAACCTATAGTTGCATGCATGGTTATATTTTGTAACCTATGGTTGCATGCATTCCATGCAACGTTAGTTTATAATACACGATAGAATATTAATCCTCGATATACCTTACGTTTTACAACTTCTCATTTATGTAACAAGTTGTATTCAAATAAAACTTATGACATTATAGTATACAATTATACTTACACGTTAACATTTATTATTTACTATTATATGGTTTGTAAACCATATTATATATGCATATTATTTGCGCCAACATATATATATATATTATACACATTAGTTTCTAATGAAATAAGAAACTTTATATTATGCACATGTTTTTTCCTTACTCAAGGTTTATTTAACCGTCCAAAAATCATATATTAACCATAGTATTTTATGTCATTGTATACTAGTTTATATCCTTATTTTTAATATGTAAGCATGCGCTACAGCATGTTGGTTTTATAAACCATACTTTTGACCACATAATATTATAAAGTGTTACACTTATATCATAATATTATATAGTATGATATTTTATATGTCATTAAACTTTAATACATATAGTTTTTCATATGTTATTATTTCCAATATTACCGAACAGGCCAAGGTCTGTTTGGTTTATCTTTTTCCAGCAACATAATTTTTCCTTAATTACACATTAGCCACATATATTATAACAAGTTACTATATAGGTTATATTATATGGTTTAATATTTATTATCCATAAAACCTATAGTTTTATGTTACTATATTCAAACAGACCCCTAGTTTTCGAAAATCCTTTTCCGCCCATATCCTTTTCCCTTATTTACATTTTGACCCCAATTTATATTATATACTTCCATATGTCACAAAAACCATATAGTATACCCTTTTATCAATATAACCTTTTATATATTTCTAAAATTTCCAAACTTTACACTTAGGATATAAATCATGTTATTAACCAAATCGTACCCCAAACTTTCGGTAATTACACCTTATACCCCAGAATTTTATAAACTTTATATTTAATCCATAATGTTACTATAAGTTCATAAATTAATTATTCATGACATTAAATTTGGTCTAACCTCCTAATATGGTCTATATTGACCTATTAACTCTCAGTTGACCAGAAGTTTATATTATTTACGGTTTGACCCCCATAATTTTCAGAAATTACATTTTTGTCTCAAAACTTTATTAAATTTTATAAAATTCATAAGATAAGGTTTTAATACTCTATTTTCGGCTATAACCTATGTTTAGCCCCTAAAAATTATTTTAATTACAGAAAAATCCCAAAACAATTTCGGTTGTGTTGTTTTTATTCTAAATTCATTTTGAACTTAATATAACCATAAATTAAATGGCCTAAAAATGCATGGCCTTAATACAATAATTTCATAGGATAAAATTTACAAATGAATGTCACAAATGACATATTATGGTTACGGTTTTCATACAACCTACCCAAAAATATATATATAATTTATGTTTAACACTTTAAAATCATTTCTTTGACCATATAGGTCATTAACACTCCAAACTAACTACTAAAAATGTTACGAAGCATTAAAATGCATAGTTAAGTTATAAAGCTCTTGCTATCCCCTCGGTTGATACATATACATAATAAAACTTCATAAAAACTATACTATAGTTCAAGGTAAGTGTTACTCACCTTGTTTATGATTTTTAAACCACCAAGCTCACCAACACCTCTTTAGGCTCACGGCTTGGCTATGGTTAGTCACGGTTCTGTTCACCCATGGTGCAGAGCATTTTCCATGGTTCCATGAAGGTTTTTGGGAGTTTTTATGCAAGGGAAAAGCATGTATTAGTTACACATTACATAGATTATTTAAGGGTTGATTTGGCTAACAAAGGTACGGTATTCACCTTGGGTAAGGAGCTGTTTCTTAAGCCCTTCCACGCCTGGTTTTCAAGAGTAAAGAAGATG
This sequence comes from Limonium bicolor, assembly GCA_023374045.1. NCBI lineage: Eukaryota > Viridiplantae > Streptophyta > Magnoliopsida > Caryophyllales > Plumbaginaceae > Limonium > Limonium bicolor. The sequence goes on along the minus strand of CM041778.1, from coordinate 259,837,754 downwards.
TTATACTGCTGCTTATATCAACATGAAAACCGGTAGGACAAGTAGTGTCTATGGGGGAAATTTTCTTTACCGTGAGTGTTACAACAAGGAAGGTTACTTGGGTTTATTCCTTCTCCAAGTGGGTGTCTCCTCTGGTCTTTTTGTGCAGAAAACAAGGAGGAAGGCTCATGACATGCTAGCAACCGGCAAGGACAAAGGGAGAAAGGCAGTAGTTACACCTTACTGAACTGGTGACGAAAAAGGCTATACACTTGGGTCTTTTCATCCTCCTCTACCTGAGTATATTTCTCTAGTTTTCCCACATAAAGATGGCAGATTAAGGAGCTTAGTATCAGTTGGAGATATTATCGAAATGGAGGAGGACGATCAAGTTGGGTTATACAGATTTTACCTTGTAAAGTTACACAGACTAACTTCCTCTTTTTCTTCTGTTTTCAGGTGAGAAGTTGCTCTGTTTTTGTACGTAAGGAAGGCAAGGAAAAGAGATTATATAGCTGGGGAAAAACTGAAAGGAAAACCGGTAACACAATAGAAGATTTAGGCTAGTTTTATGCTTGTTTATCACCTTGAGAAGACAAGGAAGTTCACTTCCCTTTCCTCCCCTTGTACCAGCCGAGAATCCCCTCTTCTTTAGCCCCCAACTCAGTCCAAGTTGTTATGGAAGGAGGTAGCGGCCATGGAAGTTGGGTGTTCACTCACGGTTTTTTTTAAAGCAGCAGAAGAGTTTGAAGTTTGCGGCTGGTGGAGGAAGAAGGCAGTGACGTGGGGAAGAAAAAGAAACCGGTTGATATCATAATAGGTATTAGGCTTGGCAAGAAGGTCAAGTGGGAAATTTTGGGAAGCTTCCCCTATCTGATTGAAGTAGTCCCTTAATTGCAGGGAATGTCGGACAAGTTGGTAGATAAGATAATTGTTTAATATTATAAAATGTACTCATAACTACTTTAACAAGGTAGAAGTTTAGAGTCGTATATTATTGCAACCGGGAACGGTAATCAGCCTGGAAATAAGCCTTCTATTGGCGGAAGGAAGTAGGCTAGGTAGATAGGAAATAGGTGGTAGTTGTCATAGTTGAAGGATAATTTGCTCTATTATATTATATGTACATTTGAACCTGAAAGAAGCTCCTCATTATATTTACTAATCGGTGGCCTTTTGCAGGTTGTTCAGGGCTTGGAAGTAGATAAGAGTGACACATAAAATAGATGGAAGTGAGTAGTTCGGTGGAAAAGGCTAGTTTGTTAGCTAACATTTTGTATAATAGTAACATGTTACTTTAATTAAGTAACTTTTGAGGTATGGAATTTCCCAAGTACAACCGGCTATTTGGTAAGGAGAATACCCCCATTATACGTCATATGATGGTCAAGGTTAAAGGAGAGAATTTGACCATTGACTATATTAAAGAATTTCATGTTGTAAAAGTACTATTCACAATTAAGGCACATATTTTTGATTTTTAGAAAAACTTTGAATTAGACATTCTAACATGGTTCATTATGTCACATTAGTATCTTTAAGGGTATTCAAGACCCTAAAATCTAATAAAACTCATTTTGGAGACAATCTCACAAAAATGTGCTCTAAGAAAGTTTAGTGCACATTTTATGTTCTAGTGTGTTTCTGAGCTTGGTTTCCCTTGGAAATGGTTTTAATATGTTCATTTATGAGTTATAAGGCTCAGGTCAAAATTTTAGGTCAAACGGAGTTCGTTTGGGCATTTAATCACCCTAAAAGGTCAAAGGGTGCAATTCTTACTTTCTGTTAAACATTGTTGTGTTTAATTTATTTTTAAGGCATGTTTAGGCCTGAATTTAATGGATTAAATGTTTAATCAATATTTAATTAATTAGGGGTATTTCAGTCTACCCCCCTTAAAAAGACTTCGTCCCGAAGTCGCTTTATTTAGATAGGTGTGTTAATAACTACCCATATAATCCCATAATGTATATCTATGTGATATATCATTTACACACATCGTCTTGCGCTTATACAGCACATAGCCCTCATTTGTGATGTTAGTTCAAACATATGGATGTAGGCGATCCATCAGCACCCTTATTTCCTATCAGTTCTACAACCCTGCAACCTCCCCGAGGTGTCCACACCATATCATCATTCCATATCTACTGATTCAGTTTTGTATCTAAGTGATACTACATGCAATCCATCCACAAGGTAGTATAACTATATAAATCATAAACATCATAAAAAGGTACCACACACATGGGTGTTTAAACATTATTCAAACAAGTATCTCGTAGGATACATACATACAAGTGCACATCACACACAAACAAATCAACAACGTACGCCCCACGTACCAAACAACACCAACAAAACATTGTATGACCCGCATACCACCAATTCAATGTATGCCCCGCATACCACCAAACATACCAGCAAACTCTTGTATGTCCCGCATACAAAACAATAAAACTTAGTGCACACATGTGCACAGCCAAGAGGCTTTACCCCCCTTTAAAAAGGGTTACGCCCCCGTACCCCACAAGTATACAACAGCCGCTCAACAAGGAGCGCTGGATACTTGGCTCTCGTAGAGTTCTCCACCTCCCGTGTGGCATCTTCCACCTTTGGAGTGGATTGTTCTCATATCAGAGAGATGGGTATTACTCTAGCCCTCCCGGGCTCCAAAATGTTTAAAGGGTTAGGCACACATTTACTTGTGCTTCTTCACAAATTCGTTTTAATGGGCCCACTCGCTCCATACAGAGGTGCAGACCCATGAACATAGGCTCAGTTTGCCTCTTTCTCCTTTGTTGTATATCCTATCGTTTGTATCTTCTTTTACTGATTCTCAGCTTGAGGTGTCATATGACATTGGCTATTGTTAGTACTTAGTGCATTTCACACTTGTCGTAGTAATACTGAGACGTACTAGCCTTCATGTCCACGGAGATGATGAATGTCATCCGTGTCTCCTGGTGGTCTTGTTCCGGAATAACTCATTGTAGTAGTTCTTTGATACTTACTTCTTGTTGATATACATTACATCTTCTCGTGTGTCGGGTTAGCATTAGCGTTCGGATGGTTCTTCCTGTTTTCTGCAAGGGGAATCCATATGTTGCGCTCGTATTAGAGTTCTGTAACTTCATCTTCCATTTCACATTTTTCCCTGCGAGTTTTACTCGTCTATGTTCGCCCACGTATTTATTGTTGATGGCTTTTCCTGTTGGTCGCTTCCACGCGCACCATATTTCAGTTGATTCGATGGTTGTTAGTTATCATAACGTTGTTCCTTGCTTGAGGCATCTGCTAGTGTGCTAGCTTTGTCTTTCATCGTTGCGTAGTCATGCGTTTATGTTCACATTATTTGGTAGATTCCTCTGGATTGCAAGAATTTGCTTAATCCTGATGAGGGTTCTACATATTATTCGTCCATACAATGGGTTTCCTATTTCTGTCATCAGCGTCGTCGTCTTCGAAAGGTCTCCTTGTCTTCACTGTGTACTGTCTGCTACTCTGTGTTGAAGATTCTTGGTTTCTCTAGCCCGTTGGTTTGACTGCGGCTCTTCTCGTCCATCTTCGAGGTAATCTGCATCACTGTCTGTAGCACGGAGTTGACTACTTCTCGTGTTCCGAACACTACTTGTCTACATGCATGGGGTACCGTACTGATACATTACTACTTACCTGACTAACTTATAAATAAGTTTGTTAGGCCCACATGCTCCTATCGGAGTGCGGTCGTCCCATGTCTCGTTTAGTAAACTGGTAGTGTCCGTCACACGGCTATTGTGAAGTATTCTGTTGTCAATCTCCCTTTTTGATGGATGTCCTTGTTGTAGTTTGATGTTAATTGGTTCGCATTGTTGGTTATCTTGTCGTAGGTGTTATTGTTCTAGTAGTATGGTGGTAAAGTGGTTGAAAACATTATTTTTGTTCCCTGGACGCATGCCCTTAGTATTACATTTCATCTGGTACTCATCTCTAAAGGTAGCACTTGGTTGTTAATCAGTTAAACGTTAAATGTTGGTTCGTCTATATGGCTGCTATCGGTTCATGTAGTATTCGTGCTGAGTTAGCAACGCCAGGTCTCATATCTCGATCTTCTTGAGTGCTATACATACTCTTTTCCTCCAGGTTTAATCATTATCAAATCTCATCTATAATTCCCGATACGGCGTAGGGTAAGTTCTCATATTTGGGTATTCATATTTGTTTCCTCTTCCGTTTAATTGGGTGTATTGCAGATTGCATAACAGCTTGAGCAACTCGGCTCTTCACTTTCCAACCATTCTGATTCACGGTACTGCATCCACAAAGGGTATGCCATTTCTCACAAGATTATGCTTGTCCATTAGGACTAAACATTTATCACTATTAGTGATTAGTATTGAATGCTGGTATATACTTCTGGTGCTCGGCTTCGGCTAGTAAGCAATGTCTTGGTTGTTACTTATTGTTTAGTGCTAGTTATTTGTAACTGCAGTTATTTATATTTCAAGTGCGAGGTTTGGCGCCTGTTAGCTAATCATCATTGTTATTCTCATTGCTTGTGGTATGTACCGTAGCTCCCTTACTTCATTATATTAACTTAGACATTGTTATGTTAGTAATATACCTCAAATGGTAATCGGAGTCGGTGTTCCCGGTCTCCTGGGCTCATGCCCCTTTATTTGTACATTAGGTACTTGCTTACTTGCGCCATTTAGCGTTCGGTTTGAGTGTTTTGTAATATCAATTTAGTTATTTGCCATTGTTTTAATTTACACATTCATTCATCACTAACAGTCTTCACAATAGTAAACGGCATGTCTTTAACACATATTGATAATTATCATTTTTACATGGCAGAATGCCAATGGCGGTAGCCATTCTTCTACTTAGAACTTGTCTCATAATCAGTATGATCTTGATAATACACATAAACCTAATCTTGATGTTTGTTCGTTTTCGTTTTTTTTTTGTACATAACCGTACATAGCACTCCTTGGTAAAGGTAGTGCTCAGGGGTGGTAATTATTCAAGGGTTAAGTGTTGATTCGCGTTCATTGTTGCGAATGATATTGGTAATAGCCGTATTACGGTAGAATTGTTCTTTTCACTTTTGGTCCACCTGTGGACTGATACGTTTTACTAATTCCCTGGTGTTCATCACAAGTTGGTGTATACTGGTAGTGTGTTTTGTCGGTACTGATTGTTATACGATCGTATTCCCTACATAATTTTATTTTGTATGATTTAATATATACAACGTAAACTGTTAATCACAAGTTTCCTTATTTAATATCTTATTGCTAAATTGTTGCTAGTTGTTTATAACTAGTATACTGCAGTTTTGTTTATCCTGACTGTAATTAATGGTGGTAACTTGTGAATAGTCTCAGGAGTCATTCGACCCTGGTGTGATCAGCACCAGTGTTGAACTAACCTTCCATCCCAATTTGTGGTTGGTTTCCCTTGATCCCCGGGAATCAAGTTTCACCTTCCACTTTCAATTCTGCCATTAAATGGTTTGATAATTAAATTATGTTATCTTGGCTCTTAAGCCAGTGTCATTTAATTCGTTCTGGTTTAGTAGGTATACTTGTTATGGGCTGGTGTGCCCTTTTTATTGCGTTAGTCGGACTCATCTGGTCCTTCAGAGGTTGTAGGACTCGTATCTTAGCGGTTTATTGCAACAATTATAGTTCTGTAGTTTATATTAGACTTGTACAATTGTTTGGTGATTATTGATAGCCATGGCGTTGTACCACTGGTCTACACAGTTTACAGAATTCGTTTGTAACGATAATAGCAGTGGTAACTGCAGTCGTAGTTGTTTGCAGCACTTGCAGTAGCAAGTGCGCGGGGTAGACAGAATTATTGGTACATTGTTTTAAATCAGCGCTTGCAGTGGCAAGCGCGCCATGCAAGTAGAGTTGTCGGTTTAAGACTTGTTTGTCTTACAGCCGCATTGGTTGCTTAAGTACCGTTGGAATGATTGTTCATGAAAAGACGGTATTTGGATTGGAAAATTTTCCTATCCACATTGTCATTAAGATAACCAAGTCCTCCCTCACATTAGATTCATAATAGCATAAACGCTCGGAATTTGTTTCTCCACAGGTGCCGTCACGACAAGGTTCTAGCGTCACGGTATTGTGTGTACACATGATTAGGATTGAAATTTGAACATAACAGGAATATACTTACAAAATTTTCTCCACGTTTTCAATATAATCTCTTTTTACAGTTTGGTATTACGATACAATGGTATGGTGGTTAAAGGTCCCCATTACGGGTGACGGTCTCGCGGAGCTCAAGGTGCTCCCGGTCCGCTTGCCCTGATGTCTTGGGTGATCCTTTCCACAACGTTACAGTAGTAGTGGCGCTCGCCTCTAGCGGTGCCTATTGCTACAACGCTTGGTCGTTAAGGAAGGTATGGTATTGAGTTTTTGTTCATGTTACAGGAGTAGGAATTATTCATTCAGTGCGAGAGCGTTTAGCCGGTCTGTTGGGCTTGGTAGCCCTCTTCCCTATATTTGGGGATTGTATTTCAGTTGTATGACACTCATTGGGTTGTGGCGGGAGGGGTACTGTCGGCGGTAGTCCATACTGGACTTCCACATGAAAGTGGACTGTCGCCAAAGTACTCGCGACATTCGTATGTCTCCTCCTGATTGAGCTCTCAGCTGGTCCATGACGGAAGTAATATTCCCGGGCATTTATGCCCTTGGCCAGCTTCTTGGCCCACAGCACCACTAGACTTCGGTATTACCGTTCGTCTTCTCGATAACACATCATATTACAATCAACTCGTTTGTGCGGCTCAAAGGCTAACCCTTGCAAGCCAAAGGCTTTGCTAACACATAATTCCATTAAAGCAAATGTTTTGTACCTCACAACGTTTCCCGTGTTTCCCAAGTCCTAAGCTCACCGTCTTAACCTAGTATCCCGTCATCAGAGCGGTACTCCTGCTCTGATACCACTTTTTGTAACACCCCTCTCGATAAACACGTAATAAACCCTCACGTAGCAATAAATAAAACGTCTTACAGTGGAAGAATAAACAACAATAACTCTCACACGGGTGTCACCTGTCATTACTCGCCCATGCGAGTAACGAGCAGAAACTAAATCCAACAACCAAAATAAACAACACTACAAAACCGATGTGACAACGAGATAAATCCTATACGTCATACTAAGTCCATAAACCATAAACGTCGACAAGTGAGCGTCTACCCAATCCCGAATATATACAACCGTACCATAATACAATCCACGGTCTGACATTGATATACAAATAAATTCCATGTGCATTAATTAAAGTAATCCCTAACTACCCGGTTTCCGCACTTCGACTTCAACGACGATCAGTAACCTGCACAGTGAGTGTAGTCTCAGCGATAGACGCTGAGTATGCCGGGCCTGGACCCTATCGGTCACTTGTCATTTTTAACCATCTTGATATTAGATTGGTTTCATGCTTTACCATTTTACAGATATAATAAATACTGTAACAAACATGCATAAATACATAACCATCCATCCAGAGGCGGAGCCAGAAATTAATTGTTAGGGGGGCCAAATTTTTTTTTGATAAATATAATTATTAAATTGTTAATAGAAAATATCAAAAAACTTACATTGTATAAAATTATATTTATATATATAAATGATAGGTAAAATGTGCAATTATTGACATATATATCTTGATTTATATGTAAATGATCTAATATTGTCTTTGACATTTCAGCATCATAAAAAGAGTATTATATTAGCAAATATAAAGTCATTGATATATTTATATATATATATATATATATATATATAGATTTTCCAAATAAAAACCATGAAATAATGGTACTAATAATAAAAATAAATAAATAGATATCTATTTACAACATATACTTACTATTTGACTTTATAAAACATCAAATTGCTCTCTAAAAAAAATAGTAAACAAGCATTTGTGAGAATTATCAAATGATTAAGAAGACGAACAACTATAGTGAAAATGAGAAACTACATCAAAAGTTTTATTTACCATTTGATCTAATTGTTGAAAAATAATATATTTTCTACACTTGGTGTAGTTTTGTAAAAGAATTGTTTCTTATAAAATATTATAAATACAACTACCATGGATAAACAAAATAAAATTATATAAATGAAATCAATATTTGAGAATAAAAAGGCTTTTTGTTTATTATTTTCAAAATTATATAGAGCGGCATGTAAAACATTATCCTAGCTAGAGTAATTAGAAGAAAAGAAAAACAATTAAGGACACATGTCATACTTAGTTAGGTGACATTTGATCGGAAGTGGTTAGAATAAAGCCAACATAAAATATGTGACGGAATAGTACTCACCCTCAATGGCAGACTATTTATGCATATAAAATTCCTCTTACACATAATAGTTTCAACTTTTTTTCAAAACATTGGGGGGCCAAGCCCCCCTAACATTGTGTGTAGCTCCGCCACTGCATCCATCCAATCCACACAGTCATTACAATACACAAACATCAATTGTATAATCGAACATATCGAATAATTACCGTACGGTATACAATCGCCTTGACGATTATTTTCCATATTAATGTTATTTGGCCTTCAAGGCCCCATCCATCCAAACCATGTTTACTTATTTATTTACCAGTTGGGCGTCATGTTGGGACAACCCGATTAACCTTACCAATGGACAGTAGTCCCCCCGTAAACACAAAGGTGCTCATACACTTTGCCTTTTTGAAAGCGCCCATATTTTGCCTTTTTAAAGGCGCCCATGTTATCACCAAACCTGACGATCTATCTAGGCTCAATCAGGTCAAACCAGAGTAAGCCCGATCCGGGTTAACTCAAGAGATCTCTACGCGCGACCAGTAGCCAATGACTAACTGGATTAAGGTAAACCATCAGACTCATTCACACTCATCCACACTCCATCGTTAGACTTAATTAGTCGGTTACTCAAGTTCAGTTTTAGGTATGGAGTAATCACATTTAACTTGGCTGCCCTGTGGGTCTTATGCACGCCTAGTAGTATCTAGGTCGTTTCATGTTCGAGATCTGTGCTCTAGAGATCGACAATGTCGTATCTCATACCTATGTGTTTTACTTAGTTACCATATACTTAGTTAACACTAAGGGTATTATTTTAAGTAATCACCATGTCATCACATTGAACGCATATGTATGTTTATATAAGTCGATCTATAGTCGACGTAGTGTTAGTCCCGTAGGACGCTCGTGCATAAATAATTAATGCAGTAACACACATAATCACATACACGAATCCACACACATAACACACAAGTTATTTATCAACCAAATCCGAGCCCGAGGAATTCCTCAGGACAACCCGGATCAAACCCCTTTACATACCGTACACCTTAGACCAAGGATGCGCAATGTTGACCACTAAGCTTCTCGAGCGCGCACGTCTGAAAGACGATCTAACAATACGAAGAACGCTAAGTGTCAATCTACATGACAATACGATTCGGTATTTCCGAATAACGTCAGTAACCCCGGTATTACATCCCCGGATTTCAACTGTTAATAGTTAAAGTATCATTATCCTTAAAAACCCCCTACTCGTAGTAAGTATTAGTATTCGGTTTAACAAAGACGTCGGTTTCTATACGAACGTCGTAATTAACGTTTTCAACTTAGGAATTACAGTTTCCAACCGTTGTATTTAATAAGCGTTACGCTTAATACAAATTCGTTCGTTCTCGTATAATTAATTCAACTGTTACATCGCATGCATAGGTATTGTTATAACCTATAGTTGCATGCATGGTTATATTTTATAACCTATGGTTGCATGCATTCCATGCAACGTTAGTTTATAATACACGATAGATTATTAATCCTCGATATACCTTATGTTTTACAACTTCTCATTTATGTAACAAGTTGTATTCAAATAAAACTTATGACATTATAGTATACAATTATACTTACACGTTAACATTTATTATTTACTATTATATGGTTTGTAAACCATTATATATGCATATTATTTGCGCCAACATATATTATATATACACATTAGTTTCTAATGAAATAAGAAACTTTATATTATGCACATGTTATTCCTTACTCAAGGTTTATTTAACCGTCCAAAAATCATATATTAACCATAGTATTTTATGTCATTGTATACTAGTTTATATCCTTATTTTTAATATGTAAGCATGCGCTACAGCATGTTGGTTTTATAAACCATACTTTTGACCACATAATATTATAAAGTGTTACACTTATATCATATATTTATAGTATGATATTTATATGTCATTAAACTTTAATACATATAGTTTTCATATGTTATTTATTTCCAATATTACCGAACAGGCCAAGGTCTGTTTGGTTTATCTTTTTCCAGCAACATAATTTTTCCTTAATTACACATTAGCCACATATATTATAACAAGTTACATATATAGGTTATATTATATGGTTTAATATTTATTATCCATAAAACCTATAGTTTTATGTTACTATATTCAAACAGACCCCTTTTTCGAAAATCCTTTTCCGCCCATATCCTTTTCCCTTATTTACATTTTGACCCCAATTTATATTATATACTTCCATATGTCACAAAAACCATATAGTATACCCTTTTATCAATATAACCTTTTATATATTTCTAAAATTTCCAAACTTTACACTTAGGATATAAATCATGTTATTAACCAAATCGTACCCCAAACTTTCGGTAATTACACCTTATACCCCAGAATTTTATAAACTTTATATTTAATCCATAATGTTACTATAAGTTCATAAATTAATTATTCATGACATTAAATTTGGTCTAACCTCCTAATATGGTCTATATTGACCTATTAACTCTCAGTTGACCAGAAGTTTATATTATTTACGGTTTGACCCCCATAATTTTCAGAAATTACATTTTTGTCTCAAAACTTTATTAAATTTTATAAAATTCATAAGATAAGGTTTTAATACTCTATTTTCGGCTATAACCTATGTTTAGCCCCTAAAAATTATTTTAATTACAGAAAAATCCCAAAACAATTTCGGTTGTGTTGTTTTTATTCTAAATTCATTTTGAACTTAATATAACCATAAATTAAATGGCCTAAAAATGCATGGCCTTAATACAATAATTTTCATAGGATAAAATTTACAAATGAATGTCACAAATGACATATTATGGTTACGGTTTTCATACAACCTACCCAAAAATATATATATAATTTATGTTTAACACTTTAAAATCATTTCTTTGACCATATAGGTCATTAACACTCCAAACTAACTACTAAAAATGTTACGAAGCATTAAAATGCATAGTTAAGTTATAAAGCTCTTGCTATCCCCTCGGTTGATACATATACATAATAAAACTTCATAAAAACTATACTATAGTTCAAGGTAAGTGTTACTCACCTTGTTTATGATTTTTAAACCACCAAGCTCACCAACACCTCTTTAGGCTCACGGCTTGGCTATGGTTAGTCACGGTTCTGTTCACCCATGGTGCAGAGCATTTTCCATGGTTCCATGAAGGTTTTTGGCAGTGTTTTTATGCAAGGGAAAAAGCATGTATTTAGTTACACATTACATAGATTATTTAAGGGTTGATTTTGGCTAACAAAGGTACGGTATTCACCTTGGGTAAGGAGCTATTTCTTAAGCCCTTCCACGCCTGGTTTTCAAGAGTAAAGAAGGTGTTATACTGCTGCTTATATCAACATGAAAACCGGTAGGACAAGTAGTGTCTATGGGGGAAATTTTCTTTACCGTGAGTTTGTTACAACAAGGAAGGTTACTTGGGTTTATTCCTTCTCCAAGCTGGGTGTCTCCTCTAGTCTTTTTTGTGCAGAAAACAAGGAGGAAGGCTCATGACATGCTAGCAACCGACAAGGACAAAGGGAGAAAGGCAGTAGTTACACCTTACCGAACTGGTGAAGAAAAAGGCTATACACTTGGGTCTTTTCTTCCTCCTCTACCTGATTATATTTCTCTGGTTTTCCCACGTAAAGATGGCAGAAAAAGGAGCTTAGTAGCAGTTGGATATATTACCGAAATGGAGGAGGAAGATTAAGTTGGGTTATGCAGATTTTACCTTGTAAAGTTACACAAACTTACTTCCTCTTTTTCTTATGTTTTCAGGCGAGAAGTTGCTCTGTTTTTGTACGTAAGGAAGGCAAGGAAAAGAGATTATATAGCTGGGGAAAACTGAAAGGAAAACCAGTAACACAATAGAAGATTTAGGCTAGTTTTTATGCTTGTTTATCACCTTGAGAAGACAAGGAAGTTCACTTCCCTTTCCTCCCCTTGTACCAGCCGAGAATCCCCTCTTCTTTAGCCCCCAACTCAGTCCAAGTTGCTATGGAAGGAGGTAGCGGCCATGGAAGTTGGGTGTTCACTCATGGTTTTTTTTGAAGCAGTAGAAGAGTTTGAAGTTTGCGGCTGGTGGAGGAAGAAGGCAGTGACGTGGGGAAGAAAAAGAAACCGGTTGATATCATAATAGGTATTAGGCTTGGCAAGAAGGTCAAGTGGGAAATTTTGGGAAGCTTCCCCTGTCTGATTGAAGTAGTCCCTTAATTGCAGGGATTGTCGGACAAGTTGGTAGATAGGATAGTTGTTTAATATTATAAAATGTACTCATAACTACTTTAACAAGGTAGAAGTAGAGAGTCGTATATTATTGCAACTGGGAACGGTAATCAGCCTGGAAATAAGCCTTGTATTGGCGGAAGGAAGCAGGCTAGTTAGATTGAAAATAGGTGGTAGTTGTCACGGTAGAAGGATAATTTGCTCTATTATATTATATGTACATTTGAACCTGAAAGAAGCTCCTCATTATATTTACTAATCGGTGGCCTTTTGCAGGTTGTTCAGGTCTTGGAAGTAGATAAGAGTGACACATAAAATAGATGGAAGTGAGTAGTTCGGTGGAAAAGGCTAGTTTGTTAGCTAACATTTTATATAGTAGTAACATGTTACTTTAATTAAGTAACTTTTGAGGTATGGAATTTCCCAAGTACTGCCGGATATTTGGTAAGGAGAATACTCTCATTATACGGCATATGATGGTCTAGGTCAAAGGAGAGAATTTGACCATTCACTATATTAAAGAATTACATGTTGTAAAAGTACTATTCACAATTAAGGCACATATTTTTGATTTTTAGAAAAACTTTTAATTAGACATTCTAACGTGGTTCATTATGTCACATTAGTATCTTTAAGGGTATTCAAGACCCTAAAATCAAATAAAACTCATTTTGGAGACAATCTCACAAAAATGTGCTTTAAGAAAGTTTAGTGCACATTTTATGTTCTAGTGTGTTTCTGAGCTTGGTTTCCCTTGGAAATGGTTTTAATATGTTCATTTATGAGTTATAAGGCTCAGGTCAAAATTTTAGGTCAAACGGAGTTCGTTTGGGCATTTAATCACCCAAAAAGGTCAAAGGGTGCAATTCTTGCTTTTTGTTAAACATTGTTGTGTTTAATTTATTTTGGGAAATTTCATGAAATGCCACTATATTTTTGTCTAATTCATGAAATGCCACTAAAAAAAAAGAAAGTCATGAAATGCCACTATATTTTCCGAAAAGTTCATGAAATGCCCCTCCGCCCTAACAGACGTTAACTTTCCGTTAAATGTCAGATTTTTTTGTAAAATGACCTTTTTGCCCCTAAAAATTTATGTCACTGTTCAACGGCTACTTTTGGGTTCCAACGGTCACTTTTTTGAAAATTTTACGATGTACATGAAATGCCAGTACCACTTTTATGAAAGTACATGAATTGCCACTACTACTTTTACGAAGTTCATGAAATGCCACTGCAGATTTTACGAAGTACATGAAATGCCCCTGTAACAAAAAAACGGCTATCTTTCTTCATCACGCAATAGTTCTTCATTAGACTCATCGTATCTTGGCATCAAAGGTTTTATAAAAAAAGGAAACTACAATTAACATGGCTTCAACCCTTATAACAGCGAAAATCACGATCTAATATCATCACGCAACATAATAAACAAAGTTCAGCAATCTACAGTTTTTTACATACGTTTTTTAAGAACCTCATATACTCTTGAATATATCAATATATACAAGTTCACACTTTAGATCATCATCGATATCTCAGTGAATGGATCATCAATACGGCACAGCAGCAGATCTATACGCACTCAATTGGCAATTTGGCGCATCATTTTTCTCTCTTCCAGGAGCGCAAACCAGTGAGTAGTTCAATACTAAAGCACGAGTCGTCTGCGGCATACTGAACAATAGTACTTCCGCTTGGTGCTGATGTAAAATGGCAAGAAGCAGAAACGCCACTGGCTCTACACATCCACAGCCTGAACCGTCCTGGCGCAGTAAGGGCAAGTCCCAGGAGCCACTTGCCGACCTAGCACTTGCTCGTCCTCGTCGCACACGAACACCAAACACATGCTTGATCTCTCTCACTTAATCGCGAGCTGTCTATATATTACCTTGTAATGAATTCAAGCAAACTGAAAATCTTCAGAACGACTAGCAGGGATGGTTTATTGAGTGCATACCTCAGGATCAAATTTGTGTCTTGCCCAGCTATCTAAAGGTATGTCATTAAGATAGTCATACTCCCCACTATCCATTTCCTTTATCCTGTCCATTGCTTTTAGGAAACTGAATTCCGAAAATGCGTTTGTAGCAGACCAGAACGCTTGCCTTCAATTACAGAAGAGCTAGCCGTTAGAACAGAAAAATTGCCGTTTTTTTGTTACAGGGGCATTTCATGTACTTCGTAAAATCTGTAGTGGCATTTCATGTACTTCGTAAAAGTAGTAGTGGCATTTCATGTACTTTCATAAAAGTGGTAGTGGCATTTCATGTACTTCGTAAAATTTTCAAAAAAGTGACCGTTGGAACCCAAAAGTAGCCGTTGAACAGTGACATAAATTTTTAGGGGCAAAAAGGTCATTTTACAAAAAAAAATCTGACATTTAACAGAAAGTTAACGTCTGTTAGGGCGGAGGGGCATTTCATGAACTTTTCGGAAAATATAGTGGCATTTCGTGACTTTCTTTTTTTTTAGTGGCATTTCATGAATTAGGCAAAAATATAGTGGCATTTCATGAAATTTCCCATTTATTTTTAAGACATGTTTAGGCCTGAATTTAATGGATTAAATGTTTAATCAATATTTAATTAATTAGGGGTATTTCAATCAAGCTACGTTGGTAGTTAAGGGATACACGCAAAAGGTTAGGATAGACTACACTGAAACTTTCTCTCCAGTAGTTAAGATGGCTACTATTTGAACTCTTCTCACCCTTGTTGTCGAGAAGAATTGGATTGTTGAACAAATTGATGTCAATAATGCTTTTCTCCATGGATAGACGAGGAAATCTACCTGAAACATCCTCCTCACCTTGACCACCAAGATACTACTCATGTTTGCAGACTCAAGAGATCTTATTATAGCTTGAAACAGGAATCTCGCTAGCGGTATGCTAGATTGGCTGAGTTCCTCAAGAACGTTGGTTACACAAATTCCTACAATGACTATTCTCTTTCCATTAGGAGAAGGAAAGGATCAATAATTTTACAGGGCATCTGTGTGGATGATGTTTTGATATGTGGCGATGACACTGAGGAGATAAGCACTTGGAAAAAGTGTGGACAAAAAATTCAGGACTAAGGATCTAGGTATACTGCATTATTTCTTGGAAGTTCCTTTAGATTATACCTGCAATTTGGGTCGATGGGTGGGGTTGATATCAACCCTAACACAACCCATTTAAAATATCATTAACCTAACCCAACCGAAAAATAAATGGGTAAAAAAATCATTATCCTAATCCAACCCGTTTAAAATCCTTAAACCCTAACCTAACCCACCCAACCCATTTTTAAGCAAACAAAATATCTATATTACTTAACACAATCATAAATGTCCAATGCATGAGATTACATTGTATAAATTTAGTACAACAACAATATTAATACATCATTTTCAAAGTACAGAAGCTACTTTTCACAGCCCTTGTATAGCATTACACAATATATTTAATTCATATAATCATATCCCCTAGGTAGCATTTGACAAACCACTTTTCAAAATACATTAGCTACTTCTAGAACTTAATAGACATAAAGTACTACATTTATCCTGTTATAATATCATTCACAAAAATATATATATATACATATATCCTACTTTTGTTCACCTTTCTACATTATCTTAACATACCATTTGTGTTGTATAATTTAGAAAAACTCAAAACAGATATCCTTCATAAAAAACAACATCCTCGAGTAGTTATCTTCACATCAGCAACTATAGAGCTGGTTGAGTCAAACTAAATAAATAAAATGATTTGAAGTCACAACTATCAAAATAATTGTTTGATATGCAGAGCTGGTTGGGCCATTTGTTTGATTAACGTAAAGAAGTGTGTGATATTTTTAAAGCTTGGATAGTCCAGCTAGACTTGGTTGATTCATAATATATGTTCAGCTTAAGGCTAAGACATAGCTTGATAATATATATATATATATATATATATTATTAAATATATTTTCGGGTTTAAGGTTGGGTTGTGGGTTTGAATATCTACCCTAACCCAACCCATAAAATTAGCTTATTACTCTAACTCAACCCAAAAAATAAATGGGTAATCAAGACCCTAACCCGTAAAATTATGGGTTGGGTTCGGGTTAGGTTCCAGGTTTGGTCAAAATTGTCAGGTCTACTTTAGATAGATGATGGTCTTAGTATTACTCAAAGAAAATACATTAGCAACTTAATCAAAGACTATTGTCTTCCAGACACTAAAATTTTTGCGAGCCCCTTAGAACCTCATGACAAGCTGATGGTTAAAGATGGGGATTTTCTTCAACATCCTGAGGAATACAGACGTCTGGTTGGAAAATGGAATTACTTGACCAATACTCGCTCTGACCTAAGCTTCAGAGTCCAATTTCTAAACCAACTTTAGCTCTCTGTGTTTTGTAGTTTTGAAAAAGACAATAAACATTGGATTAATCTTTAACAAGATCGTTGATACTAAGTTAGTTGCTTACTACGATTCCTACTGGGCCTCATGCCCTATACTAGAAGGTTGTAGTGGCTTCTATGTCTTGCTAGGTGGTTGCCTAATCTCATGGAAATCCAACAAGCAAGCTTGTGTCTCTTTGTCTTCTGTAGAGGATGAATATAGAGCCATGCACAAGGTTACAACTGAATTGGCTTGGTTGAGTAGATTGCATGGTTTATGAGTTGGGGGTTGTTGACGTCCAACCACTCCTTCACTGTGATAACAAGTCAACAGTTTTCATGAACAGACTAAGCACGTAAAAATAAGACCAGATCTGACATAATCTAATACAGGTGTCTCACATATCAAGTAAGATGTTATTATTGACATGATGGGAAAGGAATACAAAGATTAATTTTCAGCCATGGGCATACAATCCGTGTGATTTTGCTCTTTTTCAAGCTTTAGACTAATGTGTATAAATCTTGAGGGGGAGTGTTAGGATCTGCTACAGATAGATCTCTAGTGTTGAGCGAATCAGAGGTGGCAGTTTGGGTCAATCGGTGCGGGTTCGGTTCGGTTTGATTTCAAATCGTTCAATATTTGGTTCGGGTTGGATCGGGTCGGTTGAATTCGGTTTGTTCGGGTTGAGTTCGGTTTGTTGAAATTTCGGGTCGGTTTGGATTGGTTTGGGTGATTTTTGGTTTGGATGACTTTCGGTTAGGGTGACTTCGGATCGGGTAACTTACAGTTCGGGTTAGCCTCTGGTTTGTTCGGTTTTTTCGGGTTATGGGTCAAATTCGGGTCAATTAATCAATTAATCGGTTAAATTCGGTTGCCATTACCGAATCCCGCAACTAAATCATCATGATATGCAAATTTGACTTCAATCAATCTCAACACGTATAAATGTATATAAAAGATTAATTTAAATAAATAATTATAATTTGTATCATGTTATACTTTAGCAACTAACTATGAACTTATCATAATTATTGATGTAGCTTTAGATTATTTAATAGTTTCATTATTTTGAGAGGATTATAAATAAGATATGTTTGTGGATAATTATTAAAACTGTATCAAAGTGTAGTAACTTGTATTTTCAATCTATGAATAATTAGCGAATGAAATTAGTTAATAAGTTTTGATGACTTTTTTATAGTAGTTAAAAACTGTTAATGATGAAGAACTATTCAGAAGCATGAGAATTTTGCTACATAGGTAAAAGCCTTCAAGTATATTAAACATTTATGCTAAATTGCTAATGAGGGAGAATTATTCATAAGATTGGATAAAGGCTTGAAAAATTCTAGTTAATAAAAACACCTTCAATATATGAATAATTAATACAATAATGATATGAATTAGTGATAAATTTTGAGTCTAAATATACAAATATTTTTGGTTCTTACCAATCACTAGTACAAAAAACGTCAATTTCGGCGCCCCTATTTCGGCGGTTGTAGATAAAACCGCCGAAATAGGGGCCCGAGATGTATGCGGTATGTAAAGAAGGGGTCTATTTCGGCGGTTCCTAGATATGAACCGCCAAAATAGGCCCTATTTAATAATAAAAAAAAATAAAAGAGACCTATTTCGGCGGTTCCTTACACGAAACCGCCGAAATAGGTGTTTCTATTTTTCTTTTCTTTTTTTAATTAAAATGACCTATTTCGGCGGTTCTTTGTTAGGAACCGCCGAAATAGGTCTTTTTATTTTTTTTATTATTACAGAGGACCTATTTCGGCGGTTCCTAACAAAGAACCGCCGAAATAGGTTGTTTTAATTAACCCCCCAGCCCGCCCCGACACAATTACGAATTCATTAACCCTAATTAACCCCCTCTTCTCTGTGTTCAACGGCGATTTGCTACCCGACGCCACCACCACCACACTGCCGTCGCCCGCTCCTCCTCCTCCCGCCTTCGCCGGACGTCGCGCCGTCGTGGTCGTCGCGTCGGTGGTCGTCGCCGCCCTCCTCCCGCCCAGTACCAGTCGCGACATCGGTGAGTGAATTGTTGTTTCGTTTCGGTTTTGATTAATTAATTGTTAATGTGTTGTTAAAATTGATAGATTGTTGTCACATTGTGATTGTGGATGCTGATATTTATTGTGTGTGTGAAATCTTTGCAAGATTTGGTTGTTAAACTAATAAATTTATGTATGTACACAAGGTGTTTGACGAAATGTCCGAGTGAATTTTTTTGCTGTTTTTGGCCCTTCTTTTAAGTATAGTTAGGTTAGCTTATTTGGGCTAGATTTATTATGCTTATATATGGGGTGGAACAATGTTTGAGCATTATTTGTTTAAGTATAGTTAGGTTAGCTTATTTGTCCACTTAAAATTACTTGTTAATTCACATTTCATAAGTAAATATACATTGGTGAGTGAGATCTCTGCTAGTTATTTTTGCATAAATAAGCAACACATAAATCAGAAAAATTTCATAACTAAATTTGTTTTCAAGAAAAGGATTTTAAATATTGTATTGTTTATTTAATAGTAAAATTGCGGTGGGGATTTTTTAATTCTTTTTTCCTTTTTCAATGAAAATGGCATGTATATTTTGTTTATCTAATTGCACAAAATTTGTACTAATCACAAATGTAAGTTTACTTGTTCGAACAAGTAATATAAGTTAAGCAATTAAGAGTTTCTCCTTGTCTTCATAAACAATGTAGTCGAGTTGATGAGTTATCATCTTTGACACTAAGTTCCCCACTCTCTGTAGATTGTATTAGAGTTATACTAAAAAAATTGTTATTGTGCTTGTTTGAATGAGCTAACGATAATGTTTATAATTTACATATTTGATTATGATATTATATTATCGTTAATACAAGAGTGTGATGCATAAGAGGTATATTGAAAATTATGGATAACATGTTAAACATGAAAAATACAATTTAGGTTGTTATGTAAGTTATAGTTTGATCTTATCATTTATGAGTTGTTATGAACAACTTCATTCATTGGTAAAAATACTATTAAACATTCGGTAGTGTATATATATATATATATGAGTATTGTATAGTCGTTAAGTTTAATATAAAATTATTCTAATTGATGTGAATATTGTTCAATCTTTATGAGTCGTTTAGATTGAGTGTGAAAATTATTTGTTGATTTATGTACTATGTTGCGCCCCTGATTGTAAGCAATATAGTGTTGCGCCCTCAATTCATATTTATTTTGCGTCTGCGTTGCCTCTGTAGAGATTGGTATTGCTACACGCGTCTCGCACGCCCGATTGAGAAGAGGGGCTGAAAACAATTCATTTAGGAACCGGTAAATTTTTTTTAATTTAACTCTTCATTCTCTTCACTCACTGTAAATTTGCAACCTAACTGCATATAAGGAACAAACACAACTACTGAGTTTCTCTTGTGTCTATACGTATTTGTGTCTCTACAGATAAATACTTAAGAAGCTTCTTTACCATTTGATGGTAGATTGAAAGCGGAGCGGAGAACAATTCATTTTCGAACCGGTAATATAATCTAACTTATCATTTTTCTCTTTTGTACTTTGTATTTGATTTGCACAAATTATTGGAATTTCGTTTGATGAATAAATTTGGTATATATTAGTTTGGTTTATGATAGAAATTTGTGTTGTTGAATAATTGGTGAATGCTTAATAATAGGCATGGTTGTGTCTTTTTTTACTTTGTATTTGATTTCCACAAATTATTAAAATTTGGTTTGATGGATAAAGTTGGTATTAGTTTGATTTGTGATGGAAATTTGTGTTGATGAATGGTTGGTGAATGCTTAATAATAAGCATGGGATAGGTAAAATTATGCAAAAGTCATGCCGATTTTTTTTAAATCTCTTCGTAATTAATATTGTTTGATGTATGTGTATATGTCTAACAATATCTTTTTTTATCAGGTCTCACTACATTCAAGTCCGTGAATCACCTCTCTTGTTTTCGCCTTCTTCCATTACTGTTGCACTTTCCTCCTCTGTGCACAAGTAAGTAACTAAACCTTATTTTTTGTTTAATAAATGCAATTATGTATTTAAATATAAGTGCTAGTACATAATTTAGCTTCATTCCATATTTGTTGATGCATTTCTTTTGTAATTTATTTTTTGTTGCTCCCTTGCAGAGACATATCAGAAGTGGTATTGCTGCATCTCTCGCACAGAAGCCTACCTCTCAGGCACCAGTCTCCCCTGTCCATAAATCCTTAAAAAACAAGTACGTATTTTAACTCTCGATTCTTTGTTAATCTCTAAACCGGTTTGAACTTATACAGTGGAGAATTGAAAATGTTGATTTGATGATCTGAATTTGCAATTGGTTTTCAGTTAGCTAGTAAAGAATTGATTTATTTTAATTGTTGGTTGCTGCCATTGTTGGAATGTTTGTGGTTGTGATGACTTTGGTGAGTGCTGAATAATAAGCACGGGATGTGTACAATTATGCAAAGGTCATGCCGAATTTTTTGTAGAAAAAGTATTCGTAATATTGTTTTAAACACCGGTTTCTGTTTTAGAAGTGCAACAATTTCTTAAATTTAAAATGCTAGTTTATTTTGTGTTTGCAACCTTAGAGTTAGGCTAGACTAATTGACAATCATCCCAGTCATGCTCCATTAAGAAATAAACATGTGCAACTTAATACAGACCATATTCTACAAAGGCTCTAACTCACACCTTTGATCTGTTGCACATATAGTATGGAGCGTGACTGGATGTATGGTGATAGAGGGGAACATTTTGACAAAATGCTGAAAGAGTTTTGCAAAGCTGCAGTGCAACACAAGGACAGGACAAAGGCGGAGAAAATTCCATGTCCTTGTGTTGATTGTGGTGTGGTTAGACATTATTCAAGCATCAACGTCGTACAATTGCATGTGAAGACCCGTGGTTTCATGCCGCATTATACAAAATGGATTTTTCATGGAGAACCTGTTGAAGATAATGCTTCATCTTCCTACAGTCACGATCGGTGTAACTCAAGAACCGAGCAGACATTCGATACTATTAACGAGTCAGAACTCCCAAGCGCTTCCGAAGTCAATGTTGACAGTGAGTCGACTTATCATGATGAGCAAATGGACGAGATGCTTAATAACGTTGAGGATAATTTTGTCGACCGGCCGGATGAGTATCAAAGGTTGTTGGACGCATCCAAAACGGCGTTGTATCCTACTTGCACTAAGTACACGAAATTGACAGCTATATTGAATTTGTTCAACCTGAAGGGAAGATATGGATTGAGTGACAAAGGTTTCACGGCATTCCTCGAGCTGATTCATGATATGCTACCGGATGAGAACGGTCTCCCTACCACCACGTATGAGGCAAAGAAATGGGTGTGTCCAATGGGAGTAGAGTACAAAAAAATTCACGCGTGTCCAAACAACTGTGTGTTGTACAGGGGTGAATACGAACATCTTGACAATTGCCCGAAATGTTCGTTGTCCCGGTATAAGCATAAAGATGGTGAGTACTCCTCCGTTCAGAAAAAAAGCCCTCCAGCAAAACTAGTTTGGTATTTGCCGATTATACCCAGATTCAAACGGTTGTTTGCGAATCCGAAAGATGCAAAGAACTTACGATGGCATGCGGAGGGTAGAAAGAGTGATGAGAAACTAAGACATCCAGCAGATGGGCCTCAGTGGAGAAACATCAATAGACGGTACAAAGAACATTTCGGACATGAAGATAGGAATCTGAGGCTTGGGTTATGTACTGATGGAATGAACCCGTACGCACATTGAGTAGTCAACACAGTACATGGCCTGTTCTGCTAGTGATCTACAATTTGCCCTCATGGTTGTGTATGAAACGAAAGTACATCATGTTATCTCTCCTGATATCTGGTCCCAAGCAGCCAGGTAATAGCATTGATGTGTACCTTGCCCCTCTGATCGACGATCTGAAGCTATTGTGGAATGAGGGGACCGTGGTATATGATGCTTATGCAAGAGAGAATTTCACGCTCAAGGCTTTGTTGTTCTGTACCGTCAATGACTTCCCTGCGTATGGGAACTTGTCCGTTACACGGTTAAAGGAACATTTGCATGTCCATATGCGAGGAAGACACTTGTTCGGACCGTTTAAAACATTGTGGGAAGAATGTTTATATGTGTCATCGACGTCTTCTCCCCGAAGGTCACCCTTATCGAGTAACGAAGAGAAAGTTGTTCAATGGTCAAGCCGAAACTCGTGTGGCCCGTCTACCTCTGAGCTCTGAGGAAGTGTACGAAAAGGTTAAGGACATTGCAAATGTATTTGGAAACACATCAAAACCGGCGAAAAACATTTGGAAAAAGTGTTCTATCTTTTGGGAACTACCTTATTGGCGTCATCTTTCTGTGAGACACTGCTTAGACATCATGCACATTGTGAAGAACGTTGGTGAGGCAGTGAGTGGGACTTTACTCAATATACCCGGCAAAACAAAAGACGGATTGAAAATCAGAAAGGACATGCAAACCATGGGTATACGAAAGGAGTTACACCCACAAGAGAACGGGAAACGAATCTACCTACCTCCTGCATGCTACACGCTCTCAAAGGCTGAAAAGATTAGTTTCTGCAAATGTCTGCACTCGGTAAAAGTACCGTCTGGGTACTCTTCAAACTGGAAGAACATTGTATCGATGAAGGATTTAAAACTTTTAGGCATGAAATCTCACGATTATCATGTACTGATGTTACATCTTCTTCCGGTCGCAATTCGAGGGATATTGCCATCTGATGTCAGAAATGCTTTAACTCGGTTATGTTTCTTTTTCAACACTGTTTGCTCCAAGGCAATTGACGTAACCTCTCTAGATGATCTACAACGTGAAATTGTGGTCACAATATGTCAACTTGAGATGTATTTCCCACCATCTTTCTTTGATATAATGGTGCATCTAATTGTGCACATCGTTCGAGAGATACAGTTCTGTGGTCCGGTATACTTACGGTACATGTACCCTTTTGAACGGTACATGGGTATTCTGAAAAGTAGAATGAAGAATAGGTATCGACCAGAGGGGAGCATTGTTGAAGCAACAGTGACTGAGGAAGTCACGGAATTTGTGACCGATTATTTGAGTGAGGCAGAGTCTATTGGCATCCCAAAACCACGACACTATGGCAAGTTTAAGGGTAAAGGTGTTATTGGTAGAAAGATCATGCAAGTTTTGCGTCTACTTATTCATCAAGCACATTTGTTTGTCTTACAACATCTTGAGGTTGTTGAACCTTATTTGGAAACCCACTTGCACCGGAACAACAGAAAGGAATCAATGTCATAGTCTAGTTCCCAGATGTCCTCGATGACACCATAATACCAACTAGAGTTACTAACTGGTTGAGATCAGTTACCGCTGTGGTACTCAGTGGCAGCAGCTTCAATTTTTACCCCACTATTCTGGTTTATCGATTTGGCATCTTGGCGTGCAGTGTAGTATGTATACCCACTAATATCATACCCCTCAAATGACGTAATATTAGTTTCAGGTCCGATTGCCAAACATCTGATCTCTTCGCTTACAGCTTCTGGATCTGATGATGCTAATGTCAACACATGATCTTTAAACCATTGGATAAAAACTCGGTTTTGTTCCTTTGTTAGCCAAATGTGGCCTTTCAAAGGATTTTGATGCCTTAACTCAACCATATTGGCAATCGGACCTGAAACTAATATTACGTCATTTGAGGGGTATGATATTAGTGGGTATACATACTACACTGCACGCCAAGATGCCAAATCGATAAACCAGAATAGTGGGGTAAAAATTGAAGCTGCTGCCACTGAGTACCACAGCGGTAACCGATCTCAACCAGTTAGTAACTCTAGTTGGTATTATGGTGTCATCGAGGACATCTGGGAACTAGACTATGACATTGATTCCTTTCTGTTGTTCCGGTGCAAGTGGGTGGACAACCGACGGGGGTACCAAAATGATGGAGGGCTTACCTTAGTTGATCTTTCACGGTTACACGGTTATAATGATGATCAATTTGTTCTGGGAAAGGATTGCGAACAAGTGTGGTATGTTGAGGATCCGAAAGACTGCAGATGGTCTGTTGTTCTTCCAGGAAGAAGGCCGGTTGTAATCGAAAATGAAAATGAGGATAACGATGAAAATGGGACTGTAGAGGAAACATCCTTGTTTCCTACTGGATTACCGGATTCGATTGATGATACCGAAAACGATTTGCTCTACGCACGATCAGACCATGATGAGGGTGTTTGGGTAGAAAATATGAAATGATTTATGTTTTTGTACGTGTCAGGTAATGTTGTTAGTAGAATGTAGACTGTAATGTCATCTTAACTGTTATTGTTATGCATCATAGTATTTATGTTATGACTTTATCTGATGAAAATGCTTTATTATTTTTTTTGCAGTGGATGATCACCCTATGGATGACCCCATTGGACGCTTCTCTTGACTGGAGAACCTGAGCCACAGCAGAATAGACCAAGTAAGCGGGTCACAAGAGGAGGAAAGAAGAAGAAGGACCAGTTAGCAGTACACGAGACTGAGGCTGGCCCTTCACAGCAGACCGAAGAGGAGTCAGTTGTCCCACCAGAGGCGAAGAAGCAAAAGAAGAGAGGTGCAACACGTGGGCTGAAGGCTAACAAGGGCCCTCCTACAAAACCGGTGGACTTCAATCAGTTCAACCAACCCCATGGAAATTGGAAGAATGACTTCACCGCTTACGGTAGCCATTTGGTGAAGTCATTTGCAACATAAACCACAACTGGAAGCAAGTGCCTCAAGCATTGAAGGATACTATGTTTCAGCGTCTTCAGGTAAATCTCTACATTATTACTATGATCTTTTGTGAAATAATAGAACATTTATGTTTACTTTACTAACTGAATGATCATGTACGTAGTCTAAGTTCTCCGTGGATCCCGCACTTAAAAAGGATGTGCTATCAGCGATGTCGAAACAGTTCCGGGACCACAAGAATAAGTTGGCTGACAAGTACATCTACAAGATGCCTGATCCAGAAGATCCAGATGCTCCAGATCATGGTGGAGACGGTGAGAGACCACCATGGGAGGTTTACGAGGGCATCACGAAGAGCAATGGGTACAATTTGTTGAGACGTCACACACCGGAGTTCCAGGTGCACTTTATCATACATACATCAATTAATCTTAATTTCTTATGTTTTTTTGTGTTCAATTTCACTAACATGATCCCATTAATTTATGCAGGCTCTCCGTGCGCAACAACAAGCAAATGCTAAGAAGAATCTGTACCCTCACCACTTAGGTGGAAAAAGTATTGCTCAAAGGGTACCAGAATGGGAGCAAAAGGGATATCTGCCCACGGATGGCTCATTGGATGCCAGTGGCAGAAGAATGAAAGTGTGGGAGTTAAGCCACTATCCGAAGAACTCTACTCCCGAAAATCCTCAATACGATGAAGCCACGAGAGCAGTTATTGCTCAAATGGTAAGTGATATCATTTCATTTTAGTCAAACTGTTCATTTCATTTGTATATGAACTTATGTTAAACTAATAACTGTATTTGTGTGTTTTAGGGTGAATTAAGCTCTCAGCTCACCCAGGGCACCTGGACCTCACAGAGGAATGATGATCCTCTTACACACGCTCTTGGTAAGAAGGATCATAGGTCGTGCCATTGGGTTTGGTGGGCACGTTGGTATCCGCCAGGCATTTGGCGTACCCGGGTCCAGAATCAGCCAGGGAAAGACGATTAGCTACGAGGAGCACCTGAGAGCGTTGGCTGAGATGGAGCAGAGGATTACTCAGAGCGTCGACGAGAGGATCGCTCAGGCTATGTCAAGGCTTCATCCACACAGCAGCATGACAGCCAAGAGGTTTCTCGACCACCATTGAGTCACCCATTCAGTAGCCAAGTGCACCGGTAGTGAGAAGTAGTGTCC
Source organism: Limonium bicolor (assembly GCA_023374045.1). Classification (NCBI taxonomy): domain Eukaryota; kingdom Viridiplantae; phylum Streptophyta; class Magnoliopsida; order Caryophyllales; family Plumbaginaceae; genus Limonium; species Limonium bicolor. The sequence continues at coordinate 259,810,894 of CM041778.1, read as the reverse complement.
ACTCGGCTGATCCGTTTCCCTATGCATCTCTAAAGGTTAGACTAACATTTCAATTGAGTACATGACGATTAAGATTTTTCACTTGATCACTAATATCATCATAGAGGAATTCTCAATTTTTATCTAAACAAGTTCCACATAACACTCAGGCACCCACTGAGTGCCATCTGTTTTTACAAATTGGAGTAGAAGAGGTCATGGTGGCATGGGGAAAACTTTTCCCCTCTCTTCCAAGTGATATTGTGCACGGTGAACCACTCCGACATTACCATGCACGAGTGCTTCTGGACGAATTTGTTGCAGAGCATGCTGACGTCGGTTTACCGGTGCCGATAACAAAGACCTACCTTGCGTTCCGCACAAACTGACAGTGCAGTGGCCTGTACGATTGGTCAGACTCCCTGGGCAGGTATTTACTCTTAACCGTTGCTATAAAACTATTGGTGTACCACCTTGCATCCATATACTTAATTAGACTAATATCATAGGATATGAGCCGACCGAAGACTGATAAGGGCAAAGAAAAAGAATTGCTGCACCTGTGCAATCAAAGGCATCCACAAATTTCGTGCTTAGACCTGCTTTGGTGGAGAAAGAATATTGGCCGGCTTGTCGACTAATATGCAGATTCTGCATTCATTGTTGCTGCTACCACCTGATTGTGATTCCCTCACTGTGGAAGATCCCGAGCGGATATTTCACTATATAGTTCAAGGAGAAGATATACATCGATTTGGGATGTATATGTCCGACTTCGAGGAGTGCTTCAGGAGGGATTGGTTGAATGTGTCGATTCAAGTCAGCCGCCATGTGAGTGACTTCTACCTTTTATATTTTGAATTCATTGATTGGTGATGAATTAGATGTTTGAATAAAAAGTTAATGACTAATGATATTGCCTCATAGGTGGGTGCATGATAAGGCGATCAATGTCTATGAAGATCACAGATTCGGATTCCTGTGTCCTGCTATGTGCAGTGAAGTCCAGATGACAAGTGATATGGAAGGCCTTATGCAATATATGACGAATGCCCTCTTTGAATGTTCTAACAAGTCATTTATTATGCTGCCATATCATTCAGGGTATGATATTTGACTATTTCTCTTAGTATTATCTAAAACATATAGTTTGTGTTAGTTGCTTAATGATTTCAACACATTGTGTAATTTGTGGACAGTCGACATTGGTCATTGCTTGTGCTGGTGATGTTGAAGCACCCACGAATCTTGCAATTTGACTCACTTGGTACGTGCCAAGAGACCGAAGATCTCCACCGCAATACTGGGGTAATTAGTTTGTTATCGTAAACAACAATTATTATTACTTAACATTAACTGTTTCATAACTTGCTACTGATGCTTAAAACTATATATGCTGATGTATATAGTTCCATGAGAGCTGCATTATCTCCAGAATAAAACAATGAAGAGTAACATCCCTTGGAACACTGTCAAGGTACTCTATTAATTGATAAATTTGTGTTATAATGTTTAAACTTGTTTATAACTGTCAATATGTGCGTTTGTATAGTGTCCGGTGCAGCCTGGGGGTTCAGAATGTGGATACTATGTCATGAGATTCATGAGTGACATAGTAGGAGCGCGAACCTTTTACCAGAGCACTCGTTAGACAAGGTAACATTCTTTGAAAGTTTCAGTTATGCTCTTTACATGTTGTTAGACTTGTACGTTTTAGATTAATGTTCATTTTTTTCAAGGCTTACGAAGAAGTGTTCAAAGGTGGTCAGTATGATGATGCTCAAATTGTTGAGATGCTTGAGGAATGGTCGGAGTTCGTCTGCACAAGTTTAATGAATTGATGATCATGAAGATGTTTTGTGAACTTTTTCGAGTATGTAATTGTAACTCTGTACACTTGTGGATGGTGTAATGGTAGATTTGAATTGTAATGTTGTTTTTTATTTGTAATTGCATTGGTTTTGTTAACTCTCAAATTGTGGTGCGTCGTTGGTATTAATTGGGAGCTTTTATAACTTTTTAAATGTGTGCTGGAGCTCCCTGTATGGATGAAGCTTTATTACAGGTCTCATTGAACCAAATGCGGTGAATATATATATATAAGCTGGGATGGAAAAAAAAAAAAAAAAATACCCCTATCTCGGCGGTTCTTAGAGAACAACCGCCGAGATAGACCCATGGGATTGACGATGCTGAGATTGACCATTGTCTATCTCGGCGGTTGTTCTCTAAGAACCGCCGAGATAGACTCATGGTCAATCTCAGCATCGGTCAATCCTATGGGTCTATCTCGGCGGTTGTTCTCTAAGAACCGTCGAGATAGGTCCTCACACCTATTTCGGCGGTGCTCATTTCGGCGGTTCACAACCGCCGAAATAGGCCCATTGGAACCGCCGAAATAGGCCTTTTTTCTACTAGTGAATCTACCATTGATGAGTAACGCATTATCATTAATTCATTATTAGTTGTGCGATTAACGAAAAAGCATGATAATTAATTACTTTAAAATTTTATACTGCAAAATATTTGTGTTATATTTAAAATAATTTCTCGTGTATATAAGTTTATTTATACTTTTTTATAGGTATTCCCTGTTACTAAGTAATGATTAATTGTAAAAGTATTGTAGGGCATTATTTAGTGTTGTATGATACAAATGCTAAATACTGATTTGTATTTAAACTAGATATTGGGTATAAACATTATGTTTTATTCTCATTGTCTCCTAAAATTACTGCAGTATACTCTTTCGGGTCACATCGGATATATTAGTTCGGGTCACACTGGTTTCGGTTCGGGTTTGGTTCGGTTGGTTTCGGTTTGGGTCACTTCGGATTTCGGGTCATCGTCGGGTTATGGGGTGACATCGGTTCGGCTGATTTTGGCTTGGATGACTTCGGTTCGGATGATTGTGGATTGTGGTTTACTTTCGGTTTTACAATAATACGGTTCGGTTTGGTCCGGGTCGGTTTATTTTGGATTTCGGGTCATTTTTCAAGTTATAGTTTTCGGTTGAGATTCGGATTCCGGTTCGATTTTTCAGGTTCGGGTTACTTTTGCCAGGTCTAGAGCGAATCGTTGAGTGGTATGTGGGTCTTTTATATGTAGTAGATTAGAGTTGTAGGAATTTATCAGTTATTTTGAGTTTCTTTTATTGTATACCTAGTAATATTTGACGAGGAAAATTAACTACCAAAGCTAACTACTGTTAAGTGTTACAGATTGTTCAACAGCAACTGAATTTAGAGTTAAGTTTACTTGATCAAAACATGTACAAGTGTAGTGGGTGGGACATTAAAATTGCATGTAGCATGCCTTATTATTCGAGTGGTCAACATCGCGGATTCTTCAGTCCTCAATTTCATTCCGCATTCATCCTTCGTTTGGCGCACAAAAATGGAAAAACGGGCACTATTATTTTCTCCTCTTCTTCCGTAGTCTTTTTCCGTCATATTTTGAGGTGAGGGGGAAATGGGACAATTAATTAATTTTGTGGGCCCAAGTTTGAGATCGTTGATTGTACTAGCTACATCAGATTGATGTAGTTCTTCTCAGTACTAGTTTTTTAATTTGAAGATATATAGGTCCATTCTGAAACCTACTATATTACACTACAAATTAATTCGGCCCGTTGATTGTAAGAGCAAGGGCCGGCCTCAACTCTACTTTCGTGCTGCACTGGTTTGGGTTCTTTAGTACTAGAACCTCGTTGATGGTCCTGCTGGTCTTTCTAGTTTCTTCTTCTTCTCCTCTCTCACAGTCACTCACCATCAGCAGCATTCAGCAAGTATTTATGTATGTATGTGTGTCCCAGTCCCAGTCTCACTCAGCACAAAAACAATTGTCGTCCGTCTATATGTAATCTTAAACTTGTAGCAAGTTCGTTGGTAGTAACGTATATACGACCAAACACAACAGTTTGTACAATCGTAGATAGTGATTAATGATGTTACTTCAAACCAACTATACAACGTACTACTACTGTGTAACCTTTCATTTCACATACTTTTTCAATGGAGAACCGACACTTGCGTTGTTTACGGAGCTTGGCCACTATTTGTGCAATAATTGACCCTGAATTAATACTCGAATATGAGATGTTTGGGTTTTTTTTTTTTTTTATCATTCTGCGAAACAGGTAGCTAGTGTAGTTTTATTTATAAAAGTAGAAGTACTGTAGTATAAGTTGCAATTATATTATGTTTGATGAATTCCCTAAATGCTGGTACGTAATTTGTTTATTGGATTTATTTCATGTGAAGGCGTACGTTCATGCTTTTGTGTCTTTTGAATGAAAATGAACAATACATAAATATTGGCCGATGGTGTAGGGCATGTTTTTGTCGGATTATATATATGCACACAAGACACATGAATATTGAGATAGACGTATACGGAGAACAATTAATATTCGCTCAACAATTCTTAATTAAGTTGTAAAATTGTATATTGAAAATAATTTATATTAATCTCCAAAGTGAATAAGATGAAGGGTCACCGAGGAGGGAAATAATAGTAGGATGTACGCTAGATTTAATTTTTTTTTTTTTTATAATTTGGGCATAAGCCATATATTAAAATTCCTGGACAAACGGACGGGTAACACGGGCCTCATTAAAACCCCCCTAGAAAAAAACCCAGGGGAAAAAGTTCTAGGGGGAAAAAGAGTACCCACCACATCCGAATACACATAAGAGTACAACTAAGCAAAGAAGAGGGAACTACAACGAGATCACCACAAAGTCGAGCAAACATATGCTCACAACACACCCCAATTCGAACAAAAAAGACCCCCACAACCTTCTAAATACTCTTTCAGAGAAACAACTTCTACAAATGCACTACACGACAATGGATGCCTCAACTGTATTTCTTGCAACTGCATAATAATTTGGATGGGGCCGGTACTGCTAGGAGGAGGATTAAATCGAAAAAGCGAGACTAATAATATGGATGGTGGCCGTGGTCCCAGTAGTAGTAAGATAAAGAACTGGGTTGGCTGGGTTTTAGATACATTGCCCAATAACATAAACATAGTATTGTTTCTGTACTAGTCTATACTTTGTAGAGGTGAAAAGTAAAATCATATTGTCATTATGCGGTTAGGAACTTAACTAATGACGTACTACAGTGAGCATGTGATTTAAAACTGACAAAAATTGGGATGGAATAGAAAAAGTTGGTGATGATTAGAGAGTTTCTTTCTTTATCTCCAAAAGGGTGAATTAATGTTACTTTTATGTCACTTTTACATTACTATAGTTATTATATAAGCATGCATGTATAAAATGTTAGTATTACCTTTATTTGAATCTCTCTTTTTATGAATTTACGTACGTGGCAATGAGGTACGCAACATTAATTATTACTTCTCTCACTTAAACTCAAATGAAATCTCTGATTAGTACTACGTGGCCCCAAAATATAAGGGGCCATTTTAGGAGCACAGCTCATGAATGATGAGCAAAGTATAGAATCTGGGTCAACCAGTGAGTCACGCAATTCAATTAATGAACCGTTGAAATTAATGGTTTTGTTTGACATTCACTATACTGAAACAGCCTCATTTTTGTATTGCACGTAGCTTAGCTACGTACCTTTAGGAATTTGTCAAGTCAAGTGTGTCTAATGATGATGTACGTTATCGGCGGTGATAGGAGGTTCCTCATCCGTGGGCCTACCCTACATGTATTCCTCGAAACTACTTACATGATGCACGGGCCCATTCTGGTTCTTGAAAGCTATATAGTAGTACTAGTAAGTAGTAGTAACACGGATACAAATCAACTCCGCCCGTTCATTTATACTACTACTATTTTGTAATTGTAAGCGGGGGGGGCCCAGAGATCCAATACCAATACAAAGTCTCGTGATTCACTCACTGTCTCAAACCTACCTGATGCTCCTTTTGTCTTCTCTTCTTCATACCATTACCAATTAGCATTAGCATTAGCATGTCTTGCGGTAGAATGATAAATACAACTTGATTTTTTTTTTTTTTTGCAACACAAATACAACTTGATTGTTATTCACACGTTATTTAAAACGGGAATGTGGGCAAGTAGTGCCTACCTAATTGATCGTTATAAAGGTGAAAGTGAATGCATGTAGAGTTGCAGCAGTGTAGGAGCTCAAGTATATTAATGTCACGGTGCAACAGTGAAAGATTAGGTAGCAAAGCAATGTCTTATCTTTTTTTGATCAAAAAGCAATGTCTTATCTTTAATTTATGGGATTCTCTTTATTAAAGATTTTTTTTTGAAAGACTCTTTATAAAAGATTTTGGTGCTACAACAATTCTTACTGGTTGTATGTAGCAAACCAGCAGCCAGCCTCACTGTTTGTTTACCCAGCCAGCCAGCCAGCCAGCCAGCCTTGTCAATTTCTCAGTGTCACTCACTCTCATTCTTAATTTGTCCTGATGATAAAATTCTGTTGGAGGAAATCATGCATCAACATAGCGTAATACTGTACGTATTGTGCTAGCTAGTACAGCACTCTAGTCTGTAGCTACCTTTTCTTCTTATGAAAATAAAATAAAATAAAAGGAATGAAAGAGACGGATCGATCGGTGGTATATATAATTGAAAACCTCCTGGCCCGCTTAACTGGCGATCGATCCATTCACAATAATTTCTTAACAGTAAGGTTGAACAAAAACAATCCGACTATCATACAATCGGTTGTACCATGTTTATGTACATCCCAGAACATTCTTTACAATTAATTTGAACAATCATCATATAAAGTTGAACAACTTTTACAATAACACATGAAACTTTTACATCAATATGAACAATCAATACAAAAACTTGAACAACGTTTGAATTTAAAATGAACGCACCATACAACCGGTTGTATAATAGAATTTGCCCAACAAAAAGAGATGAAAAGAATATGAAATATTATCTTATATTTATTCGTATACCGAATGGAGAAAGTCGTGATTATTTTTTAAGTGATGTTGAAATATACCACGTGAAACGGGGTGTTGATCATTTGATAGGTAGGTTATTGGGTCGGGTTTTATTGTGTACATACTACATACTGTGTAGTGAATAGTGGTCATGTGAAAGGCCATGGTGTAGTACTAGGGCCTCTACTACTACTACTACTAGGGTTTGTTTGTCGGGTTATGTAAATATATATATATGCTCAAGCCCCAAGGCATATACATTACAATAAAATAATGTATGGAGAATTAAATGTTAATATACATATCCGGCCGGCCGGATGCACTAAAAACTCAACTTAGATACAGACAATCAATGCGCATATATATATATATGTTACTGTATGTCCTCCTGTCATAGTGAGGGACATAACATAATAGAAGTTACGTAACTTCATACACAACGTACACTTGTAATCATTAAATCGGTTCCATGGTACTACGTACTGTGTTTGAGTACTCATGCATGCATGCATGCACAGTTTACTGACTCATCAGTCTAGTCTAGAATGAACGAATGAATCATGAATGAATGGGGTAACGCTAAGTATGTTTGAATTATAGTAGACGTAATCCCTGTTGTATAATTAGGTGCGTGGGTCCAGGATAATTATATTACCAATTATTCAACGATCATGTGATGTTGCCTACTGCTACACTGAAACCGGCTTACATTATTGCCTTTAATTTGCTCCTCACATGACCAACACCATACCCACGATTCTCGGTAGCTACATGAATGTTGATCATTCATCAACAAAAACAAAATTTATATATGTCATTTCAAACCTGCATTATTCTCTAATAATATACTGGCCTACCTACCAATAAAACAGTCAAAATCAAAACAA